>JAZKJV010000112.1:0-600000 GCA_037367405.1 Ottelia alismoides
TATGCTAGATGAGATCAAGATCGAAGTTCGCCGGAGCCTCGCTCCGGGCAAACCCATTTACTCCGATCTACTGATCCCCCGAACTCCCATTCATCACCACTTCGTTCCCCTACGCGTTCTACATCTAACCCCCGCATCATATCAACCAGAGCTTCCTCTCTCTGCGAATCGAGGTCTAATTCCCCCACTTCGTCAGACCTCACCTCCCACGTTCATTTTCTACCTCTGAAGTTACAACTCCCGGTCGAGGGAGACCCCCTCGAGCCCCTCATTCTTTTGGTGCAGGTCAAACGCTAAATGGAGCCCCTTGGGACTCGACTTGATCGCCTGCAAGGCTCCAGGACCCCCCTTGCTACCCCGAGCTCGTTGGACCGATTTAGGGGGTCCTGGGTCTTCATGAGTACCTTGAAAGCTGCGAAGGACCTCGCCGGACGTGGAGAGCCCATCGCCATCACCAAAGACCGTCGGGAGGAGGAGGAATCGATGATCGAAGCCAGGGAGTCCAACTGTTCCTCCCTGTTCTTCGTGAGCAGCAGCAACCATCGGATGGAGGAGGCGGCCCCAGATCTGATCTTGGCTGTCTGTTCAAAGCACGCTTTGGCCGCTCGATCGAACCTCAGATGTAATCCAGATCGTCGATCGACGAAGCGGTATCGTGATGCCAGAGCCCACCACGTGGATAAGTGGCATGCGGATCGTCGTCCATCAGCGCGCCTGCAGGGATAATTTGCACTTGAGCCCCTCACCCTTTTTGTATTTAATTTTTAGTACTGTAAATTAAATATAGCGTTGTAAAATAAATGGGATTTTCGCAATGTTACCCTTGAACTTTCTGGAATTACATTTTGGTCCCTCCCAGCCTCACGTGCAGTCCCACGTGAGGCACGTAAAATTGCAACCATGCCCTTGCAGTTTTTGTTATTGTAAAATAGTCCTGAAAACTAAAATAAATGTTTATTTCTGTTGGTATAATTGCAACGTAGCCCCCTGTCTCTTATTTTTATTGCATTTATACCCCTACCAGGCTATTTTGTTTTTATGTGTTTAATGTATTTATTAAAAATACCTAAGTTGCTCCTAAAAATCCACAAAAATTAGGAGAGATGCCCCCAGCCATGTTGATTCGTGCCACATAATTATTTGGCATTTTTGAGCATTTTATCCATTTATTAAAAATGAAAAAGGAGCCATTTTTGCACTGTTTAACTTCTAAAATACCAAAAAATAGAAAATGTTTTTGAAAAATTCAAAAAATATTCTATATGATGTATTTATATATATCGAGTCCAGAAAATGAAAAATCCTAAAAATAAGAAAAAGAAAAATATGAAAATCAGAAAGCCCCAAAATCCAACAAAAAAATAAAAACCCTAGAAAAATCCCAAAAATGTATTTTTTCTATTTGATAATTATCTATATATTATTATTAATGTATTAAAATTAATTTAGGTAATTTTGACACTTATTTTATATTTTTAAAATCCAAATTGTCTTCGACCTATTTAATTAGTCCATATTAGGGACAATTTTTGAAATTAAAAATACATAAAAATTAGCAAAATTCTAGAAAAACAATAGAAAATTTAAAAAATGTAAAAAGCCTAAAAATATTATATTTAATATATCTTGAGTATTTATACATATATATATGTATCCATATATTACATTTCTCTCTCTTCTCTTATATATATCTCTTTATATATATGTATATATATATATCTATATTATATAATTAAAAAATATAAAAAGAAAACAAAAAAATATATATATTTAAAAATCATAAAAAATATATAAAAATATAAATATATAAAAAAGGTTTAAAACCCACAAAAAGAGGATTCATTTATGGATGATTGGGATGTACATAAATACCTATAGGCTACCCATTTTTCTTGCTCTCTGTGGCTCGACCTCTACATGCTTGTACACTATGCATTTTATGGTAAAGTTAATAATTTTTAATTCACGGTTTTGGGACTTAATTGACTTATTCTGTATTGTGGGTTAATCTCTGATTAACAAGGGTTTTGTGAGCGGTCGCCTCAGCGACACTATCATCCCCACCTCGTGCGGGACGTATTTTGACCCTCGCAAAACTCTCGTTATCATTGCTCCGGCTCCATATCGAGAGAGTTAATTCGGATCTCGATACTTTTGTTGCGGATTTCATTAGCAGGTTGAATAAATTAATTCTGCAGATTAATTGTGATTCGACCGCTTTGAATGAATTCGACTCGACTCCAACAACTTTAATTTGGGTCGTTGTTTCAGAATCTGAAGATGTGTCTATTGGGGGGCATTTTTAGAAAGTAAAAGTTGGATCCTAGGTCTTCATATACCATTTCCTTAGACGTCGTTTTCTTCACTCGCAAGAAAAACTCTCACGCCACTGCTTTTGCTCTCTGTTTTCCCACCGCATCTGTGACATGTGTTTCTTCTTCGTCTCGTCTGCAAGTTTCTCTGAGGTATTCTTGAAGACAATCTCGTCGGTATACGCAGACAAATTCTGTGTGCTGTCGTATCTTGGGAGATCGCCAGTACCCTTCGTACCAGTATTGTGGGGACAATATATTCTCTAAGGATAGTCCATTTCATGGATGCTTCGATGATCTCTTATCTAATTTATTTACTGTTTTATTTATCGTAATTTGTTTATTGCATTACCTTTCCTAAATCTCATCCTAAATTGTTGTTTAAATGATTTGATTGGTTCCTACGTGCATCTTGTAATTACTATATGAATCAGATATGCTTGATTATAATTTTGTTAATATGTAATGCATTGATTAATGTTAATCTTGATAATTGCTATTTAATGTACATGTTAATGTTCCTGTTCTCAACAATCTTAGAGAAGATATCTGGAATCAGATTTATAATCATGTCGGAAACAATGTTTAAATTGAGGGTGGACATGACCGGAATGCCTAAAAATCCAATGGTCAGAATTTCAAGCTTTGGCAATAATGCAAGAAAATCTGGTTGACCGTCATAGAGTTAATCTCGGTGCAATCTGCATGGAAGGAACACGATCGTATATGTCATGGCTGCATCTTGTTGGTTATGTCCAATACGTTGTTTGATGTATATTGTTCGTCCACACAGACTGTGAAGGGGATTTGAGAAAACTAGATCGAAAGTACAATACTAAAAATCTCGGTATTGAGAAATACCTTGTTACTAAGTTCTTAAAGCTTTCTGTGGCCAAAGGGAAGTCAATTTATGAACTGGCACATGAATTTTTACTCCCGCTCCATGGTCTAGAATATGTCGAGATGAAACTTCCTAAGAAGTTTCAGGTCATGTGCATTATAGAAAAAATTCCTAAGTCTTGGAAAGACTTTGGTATGACCCTGAAACATAGAAAGGGTAAAATTTCTATGGATAGCTTGATGATGGCAATCGCCATAGAGGAGGAACACATGAAACAAAAGCATGTGGTTCCTGTTGATAGTCAGGGTAAGGTCAATTTCATGACCTCGAAGAGAAAAGATAAGAAGAAAAATGGTAGTAACAATAATAAAATAAAACCAAAGGGCAAGATTCAGAAAAGGGTAAAGAATAAACCCTGTTGGAATTGTAATCGGGTTGGCCATTGAAAGAATGATTATCTGTCCTTAAAGGCTTAACTTAAAGCTGTAGATAGGAGTCCACAAACACTGCAGGACTTGGGGGCTAGCGAATGGTATGTCTCTGTAAAATCTAAACTATACCATATCCATAATCCAAATGAGTGGCTCGTGGATACGGGAGCTAATGTAAATATCTGTTCTAACAAAACTTTGTTTTCTTCTTTCAGAACTGCAGTAATGGGACTGTGAAGACGGTTTTTGAATTCAGAATGTTCTAATTATGTGTCTCATGTTGTTAATAATTTAGAATCTTGTGATCTGCGGCATGGTAGATTGAGACATGTGAACTTAAATTCAATTAAAAGAATGATGAATTTAGAGTTGATCCCTAAACACATTATTGATAGAACTCAAAAATGTGAAATTTGTTGCAAGCAATGACACCTAGGATGTCTTTTCAGTTTGTCTCTAGAGATAGTAGGATCTTGGATCTAGTGCACACAGATATCTGTGAGTTTAATGGTGTGTTGACCAGAGACAATAAGAAATATTTATCACCTTTATAGATGTTGGCAGTAGATACTTGATGAATATCAGATTCATTACTCTAAGTCTCATTTACTAAGCTCAATTCCCTCAAAATCATCAGCATTTCTGCATTTATTCTGCATAATTAGCATTCATGCATGTTTGCATAAGAATGGCATTTTATCCATAATTTTTGCACAAAATAAGAAGCCAAAAATCCAAGCCAAAAATGACCTGTAATTAGCCTAACTTCCCCTATTTTAACTCCTTCATGCTAACTTCGAATGACACAAAACCACCTCCACTGTGTACGTATCACTAACAAGAATAAATGAAAAATACAAAAAAAATCACTAACCCTTATAAGTTGACCAAAAACCCAAACCCTAGTTTTAGGGATTTTTGGACTAAAAACCCCATATCTTCCTTATCCAGTGTCTGATTTGATCCTACTCACTTTTGAACTAATGCGCATTCAATTACGTTCAAAACAAGACCAAGTTCAAGTGAATCGGAGCTCGTATGTGAAAGTTGGGTTTTGGGCCTCTTTTGTACATTGTGTATTTTAGCGGTTTTTGATCCGTATTTTATGTACATATTTTCTTAATCAATAAAAATCCAAAAAAAATTAGATTTAGATGTCTTTTATTTATCTTTGATCTCTCCTTATTTTTCCGGTCTTTTATCTGGTTTAAAAATGACCAAAAAAATTAGAAAACCCAAAAATCTAGGTATTCTATGTATATGGGATACCCCAAAAATTCACTTTGTGCATTTAATCGATTTTGATTTTGATTTCTTCATGAAAGTTGTTGATCTCGTCGAGACGAGCATTTTTTGTGAAGGAATTTTTTCGATCCGAGGTCATTTACTATTTCTTTCTGATTTTACAAAATCTTTTTCTAAGGTGTTTTCTGGTGCTGACACGTGGCAGCCTCAGAGGTCACCACGTGTCAGCATTTTTGGCCCTTTTAAATTTGTTTTTATAAAAAAAATTAAAAAGCCAACGCACGTGCCTCCCAAGCACGTGCTCTGCACGTGCCACGCCCTCTTCTCCCCTTTGCCACATGGCGACTCCACGGCCGTTCGATCAGCGGCCGATCGAACGGCCGCGGTGCATCTCCTTCTCCAGTCACACTCCCTCGCAACCGACCCCCCGAAACCTCGCAACGGCCGTTGCCCCTCCTACGTTATCCTCGCAACCGACCGCCACCCTTTGACCTCGCCAACCGCTTCCTCTGCATCTCGCACCGCCAGCCGCTCGTCCCCCTCTCTCCTATATAAAGAGCGTCGCCGCCACCGTTCCCCTCATCCGCCAAATCACACAGCATGCAAGGGCTATGCCTCCGGCGGTGACAGCATCGGATCGGCGATGCTCCCAACTACTGGGCGAGATCCGAGGACCTTCCCCGGTCCTCGTTACATCTGCGTCACTTCGCCGCGCCTCTGCTCCTGCTCCGCCATCCGCGTCGAGCCACCGACCATCTTCATCAACCGAGCCACCGGCCATCTTCATCAACCGAGCCACCGACCATCTTCATCAACCACGACGACTCCGCCTCTCCATCGCCAACGTCATCTCCTCCGATTCGTGCCACAACGACAAACGCCTACAACCACCTTCGTCGTTCATCAGCTTCAAGCGCCATCACCTCCGATTCACTCCATCTTGTGCAACTTCGCTGACCACCTTCGATGATGACCACTATCTGCCACGATCGTCTCCAGCATCAACTCCTCCGCCTTGCTGCACCGACCGACATTGACCATCAGCTTCGACTCCGCCAACGCATCTTTGCCAATGCTCCGGCCTTCACCAGTCAGCCATCGGAGCTACGCCAGAAGCCCCTCGCCGGAGACCTGCTCCGCCTTATTCCCCCTCCCTCGCGAGGCACGTGCACCCAGGGGGTACGTCAGGCTTGCGTCATCACCCAGGTCACGTGCATAGCACGTGACCGTGGGAAAATTGTGCAGAGCCCCCCGAACGTCCTCCATATTGCCGCCAAGTCCCTCCAGCCAAAGGTCACGTGCAGCGCACGTGACCCTCTGGTAAATTTGCAGAAACGCCCCAAACTCTTGGTAATTTCAAATAGGTCCCCCCTACATTATCTTTATTTACTTATTTATTGCATCTGTATCCCTGCAATTCTCCTTCATTTTAGACCTCTGTTTTCCATTATTTATTTATACAAAAATAGCGTGATGTTTATTGCTTAATTCTCTACAGTTCAAATATTGTGGATATTTTTGTGATTAATGGTTAACTAATAATTAATTCTATTGTGTAAATTTGCATATTTTGCCCATTTGATGCTCTTCGATTTTTATTTTATTAACCATTGCTCTAAAAATTCCCCAAAAATCACTTGTGGTAGAATTAATTATGCTTGACATTGGGCCCAAAAAGAATTGCATTTGCACATAGTTTCCCCTATAAAAATCATTTTGCATAATTCAGTGTTTAATTTTTAATAGATATTAGATCTTACATTTTTTAGATTTAGAATTTTTCCAAGATCCATTATCTAGTGATAGATCTTAGATAATTTTATTCCTTGAAAATAAGTAGGTTTAATATTTATTATAATTAAATATTGAAAATCATTTTGTTTGCATTCAAAAATTCATAAAAAAATCCATATTGCATCCAAAAATTCCAAAAATTACAGTGCATTCATTTTGTCATAATTTACATCGTGGCTAAGTTTCGTATTTTTCGGACATTGTTTGAACGTAATTTACATTTTAGTCCCTAAAATAGGCCAAAATTGCATCCAGCATCCCTTATTTGCATTAAAAATTCCAAAAAAAGACTGCCTCGAAAACCATGCACGAATCTTGACAGACATAAATCTAGGTTGTTCCTTTGCCTCCTTGTGATCGACCTTGGGAGTTGCCCAAGTAAAATAAACATAAAAACCACGTGATTGAAATTGAATAAATATTTGTGGTTATTTCTTGACCGATTCCGATCGCCGCCTACAACGAACGACAAACCCTATTTTTGGCACAAACAGATAAAAACAACTTCTTAACGCTACGATTCACGGACTCGTCGATACTGCTATGTGTATCCAATGAAAACCAAGGATGAAGCCTTAGAGAAATTTCTTATATTTAAGAATGATGTTGATACACAAACAAGAAAAGTGCTTAAACATCTTAGGTCAGATAGAGGGGGCGAATATGCTTCTAACTTATATGATGAGCAATGCAAGCTGTTATACATTGTTCATGAAGTTACTATTCCATATTCACCACAATCAAATGGGATAATAGAATGGAAAAATAGAACCTTAAGTGACATGATCAATACTCTCCTACAGAGTTCTCGACTTCCAACCTATATGTGGGGAGAAGCGTTGAATATAGCTTTCCATATTCTGAATAAGGTTCCTCCAAGACATGAAAAAGTGTCCTTTTGAATTTTGGAGAAACATGAAATCGAGCTTAAGATATCTCAAAGCGTGGGGTTGTCTCGCTAAAGTTTTAGTCCCAGAACACAAGAGAAAGAAGCTGGGTCCAAAAGCTATTGATGCGATCTTCTTAGGTTACTTGAAAAATAGCTATGTGATGATTTCGAAAATCGCCTCTTTAATAAAGGAAAATTGTAGTATAGGAGGCGAAAAACGATCGATCAAAAACCACATTTTTTGAATGTTGTGGAGAATTTTTCATGGCAAGTGTACTAAGGTCAAACACAGGGAACGATGATTTTCAGTTGCGAGTTTTTAAATTAAATTAAATTAAATAATTAATTAAATGCTAAGTTAATTTTTGTGTCAGATAATGAAGGGACAAAATGATGATGCAAATGAGATGCAATGCTACGAAAATTAGAGCAGATGATGAAGCGTGAGATCTGATATTTTATAATTCTTAATCCAAAAATATTGATCAATATCCTCGAAATGAAATCGCAGATCAAATGAGGTCGACTTCCGAAAGATGTATCAAATCAATTCCTGATGCAGGCAAGGGTAATTAAATGTGAGATTGATCCTGCAATTAGTGAAATCACATAATGATTTGATCTCCAAATTTTCTCCACTTTAATCCTCAAGAGAAGTTTAATTACATCAAGTTTCGAGAATTAAATCCTCCTCTATAACATCCCTTCAAAGATTTATCATCAAGGGGTAAATTCAATCATCAGAGAAAAGAAATCAGAGAAAACTCCTAAATTGAGTCCCTGCATAAATTAAGTCATCAACAAGTGATCCACAATAATCCAAGAGGAACTAAAATTATCACTAAAATCCTTGCAAAACAGATCATTATTTTTCTCTGAAATGAGCACAATCATGTCAATTATTAGCATGCATTTATTAATAAAGATCCTTAGATAATAAAAATAATCAAGAAACATCCTTAGATATGTACACAAATTAGGCAAAGTAATAGAGCAAAAAAATAGCTTCAAATCGACATATTATACGCTAAAATCGGGGTTCAAATGAGCAAGATATGATAATTTGAAAAGTCAGGAACTAAAATGTAATAAAATATTTGTTTTTCTTTCAATCCGATCCCTAGGGGCTTATCTGTAATAAGGATGAACTTTCTGGGCCTTTATGAAATTTTCCCCAGGAGAGCACATGTTCTGCACGTGTTGATGATGTCAGGGACGTGTGTGCAGATCTCTGAAATCTCAGGGAGTGGGGCATAATTTTCCCACCCAAGCATGTGTCATGCACGTGCGTAGATGGTTTGGCGGGGAGGCTACGGCTTAGTGTTTCGAGCCTCCACATGGCTGGTGCGCGAGCTTTGAGCGCCCAAGCCTCAAGGTTGGAGCTGAGGCTCAGGAGATGTTGAAGTGGTCGCGGTAGAGCCGTCGGATCAAGGGTTATCTGCCTGATCTGACAATGGCTGGACGAGGCGGGTGCGAGGCGGAGCTGCGGAGGCAAAGCGCGGAGGGGATCGATGATGCACGGAGGAGCAGGGCGTCAAGCGGTCAGCCCACCTCCGTCGACACACGACTGGAGGTGGCTGCGGGGGGGGGGGGGGGGGGGGAGGATGTCAACGGAGCTAGTTGGCGGCTGCACGGGTGATCAAGGAGAGGGCTCCCCCTGGTAGTCAGTGCAAGCATGAGGCGGAGCCGCCACGCAACGGTGGGTACCTGCAAGTAAGAGGAAGTGCGGGGAACGAAGCTACAACGGAGGCGATGGATAGGAGCTAAGCTCCGGTCGCTGATTGAGCCGATGGTGGAGGGATATGGGCAACGGAGAGGAGGCCGGTGAGGTGGCGATTCTGGGAGGCGAAGGGGGTTGTCAAGCGAACGATGGGGGCAGTCCCGATGGTGAAGGTGGCGACGAATCACGGGCGGAGGATGAAATGGAGAGAAGGAGGAGAGGGTCGCCAAGAAATGGAGCATGGGTGGCTTTGGTAATCACCTTAGAGAAGCGGCGAGAGCTCCTCGAAGCTCGATTGCTTGCGAACAGAGCAGCACAGAGGTTCGAAGACATCTGGATCGCGCCGAAGCAGAAGCAACCGATGTCACCGGTGCTTGAGGGAGAAGGGTGGATCAAGAGGACGGTCGACGAGGTGTACCCTTTATAGAAAGAGGAGGGGAACGGTCGTAGGTGGCGCGCGTAATGGTGGGAAGGAGGTCTGAGTAATAGCTGCAAGCATGGTGGAGGCGTTGCAGGAAGGTGATGACAACCGTCGCAGAGCGGGAGCGGCAGCGCAGGGAAGGGGAGGGAGGACGAGTCACGTGCCTTGCACATGGCCTGGGAAGAGAGGGCAATTCACGCGTCTAGCACGTGACTTGGAGAGTAGGTGGTAGGAGAGAGAAGGAGAGGGGTGCCACGTGGCACGCCCAGGGGCTGCCACGTCGCACCCAAAAAATTTTAAAATTAAAATGATAAAGAGAATTAGAAAAGAAATAGAAAAAGACCTCGGATTGAAAAATTTCCTTCATAAAAGTTGTCCGTCTCGACGAGATCTACAATTTTCATGAAGGATCCAGGAGAAAAAGAGATCATCTGTGCGAAGTGGTATTTTGGTGGTCTCCAAGTGTATAAAATACCGATTTTTTAGAGTTTTGTAATTTTTTGGTAGTTTTTAAAGAGGATAAAAATTATAGAAAATATATGATAAAATACAAGAAAATTAATTACACACTAATCTATTTTTTTTGGATTTTTAATAAATAATAAAATAGAAAAATAAAATAGATGTACAAAATACGAGACTTTTGTACATATTCACAAAGGACACTCGGACACAGTCAGTTTCTTTGATTTCAGTCTTGATTTGGATTTGGATTTTATGTTGTTTAATAAAACTTTCATCAAAGAACATAAATGAAGAAGAAATAAAATTAAAAGGGTTAATTATATACATAAAAACTCAGGTCAAAAATCACAAAAAGCTAAAATGCGCAAAAGAGGCCCAAAAGACGATTTTCACATATGAGCTCAAAATTTTAAGTATTGATTTGAAGATATTTGAAAATGGAGTACTTTAAAAGTGAGTCGACCAAAAACAAACATTGTATGAGGGAGATATGTGCGTTTTAGTCCGTTAGATGTGAAATTTGGTTTTGGGTTTATTTAACACTTATTTGAGTTAGTAATTGTTTTGTATTTTTTACTTTATCTTGTTAGTAATATATACACAATGGAAGTGATTTAGGGTCAATTGGAGTTAGGGTGAATTAATTAAAAATATGAGAAATTAGCAGCTTTTTCGACCAATTTACACAATATACAATATGCATGATGAAATACGGATATTATTTACACATGTATGAGTGCTAATGATGCTCTATTAATGATTAAATGCAAATGGATTTGGGGGAACATAGCCTAATTGATCAATTTTAGCATGATGAATACAAGATTCATTACCATGCATACAAGTTCTTAATAATTCGGTCCGAGATATCGTGATAGATATCAACACTATTGTTGAACTCTGTGATGCTACTTTCTTTGAGGACGTTTTCCCTATTAAGTATGGGATTCCTCAGAATCTGATCATTGATGTTGCCTCCACATCCAGATCAAGTGGAAAGGATAAAAAATGTGGGGGTTGAGACTCAACTTGAACCCAATGATCTTTCAGAAGAAATTGAGCCAAGTAGGAGTAAATGACCATGAATAGCCAAGGATCTGGGTAATGACTTTGTTGTCTACCAGATCGAGGGTAATCCACCAAGTTAAAAGGAAGCCATAGCTTCATCTGAAGTAAAATAATGGAAGGATGTCGTCAAATCTGAGATGGATTTCATTATGGATTATGGAACTTGAGAACTGGTTGATTTACCCAAAGAATGCTCTACCACTTGGTGTAAGCGGGTGTTTATGAGAAAGCTTAGGCCTGACGGATCAATTGAAAAAGTATAAAGACATATTAGTTGCTAAGGGCTTTAGGCAAAAGGAAGGTATCGATTATTTTGATACATATGCTCTTGTGACTAGGATGACCACAATCCGGATGCTCATAGCATTTGCATTTGTATATGATCTCCCTATCCACAAAATGGATGTGAAGGCCACTTTCTTGCATGACGATCTTGAGGAGGAGATCTATATGGATCAACCTGATGGGCTTGCGACTCTTGGGAATGAGGGAAAAGTTTGCAAGCTTGTTGAATCTCTTTGTGGATTGAAACAAGCACCAAAGTAGTAGCATGAAAAATTTGACAAAATCATTTTGTCATGTGGCTTTAAAGTTCATGAATCCGATAAGTGTGTCTATTCTAAGGTGAAAAGTGATGATTGTATTATCCTGTGCTTGTATATTGATGGCATACTGTTGTTTGGATCACATGTGAGGATTATTAATGAGACTAAAGCATTCTTAAGTAGCAAGTTCGAGATGAAGTACATGAGTGTTGCCGATGTGATCTTGGGTCTCAAACTGACAAGGTCAGTTGATGAGATTGTAGTTTCTCAATCTCACTACGTTGAAAAAGTACTTGAGAAATTTGGATATCAAGATTTTAAAGTTGTAATCACTCCTTTTGATTCATCGAAAATGTTATTTAAGAACAAAAGTGAAGTACCTGTAGGTCAGTTAAGGTATTCACAAGTGATGGGAAGCTTAATGTATCTTGCAAATTACACGAGACATGATATTTCATTCTCAGTTGCAAAGATGAGTATATACACTAGCTGTCTTGACTGTACTCACTGGGAGGCTATGGATCAAGTACTGAAGTACTTGAAGAGAACTATTTTCCCTTAGTTTGCATCATAGTAGAAATCTGTACTAGAAGAATACAACGATGCAAGCTGGATAGGAAAAATAGAGTATGGAAGTAATGGTGTTATCGGGTATGTCTTTACCCTTGGAGGCGGTGCAGTCTCCTGGAGCTCTGTGAAGCAAACCATTCTAGCTCGATTTACCTTTGAGGTAAAGCTGTGTGCTTTGGACACCACTGAAATTGAGGATGAATGTATAAAAGAACTTCTTTATGAAATTCCCATTGGTAGGTCAACTAGTTCCTGCGATTTCATTACATTGTGATAATATGGCTACAATTGCTAAGATCAAGAGTTCAAAGTTCAATCAAAAAATAAGGATACACATACAAATCAGACTTAAGACGTTAATAGATTTGGTGTCTCGAGGAGTGTTGGCTGTTAATTTTATTGGATCCAAAGACAACACAACATACCTGTTGACTAAGGGACTTGATAGATCTTTAGTCCTAAAGTCTAGGCTTGGGTTGGGACTGAGACCCATTGGGAGTTCATCTACTGTAGAGACCTAACCTATCTGAGTGGAGATCCCACAAAGTAGGTTCAACGTGGTAATAACAAGCTATTTGGAGAACTAGTTGGCACTCTTATTTTAATGCTTATGCATGAGTGTCTTATCCCTGGAAGCCTGAGTGTCATTTAAGCTGCCAGTTTAGGAAGAGCGTAGGCTCTAAATGGGTTCAAGCTTTTGGGCAAGATGTTAGCAGTCCATCCTTGAAGAACGCCATCTATGTGAGTGTTACTGTAGGATGCAGTTAAAGGAAGAGGGTATTTCCCGAGTACACGCGTGAAACTGGATAATGGTGCATGACCATTAAGAGCACCAACCCTGAAGATTGTACCAAGAACTACAATTTGTTGTTTCTACTATATACTTTAACACTAAGATCTGAAGTTTAAGACATAGTTCACTTCGTTATGTTAAAATGAAAGTAGGAAACTCAGGTAGAGGTTAACCGGAAGGTACCTTTACTGAAGAAAAGTGTGGCGGTCGAAAGATGTCTTTTGACTCTATTTGAATCTCTTTTCAAATTGATGAATTCATGAGAGTTTGTTGAATTTAATGTTAATATAATTATGATTTAATTTGGTAAACCTATGCAGCTACATTTGACTTTAATTTGGTTTCAGTTGGGAAACCAAATGGCTTTGGAGGGAAAGTTGGGAATTCTCTTAGTACCACATCTAGTATTTCTTAACTTTTGATTGGTTTATATATAGGATTCGTACCCCAAGCTCTTGTAGAAATAATAGAGAGGAGGAATGGAGGACCACATACGTGCTCCACTCCGTTTCGGCTCCGGCTCAGGCTCAGGAGAATCAATTCAGATCTCGGATTTTGATACTTTTGCTACGGATTTCATTAGCGAGTTGAATAAATTAATTCTACTAATTTATTGTTTGAAAAACCTTTTTCAATTAAGTTTGAGGAATATATACATCACTCCTAAAATTCTTTCTATATATCTATAAAATTGACCACTTACCCTTGTGAATTCTTAAAATCCACTTCTTGTAAATATAAGATGCATTCCCGTTTAAATATTTGTAACTGGTTTTTATCCAAAATCTTTTCTTTTCAAAAAGACCAAAAATATTTGCAAAACTAAAATCCAAAAACATCTGAAAAATCTTTTTGAAAAATACAAAAAAATGCATATGCATCATCTTTTCAAAAATCCATAAAAAGTTCAAAATCTTGAAAATTGCATCACAAAAATATTTTCTGCATTCTGCATCGCATTTGCATAGCATGAGCATTTTTCATATTGAGTTTGATAGTTGAACAAGTCTAAATAAAATCTGAAGATTGGAGCTTGATTGGACCTTAAAATCTACTTAATAACAGGAACCTTATAGGAACTGGAATTGAGATACTTCAGGTCTAGATGACTTAATTCTTTGAGGATCACGAGACTTAGTTCAATGGATTCTTGACTTCTTAAGTAGAGTATTTCGAAGCACACGCATGAATCTTGTTGATAATGACCTAACTTGGACACATGCACCTTTCATATGGCTCAACTTAGTTGGAGTGGTGAGGGGTTTGGATTTACCGGTATGAGACGCACACAAGTGGAAACACTTGTCCTCCTCTAGGGAGGGAAGTGCACCCCAACCCGTCCAGTGATGAGGAATACTAATAATAGGAGAGTGTGGGTTGCAATAAAGCTTCTAAAGAGGGACATTCTACTGGCTCAAGAGGAAAAACTCCTTATATAAATGCTGTTGTAAATAGTATTTTAAAAAAAAGTGGACATGCTTGTACAAAGATAAAATGCCCACCGGAGTGTACATATGATGTATAGAAAGCGTGAGCACCAAAGTCAAATCATGTGAGCCTGCAGCTGAATGACTTGACTACACTGGTCTTGCATCCTAGGATAGATAGCTACACTGGCTACCGTCCATTCTTCTCTTCACCCCCTCCTCTTGAGCTGGTTGCCACTTGAACTTAGAAGGGAATACCCCGCTCCTCGAGGAAGGAGTTGCTGGATTGGGGAATCATTGGGCTGTCATACTGGAGAAGTCGGTCTCTTTGTCATTTCAGTTGGGGAGAGCCATTATCACTTACATTGTACAAGTCAGATTCATAGTCGTAAGGGTTTGCGTATGAATTGAAATATTTCTGACCTGGATATTGAGGGGACTTGAGAAGAGTTTTGGGATTCTCAAAGGCTGTTGGATTTCAAATCCGATTCCCATTAAGGTTCCGACCACACTAAAATTCCAAAGGTCCGACTTAAGCTCCAAACTTTGATTTTGTGAACACAAGTTTGATGATTAAAATTAATCGATCTTTCTTCTTTTTCTTTTCTTTGTTTTTCATTCTCTGCACTTATTGCATAAGTGTTTGCTAGGGACTAGCAAAGGCAAGTATAGGGGGATGATGAATCTCCGTTTCATCATCTTTATTCTATCATTTTTGCCTTAAAAACCCTAGTAAATGCATGCAAATAGCGTTAATTCATGCATTTTATCATTCATGCATGCGTGTGTAAATAGTGTACAAATGCGATTTTTAAAGCCAAAATTACAGAATAAAGACAAGAAAGGAAAAAGAATAAAGTATTGTAAATATTTTATGACCCGAAATTTTGAGACCTAGGCATCTCTATGACTAGGTCGACAAGGAATAAAGTAGGGGGAGATAAGGGCCAGAAACCAATAAAGATTCCTTTTATTCAATTCGTTCTTTATTAATTTTGGGACCTATTTTTGGTTTCACTTTTTATACTTCAAATAAAAAAACTTTGCATATGAAAGTTGTAGATAATTAACTATAGAAAAATACAAAATTAATTTCACACAAAAATTATGTACAGATAAAAAGTTATGATCTGAATAAAATTCTAGAATCCCAACTTCCCAGACCTGTATCTCTCAAATAAAAACTCGAAACGCATCAAAATCACCTTTAATTGTATATATTTTTTAAATAAGCTATTTAATGAAGGTGGTTTTGTATTTTGCGGAGCTACGGTTTGAAAGTTGAGTTTTGGACCCCTATTGTATACTTGTACAGATTAAAATATTCATTTTATTTTGTATTCATTATTTTTATAAATTTATATTTTTTATACTTTTGTAAATAATATTTGTAATAAATGTGTTATTAAAACAGGAATAAAAACACAAATAAAACACAAAAATAAAATATTTGTATACTACACATTGGTATAATACATGTAAATATATCTATATAATTTATACTTCTATTTTATTAAGTGTACAAAACACTTCAGGAAAATAAAATAAAAATATAATTAAGTGTATAAAAACATTTTATAAATATATATAAATAAGAAACCAAAATAAGTAAATTAAATATACAAAATAAAAATAAAATAATAAATATATAGATAAATATACCTATATATAAGCTATAAAAGGAAACTTGTAATTTTTAATCTCTAAAAAATAAATAAAAATCACTATAAAATACTTTATAAAATTACAAATTTTTTTATTTAATAGCTGATGAATACCCATTCATCACTCTTTATTCTTTTATTTTAGCTACAAAACCTTTGCCAAACACATGTAGATATATGTAGATATCAATAATTATCAAATAGCATGCATTTTGTAAAAATGAATAATTAGCATGTTTTTGTGCATAAATAAAAGAATAAAGAAACAAAAGAAAAAGAGGGAGATATTTAGAATAAATATTGAGCGACCTAATCCCAAGGGAGGGCTCAGCATGAGCCTGACCGCATAAAAACCAAAGTAGAGGGAGATAAGGAAGCTCTTGTGTGTACATATATACCTGTAAATAAATAAAAATATTTTCCTCAAAATAAAAATAAAAATAGGTTTGTATTTATTTGTAAATATTTGTAAATATAAAATTAAAATAAAAATGATAAAAATAAAAAGAAATAAAACTCATCCCTTATTGTCTATACTCACCATGTACATAAAACCACTTCCCTATTTATTTCTCCCTATAAATAAATAAATAAATATCCCATAAAAATTGTACATATTCTATATTTCATAATGTAAATAAATAAAATAAAAATTACAAAAATAAAATAAAAAGAAATAAAAATAAAATCAATTTCCTACATTGTATAAATATCATATATGTATATAAATAAAACTAGTTATTTAACCCTTGTAAATAATTAATAAAAATAAAATAAAAATATCATAATATTCCAAATTTTATTCTATAAATAAATAAAATATAAAATTGGAATAAAAATGTACAAAAATAAATAATTAAAAATCAAAAATAAAAAATGTAAATCATATATACCTATATATATTAATACTATATTGTAAATACAATATTTTTTTCAAAAAAATAAATAAAAATCACAAAAAATAATTTAAAATAAAAGGAACATTTTTCATGTTTTGACTTTTGTGAAATTCGGCCATTTTCTATTTATTATTTATTTTCTAAATAATTAATACGTGGTAGCATCTGGTTGGTCCACGGGGGAATGTTAACCCCCGGTCAACTCTCCCCCCAGGACCACCAGAGACGGATCCAGTTGCCCCGATCTGACTTCTTCCAATTTTCTCCACTTGATCTGATAGCCAAACCCCTTAACCCCGGGTCCTAATCCTTCCTGATTCATCCATGATCCACGCCCGGGGTGGGTTACGAGGATCCGTGCTCCGAATTCCATGCCCGACCATCATCTAGCCGAACCCCTAGCCATTTATAATCTCTACTCCGCCGTATATTTCACGCATCTCTGGTCCTCCCCCTCGTCACCAAGGAGCTCCTCCACCTCACCTGAGTGACAGCTGTGCGAGAGGGAGTGTGATGAATCCGCGATTCATCATCGCAATATCTTGATCTTAGCAAAATCTCCGAGTAAAATTCCAAACAAATGTCCATAAAATCCATAAATTAACAAAATGACTCTTGTAAATAAAACACACTAATTATTATATATAAGATTGTACAAAATAAATTAACACTAAAAAGCCGCAAAAATAAAGGAGTTTTATACTTGTAAATAGCCCAAAACTTCATGGATTTTTAATAATTTCATTTCAACTCCTTTTTACCTAATTCTTTCTCTAACTTGTTTAAAAAAATGTACATAAAAATAAAAAAATACAAAATAAATTATATCTCAAATAAATGCTCCTAGATCCCAATGGGAAAAAGCCGTAAAGACCAACTTCCAAGCTAAATTCCCGCTCCGTATGAACTCCAAACTCACCAAACTCACTTTTAAAGTTCAAGTTAGAAAATTATCTATCCAATGGAATGGTTTCATTAAAATCGGAGCTCGTTTGCAAAAGTTGGGTTTTGGGACCTAGATGTACATTGTATATTATGTATATATTCTTTCTTTCTTCATTTTTTATTTTATCTTTCTTAATTATTAAAAATCCAAAAAAATCATTGTGGTGTTGTATTTTGATTGTACTATTTTATTGTATTTTCCTATTGTACATATCTACTATTAAAAAGACAAAAAAATATAAAAAGAAAAGCAAACAAAAAATGTACATGTTGTATATCTTCTTTTTGTAAATTCCCCACTCTTTTTCTTCTCTTTATTTTATTTTCTCTTTTTAGTAGCCTACTTTATTTCATTTCATTTTTTATTTATTTAATAACATTCTCTACAATAACTTCCCTTTCTCCATTAACCTCCAAGTCTTCTTTCAACCTCCATTCCACTCCATATTCTTTATATAACCTCCCATTCAACTCCACCAATAATCTAACTTCTCATTCAACACCACCACCTCTCTAACTCCCATTATTCATCTCTTTATAATCTTCTCCACATCCACATTTTTTCCCCATCCACCATTCTTATAGAATAAGGAGAGAGCTTGGAGTGTTTTGTTGGTGACAGCTGCGAAGCATCGTCCTCAAGCGACGACCTCCTTCAGGTGAGATCCGCGAAGCTCCGCTTCGCGTCACGAGTTCCCCGTCGAGCTCGCGTAGCTTCTCCGATTTTTATCTCGCCAATCGGGTCGAGGCGACAACATGAGTTTAGCGTAGCTACTCCGCCAATCCGGTGAAGATCAGGTAAGTATTTCTTCTTATTTTTTTGTTATTTTATCTTATCTAATAGTTTGTTTCATTGTTGTCTCATCATTTTTATTTTTATTTTTTTTAGCACACCACATCCAACCCACCATCATTTTATTCATCATCACCATATTCCCCATCACATTTTTACCACCATTACCATCATCTTCATCTTTTCCACCATTTCCCTCTACCAATTTTTTTCCCTTCCTTTTTGTAAACATCCATTTTTATTTCCGGTTTAACAAAACAAAAAAAATATAAAAAAATTAAAACAAAAAAAAGTTTTATTACAGCAACAAAAAAAAACAATCAAAAAAATCAAAAAAAAATTAAAAAAATTTGCAGGGAAGCAGCAGCCCACGGCCGCCGCTCCCCCGCACCACCATCATTCCCATCACCGCCGGCACCACCCGCCGGCCCTTCCCGCAGCTCCGCGCCGCCGCCCCCACCACCAAGCGACGCAGCGGCCACCGCGGGCGGCCGCTCAACCAACGGCGACCAGCCGCGCGGCCCCCCCCCCCAGCGACCCGCGTCCACACGCGGCCACGGGCTGCCGCCGCCCCCCCTCGCGGCACCCCAGTTCCCAGCCGCCTCGCCACCGCGCGCCGACCACCGCGCCGCCCTCGCCACCTCGCGCCGACCACCGCGCCACCGCCGGCGCCGCCCAACCCTGTTGGGTTCTTCCACCTCCACCTACGCAGGAAGAAGAAGGTCTTATTAGTTTATTTCTTTTTATTGTAAATATTGCATTTATTTTCTCCATAGTTTATGTAATTACAAAACAGTCCTGTGCTTTTGTTGTGTTATTTAAGTCATTTACATATTTGCAGAGATACCCCTATGTTTATGCATTAATTTGGACCTCATTTTAGCATCCTTTTATTTAAAGGAAAATAGCATTGTGTTGAGCAACTAAATGTCTACATTCTGACTATTTATTTGTATTTTTGTGAGTAATGGGTAATTAATTAAAAATGATTAACTGAAATTTTGCATATTTTACCCAATCTGGACTCTTAAATTTATACCTCACACACGGTTGCTCCAAAAAATCCACAAAAATTATATATGATGCCTTGATATGTGATGAACGTACAGTCCAAATTTCACATCTATTGGAGTTGTCTTGTGCCTACAATAAATTATTGAGTGATTTTCGTATTTGATTTTTAATTAAATTCACGAATATTCTTTTTGCGAAATTTCAAGTCTCCTGGATTGCTCATATAAATATCTACTTGAGATAATTTGCATTCTGATTAATTTGATAACATGGATTAATTAGGAATTAATTACTCACTGTCACTCTGTTTCCACTAAAAAATTCATAAAAAATTCATATTTTGTCAAAAAATTCCAAAAATATTACTGTAGCTTCCTTGCATCATGTTTTCATTCCAATAATTTTTTCATAATTTTTGCTTGCTGTTTGTGTGATAAATTGCGGAAAACCCCATAAAAAGTGTGCATTTTTATTTATTGCATTTTAACCCTGAAAATTCTAAAAAAATGTGTTTTGTGTTCATCTCTGGATAAGGACTCTAGGAAAAATACGAATTGGCTAATTTGGACTTCTTTTCCATTAAAATTAATTTGGCCTTGTTGTATGTTTTCTTAGTGTTGTAATTCACCCGCATTTTGTTTTTGGCATTCTACTTGCATAAAAAATAAAAAAAAATACGCATTGTAAATCTAGACCTAAGTTTGCGAATTAACCCCCAAGTTGTTCCTTTGCCTCCCTGAGTTCGACCCCGGACTTGCCCGGGATATAAATTAAGCTGAGACACTCTTAACGGAGATCTTCTCTCGGTTCTGACCGAATCGCTAAGTACACGTGCTACAATGAAACCTAATTAAACAACGTATCTAGCGACTCGTCAGATGGCGCCGTTGCCGGGGAGGCAGACGGCTTAGGGATTAATTTAAAAATTTGGATTTAGTTTTCCACTTACTCGGGTTGTCTGACCCCCGAGCCACCTTGTATTTATTCCATTTTTTTAATTATTTCTCTTCATATTCTTGTATATATTTTGTTTTTATCTCTCTAACATAAATTTTATTTTCCTTGTGAGGGCCCGGTGGACTTGGAGTGCATCGGAGGTCGACGGACGCGATGCGCGCCGACTGCTGAAGAGCAAGAAAATCAATTTATCTTCGAGAGAATTTTATAAATTTTTGTAATTATTGTGTTGTAATAACTTAGGTAATTCGCTCTTTCCAGCGGCTCTTGTTTGAGAGCTCGCGTTTGTATCCGGACTGGACTTTGGACCCGCTCGTGGTCGTGTGGTTGATTGACGTAGAATAGGACTTGCACTCGCGGCTCTTAGAGCATTTTTATTAGATTATCTTGATTGCTTGTGCTCGTAACTTTTAGGACCACACATCACATTTAACGAGACGCACTTAGACCGCTGGGCTATTAGTCAAATTAAACTTGTTCATCACTCGCTAATAGAACTGCTTGTCTAGGAACGGTTTCTCGTTTGCATTCATTTAGTAGAAAATTTCAATTCTGCCTTGCATCCTGCATGTAGAGTGCGAGGATCACTGTAAGTCTTCTGAACTGGGCATGCATCATTGATTTCACTATTTGCATCGGTTTTTCTCGACTCCCTCCCCTTGGTTTTTGAAACTTAGGTTAAAAGAAAATCGGGACTGATCGTTAGGCGTGCTTTGTTTGGTGGACTAATCAAGTGATAACCAAACATAAAATCGGGACTGCTAATCAGAGTTGATCAAAAAAAATTGACTAAAACTAACACTTGTTTTGGGAGAGTAAAACCCTCATTGTATGCTTGGCTAATTGTGATTGTTGAGAGGTGAGGACGCATCCCTAGGATAGTACCCAAAACCTACTTTTAAGCCTTGCGTAATTGGATTGATATCTTGATTTATCACCTAATTAAAACTGAAAAGATAAACGGTCGGACTTTTGCGACCATCACTGTGTTGAGTAGGTGAACTTAGGGTTTGCTCTTGTGTTTGTTTGTTTTGTGTGTTATTCGGTGCACTTGCACGCTTTCTTCCTCGATCTGCTTCATTCTCCCATCTCCCTTCCAAGATGTCAGAATTTTGGTCATCATATCCAAGTCATCCTTCTTCGACCATATTCCGATCATCTCCACCCACTTATTCCTCTTCATACCCACACCACAACCGCGAAGTCAGAACTCCGACTGACTTCTCCACTTCTTCGTCCTTCTCACCTACCCCACATTCTTGCACCCCTGACCCACAACCACCTTGGATTGATTCACTATATTCTCGTCCGCTTGCTGGAATCAAAGAACAAATCAAAGAGCAAGCGACTGCTGAGATGAATGATTGGCATAATCAGTTGACCCCACATACTTCACTTTCACCTCGAGTTGGGACAGAACAACAATGTTCATATACACATCCCGACTTAACCTTAGGGTACAACATGGTCGATCAGACAAACCGAATGGAGAGGCTTGCACCGTACGATCTTCCTGACTTGATTGACCTGAGTGATAGAGACTACATTGATCAACCTTCATATCACCCATTCGGAGAGCCGACATATACAGGGGATTGGATTCATGCGACTGATTTACAGAACCCCTGTCTACTAACTCCGCCTGATGAGGCTCCGACCAACAACTGCCATACATATGGGCCATACTCAACCCAGTATTGCACACTCAAGTCAAGGTGTGTTGAGTATAAGAGCCCGAGTTCTCAGCAGTATCCTCCAATTGCGTCGACTTATCTCATGAAGTGTCATGAGAACTTATTGGAGGATGACATTTGTAGACCGATCAAGAGTCCAGGTATAAATGTGGATCATGGATTTTGCGGATTGAATCTTGAAAACCTGGAAGACACTGGATTGACCACACATCATGTACAGCTGGAGTCCCTTCTACCTCCCTCTTCTACTAACCACTTTCCCTCCAAACCAGAGTCCGTACATTCTCGTAGTCCTCCTTCACCTACCAAAAAGACCAAAAAAATTGAAAACTCGGAAAATACCATAAAAATTGAAAAAGATCTAAAAAGTTTGGATCCTGCAGTTAGGGAAGCATTGGATAGAAAGTTGATTTTTGAGCTTCCCTTAATAATGGCCATTGAACACTTTCCCGACCTTAAAAGATTTGTGAGAAGTAAATTGATGCCTAAAAGGTCGGGCAATAAGAGCACAAGGACTGAGATACATATAGTGTCTATGGCCACATCTTTGATTATAGGGAGAAAAACCAAGAGTCGCAGAGTAAAACGGTTACCTAGATTTGATTGTGAAATCAAAAATACCACATTCACCCATGCAAGAATCGATGATGACTTACCGATTAACATCCTCCCGACCTCCGTGTTTGCCAAGCTCAAACTCGGATCTGCCAAGAAGTCAAGAGAGATCATTCAGTTGGCAGATCGGACCATTAAACGGTCGAGAGGAACCATTTCAGTCATCGTCACTTTTCAAGGTGCTCTACTGGAGATAGACTTCACGATCATTGACATTGAGCACCGAGGAGAGTTCACCCAGTCTCCGATCATTCTTGGGAAGCCGTTCTTAGCCTTGGCTAAGGCAACCATAGATTGTGAGACTCGGGAGATCGATTTCTCTGCATTGGGAGCACTCCGACCTCACCCGATCTTTGAGGACACACGATATTCCAAGGTAACCCGTAAAGTTGCAGACAGTCACGACCTTCGAGAGACAGTTGAGTCCCATCTCTCTACTACACCTGAGATACCGACTGTCCAGACAACCATTGGTTTAGACACTTCCTACAACCACACACCGCCTACTGCTTGCACCACCACCACGACAGCTTCTAGAGAGGACTCAAGACCAGAAGCTATCAGTGAGTCGGACATGACCTTTGTGGATTGCCTTGATCATTTCGATGATCCGACACAAGAACATAACAATGTCAAGCCAACTGAGAACACTGTGCCTTATCAAAGACGTGTGCTGACCTTGCAGGAGTATTACAATGCATATGGTGACTCATCTGATGATGAACCTCTGGTCAGAACCTCATACACACCACATCCAGGACATACATCAAAGGAGACAACTGGGACCAAATTGACCAATCTTGATAAATCGGTTGCTCCATCCTCTAGTCGGTCATCTAGTAAGAAGAAGACGAGTGTTGATTCCTTGAGGTGTTCCCCCGAACTCCTTAAGACGTATCAATCTCCTCTTCCTCTTGATGCTTCAGGTTCTAGAAAACCGACTAAGAAGGTTACCTTCGATGTTTCAGAGAAGGAACTTTCTGAGGAGTCCTCATCAGGTCCGGATGAGGTGATCTACATGAGTGAGCTTAGTTCGGCTTATCTGAAGCCATATTTGAGCAAGCAGCCGTGTGTCGACCCCCGTTGGACGTTCCCCACACCTCACTATTATTCTTCGGAGGACGATTCTGACAGCGACACATGTGTATACTACCCACCCCATCGCTCCCGCAAGAAGGTCCGTCACAAACCTTCTTGATCCTTGTATATTCTCCCTCCTCCTTGTACATATTTTCCTTCCTTTATTCACCTCCCTCCCTCATGATTCGCATCACTCGCCCCAGTTCCGTATCTTTTTCATTTTGTGGCTATACTTAGGATGACTAGATCCTAAGTATAGGGGGGTGAGTGACCCGATTTGCTCCTTCTCTTCTTTTTATTTTCTTTTTGTATATTCTTTCCCTTTCTCACCGGTCTTCCAATCTTGTGTTCTTTCCAATACTTAGGCTAACCAAAGCCTAAGTATAGGGGGGACCGATGCCCGCCATGTGTATTTACTCATCATTTCTCCTCTTGACCTCGTCTGCCCCATTTTTTCTCTTCTTCTACACTTAGGCTGACCAGAGCCTAAGTATAGGGGGGGCGGATCGACTTCTATACTTTTTATTATTTTAGCTTTCCTACGCTTAGTACGAGCTATGTCTTTTTGTCACCTAGTGCCATGAGGACATAGCACAAGCTAAGTATAGGGGGGCGTGTATATATTACATATATACTTTACCCATACCTCGTACTTTCACGTATTTTTATATAATATACAATAATTATGGGGTGGGTAAAAAAACAAAAGTATTTTCTTATTTACCTATCTTTTTCAAAAAAAAAGCAAAACTTTTCTAAAAAAAACTTCTTTGCCTTTGTTTGTCCAAAAAAAAAGAAAAAAAAACAAAAAACTAAAACTAAAAAAAAAACTAACTAATAAGTTGTTTTAATCCCTGACACAATTCACTTTCACACAAGACTAGTGATGTTCAAGAACACTTGGTTCATGAGGTCTTGAGATTTTGAGTTAACCAGCCTTAGTCATTAGGGTCCTTGACTTAATTATTCACATTTCCCTAGTTTGAAAGATTTGTGTGCTATATTGCATGCTTAGTCTCTACCTTAAGAATATGATCAGCACCTCACATACACGACTGCAGTTATGATGAGATGAGTTGAAATTTCACTTGAGGAACTGGGAAGAGGGATTTGAGTTTGGACTTGATTTGATGATGCTCGAGGATGGGATAAAATCAATGAAGGCTTCATGAAACCTGAGTGTCAGCACATTTAGCCAGTATGAGAACATGGTTCTTGTACTATCTCTTGATATTTACCTATGTGCCAGGGTGTGATAAAATAAAAAAATGTTGATCAGTGTGCGCCAACTCTTGGTAAAAGCAGTGGAGCTAGCCAAAAATACTACCAAGCAATGAAATGTCAAAGAAAAGCTCTCATTCCACAAAGTCAATTATCAAAAGAGCTTCCACCAAAGGCGAGCGCTCCCAACCATTTCAAAGTGTCCACTTGGACCACCGCTATTAGGACCAGGAGTCGGGCTTGCACCAAAAAAGGGCTCTGCATCGTAAATGCTACAAGTCTGGGTGTAGAAGGTACGATAGGTACTCAAAAAAGGCACACCCCGGTGTACTCCCAGGAAAACAAGTGCAGACGGCTCCAACTTCTCTTGACGGACGCACTGATCAACACCAAAAAAATGCGTTGCGTAATAAGGCACTTGAGAGGATCCTTGTTCCAATGAGAGGGAGAGAAGAAATGACACAATCCTATGCCCTCCATCGACTGGCCTTCCATCTACACTTTCAAGTCTGACAACTAAAGAGACGGTGGATTGGATGCAAGAAATGATTTATTCCCTAGTGTTGAGGATTGGGTCCATAGGAGAGTCTCTTGGACTGGAACCTTGGGTGACGTTGTGACTCTACTCTTGTAACTGCAGTCAACACTTAAAGTCATATCCCTTATATATACGTATACAAAGAGAGTCTGATGATTAGGGAAATTGGGTACCTTTTGACTAGAGCTTGGTTCAGGTTAGAATTTTAGGATCTCTAAAACCAAGAGTTCTTGAACGGATCAAGTCTTGTATTCACATGCACAGTCAGGGGTTAACCCAGCTTATTCATTCTTTATTTGCTCGAGGACTAGCAAAGTTTAAGTATAGGGGGGTGATGAATCCGCGATTCATCATCGCAATATCTTGATCTTAGCAAAATCCCCGAGTAAAATTCCAAATAAATGTCCATAAAATCCATAAATTAACAAAATGACTCTTGTAAATAAAACACACTAATTATTGTATATAAGATTGTACAAAATAAATTAACACTAAAAATCTGCAAAAATAAAGGAGTTTTATACTTGTAAATAGCCCAAAACTTCATGGATTTTTAATAATTTCATTTCAACTCCTTTTTGCCTAATTCTTTCTCTAACTTGTTTATAAAAATGTACATAAAAATAAAAAAATACAACATAAATTATATCTCAAATAAATGCTCCTAGATCCCAATGGGAAAAAGCCGTAAAGACCAACTTCCAAGCTAAATTCCCGCTCCGTATGAACTCCAAACTCACCAAACTCACTTTTAAAGTTCAAGTTAGAAAATTATCTATCCAATGGAAGTGGTTTCATTAAAATCGGAGCTCGTTTGCAAAAGTTGGGTTTTGGGACCTAGATGTACATTGTATATTATGTATATATTCTTTCTTTCTTCATTTTTTATTTTATCTTTCTTAATTACTAAAAATCCAAAAAAATCATCGTGGTGTTGTATTTTGATTGTACTATTTTATTGTATTTTCCTATTGTACATATCTACTATTAAAAAGACAAAAAAATATAAAAAGAAAAGCAAACAAAAAATGTACATGTTGTATATCTTCTTTTTGTAAATTCCCCACTCTTTTTCTTCTCTTTATTTTATTTTCTCTTTTTAGTAGCCTACTTTATTTCATTTCATTTTTTATTTATTTAATAACATTCTCTACAATAACTTCCCTTTCTCCATTAACCTCCAAGTCTTCTTTCAACCTCCATTCCACTCCATATTCTTTATATAACCTCCCATTCAACTCCACCAATAATCTAACTTCTCATTCAACACCACCACCTCTCTAACTCCCATTATTCATCTCTTTATAATCTTCTCCACATCCACATTTTTCCCCATCCACCATTCTTATAGAATAAGGAGAGAGCTTGGAGTGTTTTGTTGGTGACAGCTGCGAAGCATCGTCCTCAAGCGACGACCTCCTTCAGGTGAGATCCGCGAAGCTCCGCTTCGCGTCACGAGTTCCCCGTCGAGCTCGCGTAGCTTCTCCGATTTTTATCTCGCCAATCGGGTCGAGGCGACAAGAGGAGTTTAGCGTAGCTACTCCGCCAATCCGGTGAAGATCAGGTAAGTATTTCTTCTTATTTTTTTTGTTATTTTATCTTATCTAATAGTTTGTTTCATTGTTGTCTCATCATTTTTATTTTTATTTTTTTTAGCACACCACATCCAACCCACCATCATTTTATTCATCATCACCATATTCCCCATCACATTTTTACCACCATTACCATCATCTTCATCTTTTCCACCATTTCCCTCTACCAATTTTTTTCCCTTCCTTTTTGTAAACATCCATTTTTATTTCATGTTTAACAAAACAAAAAAAATATAAAAAAATTAAAACAAAAAAAAGTTTTATTACAGCAACAAAAAAAACAATCAAAAAAATCAAAAAAAAATTAAAAAAATTTGCAGGGAAGCAGCAGCCCACGGCCGCTGCTCCCCCGCACCACCATCATTCCCATCACCGCCGGCACCACCCGCCGGCCCTTCCCGCGGCTCCGCGCCGCCGCCCCCACCACCAAGCGACGCAGCGGCCACCGCGGGCGGCCGCTCAACCAGCGGCGACCATACGCGCGGCCCCCCCCAGCGACCCGCGTCCACGCGCGGCCACGGGCTGCCGCCCCCCCCCTCGCGGCACCCCAGTTCCCAGCCGCCTCGCCACCGCGCGCCGACCACCGCGCCACCCTCGCCACCTCACGCCGACCACCGCGCCACCGCCGGCGCCGCCCAACCCTGTTGGGTTCTTCCACCTCCACCTGCGCAGGAAGAAGAATGTCTTATTAGTTTATTTCTTTTTATTGTAAATATTGCATTTATTTTCTCCATAGTTTATGTAATTACAAAACAGTCCTGTGCTTTTGTTGTGTTATTTAAGTCATTTACATATTTGCAGAGATACCCCTATGTTTATGCATTAATTTGGATCTCATTTTAGCATCCTTTTATTTAAAGAAAAATAGCATTGTGTTGAGCAACTAAATGTCTACATTCTGACTATTTATTTGTATTTTTGTGAGTAATGGGTAATTAATTAAAAATGATTAACTGAAATTTTGCATATTTTACCCAATCTGGACTCTTAAATTTATACCTCACACACGGTTGCTCCAAAAAATCCACAAAAATTATATATGATGCCTTGATATGTGATGAACGTACAGTCCAAATTTCACATCTATTGGAGTTGTCTTGTGCCTACAATAAATTATTGAGTGATTTTCGTATTTGATTTTTAATTAAATCCACGAATATTCTTTTTGCGAAATTTCAAGTCTCCTGGATTGCTCATATAAATATCTACTTGAGATAATTTGCATTCTGATTAATTTGATAACATGGATTAATTAGGAATTAATTACTCACTGTCACTCTGTTTCCACTAAAAAATTCATAAAAACATCATATTTTGTCAAAAAGTTCCAAAAATATTACTGTAGCTTCCTTGCATCATGTTTTCATTCCAATAATTTTTTCATAATTTTTGCTTGCTGTTTGTGTGATAAATTGCGGAAAACCCCATAAAAAGTGTGCATTTTTATTTATTGCATTTTAACCCTGAAAATTCTAAAAAAATGTGTTTTGTGTTCATCTCTGGATAAGGACTCTAGGAAAAATACGAATTGGCTAATTTGGACTTCTTTTCCATTAAAATTAATTTGGCCTTGTTGTATGTTTTCTTAGTGTTGTAATTCACCCGCATTTTGTTTTTGGCATTCTACTTGCATAAAAAAATCAAAAAAAAATACGCATTGGAAATCTAGACCTAAGTTTGCGAATTAACCCCCAAGTTGTTCCTTTGCCTCCCTGAGTTCGACCCCGGACTTGCCCGGGATATAAATTAAGCCGAGACACTCTTAACGGAGATCTTCTCTCGGTTCTGACCGAATCGCTAAGTACACGTGCTACAACGAAACCTAATTAAACAACATATCTAGCGACTCGTCAGAGTGGAAGCGAGGCTCGAGCAGCTGGGAAACCTCGGATCTGACAGCTTTCGCCGCCGTGCGCCGCCGCGAGCGCGCTCAGCCTCGGGACTCGACACCCCCTTGAGGCAATGACCCCCGGAGCTCCAGGAGCTCCAGCACAGTCGGATGCCTTCACCAGGTAGGTAGTTTAGCTTGTAGTTTAGCGTAGAATGTAGATTTTAGTTTACTGTTCCCGTAGTTCCGCCGCCTTTGCCAGCCACCTCCGACCAACCATTTGCCACTCCGACCACGCCTCCACCTCTCCAGACTTCTCCGCACCTTCTTCACCCATCCATCCCTCCTGTCTCGCCCCGGAGCAGGACTATCATCCTCCGCCGCCACTGCCTCGCCGGAAGGACTCCACACCACCGCATCTTTCATCTTCCACGTGCGCTAACGGGTCGAGGCATTTTGCCCTCGACCCCTCTTTC
Source organism: Ottelia alismoides (assembly GCA_037367405.1). Classification (NCBI taxonomy): domain Eukaryota; kingdom Viridiplantae; phylum Streptophyta; class Magnoliopsida; order Alismatales; family Hydrocharitaceae; genus Ottelia; species Ottelia alismoides. Next base: position 29,841 of record JAZKJV010000112.1, read on the forward strand.
TTCCTGTGCAGGCAGCAGGTCAAAACGACCTCATCTGGAGGTCGGAACATCAGAGCACAGGCGCTCCAGTTCTTCACCTTTGCCGGAGCTCTCCAGAGCTCCCGGTCATCATCGGAGACCAGCAGCAGCTGCGGGACGTCAAGGCGGAGCTACTCCTCACTTTTGCAGCAGCAGGAGAGGTCCACCGCACGAGTGTCAGACCGACGAAGTTCGCCGGCCACCTGTTCTTCCTGGACCCTCCAAAGCCGTCCATTCAGCCCTCCCGCTCCAGATGCGATCTCAGCCGTTGATTTGAGGAGCCACGCCACCGTCCGATCATTTGAGGGTTTGATCAGGACCGTACCATCAGATGAAGAGGTGCCCTTGATTCCAGACTGTTCGATCTCCACGTGCCCTCCTCAGAGTTGTTGATCCAGTAAGGGTTAACCCACATCACACCATAGCCGTCAGATCGGCCACGTGGGTACACCTCTGCCGTTCGATCCACGCCGAGGGTTCTTCGAGGAGGCGCCGCTGCTCCAGACCGTCCGATCATCCACGTGGAGTCATCTCAGCCCTCCGATAATAATAGGGGTAAATTGTTCTTAGGCCCCTCTGTTTATTGCTTTTATTAGATAGTCCTGTAAGTATTTTATCTAGTTCTTTTTATTTTGGTTATTTTGCACATTGGACCCTCCTGTTCTGGATAATTGCATTATCGTCTATGTTTGTATTGGCCACGTGCTTCGCCACGTGATTTAGTGGGCTTTTTGCAGTTTCTACCATGTCTTCCTTGTGTGTTGATGTTTGGTATTTTATAAATAGGAATGACATTCTAGTCCTTCCAGGCTCGGATCACGTGTGCCGCGCGTGGTTTTCTTGGATTTTTGCAACTAAGGGCCTAAGCTTTTCTGTCGTGTTACATTTTGGCCCCTGCAACATGTTTTTTACTTGCAGATAGGTCCTTGTGCACTGTTTGTGTATTTTTTATTTTAATAAAATAGCAAAATTAGTCCAAATTGAGTAAAAATTGGACACGTGGCTCCTGCCACTGTGTAAATTTTTCAACAATTTTTGGATACATTTCTGAGCATTTTTAGTATTTTAAAAATTCAAAAATCCTTGTTTTTCTGTCTGTCCAGTTTATAAATTTCCAAAAAAAATATTAAAACCTCTTTAAAAATTACAAAAAAATTAGGTTTTGTGTGTTTTTGTGTCTTTGAGTTTCTGTCAATTTTTGTTATTTTTATATTTATAAAAACTATAAAAATTGAAAAACCTTGAAAATCTCATAAAAATTCTAATAAATCATAGAAAATCCCAAAAATAATAAATCTTCTTCCTGTTTTTTTTCGTTTTTGTTTATATTTTTCAAGAAAAATACCTTCAGGCCTGGAAAAGACCATTTAGTATTTTTAATTGGTCTTTGAAGTCTGGCTGGATAGTGTACTTTGTTTTCAGTCTTCTTTTATTTTTATAAAATTCCATAAAAATCAGAAAATTATCAAAAATTCACTAAAAAAAGTAAAAAACATAAAAATTTGAAAAATATTTTTGTTTGAATTTTTAGAATATTTTTTATTAATTAAATAATTTCTTAAGTTGTGTATTTTTCTTGTTTTCTTATTTTCTTTATAATTAAAAAATCCAAAAAGATATAAAAATATTAAAAATCCACCAAAAAATAATTTGTTTATATTTTTCTTTATTTTAGACTACTTCATAGGCCGCAAGGCCAATCCGCGCTCCCTGAGTCCGACCCTGGGTGCTACACCAGGCTAATCTCATAGCCAGGGCCACTATTTGTTTTTATTGATTTTTGTCTTTGATTGGTGGTCTGTTCCATAATTTTTCTTGATCGGCCGATTGATTTCTCGAGCGACTGAGGTCGCAACGACCTTCGCTAGATTTTATTCACCTTAGTCTGTTCGAGGATTTTTTTTCGGGTCATCAATAGCCTAAAAAAAATAAAATCATTTATTATTTAAAATGAATTTATAATTATTTTTCCAGGATTTTTCCTGGTTGGTCCACGTGGACCAACCAGGAGGGTCGGAGAGTTGACCCGCGGTCAACTCTCTGATCCACTGCCTGTTGTATGTCAGGACATGTTTTTGACCCATTTTCACAATTTTTTTCGAGGCGAATCCTTTCACCATCTCGTGTTTGACTCTTCACGACTTTTCTTCCCCTTGGATCGAGGATTCACGCCTGGGGTTTTCCTTGGACTGTGGATCATCGATTCGAGCAGAGCACCTCATTCTTCTCGTCCTCCCAACCGTTTGTACACAAGGCCACCCAAGTTTCCCTTCCTCCTGGGAACCCCTTCTTGCCCGTTTTCTCCCTTCCTTCTTGTGTGCTGAGGATCGAGGAGGTGATAGCGACCTCTCCTCGCCGTTAGGAGGCACGACGAAGCGGCGTGGAGGCCCTTCCACCCCATCTCCGGCCACCTTGGCCGTGAGGTTTATCTTCATGGTCCATGCCAGTCGAGGTCATTTTCTCTTTAATTTCTTTTTCTCTTTAGTTTGCTGTAGGTTTAGCTTTAGTCCTGCACATTTTATTGCGAATTTTAGCAGCTGCTTTAGCATAGATTTTCACCCAACATCCCTGCCGGAGCTTCCACTTCGGGCACCACCACAGCAACTCCGCACAACGCCTATCTTTCGCCAATAAACGATGGGTTCTGCACCCCCTTTTGCTGTTGCGCTTTGTTTGTGACCTGCAGGACCCAAGGGAGGCATCCGAGCCTCATCTTTTTGCTCAAAAAGAGCTACAGGTCGTCGGAATACATTGAGATGCTGAGGGGTCGTCCCGTGGCCCTCTGGCCTCCCTCGCGACTTTGGGAGATGCACGGCTGAAGAAGGAACCCATTGATATCATCCACAGCTCCAGGAGACGTCGGAGGAGCGATCTGCGCCAGCTTCAAACTCGCCCACGACGAGTTCTTCAAGTGGTCTTCCAGCCTTGCTTGGAGACGTTGGATCTTCAGGCCGTGCCCAGACCATTCAGCAGCCGTCTGATTGGCTTCGCCAGCACCGTTCGATCAAGGGCCAGGATCTAATAGTGACCCCTCATTTGTGAAGGGGTATCGTTACTCAGGAGGCTGACACGTGTCTTAGTAGAATTATATCCGTCGTCCACGCCCGCCATAGGTCTTGACATTTTGCAAGTTCGTCCAGACCTCTTTTGTATTTCATAAGTAGTCCATTACTTCGCTGTTTAATTATTTCTGTACATTTTGCAAAAAACCCTGAAACTTTATCGTAATTATCTTCTGATCCTAGCCACGTCAGCCCACGTGACTTGTCACGTTTGTGGACTTTTTGCGGTTAGGACCTCGGGTTTCTTAGTATTGTTGTTTTTTCGGAAACATTTTTTGGCATAGTTATATAATTTTAGAATATTTGCATGAAAGACCCCTAATTTTTGTAAATTACGTATCAGTCCTCCATAGGCGCACGTGCCCGACGCGTGAGTTTTGGTGATTTTACAGTAATACACCTGGGATTATGTCTATCTCATTTTAGTCCAGAAATTTATTTGTCTAGTTATATATTTTGTGGAAACTTTACACTTTGGCCCTCACACTTTCACATAATTACAAATTAACCCTTGCCAGTAGTGTAGTTTCTCTTCGTTGTCTTTATTTATTTCAGGCATCTATAAATCCCTAAAAAATCCACAAAATTAGTATAAGTTCATGTTGTAGTGTCCTTCCACGCCATATTTGTATTTAGCATTTTCGTTGCATTTTAATGTTTATAAAAATTCGAAAACATGCATTTTCAGCTTTGTTTGCATTAGAAAATACCTAAAAATATAAAAACTCATCGAAAAATTCTAAAAAATTATATTATGTTTGTTTCTGTGTGTTTTGACTTCAGACCAAAAATCATAAAAAACTACAAAAGGAAACTCCTAAAAATAGCAAAACCCCAAAAATCTCCATAAAAATATTAAAAATTCCATAAAAATCCTAAAAGTACAATCTTTGTTCCTGAATTTTCTCTAGTTTATTTTCTTTGATTTAGAATTAATTTGAGGAACTTTTGATTCTGCTTGACATTTTTCATCCTCATTTTAGTTTCAGCACTTTATTTTATTCATTGTTTTCAGTAGTTTTGACTTTAAAAATACCAAAAAATAGGAAAAATCTAGAAAAATCATAAAAATATCAGAAAAATATAAAAACCCTGAAAATATTTTATTTCCTGAATTTTTCTTACTTTTACCTATTTTTATAAATACTTATCCTTCTCCTTTCTTATATTGTATATATAGTTTATTTTATAATCCAAAAGAAAAAGAAATTAAAAAAATATATAAAATCTAAAAAGAAAATACAAAATCATTAAATTAAAAATCAAAATATAAAAATATAAAATTAAAAATAAAATTTAAAAAATATAAAATAAAAAACCCACAAAAAATAGCACAAGATAGGAAAATACATCACTTTCACATTTTTGAGCATTATTTCCCCGTTCTACTTGTCTGCTCCCTGTGTTTGACCTCTACACATACTTGCACATATACACATCTTGTTGTAGAGTTATAATAAATTTTAACTCTGCATTGTTTTTCATTGTTTGATCTCTATTGTGGGTTAATTGTTGATTGACTTGGGTTTCGTGAGCGGTTGCCTCAACGACATTGCAATCTCACCTTGTATGGATTACTCTAGACCCTCGCAAAATCCGTGTTATCAACTCCGATGGCTTTAATTTGGGCATCCGTTTCAAAATTCGAAGAGGCGCCCGTTAGGAGGCGTTTTTGGAAAGTGAAAAGCCGCGACCTAGATCTTCATATAGAGGTAAATTCCTTAGTAGTGTAGTTGAAGAACTCCTCGAATATGGTCCCAAAAATGTTAATTCCTTGAGTAATGTAGTGAAATCGCATGGAATCTATCTGTTATGTATATCGCATATAAAACGTGCGACTTTCACATATTATTAGCAGTAAAAAAACCCATATAACGTAGAAAAAAAAATACAATTTTCATATTTTTAGCTATATCGCATAGATTCCATGCGTTTTTCATTATTATTAAATGTTAAAAAGCGTCAACTTTGATTTATTATTGTACAAGTGTCACATTTTATATATGTGACATGTATATCGCATATATTACATGCGATTTCACAATATTAATCAGGGAATTAACATTTTTGAGATCATATTCGAGGAATTATGTTCTTCAACTGCACTAATAAGGAATTTACCTCCTTCATATACCCTTCCCCTAGACGTCGTTTTCTTCACTCGCAAGAAAACTCTCACGCTGTCGCTTTTGCTCTTTGTTTTCCCATCACATATACGACATGCATTTCTTTTTCTTTTTGGCTGCAAGTTCTCTGAGGTACTCTCGACGATGATCTTGTCGGTGTGCGCGGACGCAGATCGTGTGCCCTCGTATTCTAGGAGTGGATCGCCAGTACCCTTCGCACCGATATTGTGGGAGCGATATCTTCTTTAAGGACAATCCATTTCATGGATGCTTCGATGATCTTTTATCTAATTTATTTATTGTTTTGTTTGACGTAATTTGTTTATCGCATTGTCTTTCCTGTATTTCTCCCTAGAATGTTGTTTAAATGGTTTAATTGGTTCCTGCATGCATCTTGTAATTACTATATGAATCGGATATGTTTGGTTATAATTTTGTTAACATGTAATGCATTGATTCATATTAATCTTTGTAATTGTTGTTTAATGTACACATTAATGTTCCTGTTCTCAACATTCCACTACTAATTGAACCTTAAGGTGTCATTCGGTTCATGGGGTAAAGTCCCCTTTGGGGATTTTACCCCCTTAACCCACCCCTTTCTCTCTCATGTGGGCCCACTTTTTATCCTTTAAAAAAAATAAATAATTAATTCTCCATCATCAATCCCATCAAAAAATAATATATTATACCATCATATCATATAAAAATTATAAACTCTTACGCTTCTACTCACTTTTCCAAACTTCAATACAATCACATTACAATAACTACTCACTTTTTCAAACTTCAATACAATCATATCACAACCAACTCACTTCTAACCTACCCCAAGTTTAACCCTCTATCCAAACATCAAAACACAAAAACGGGTTACCCTCTACTAGTTTGACCCGCCTTAACCCGCGTACCAAACATACCCTAAATGAACCAAGTCGAACCGAACCTTCGCAAATCAGGGTCGACCAGAGCCTAAACTAAACAATATTGTCATTTTATTTAATCGAACAAAATATTTAAAAATACTAAACAAACGGAACCAAACTGAATCTGAGTAGGTTCGTTAAGGTTCGGTTAGATTACACCCCTGCGAATGATCGCCTACGAGAAATTTTTTAAGTATTTTTACAAAAGGTTGGTTTTTCTGTTTCAATAAATAAAAGAAACATTCAGTATTGCATAGTAGGGAAATTATTGGAAAATCCTCATCTGCCATATTCAACTGGATAACAAAGGATTATGCATTGAGATGAGATAATCTCTACAGAAGCTATACGTGGATGTCCAAAGCATCCAACTATGAAACCAAAATGGAAGTTAAGATAGGCTTTAATACATAATATACCAAGGTGCATGAGCACAAGATAACGAAGCCCATACAACTAAGGAGGAGCTAGTTGATCTTTACTAACGAGGGGTGGGACTATTAAGTCACCCTCCCAAATTTTCTTCTCTAAAGGGACGTTCGGTTCAGGAATAAGGGTGAGGAATAAGCCAGAGTAAGATACTATTCATGTTTGGCTGGAAAAATAGGAATAAGGAGAATAAGATATAATAAAGGCATGTAAGGTGGAATAAAGATAGGTATATGAGTGGAACAAGGTGGGGGGGAGATATTCATACAAGGAAAGAGATGAGAGGGGAGGGGAAGGGAATAACGCCCTTATTCTTGAGACTATTCGCCAAACAAACGCACCCTAAGTGATTGCTTTGGGACTTAGCATTATGCGTTGTTTTCCTCTAGAATTTTGATCTTAGCATAAAAAAAGGGGTGTCTATATAACAATACAACATTTATTCAGAGTTCCCTTGGGGATGATTAAACAAAAGCAATAAAGCCACTCAAGACAGTTGAGTGCTCTACCTATGGCAATCAAAATCATATACTTTAATGAAGTAAATTTTGCAGAAAACCAGCTATATAAGGGGCATGGCCTCGGTAGTAGTCATGACCATCATAGTCAGGGAGATAAATTAACCACATCCGAGGTCAATTTACGCATGTATGAAGAGTAGTAGTAATGATCTCGCTACTTAGAGAGCACACACACCGACATGGACGGTGGTGCAAGAGAAGAGCGGCTAGGGCAATGGCTTAAAGTCGTGGAGCCCCACACACGAGGCAGAAAGATGGTGCAAGAGAGCGTGCTTAGGCATGACCTTGTCACATGTGGAACTGACAACACGGCTGGGTGCTACACGTGGAGCCCCACACAGTGTTGCGGAATCCCGTGCAAGGGCTAGCAATGGCCAACGATGTTGCATGGTTGATGGACTTACAATGGCGGAAGGGGGGTAGCCCCCCGGTGGTTTCCCAAAAATCTAAATATGGTAAGTCAATTTGGTGGAATTGACAATCCCGTGGATTTCGTGCAATAGCCTCCTGTGGATCCCGTGAATTTCACAAAATCTGAATATCTCAATTTCGTATGTAGCCTCTTCCGTTGATTTCCTAAAATTCCAAATACGGGGTGTCAATCCCGTAGATTTCATGCAATCCCAAAAGTTAAAATACGGGATGTCAATCCCATGGATTTCGTGAAGAGGCTCTCGGTGGTTTTTTCATAATTATAAATTTAAATTTCTTTCTATTTTTAACATTCCTATTTTATACGATTAATTCTTATGGATTATATAAAAAGATGGTATGTATTCCAAACTTGTAAGAGTTTTAAAACCTCTAATACTATACCCAAAATTTTTAATTTGTGTCTCAAGATCACGTTGCGGCATTGGGCACGGGCGGCAGTCTTTCCTCTTTGTTTTCTCCATTGATCGTGCAGTGCAAGTAAGAAATATCGCGCTTCATGTTATAGCTATCTCATATTATCTTATCATATATAACTTTCACAAACATTAATAGCAATGCAGTAGATTCATAAATCTTAAATCACATCTTTTTGTGACTAATTTTCTACCAGTTACCACAAATAATTATTTGTTGTTAAGTTTTATTATTATTGTAAATTAATGTATATAGTTTAGGATTGCAAACAGTTAACGATATGTTCGTATTTGATCTATCACCCTATTCATTTTACATAAAGATTTTGACATCCATATCTGTATCCGTTTTAAAATGGATGCAGATATGGATATCAATTTGACATCCACAATGATCTGTATCCATATTCGTATATCTATTTTTATATAAATATAATTTAGATTTATTATAATTTGACATCTAATATTTTCTATGGTTATATGTACCCCGTAATAGCTATAATTGGATATATTCCTTGGGAGCAAGAAAATATCAATCACATTTATATTTAAAAGAATAATACTAGATCCACAAAATACGTTCCATCTCGTACACCCCAAAAAATAAAATGGTTTCAATGAAAGTAGAAAATTTCAAATACAAAATTATATATTTTGATAAAATGTGTATTACATCTTTATTATTTATATTATTCTAATAACAAATATTGATGCATGATATTAATCGTATACATATGTGAAATTTAGATAAACTTACTATTTGCATTACATATTTCAAAAATTATACCATTTAAAGTTTTTCGTGGCGATTGAATCACATCTAGAATTAGTTCTATTTTTGAATTTCAATAAATATTAAAATTTTGATTTGTTAATTAATGTGTAATGAAGTTTTTTTATTTTATGGGCTATTTAAGAATTATATTCATGATTGTGTCCTACTATTTTTATCCCTAAAATTTGACGTATGTGAGTAACTTGATGTCACTGCATATGTTGCATCGTTGGGTGTGTATGTATATTAAAGGCTCCTGATATTAATTATCTTTTCAGATTTAAATTCAAAAATATCAAAGAATACAATTACCGTCTTCTTCTAGAAGAAGATAGATGAAAGTATTCTTCCGAAAAATGTAAATGTCCAGAATGATCTTCATGAAGAAGAATGCCCTCCATCCAAAATTCCACGAGTAGAAATAACTAGTACTGATGATATTTTAATAGAAAGAGATCCAGGATTACATCGAATGATTTGGGAATATCCTTTTGAAAAAAGAGAAGATATAATTCAAAGTTATCTTAATATGGGACCTTATCAGTATATTATGGCAGATTTTCCGTATAGCAATAGTGGAAAACAATGTAAACGGTTTCAAGCATCTTGGTTTAAGCAATATTTCTGGTTAGAATATTCACCCTCCAAAGATGCATCATTTTGCTTTTGTTGTTATCTTTTCCATGGTAAATGCAATTCCAAGTATGGTGCGAATGTCTTTGTAGTTGGCGGATTTCGCAATTGGAAGAAAATCAATGATGGGAAAAATATTCTTTTCTCAATTACATTGGAGGCCAAGGATCAATTCATAATATGCCAGAAGAATAATTTCAAAACTTAATGAATAAAGCACAATACATTGAATATTTATTTGAAAAATGAGATGACAGACAAATAAAAGAAAATTGGTTGAGATTGAAGACTACTATTGATGTCGTACAATGGTTAGCTTTTCAAGCATGTGCATTTACAGGCAATGATGAAAGATCATGTTCAATAAATCGTGAGAATTGTATTGAACTGATAAAATTTATTGCTTCATATAATGAAGAAGTAGATAAAGTTGTCTTGGAGAATACACCGAGAAATGCTAAATATACTTCACCCGATGTTCAAAAGGAAATTCTTCAAATTATAGCCCATAAAACAAGATGCTTCATTCGTGAAGAGATTGGGGATGCTACTTTCTGCACAATAATTGATGAAGCTAGAGATTAATCAAGGAGAGAACAAATGTCAATTGTTCTTAGATTCATGGATAAATAAGGTATTTTACGTGAACGCTTCTTCGACATAGTTCACATTCCTGATATAAAAGCCTCTACATTGAAAGACAAACTATTCAAAGTACTATTACAAAATAATCTTGATTATAGAAGAATAAGAGGCCAGGGTTATGATGGAGCTAGCAACATGCGTGACGAATGGAATGGGTTGCAGGCCATGATTATAAAAGATAATAAATATGCCTATTATATTCATTGCTTGGCTCATCGTCTACAATTGGCTCTTGTTACTGCTTCTAGAGAAGTGATTCCAATTCACAAGTTCTTCAATAAATTGACAAGCATAGTAAACAATGTTAGTGCATCTTCTAAACGCCATAATGAATTACAAGCTGCACAAGCATATGATATTTCATATCTTATTTTTATAAGTGAAGTTCAATCAGGCACTGGATATAACCAGATTGGAACTCTACAACGTGCTGGTGAAACTCGACGGGGTTCACATTATAGATCTATATACAGCTTTATGAAAATGTATAGTGCAGTGTGCAATGTACTTCTGATTATTATAGACGGAGGTGATACTTATTTGCAATGTGGAGAGGCAAATGAAGCTTATGAGGCTATGACCATTTGAGTTTATTCTTATCTTGCATATAATGGAGAATATCTTAGACTCGTTGAAGACTTATGTCAAGTTTTACAGCGAAAAAATATAGATATTTTGAATGCTTTACAACTTGTATCGTCAACAAAAGAACGCCTTCAAAGACTACAAGATGATGGTTGGAATGTATTATTTGAGAAAGTTGTATCATTTTGTCAAAAATGGAGCATTGATATTCTAGATCTGAATTCTTATTTTTCTCAAAGTCGAATGAGGTGTCCTGGACAAGAACAAGAAGTTACACTATTACATCATTATAGAGTGGACTTATTTACTGCAGCTATAGACTCTCAATTATCAGAACTTAATAATCGATTTAATAAAGATGCTACTAATCTTTTTACTCTCAGCGCATCTTTGAGTCCTACAGATGGTTACAAATTCTTCAATATTGTTGACATATGCAAATTAGCAAGGGACTTTTATCCTGCAGATTTCACAGATCAAGATATATTATTATTAGAGAAACAACTGATACATTATAAATCAGATGTCACTACTCATCTTCTTCTAAAAAATATGTCAAATCTTGTAGAACTTTGTTAGAAGTTAGAAGAAACACGGAAAGCTGAAACCTATTATTTGGTCAGTCGTTTGATCCGACTTGTATTGACCTTGCCTATTTCAACTGCAACAACAGAAAGAGCATTTTCAGCTATGAATTAAAATCTAGACTTCGTGACAAGATGGAAGATGATTTTTTAATAAGTTATCTTCTAACATACATTGAGAAAGAAGTTGCAGAAAAATTCTCAACAGATTCGATTATCGATGACTATGATTTGAAGTCACGTCGCGCTCGATTTAAATAATTTCACATTCATGTAATACCAATATCTTTCTCTTGGTCACTTATTTTAATATTTAAGCTATTTAGTATCACTAATTTCTTGCAATTTTTTTGTAGGAGGATTAATATGAACCAATAAATGAGATGATCGAGTAGAAGACATATGTCGCCAATTTTACATTATGTTCAAGAAAATGTCATATGTTAGTTTTTTTTTAAATCAAAGTCATACTTTTGTATACCATTATTTTTTTAATATATGTTTAGAAGTTTGTAAAGGAAAAAGTCTTTACTATATTTTCTTTCATATGTGTATGGTATTGATATGAACTTAATCTAGCCCCCCACCACGATAAAATCCTGGCTTCGTCCCTGACGGAAGTGATTTTGGTACGAACTTTGATCCATTATCTCTCCGATACCATGTGGAGAAAAGATGAGAACACAATAGAATAATTTTTCCATGAGTCTGAAGTTTCTTACCTAACGTGGAACCTTGGAGCTGAATATGTGTCAACTATATAATTGTCCTGAAGGATTACAAATAGAAATATAGAATAATGAAATAAATTAATATAAGAAAAAAATGCATCATAGCTATATTTGCCAATACCGGCAACAATTATAAATACAAGTTAAGACCATGGATACTGCAATTGGACCTTTATGCATATCAGTCCCATTTACAGTGAACATTTGAAAACTTTGGAAGTTCTAGCAAAAGAAGATGATAGCCATATAGATTTGTCCTCATGGTTCGATCCTCCTAAGTAAAACACATCATGTTCAAGATCACTTTTCTGCGAAAAAGGACTAACTTTATATATTCCTTAATGACTGGTAGCTTATAAGTATCTTAAGGGAAAGGTGAAAACAACCCCCATTAAGGAGTGCAATAAAGAATCTTAAATATGATATGGAGTATCAATTGAAGGATGATAGCCAGGCGTGTTCATGGGATGAGTACCCGACCCATTTGGTTGTGACTCATCCCAACCCGTTGTTATTGGATCATGGGTCGACTTGCCCATTCGAATAGGTGCCCAAATGGAATGGCTACCCAGTTAATATCATTGGGTAGTGGGTACCTACGGGTACCTCATAAAAGTACCACTAGCTCTATTAAAAACAAATTACTTAATGTTAGATAAATAGATATGCATATGTACAATGAGGGATGAAAACAAATACTAATATGTATGGATTTATGCTTACCCCAGTCATAAAAATACCGAATAGGGATGTTCGTATCCAACATTCAATCGAATGCAAATACATATATGGATATCAAATATTCAAAAATCTCGAATATAGATTTGACTTCAATTCAAAATATGGAATCTGAATCCGAACATCCAAAATTTTCAATATCTACCCCATGTTGCATTATTTATTACTCGTGTTTCTAGGTCGTGCTAGTCAGATACGATGCTGAGTCCCACAACGTACTGGCTACGACAACACATGTGATGATGAACCGTTTGGTTTCTAAGTCGAAATCTAAGAATCTGGAATGTAAGAATTGCTTATGGGTTTGGAACTTTTAATATTTTAATGATTTGATGTATATGTGATCCATGTAATTATAAACTTTGTGTGCGTGGAATGTATTAAAATGATAGATTTACATACTAAATTTTAATATTCTATAAATACTTGCATCGAATTTATTAATGTTATTGTATTTATATTAATGAAGATTACATATTGACTTCATACTTAATGACAATCGATCCATATCTGTAATGGATATTTGTCTGTATTATTTGTATCTGTATTTGTATTTGATATAGATGAGGTCGATATGGATACGGAAATAGCCATATCTAAAGTATATCTGATCCGCTTTCATCCTTATATGCATGCGATTTGTATGCTATTGCATTCATTACCATCTTGGTTAAATGTCAAGATGTATATATACATCGACTTGGACCGTATTCGATTCATTATTGATGAATCTATGATTCTCATAGTTTATTTTTTTATTTTAGCCAATTCTTTTAGCAAAAACATCTGTAAATATATGTAAATCCAATAAATTATAACTGTACAAGCATTTGTTAATATTGTAATTAGCATATATTTGTTTAAAATAAAAGAATAAAGAAGAAAAGAAAAATAGAAGTGAGCTGTAATTATGAAATAAGTACATACTGACCCGAACCCCGAGAGAAGGTCAATTATTGATCTGATCGACAAGGAATAAAGTAGAATGAGATATGATCCTTATTCATTTTGTATATAATCATCACCATTTCTCTTTTATATATATCATTCACCTTATTTTATTTATTAATAAGATGACCTCGAAATAAATCATTTTCTTAATAAAACTTGTACATAAAAATATTTTATAAATAATAAAAATAATTTCAAAATCAATTGAGGCACATAGTGCAAATAATACCACTCACAAGAAGGCTCAAATCAGAAACTAAAAGATTAATTTCGGTTCCAAATGAATTCAAATTCTCTCAAACTCACCTTTATTATACTCTAAATTAAATTATCTTTAAAATGATGGTGGTTTCATAATTTTAGAGTCACTGTGAAAAAGTTGGCCTATACCTTTACATATTTATTTAAATATTTATTTTATATATAATTTCTATTTATTGTATTTTAAAATACTTATGAATATTTCCAATAATATTACAAAATTAAATAAAAATCATAAAAACACAAAATGAATTAAACATAAAATCAAAATTTCATTGTACAAATAGCCACACATGTATATATTGTACAAAAGACCTATTTATTTAACATCCTTATTGGATTGGTAAAAATCAAATAAAATTCTTTTATATTCCTTTGATTATGTTGTAATAAATAAAATATAAAATAAAAAGAATTTTTGTAAAAATAAAAATGAAATAAAAGTGTAAAATATAAGGGATTTTTACCCGGCAGACCCTATAATCTTTGTCAATTACCTCCACGACCTTTGAAACAACCTAATTCCTCCCTCGACCCCGTAAACTTACTCGGTCTTACTCCACGAACCCTGCGGTTAAATTGATACATCTTGAGTTAACTTGTTTGGGGTTAAAAACAAGTTAATCAAACCAACGGTTGGATTTTATTCCTCTTTTCCCCATTCCTTTCCCCCCGACTTCATGGTGTATGGTTGGAGGTTAACCGCAGGGTCTGTTGGGTAAGGGTTAGCAAGTTTATGGGTTCGAGGGAGGAATTAGGTTGTTTCAAAGGTCGTGGAGGTAATTGACAGTGATTATAGGGTCTGCCGGGTAAAAATCCCAAAATATAAAGGTATACTATACATGTACGTAATACACTATACTATAAATATCGTATATATGAATTCATAAAAATAATTAAAAATCACAAAAAAAACTTGAAAAATAACAAATATTTTTCATTTTATTCATTTTTATTTTAAATTCATTTACTATTGTTTATTGGGATTTTTATCCGGCAGACCCTATAAACTTTACCAATCACCTCTACGACCTTTGAAACAACCTAATTCCTCCATCGACCTCGTAAACTTGCCAACTCTTACCCCATAAACCCTCCGGGTTAAGCTCGTGGGGGTTCTTGGGGTAATTTACAGGGTCGATGAGATAATTACGTTGTGCAAAAGGTCGTAGAGGCATTTTAAAATGTTTACAGGGTCTACTGGGTAAAAATCCCTTTTTTATTTAATGTTCTTTGATTTATTAAATGGAATTTTTTGATTGGCTAACATGGGTTTGCTAATACATGTCAACCCTTCCTCCTAGTTGGGTCATACCCAAATCTTCACCGCTGGAGCTTCTTCTCACCATTACCTAGCCTGACTTTGACCTCCGTTTGCTTTGAGATTCATACCCAAGATTCCTCATAGATTTTTGATTCTCGGGGATCTCTAGAATGGTCCGGATCTCCCTAGGATTTTGAGCATTCTTTCAATCTTTCTAGAAATCTAGGACGCCCTATAAATATACTCCTCCGCTCACCCAGCTTCGTAGCTCGTCCCTCGTGCCACCATTGCCCCTTAGCCACCTTCAGGATAGTGACAGCTCCAGAAGGATCCCTTTGGAAGCAAGGATCGACACCTAGTTGATCGTAGCTCATCTCGTGGCTGGAGCTCCACCGTGACAGGCCTCCCAGGCTCTCCACTACCTGATCGAGGCCATAACCTCACCTACACCTTCGCATGACATCGTTGAGCACATCAGGAACTTTAAGTATCATTTATCCCTTCCGCATTTCGTTTTCCACTTTGATTTAGTCCATCACCACCACCAACCATTTCTTTAGCTCTGACCATCGAGTTAGAGCTCCCTCGACCACACCAACCGCACCGATCGATAATCCATCTCACCCTCATCCTTCTAGAGCACTTTGATGACCTTGAGTATCGCTCATCGGAGTGCGATCAAGCCAAGACGTCCATCCCTCATTTTTGCGGGACGTCAAACTCCACTCCACCTCGCTCCTGCGAGTTTCCTTGTGCAATAACCCAAGTCGAGATATCATCCTCAAGCTATGGATTCATTTGCAGGAAGACGTTTAATCAAGGACCATCTAGATTGGCGGAGCTTCTCCAGGTTGGAGGAGCCTCCCTGAGCTGAACATCCATCTAGACACCCATCGGAGGTCCACATCAGGTGCGGACTACTTCCAACAAGCAGCTAGTCTTCTCAGTCAAGCCATCTCAGCACCGGAGCGCATGGGATTCACAATTGAAACTTGCTGAGCAACCCCTTCTTCCCAAACTTATGGTTTCAACACATTTATGGCTTATACAGAATCATAATTTTGCTATGATTGTGAAGAAACGTAGAAAGTATTAATGCTTTAATGAGGATGCCAGTTGATCTCAACTACAAATGTATGAAACTTTGAGAAGACCTTTCAGAAACTTGCTCCCAGATAAAATGATGACCAATTTCAATGTGTTTGGTGCAACCATGAAAAATAGGCTTGCGAGAGAGATACATCGTACCCACATTATCACACCAAATCGTGGAAACTGGTAGGGTGAGACATAGTTCATTGAAGAGTGATTTTAGCCATGTCAGCTTTGTTGTAGCATCAACAACAACACAACATTCAGCTTCTGCAGAGTAGTTGGCAGCACGAGATTGTTTCTTAGAGATCCAAGCAATAGGATTTCATCCATGCTAAACAAAAAAGTCTGATGTGGAGCGTCGATCTAGATTGTTTGAAGCCCAGTCAGAGTCAACATATGTAGTTACCACTGGTGATGAAGAACAAAAGTACCAGAGATAATAATCAAGGGATGAATTGATATAGCTTAGAAGGTGTTTCACGGCTTCAAAAGCAATAGCAAACTGTGAATGCATATATTGAGAGAGACAATTGACCAAAAAAGAGATATCGGGTCGCATGAAAGCAGCATACTAGTGGCTACCCACAAATTGCATGTATATGGATGGGTCGTTAAGTATGGGGGATGTGTATGAGAGTCATTGCTGAAGTGTTGGAATCATTGGTGAACTAACGAGCTTCGTGAAGTATATGGAAAGATCCTTAAGCACATCATGAAAGCGTGATGATTGCATTGTATTTGATCGGGAGTGACTAGTTGCACTAGTTGCTCCGGGCAGCAGAATTTAAAAAAAAAAGTCAAATGTAAAGAAATCACAAGATCCGAGAATACTTCTCAGATCATTTCATCTAAACCACATGCATGTATTAAGGTTACCTCTTGAAGTGTGGTTGTGATCGAGTCTCTAAACGAAGAGACATCATGTCTCAACTCCGATCCAACGGACGAGACGCTTGCGAGCATGTTGATGAAATGCATGCTCCTCGCAATCCATGTTGATGATCCACACAGTGAATCTCCTGATCTCATCTCACGAGATCCTTTGTCTTCTTCACGATCAAGATGCACTGAAGGAGACAGAAATTCACGAATGGTTAAAGCGGTGGCACAACGGCGTGGCAACGATGGCGACCCTTTCTAGGGTTTAGGATGGACGACCACTCTAAGGAGGAGAGAGGCTTGGCATGTAGAGAGAGAGAGGGGGAGGGGAGAGCATATAATTTGTGTGTTTAAGGAGAGATAGGGTTGCCTCTTCTTTTATATTATTTTGGGAGTTCGTAGATTCCAATCCATGTGGAACACAAAATCAATGATTGAGATTGATTTGTGTTTCTATTCAATAACCATGATTTTGTTGTAAAAAATACAATAATAATTAATTTATATTAAATTAAATATATTAAATAATCAACATAACTTATTTTCTAACTAAATTAATTAACATAGAAGGATAAGGAGGGAGGCCACCCACCCTCCTAAAAAGGAGGGATGGCCACCCCTGTGACCAAGTCAAAGGGTGGTCGTCTACCATCCATTAAATGGATGGTGTTGGCTCCTTTAATCCTTCATATATATTTACAACAACTTCTGTTGTAAATTAATTCACAAAAATAATTCTAAATTAATTTTGTAAATATTGCAATCATACCATAAAATAATTGTGAATCATATTCACAACTGAAAATAAAATGTAAATTGCATTTCCAATTTATTTCCAATGTAAATCCAATTTACATCAATAATTAATTTGTAGATACTATTTACAATAAACTCTCTCTAATATATTATAAATCACATTTATAATATATAAAAATAATATGGATAGTGCTATCCACATATTCATATTCTTGATAATTAAATCATATTTAATCATCTTGGATCTCTATTCTCACGTGCCCAAATAAAATGAATCACATTCACATTATTCACATCTTTGATAATTAAATCACATTTAGTTATCTTAGACAACTCTCCTTATATGGTTAAATATTATGAATCAAATTCATATTATTTATGATAATTAAATCATATTTAACTATGAATTTTCCTCAATATTGAGACATGTTATCAATAATGAAATTGCCCTTGAACTCTTTCAAGAATAGTGCACTTTCTCTGCGGATACTTTGAGATAAGGACATGACGATTGTACATTCCAGGTATAATGACTTGGATATTGAGATCAAATCTCAAATCCAGATCTCGGGGACCTCCCATAGATGTTTGATTAAATCAAAGTCGTAAATCTAACCTTCTTATTACATATGAATCACATTCATATCACTATCCAACATTTGGACCAAGGTTAGATTACTTATCTAGTGAGAGGAGTCACTAAAATCCAGATATGTTTCATCACTCATTCGTAATAGAGTGTCATGATTATACAATCGTTTATGATCACATCACCCTCGAGTATTCCTAATACCCGTATATCATGTATACTAGAAGATCTAGATAAAACGGAAGTTTTGGATCTATTTATATTGTCTTCTTTAGAGTTTTATCATTACGTTTCTCATTTGATCATTGGAAGTCGGTATTGATCACACTTTAGAAAATCATATATCATACCTAGCTATTGATCATATACTTTTCAAAATTATATATCAAACCTACAAATTCAGTCAAGCTTCCAAAGCGAAACGACCGTGCATAGAATTTAATTCTCAATATCTCATAAGTGAGCTCATGTCTTCCGATTCAGTAATGAACCTGTATGATCCCTTTGAGAAATCATATTGCTCATATGCCCTTATATGCACACCAGAGCATCGATGCATAGATCTTGATTAGGCCATTTATGGATCCTAAAATTACCCTTTTAATTTAAATTTAATAATTGTGTGTTGTTTTGTTGTAGTCGGGCAATCAAGATCGATCAAAAAAATAACCGCACAAATTAATGAATCGATGAATTAAATTAATGTACGTTTGATGTTTTTTTAACCTGGGCAAGCCCCACGGTTGAGTCAAGGAGGCAAAGGAACAACTTCGGATCAGATTAGGTGAATTAGCTCACGGTTTTGCAAGTGGGAGTTTTTTTGTAATTTTTTATGCAATAAAAATGCAAATACATAAATACGGATGAACTATATTATTAAGAAAATCAACAAATTAGGTAAATTAATTTTGAAGTGAAATTAATCTAAATTAGCCAAGTTATAATTTTTCTGAAAACCTAATCCAACGATGAATGCAAAATGTATTTTTTTGGAATTTTTGGATTTAATATGCAACGATGAAAAATGCAAACTTTTTAGAGGTTTTATGCAATTTTTCATGCAAACGATATGCAAAAATTATGAAAAAATTACTGGAACTTAAACATGATGAAATAAAGTTACACTATTTTTTTAGATTTTTCTGACGATTTATAAATTTTTTGTGAATTTTTTTACTGAGAACACAATGATTGTTAGTATTTAATTCTTAATTAATCCACGAAATAAAATCATCTAGAAGCAAAATTATCTCAAATAGATGTTTTAATGAAAAATATAAGAATTGAAATTTCATAAAAATAATTTTCGTGGATTTAATTAAAAACCATTTACAGAAATCACTAAATGATTTATTTTATGCAAAGGACACATCGAATTTAGATGAAATTTGGATAGTAATTAAACACAACTAGAGGGATCATCCACATTTTTTCACAATTTTTGGAGCAAGAAATATGCCTGTGAGCTTGAAACGGGTAAAATACCCTTTTTTCACCGAAACAATTTTAGTTAATTACCTAGTACTCACAAAAATCTAAATAAATAGCTAAAATGTACAAAATTAATTAATAAATAAAATGCTATTTTTGTATTAAAAATTGATGCAAAATGAATGTCCAAATGAATGCGTGAATGAAAGTGTGTTTATGCAATACATAAATAAAAACTTATGAGAATAATGTGCACAGGGGCGTTTTTGTAGTTATAAAAATATAACGGGCTAAACATGCAATTTTCACAATAAAAAAATAAAAATGGACCTAGACGTGGGTTGCAAGTTGCAACCCACGCCTAGGGCAACTAGAGGGAGGACTCGTGGGCGGCGCTAGTGGGGCGCTACGTCCGAGCGGATGGCGGCACAGGCGGAGGCGCGGGGCTGGTGAGCGGGACGGGGCAGTGTTGGACCGCGGTTGCGGAGGGGCACGACGCTGGACCACGAAGGGCATGGCTGGGCAGCGCGGCTGTGCGCTGCCTGGAGGAAGGGGGCATCCAACCGCGTAGGACGGCGACGTCGGTGGAGGGGGGAGGCGCATCACTTGGTGATGGCGGCGGCGGTGGTCTGGCTATGGAATGGCGGCCGCGCGGGGGTCGCGGTTGGCCTGGTGGCGAGCGGAGAAGGCGAGGCCTCGCGTGACTTGGCACGACCCGCTGTTGGAGCCATGAAGTGAAGAGCTGCAGCAGCGCTGCTGGTGCAGGCGTGTAGCTATGGCGTTATCAAGGGTGACAAGGGTGGAACGCGGCCCGTGGTCGTGCTGCTGGTGGGTCGTGGTGGCGTCGTGCGCGACCGGCCAAGAAGGTGGTGGCCAGGGAACCAGGAGGCTGGAGCAGAGAACGGGCAGTCGCCATTAGGCGGCTTTTGGGTGCCGCTGGAGGAGGAGGCCCGGGTTGGAGCAGCATCCTGTTGTGCGAGCATGGTGGCTGAGGGGCGGCACCGTTGCTGGGGCGGCGTGGGGGCATGGACGTGCACGGTGGGGTACTGGAAGACGAGGCCTACAACCACATATTGCATGGGGGACTTGGAAAGAAGCTGCTCTCCTTTTTTTATTTTTTGTATTTTTTTGTATTTTTTTCTTGTAAACGGGAAATGGATATATGAAGAGGAAGATGTGATATTGATGATTATGGTGGTGGTTTGTAATGATGTAGTGGTTGTGATGATTGGTTGAGATGTGTAAAATAATAATAAAATAAAATTTGTTAGATAAAAAAATTGAAGAGATGAAGATAGAAAATTTACCTGTGTAGTTCGTCTGAAGGTGGGGCTGCGATGTGCGGCTCCCGTCGTGGACTCAAGAAGTCGACGAACAGGGAAGCTTCAAGGCTTGATCAGCTTGTGTGGAATCTCTCCTTTGTGTACGTGCACTGCAAGTGGGAGGAATAGCTCAGGCCGAAGCTTGGCTTTTTACATGCGAGTGATAGAGATGATTGTCAGGGTTCCTATGTATGTGTGAATGGAAGGTTGATTGAAACAGGATTTTGAATGATGATAGAGGTCAATCACACGTCAACCAATGTGGACGGTAATGTGATGGAATCAACGCGTTGAGCAGAGGAAGTAATGTAGAAAAGATGAGAGAGATCAATGATGATGTTGAACAGAGAAACAAAAAGGAAATAAACAGGAGAAAAAGGAAAAGGAGCAGAAGAAGGAACACTACCTGGATGGTGTGGATTTGCCTGGAAGGAGGAGGTGGAAGGACGGGGGCCACCTCCGGTCGTTGCTCGACGTCGCGGCAGTGGCGGAGCTCAGTGGGCTTGAAGACCCACGACGACATGACGAGTTACTTTACGTCAGATCTCGCCTTAGGAAAGAAGATGTCGTCGCTCGACAAAGGAACACCGTAGTTGTCACCCACGTGTGGCTGGAGCTCTCTCTCTCCTCTATGAAGAAGACGGATAAGGGAGCAGTGGGAGGTCGTTGGCCTTTTAAGGCCGACGCGAGGAGGAGGAGTGGCGCAGGAGGTGGAGTTCGTGGGGCACGGAGGAGCGCAGAGTGGGGGAGGTTATGGGTGAGGTGCGCGGAGGAGGCGCACGACGCGGAGGGTGCGGAGTGGGGGAGGGGCAGATGGGAAGATCACATGCTGCGCATGTGACCAGGCTGGGCGTGGTCACGTGCTGCGCACGTGACCAGATGAAGAGGAGGGATGGCACCACATGGTGCGCTAGGATGCGACCATGTCGTGCATATTTTTATTTTTATTTATTATTTTTTTGAAATAAATAATTAAAATAAGTAAAAATATGGGCGACACGTGGCAGCTCCATGAGCTGCCACGTGTCGCTCCTTGAAAAATCGAAATTAAATGTAAAGAAAAATCGAAAAGAAATATCAAAAGAGGTCATATCAAAAAGTGGTCAACACAAAAGTTGCTCGTCTCGGCGATATCTACAACTTTTGTGAAGGGCTAAAAATGAAAATAAGCCATATATACAAAGTGTATTTTTTTGGGTGTTATCTTATAGGTGTAAAATACCGTGTTGTTTTATCTTTTATAATTTTTCTGTTATTCTTAAATAAGAGAAAAATCAAAATAAAATAGAGCAAATATGAAAGCAATATTTACAATTTAATCTAATTTTTTTGAATTTTTAATAATTAAGAAAATAAAAGGATAAAATACAATGGCATTTTAGTCAATATGTACAATATACAAAAGGGGCCCAAAATCAAAGTTTCACATACGATCTTCGATTTTTACGAAATTAGTCTTGTTTTGAAGGTCTTTGAATGTAATTACTTTAAAAGTGAGTAGACCTAAATCAGACACTATATGAGAGAGATATGGGTATTTAAGGTTCATATCTCAAACTTGGATTTGGGTTTTATTGGTCAATTTTACAAGTTAGTATTTTTTGATATTTTTCCTTTATTAGTGTTAATAATATATACAAATAAGTGAATTTGGCTAATATACAGGTGAATATTTACACGTGAATTTGGTTCCATTTAATGTAAATATGAATGCTAAAATGCAGATATTATATATGCATGCATGAATACTAATTATGCAATACAAGTGAAAATATGCAGTTAATTGCTCGGGAACAAAGCTATATTTTCAACTTTTAGAGTGATGAATCATAGATTCATTAACCCCCTATACTTAAACCTTGCTCGTCCTCGAGTAACTAAAATGAAATGCAAAAGTGAAATGATTTAGGGTTCCATACCGAGGTCATGAACAAAAGGTGAAAATGGAGCTTGACTCGACCTTTGTATTAATTGTGTGGCGGAACCTTATTGGGATCTGAATTTAAGACCTAACATCCTTTAAGCTCTACAAGTCTTCTATTCAAGATGCCTCAACAGTCAGGTCAGAACAAATCCTCATACGTAAATTTCTGATGACTATGAATCTTACTTGTACTGTGTAAATGAAATATAGCTCTCCACATCAGAAATGGCAAAGAACCAGCTTCCTCTAATAAGGTAACTCTAGTTCCCCGGTCCAATAACTCTTTCCTCGAGGAGCGGGGTATTCCTTTCTAAGTTCAAGTGCAACCGGATCAAGAAGAGGGGGTGGAGAGAAGAATGGACGGTAGACAGTATAGCTACCTATCCCAGGATGCTTGATCAGTGTAGCCAAGTCATCAAGCTGCAGGCTTCTATGGTATGAGGCTTTGAAGCATATGCCTTGCAAATATACATACTCTGGCAGGCATTTTATTTTCAATCAGGCATGCCCACTTTTTTTGGAGTTCTCTCTTTTTTTGAACTATGTACAAGATGCAACTTGTACATTAGGAGTTTTTCCTCTTGAGCTAGTAGACTATTAATCGTTTGAAGCTTTATTGCAACCCGCAGCGTCCCATCCTTAGACGTCAACACCACCAGACTAGGTTAAGATACACTACCCTCCCTAGAGGAGGATGGATGTTTCCACCCATGTGGTACTCCAAGCTAAAGGATTCTACCTCGTCACCACCTCATCAATGAAGAGCTACGTGCATGGTGCTTGTCTAAGTTAGGTCACTGTCTAAAAAAATCATGCGTGTGTTCGAAATATTCTACTTAGACCAATCAAGATGACATGTGAACATAGACTTGCGGACTCAAAGAATTAAGTCACTCGGCCTGAAAAATCTTAACTCAAGTTCCTATAAGGTTCCTCTGAAATTAGGTAGATTAAGGTCAAATCAAATCCATCCTCGACATCTATTCTTAACTTGGTTCAGAACACGCTAACTTTTCACTTAGCATATGCTAAATATGCAAATGAGATGTAGATGACATGCAATAGAAATGAATGAATTGCAAGAAATTTTTTTGAATGTAAGGATGATATGCAAGAAGCCTATTGTTTGTCTGTTTGTTTATTTTCTTTTTTTTGGTTGTATTTTATTTTATTTTTTTTGTATACCTCCTATTCTACAACAATCTTTACAAGAGTTTTATAAGTATTATACAAGTGTTATACAATATACAGGTATACATGTATTTAATTTTTTTATTTTTACCCACCCCGTAATTATTTCATAATATATACAAAAATACACAAAAGTACGAGCTACGGGTAAGTATTTATGTAATATACATACACCCCCTATACTTAGCGTGTGCTATGTCCTCAGAGCACGAGAAGCGAGGAAAAAGACAGCTCGTGCTAAGCGTAGGAGAGCTAAAATAACAAAAAAGTATAGAAGTCGACCCGCCCCCCTATACTTAGGCTCTAGCAGCCTAAGTATTGAAGAAGATAAAAATGGGACATGCGAGGTTAAGAAGGGAAATGGATGAGTACACACATGATGGGCATCGGCCCCCCCTATACTTAGGATCTGGACATCCTAAGTCTAGGATAGAAGTGAATGTGAGAACCGATGAGATCTGGAGGATGTACAACGAATGGTGAATAGACTCGGGACACTCTCCTCCCTATACTTAGGATCTGGTCATCCTAAGTACAGCCATAAAATGAAAGGATATGGAGTCGGGGCAAGTGATTTGAATCACTGGAGAGGGAGGAAAGAAAATATATACAAGAAGGAGGTGAGTATATACAAGGATCAAGATCTGAATCTTTTCGATGTTGCTAATGGCGAGAGCTCAATGTTGCAAGGCCTCATGCGCGGTTGTGTGTCTTCTAAGTCAGCCTCACGCATGAAAACAATCTCCTCAACACGAACTAATCGTTCATTAGGTTCGACAAAGTGTTTTAGCAGTTGTACATTAACTACGTATGTCTGTGCTCCATCTGTAAGATCTGAGATCTCTACACATCCATTGTCATGCACAGCACGAACTATGAACGGACCCATCCACTTGGATTTAAGCTTCCCTTGGAAAACCTTCAGCCTTGAATTGAACAACCATACCTTCTGTCAAGGAACAAAGGTCTTTCGTCTGATAAATCTATTGTGTCAACGCTTTACCTTGTCCTTGTACACCAAACTATTGTCATATACTCGGTTTCTAATCTCCACAAGTTCATTCAGACCCATTTCTCTATGTTTCTGCCCTAGGTGTGTGTTCCAATTAACCTTCTTGATTGCCCATTTAGATTTATGCACTACCTCTGCGGGCAAATGGCACGGCTTCCCAAACACCATTCTGAGTGGGGAGGTTCCTAATGGTGTCTTGTAAGCTGTCCTATAAGCCTAAAGGACCTGATCCAAGATCTGAGACCAGTCCTTCCTGTCTGGGTGGACAAGCTTCTGCAATATGGTCTTAACCTCCCTATTTGACACCTCTGCCATGCCATTGGTCTGTGGGCGGTAAGGACTAGCGATACGGTGTTCGATGGCGTAATCCTTTACGTGTTTCTTCATGTCTCTGTTCACAAAATGCCTACCCCCATCGGATATCAACACTTTGGGGATTCCGAACCTAGAGATGATATGATCTCTGATAAATTTACAGACAGTCTTGTTGTCTGCAGCTCGGGTCGGGATAGCCTCCACCCACCTTGACAGATAATCCACCACAATGACGCTATTTTAAAAACTTGAATTTTATCCTTTTAGAAATGTCGAATTAATGATTTCGTTGTAGTTGAATAAATTCGAGTCAATCAACACTGCTTCAATTAATATGTCAATTAATATAGGCGGTAAATTTTATTTTACTTAGGCAAGTCCAAGGTCGAACTCAGGGAGGCAGCTTTCTCCTTAGATTAATTTAGAGTCGATCTAGATGCCAGGTTTTCAGGAGAATATTTTTTTTATGTTTTTTATGCAATTAAAAATGCAATGCAATCTTGGATAAACTAGAGGGTTAAAATGTGAATATGATCATATTAAGTCCAAAAATTCTCAAACTTGGCCAGAATGTCAATTATGATGAAATACAACTAATTACTCAGGAAAAAAAATCATATTTTCAACTTTCAAAGTGATGAATCACAGATTCATCAACCCCTATACTTAAACCTTACTCGTCCCCGAGCAACTAAAAAGAAATGCAAAAGCGAAATAATTTAGGGTTCCATACCAAGGTCATGAATAAAAGGTGAAAATAGAGCTTGACTCGACCTTTGGATTAATTGTGTGGCGGAACCTTATTGGGATCTGAATTTAAGACCTAATAGCCTTTAAGTTCCACAAGTCTTCTATCCAAGACGCCTCAACAGTCAGGTCAGAACAAATCCTCATACGTAAGTTTCTGTTGACTATGAATCTTACTTATACTATGCAAGTGAAATATAGCTCTCCACATCAGAAATGGCAAAGAACCAGCCTCCTATAATAAGGTAACTCCAGTTTCCCGGTCCAGTAACTCTTTCCTCGAGGAGCGGGGTATTCCCTTCTAAGTTCAAGTGCAACCGAATCAAGAAGAGGGGTGGAGAGAAGAATGGACAGTAGCTAGTGTAGCTACCTATCCCAGGATGCTTGACCAGTGTAGCCAAGCCATCCAGTTGCAACTTCTATGGTATGAGGCTTTGAACATATTCTTTGCAAATATACATACTCCGGCAGGCATTTTATTTTCAATCAGGCATGTCCACTTTTTTTGGAGTTCTATCTCTCTCTCTCTCTCTCTCTTTAACAAGTTCTCTCAAAAATCACTCAGTTCAAATCGATGTAGGTTCTTCGACTCGCTTGGTGAATTACCTTCGATCCCTCGTGTTCCTCTCACAAAAATAAACGATGGTCAGAGAGAGGACGATACAAAATAAACAAATGCTGAAAATAAACAGAAAAATATTCACAAGGAAAATCGGGAATCAAACTACCCGAGGATGGAAAACTCTGATCTAATTTTTCTAAAATGATCCTAAGTTGTTTGCCTCCTCAGCAACGATGCCATTTGATGGATCCTAAAATTACCCTTTTAATTTAAATTTAATAATTGTGTATCGTGTTGTTGTACTTGGGCAATCAGGATCGATCAAGCAAAATCGATGAATCGATAATTAAAATAATGTGTGGTTTGATGTTTTTTTAACTTGGACAAGCCCTAGGGTCGACTCAAGGAGGCAAAGGAACAACTTTGGATCAGATTAGGTGAATTAGCTCACGATTTTCCAAGTGGGATTTTTTGTAATTTTTTATGCAATAAAAATGCAAATGCACAAATACGGATGAACTAGATTATTAAGAAAATCAGTAACTTGGGAAAATTAATTTTGAAGAGAAATTATTCCAAATCAACCAAGTTATAATTTTCCTGAAAACCTAATCAAACGATGAATGCAACTTGTATTTTTTGGAATTTTTGGATTTAAGACGCAACGACAAAAAATGCAAACTTTTTATAGGTTTTTATGCAATTTTTCATGCAAACAATATGGAAAAATTATGAAAATTTTACTAGAATTTAAATACGTTGAAATGAAGCTACCTGATTTTTTTGGAATTTTCTGACAATTTGTGATTTTTATGATTTTTTTACTGAGAACGGAGTGAGTGTTAGTATTTAATTACTAATTAATCCATGAAATAAAATCATCCAGAAGCAAAATTATCTCAAATAGATGTTTTAATGAACAATCCGGGAGAGTTAAAATTTTGCAAACATATTATTCGTGGATTTAATTAAAAATCATTTACAGAAATCACTAAACGATTTATTTTATACAAAGGACACATCCAATTTATATGAATCTTGAATAGTAATTAAAACACAACTAGAGGCATCATCCACATTTTTTCACAATTTTTGGAGCAAGAAATATGTCTGTGCGAATTTCAGAGCTTGAAATGGGTAAAATATCATATGTTTCACCAAAACGATGTTAGTTAATTACCTAGTGCTCACAAAATCTAAATAAATAGTCAAAATGTATAGAATTAATTTCTAAACAAAATGCTATTTTTGTATTAGAAATTGATGCAAAATGAATGTTCAAATGAATGCGTGAATGCAAGGGTGTCTTTTCAATACAGAAATAAAAACTTAAGAGAACAATGTGCACAGGGGCACTTTTGCAATTATAAAAATATAATAGGTTAAACATGCAATTTTCATAATAAAAAATAAAAATAATAAAAAATGGACCTTATAGACGTGGGTTGCAACCCACGCCTAGGGCAACTGGAGGGAGGACTCGTGGGTGGCGACGGGGCGCTACGGTCGCGCGGATGGCGGCGCACGCGGAGGCGCGGGGCTGGTGAGCAGGACGGGGCGACGCTGGACTGCGATTGCGGAGGGGCGCGACGCTGGACAGCAGGCGACACGGCTGGGCAGCGCGGTCGTGCACCGCCTGGAGGAAGGGGGCGTCCAGCCACGCAGGACGACATCGTCGTAGAGGGGGGAGGCGCACCGCCTAGCGATAGGGGTGGTGGCGGTTTGGCGATGGAATGGCGACTACACGGGGGTCGCAATTGGCCTGGTGGCAAGCGGGGGCGGCGAGGCCATGCACGACTCGACGCGACCCGTTGTTGGAGCCAAGAAGTGGAGAGTTGCAGCTGCGCTGCTGGTGCAGGCGTGCAGCTATGGTGCTAGCAGGGATGACAAGGGCAGCGCAC
Organism: Ottelia alismoides; assembly: GCA_037367405.1. NCBI lineage: Eukaryota > Viridiplantae > Streptophyta > Magnoliopsida > Alismatales > Hydrocharitaceae > Ottelia > Ottelia alismoides. The sequence goes on from JAZKJV010000112.1 coordinate 58,662, forward strand.
GACCGCTGGCCGTGCTCCTGGTGGGCCGCAGTGGTGTCGTGCGTGGTCGGCTAGGAAGGTGGTGGCCAGGGAACCAGGAGGCTAGAGCAGAGAATGGGCGGCTACCGTTAGGCGATTTTTGGGTGCTGATGGAGGAGCATGCCAACCTACGGGGTTGAGGGCTGGAGCAGTAGCCTATTATGCGGGCACGGTGGCTGAGGGATGGCGCCGCTGTTGGGGTGATGCAGGGGCCTGGACGTGCATGGTAAGGTACTAGAAGACAAGGCCTGTAACTGCAGGTGGCCTGCGACGGTGCCCTGGAAAGAAGCTTCTCTCTTTTTTTCATTTTTTTGTATTTTTTGTTTTTTTCTTGTAAACAGGAAATGGATATATGAAGAGGAAGAGGTGATATTGATCATAGTGGTGGTGGTTTGTAATGATGTAGTGGTTGCGATGATTAGTTAAGATGTGTAAAATAACAAGAAAATAAAATTTGTTAGATAAAAAAATCGAAGAGATGAAGATAGAAAATTTACCAGTGTAGTTCGTCTAAAGGTGGGGTTGCGATGTGTGGCTCCCATCGTGTCCTCAAGAAGTCGGCGAACAGGGAAGCTTCGAGGCTTGAGCAGCTTGTGTGGAAGCTCTCCTTTGTGTACCTGCACTGCAAGTGGGAGATATAGCCCGGGCCGAAGCTCGGCTTGTTACATGCGAGTGACAGAGATGATTGTCAGGGTTCTTATGTATGCATGAATGGAAGGTTGATTGAAACAGGAGTTTGGATGATGACAGAGGTCGATCGCGCACCAACCAATGTGGACGGTAATGTGATGGAATCAACACGGTGTGCGGAGGAAGTAATGTAGAAAAGATGAGGGAGATCAAGGATGGTGTTGAACAGAGAAACAAAAAGGAAAGAAACAGGAGAAAAAGGCAAAGAAGGAGAAGAAAGAGGAATACTACCTGGATGGTGTGGATTGGTATGGAAGAAGGAGGTGAAAGGACGGGGGCCACCTCTGGTCGTTGCTCGACGCCACGACAGCGGCGGAGCTCAGCGAGCTTGAAGACCCGCGACGGCGTGACGGTTTGCCTTACGCCGGATCTCGCCTTCGGAAAGAAGATGTCGTCGCTCGACGGAGAAATACCGTAGTTGTCACCCATGTGTGGCCGGAGCTCTCTCTCTCTCCCTTCTCTGTGAAGAAGGTGGATAAGGGAGCAGCGGGAGGTCATCGGCCTTTTAAGGTCGACGCGAGGAGGAGGAGTAGCATAGGAGGTGGAGTTCATGGGGGCGTGGAGGAGCGCGGAGTGGGGGAGGTCATGGGTGAGGTGCGCAGAGAAGGCGCGCGACGCGGAGGGCGTGGAGTGGGGGAGGGGGCAGATGGGAAGGTCACATGTTGCGCACGTGACCGGATGGAGAGGAGGGATGGTGCCACGTGGCGTGCTGGGATGCGGCCACATGGTGCCTATTTTTATTTTTATTTATTATTTTTTTTAGATAAATAATCAATAAGTAAAAATATTGGCGATACGTGGCAGCTCCAGGAGCGGCCACGTGTCCCTCCCTGAAAAATCGAAATTAAATGTAAAGAAAAATCGAAAAGAAATATCAAAAGAGGCTATATCAAAAAGTGGTCAACACAAAAGTTGCTCATCTCGATGAGATCTACAACTTTTGTGAAGGGCCGAAAATCAAAATAAGCCATATATACAAAGTGTTTTTTTGGTGGTATCTTATAGGTATAAAATACCGTGTTATTTTATCTTTTATAAATTTTTTTATCATTTTTAAATAAGAGAAAATCAAACTAAAAATAAAGGAAATATGAAAGGAATATTTACAATTCAATTTATTTTTTGGATTTTTAATAATTAAGAAAATAAAAGGATAAAATATAAGGGCATTTTGGTCAATATGTACAATATACAAGAGGGGCGCAAAACCCAAGTTTCACATACGATCTCCGATTTTTACAAAATTAGTCTTGTTTTGAAGATCTCTGATTGTATATTATTTAAAAGTGAATAGACCTAAATCGAACATTGTATGAGAGAGATATGCACATTTTAAGGTTCATAGTCTCAAACTTGGATTTGGGTTTTATTGGTCAATTTACAAGTTAGTATTTTTTTGATATTTTTCCTTTATTGGTGTTCGTAATATATGCAAATAGGTGAATTTGGCTAATATACAGGTGAATATTTACACATGAATTTGGCTCCTTATTTAATGCAAATATGAATGCTAAAATGCAGATATTATATATGCATGCATGAGTGCTAATTATGCAATACAAGTGGAAATATGCAGCTAATTGCTCGGGACAAAGCTATATTTTCAACTTTTAGAGTGTTGAATCACATATTCATCAGCCATCAACCTATCGGTATGCCAAATGTACATACTCAGACATGTAGTAACACATCTGTCTCCGATCAGAGGAAGCGTGCCTATATCTTGACATCATACAACATAGGTCTTAGTTATCTCAATCTTGTTAAGTCAACTCTTTGAACTAACTTATCTAACACCTCTGAATCTCTATTCCTATGCAGAGGACATGCATCAAGAGGTTGGTTAGATATCATCCCATTAGAGAAAGGATTGTCATCTCCTATTGAGACTAGGGATCCTCTCTTAACAATCACTTGACAGTGCTTGATGAGTGCTCAATCTAACTGTTTAGAAATCACCCAAGAACCACCCTCTATGATTCAACAATTGAATCAACAGTTGTATGATCATCAAGATGACCATGGTACATAGCCCTAATTGTACTAAGGGATCTATTATGCAAATTAGTTATTTTTCATTTCAGATCAGGGAATGATATTTGCAATAACATTTATTGCATAATGGATCGTTGTGGGCTCGCATGTCCAACACTTCGCACCGTCCATTTTAAACTTAATCAAGAGATCAACAAGGTATATTGGTGAGATAAGTGAAGCCCAGCTGTGTGCGAGAGATCTCAATACTAAGAAAGTAGGTTAGAGGACCAAGGACTCGAACTGGAAATTTAGCTTGCATTGCTTGCACCACATTCATGAGGGAGGTGTTGGAGTTAAATAGAAGAATATCATCAACATAGATTAGTAAATACATCTTAGATTGCGATGAGTGGTGAATATATATATATGGATGTATATGTGGAGGAAGCACGAAAACCCAGGGGTTGAAGAAACATTACTAAGCAATGGAACCAAGCATGTTGCGCTTAATGGATGCCATACAAAAATTTGTGCAGCTTGCACATATGGTGAGGAAGGTTAGGGCAGAATAAGACTAAAGACGAGTCTTATAGTCATTTTGACAACCGGACTAAAAATCTCATGAAAATCCAATCCTTCAACTTGATTCACTACAGGCTGGTGGGTCTAAGGGGACGGTCGGTAACCGTCCTTTTTGTCTCTAGGACCGTCCCCTCTGATCAACGGGGACGGTTCCTAACCCGTCCCTTCAGCCACCGTCTCATTTGACTATATGGGACGCTTCTGACAACCGTCTCATTTAATCAACCATTGGGGACGGTTGTAACCGTCCCTTAAACGAAGGCTATTAGGGACGGTTGCGACCGTCCCTACAACCTATATTATTAGAGACGGTTACAACCGTCCCTAATGGTCTTCAACATTTTGAGACGGGCCCAGAAAACCTTTGGGGACGGTTACCCCCGTCGCATGCATTTCGCAGATGGGACGGTTGTCACCGTCCCCTTTACCTTAGCGTATATTGCGACGCCAACATAAGTATATACGGGACGGTTGCAACCGTCGCGTCTACCCAACTAGAGGGGACGGTTACAACCGTCCCTAATAGTCTTCTGTTGGCGTCACTATAGACTTTTCCAGGCTTCTGTTGGCATCGCAAAAAGACCTTCAGAGTAGAAGGGACGGTTACAACCGTCGCATACATTTGCATTTAGGGACGGTTACAACCGTCCCTTCTACTCTTTAGGTCTTTTGCGACGCCAACAGAAGCCTGGAAAAGTCTATAGCGACGCCAACAGAAGACTATTAGGGACGGTTGTAACCGTCCCCTCTAGTTGTAGCATCTATAGCGACGCCAACAGAAGGGTATACGGGACGGTTCTGACCGTCCCGATTGCGTTTACCTAATGAGGACGGTTAAAACCGTCCCCAATAGTCTCCGTGATTTGTTCTGGCTGGGGGGACGTTTCTGTAGCTCTAGAGGGGACGGTTACAACCGTCTCCAATAATCCATGACAGGAAAAAAATTATATATTCTGATATGTTCCTTACATCATTCAATATTACACCTGACAACAATATGAACATAATAAACTCTACAACACCAATCATTCTTCTTAGCAAAAGAACAAACCACAACATCCAACAACTAACCATATCATCGGCCGTCAACGGGGGATTGCTCGTCCCCGTGCTATCCAGCGAGGAGGTGGTAGAGAGCCTAATCATTTCTTCCTGCATATGAGAAATAGAAAATAAATTTAGTATATTATCATAACTAATCCTTTAAGTAAAAATTGTATTTATATTTACATGTATTGGTGTGTAGGCTTCATCAACCCACTGCACCTCTCCTCCTAAATCTCTGCTCTTTGACCCAGCAAAAACTTCTATGCGGGTCATTTCTCGTTCATTTTCCCTCAACTATAAAAAGTTAAACAACTTCTTAAAATTGTTTAAGACTCAAAATTAATCGTTGTAAATATCTTTTAAATACTTACAAAGTCGTCCTTCAATTGGTTGGTGTTCTTCCTTCCCATCTTATGCATCGACCTAAACCCTTTCGAACGATTCGTCGTATTCTTGGAAGAAATCGACTGAAATTTCATAAAGTCAGTATAAAAATAAAAGAAATAACTAAGAAAACTATATACATACCGCAAAATCGTCACTGGACCAAAAATTAATCAGCTCCCTCTGTTCTGGTGTAACACCAGGAGGGATATTCTGCACAAGCTGCTCATATGGAATCTGGGGGTTGAAGTACTACAAATGGAGAAATAAATATAGTCAATATGTAAATATCTTGATATTAAATATTAATAAAAAAATCTTACCTTAGCTTTTATGCGTCCCTTGTATCGACGCAACATCTCAGCAGCATGGGATAAAATCTGAGAATCGACATGGGTACTGCGTTCCCATGTAAATACAGCCTGATACAACAAATATAATAACGATTACGTCATAAAATGCAAAAACTATTTTAAGATTTTAGAATACCTCCAGATCAGCAAGTATGGCAGCCTTGACAGCATAAGGAAGCTGTCGGAAGTCGTGGGTGGTGATGGGGACGCGCGCACGGGCAACCTGGCCAAGGTAGCTCTGGAACTCCGTGGAGTTCTCTCCTACCGCGTCTCCGCCAACAATACGTACAGGTAACGTCTGCCCTGGTGCAAGACGGTCTAAGAATCTACACTGAGACGGTCCACGCCGTCTCGGTGTAGATCCACTACCTGCATCAGAAGAACCGCCCTGTGGCTGCTGGGGAGGTTCAGGGACCTCCCGAATACGTCTAGGTCTAGGAGCCATGTCTGCATATTAAATAAGCATTTCAAATATATACATTTCGATAGATGACAACAATTTCAATTAATAGAAATTGAAAATAAAAAAACATTACCTGAAATTGCTAGTTCCAAGTTCCATTGTCGTTGTCTAATACCTCATTCAAAAAATCATTGGAGTTATTTTGATATGCTACATCATTGTCTAGTGCATCTGCCTCTTCGTTTACGTCGAAGAAATCTCTCGGTGTTGTTCTAATTGGTATTATCCATCCACTAACTGAGTTATCTGGAACATAAAAGACCTGTTCGACTTGACTGGCAAGCGTATACGGTTCATTTGTTTGTAACCTACCTGTTTGCTTTAAAGAAAGAACCCCATTTCTATCCTTTTTGTAACCTACTCCAACTCGACCAACATCGAAGCAGATGCAATGAAATAGAACACACCTTGCATCATGTGTAAAACTGATTTCAAGTATATCAATAATCTCGCCATAGTATCCGTCAATTTCAGCATTGAGTTCAGCCTTCACTATTACTCCTGAAAGTTGTGACGCTTTATTTTCATCAATTGACTTCTTTCGAAATCTAAACCCGTTAACGATATAGCCAGAATGTGATATTATCAATGAGTATGGACTTCTGTGAATTATATCGAGATTTGCGCTCCACCGTTCATCTTTGGTAACTTTTAATATTTTAATTTTATCCCCGAACCATTTCAGAAAGTCTGATTTGCTAGTGGTTGTTGACTGAAACTCTTCGAAGAAAGAATCTACCTCGTCTACTTGCATCAAAATATAATAATGAATAAGAATTCTTTCAATATCTGAAATACTACGACGGGTATTCTTTAGGATAGCTCGGCCATTCTGTTGAAATATCCAAAGTTTATTTGAATCTTCTGTCCACAACTCACCATCATTATTTCGTTCAAACCTATCGAATCTAATACTCTTTCCATCACCCATATACATGTCACAAAATGTGATACATTCTTCACATAAATATCCCTCGTCAATACAACCTTCAGGTGAAGCTTTGTTAAATACCATATTCTTTAATTTCCGTAGATATCTTTCAATTGGATACATCCATCGATACTGCACAGGACCACATATCCGGGCTTCGCTAGCAAGATGAATAATGAGATGAACCATTATATCAAAAAATATAGGTGGAAAGAGCTGCTCCAGCTTACATAAAGTTATAACTATATCTGTCTCTAGTCTGAACAATACTTCCGGGTCTAAAGTCTTCGAACATAAAGCCTTAAAAAACTGACTGACTTCAATCAGTGGCTGCAAAACATCTGGATATACAACTCCTCTGATTGACAACGGAAAATGTACTTGCATAAGTACGTGACAATCATGACTTTTTAATGACGATATCTTTCTTTCCGTCATATTTATGCATCTGCTAATTTGGGAGGAGAATCCATCAGATACTCTAACGGATTTAATAAAATCCAGTATCTTATCTTTGTCAGCATTGGATAAAGTATACACTGCTTCAGGAATTATTACTTTAGAATTGTCAGACTCAATCGGATGTAATTCGGGTCGGATACCCAATTGTATTAGATCACGTCTGGCTCGCAAACTGTCTTTGGCAGTACTAGAGATATTCAAAATTGAAAGAATATTTTCCATAACATTCTTCTCTATATGCATCACGTCCAAGTTATGACGGACCTGTAAAGTATGCCAGTAGGGCAGCTCCTGAAAGAATATACTTTGTTTTCGCCATCCACCTGTATTCTTCCTCTTTGTTAATCGGCCTAGAGAGAAGTTTCCCAATTTTTTTTGTTCCATCCACATTGTGCTTCCTGATCGGCGAGTTAAACTTAAACGACGTCCAAACGGTTGTCCATCGAACTTGTAATTATTTTCACTTCTTAATCATCTATGACTGACCGGTAAGAAACGACGATGTCCCAAATAACAATGTTTCATACTCGCATTTAGCCATGTCGAATGTGTTTTATCCATACAAATCGGACATGCGAGTTTACCTTTCGTACTCCATCCTGATAAATTGGCATATGCTGGAAAATCATTAATTGTCCACATTAAAGAAGCACGCATTGTAAAGAATTCTTTCTTTACCGCATCATACGTACTAACTCCAGAATTCCACAGAATCTTTAGTTCGTCAATCAAAGGTTGCATATATGTATCTATCGCATTACCTGGCCCCTTAGGACCAGGTATCAATAACGACATCATTATAAAGGAAGATGCCATTGACATCCATGGTGGCAGATTATATGTAACAAGTATCACAGACCAAATAGAGTAACTCGTACTCATATTTTCGAATGGATTAAAGCCGTCAGAAGCAAGACCCAATCGTACGTTTCTTACTTCTTCTGAAAACGATGGATACATTTCATCAAACTTGCTCCACTCCTCTGTATCTGATGGATGTCGCATAACACCGGTTACATCTTTCCTTTTGATATTACTGTGCCATATCATCATTTTTGCTGTTCTTTCGTACGAATACAATCGCTGTAATCGGGGAATCAAAGGAAAGAATCTTAAAATCTTCTCTGGTTTTTTCCTCTTCGAATCAGTATCATTATTCTTATATCTGCTACTTTTGCAGTCAGGACATTTATCTAAATTTGAGTAATCCTTCCAATATAAAATGCAGTCGTTCGGACATGCGTCAATTTTCTCGTAGTTCAGTCCAAGTGCACGAAATCTAGACTTAGCATCCTTCCATTCCTTTGGAAAGTTTTCTGGATTATTTAATAATGTCCTAATCAAAAGTAAGACATCTGTCATCGTAACCGCTGTACACCGATTCTTCACTTTTATCTTAAACATCTCCAGAAGAAAACGTAATCGAGACATTTTGACTCCAGAGCATAACGGCTTCTCTGCATCTTGTATTTTTTCATGCAACGTATCCGGAAGCGAATCCATCATTTCATCGGTGTCATGTCCTCGAATGTTATCCACCATCTCAAATATAGCATCACGGTCTTGTATTTCTGAGACATCTCTTTCATCATCACCGTGGACATTACTATTTTCTTCTAAATTAACTCCTTCACCATGATATGTCCAATTCGTATAATGTAGCCAAAATCCATTTAATATCAAATGCTCGTAAACTGTGGCTCGATTTTGGGTCAAAGTATTTTTACATCTTATGCAAGGACAATGTATCTTATCTCCTTCACCTCCTACAATATGATAGTGCGATTCATATCGAAAGGCCCAGTCTATGAATCCGATAACTCCTTTATTATACGTCCGATAGTCATCGAATCTTTTGTTCATCCAACTTTTATCCATTGCCTAAAGGTAAGATATAAAGTTAATTTCAAAAATGTTTGTTAATGTTCATAACAACAACATGACATCATTATTAACTAGGGTAGTTAACAGGTTTTAAGTACAACCTAACTATTCTACTAAATATCATGTGGCACACTTGGCCTTCGATCCAGAGAGTCCGGTCTCGGTCTACCCCTCCTCCTCCCGACAAATCGGGTTCAGGAGCAGCGCTTGTCAGGGCAGGCTGCGACACGTAGGATCGAATGAAAATGAATCGGCTATACACAAATATTCTACTTAATGAACAAATATTCTACTAAATATCATGTGGCACACTTGGCCTTCGATCCAGAGAGTCCGGTCTCGGTCTACCCCTCCTCCTCCCTACAAATCGGGTTCAGGAGCAGCGCTTGTCAGGGCAGGCTGCGGCACGTAGGATCGAATGAAAATGAATCGGCTATACACAAATATTCTACTTAATGAACAAATATTCTACTAAATATCATGTGGCACACTTGGCCTTCGATCCAGAGAGTCCGGTCTCGGTCTACCCCTCCTCCTCCCGACAAATCGGGTTCAGGAGCAGCGCTTGTCAGGGCAGGCTGCGGCACGTAGGATCGAATGAAAATGAATCGGCTATACACAAATATTCTACTTAATGAACAAATATTCTACTAAATATCATGTGGCACACTTGGCCTTCGATCTAGAGAGTCCGGTCTCGGTCTACCCCTCCTCCTCCCGACAAATCGGGTTCAGGAGCAGCGCTTGGCAGGGCAGGCTGCGGCACGTAGGATCGAAGGAAAATGAATCGGCTATACACAAATATTCTACTTAATGAACAAATAACTATGTTTCACTACTATATCTCTAATCAAACTATGTTTTAAAATAAGACTTACAAGCATTTACCTAAATTAATCATCTTTTATCACTAATAGCATTTAATCATAATCAAGATTAATCTAATGATTTACGCATTTGACTAAACTAATTTACGGACTTAATCAAGATTAATCACAATTAGGCATTTATCCACTATTTTTTAATCTACTATCTTAAGCATTTGACTAAACTAATAAGTATATCAAAAAAATATTCAATCATAAGCATGATGAATATATAAGAAATTAAAAACAAAACTTACAACCGAGTAATGCGGCGGGCAAGGCGGCGGACGGGCGACGGGAGGACGGGCACCAGTTGAGGCCGAGGAGGAGGGCGGCGGCGAGAGGGAGGAGGAGGTCGGCGGCGGCGAGAGGGAGAAGGAGGAGGAGGGTGGAGGCGAGAGGGAGGAGGAGGAGTGAGGAGGGCGGCGGCGAGAGGGAGGAGGAGGTCGGCGGCGGCGAGAGGGAGGAGGAGGAGGACGGCGGCGGCGAGAGGGAGGAGGAGGAGGAGGACGACGGCGGCGAGAGGGAGGAGGAGGAGGAGGGTGGAGGCGACGAGGCTTTGGAGAGGGAGGAGGGCGAGATGCGTGAGAATGAGGAAGACTCGCATCCGCGGGAGGGTATATGACCATCGGGGACGGTCACACGACCGTCCCCTATATAAATGATCGGGGACGGTTATGAGTGTACCGTCCCCTTTTATGGGACAGAGGGGACGGTTTAGCAACCGTCCCCTATAACAAACTATCGGGGACGGTTATAACCGTCCCCTAAAGTTCCCGGGCTGATAAAAATCTAGCCTATTTAGGGACGGGTAAATAACCGTCCCTAAAAGTTTTTTGTATAGGCGACGGGCACAGTGGAGTAATAGGGACGGTTATAACCGTCCCCTATAGTTCCCGGGTTGACAAAAAACAAACAGGGGCTAGCATATTTAGGAACGGGTAAAGAACCGTCCCTAAAGGATACTTAATGGCGACGGTCGATATTAACCGTCGCTATTACATTAGAAAGGCGACGGTTTGCTACTACCCGTCCCCGATATTGTTATTGGGGACGGTTACGTCTTGACCGTCCCCAATAAGCGTCCCCAAAGGACGTCCAGTTTGTAGTGATTGTAACCTTTTACAACCTTGCATGCTTTGAATCGATCAACAAACCCATCATGGTAGCGTTTGATATTATAAACCCAATTGTTGCCAAAAATATTCATAAAAGCAGTGGGATAGACTAGAGACCATGTTTGATTAGTCTGAAGTGCATTGAATTCTTTAGTCGTAGCTTGCATCCATCGAGGATCCTTGATAACTTGAGAGAAGGAAGTAGATTCTTGATCTTCGTAGAGAGCTTGGACAACATCGGGTAGAGGATGAGCCGAAGATGTGAAGACATGCTTTTTAAAAATATCATGCATGGACCTAGTGGCCATGGGATGAGTTTGAAGGGAGTGGGAACTAGACCGGGGAGTACCGGAATGGGTAGAGGTGACTAGGGCTGAAGCGGACTTAGGACTGAAGTAAAATGGAAGGAGGTTGAAAAATCGGTGATGGGGGATTAGGGATGGATGGTGGTATAGATGTAGGAATATCAATAGGAATAGGTAGAAGGTATTTAGGTGATAAGGTGGTGAGGGACAGAGGATTTTGGAACAGTAAAGTGGTAGAAGGACTCACCAAATATGACACGACATGTAAGGGATACTTTGGTTGCAGGGTTGGGCAAGGTTGGGTTGGGTTGGATACTATTCACAGGGATACCCCCTCCTCACAGTTTACTATTCACCCAACCCTGTGAATAGTACTCAACCCTGCCCAACCCTGCAACCAAACGAACCCAACCAAGCAAGGTTGGGTTGGGTTGCAATGAAGAAAATAGTAAACATGGTGGTGTGTGTTGTAGCCAAGGAAACCAAGCAAACTTGAACGCTTACGGAGTTTATGCTTGTTATAGGGTCGTAGGTAAGGAAAGAAGGCACAACCAAAGATACGAAAGAACAAATAATCGGGTAGGCATTGATGAAGAATCTCAATCGGAGATTTATGTCCCAGAACTAGAGTCGATAGGGAATTAATGAGAACTGCAGCCATGTAGAATGTATATGTATAGTATGAAAGTGACACATTCGGGTGATATAGTAAGGCCAGAGCCATTTTGCATTCTGCCATGCTATTTCGTGTCGGAGGATAAGGAGCGGATATACGAAAATGAACTCCGTGGTGAGAAGTGAGAACACCATCTGCGAATTCGAAAGTATTCAGTACCACCGTTAGTTTGAAGGGTCTTAACAGAACAAGCAAATTGGTGTTCTACATAGTTGTTGAATTGTAAGAAGACATCATAGATTTTATCTTAGTAACAACAAGTGGATAAACCCAGACATATCGACTATAGTCATCTATAAAAGTCACATAATACTTGTATCCAATCGTATAAGGAACTGGAGATTGTTATACATCGAGTGCACAAGCATAAAAGGAGAAGTACTTGAAGAGACAACATAGGGTAACAACTAACGATGAGATTTTGCCTCCTAACATGCATTACAAATAGTGTCTTTGTTGATTTTGGAATTAACTGGAAGGAAAAAAGATCGAAAGATTTGTTAAACAATCTTGTAATTGATGTGGCCAAGATGGCAGTGAAAGACATCCAAAGATGCTTGTTTTTTGAGGAGCGCAATAGGAGAGGTAGCCTTATTTTATAAAGGTGATCGGCCCTTAAGAAGCCACAAACTATAGAGATCGTTTACCATGTCCCCGTAGAGGCTTGGTTCACATATCCTTTACCTCAAAATGTCGACGATACATCTTGAAATAATAAGAGTTCTCGTTAATGAAACGAAATATAGAAAGTAAATTCTTAAAGGCATGAGGAACATGTAAAACATCATGCATATGAAGAAACAGAGAAGTATGAATAGTCTTAGATAGACAGGATGCCAAAGATGAGGAGCATCCTTATACAAAGAGAAGTTAGCATGTGGTTGAGTGCACCCATCATAGCAGAAATATCAGTTGAGAATAGTGTGATTGGTTTAACCACAAATCTGACAAGTAACAAGGGTGAAATGACCATGCCTCCTAACTATAGATCGACCTCGATAATTTCTGTAGAAATGCCCAAGAGAAGCACAACCATGAAAGTTAGGTCTATGAGTTCAAGCATAAGTGGGGAAACTGGTAGCGCATGAGCATGCATATTTTGATGATAACAAAACTTGTGCGGTTAGCTTGTAGCTAGGTCAAGAGCAGGAAAGCTACTGGATCAAGAAGAATCTCAAGCCGACGAGCTCATGCTTAAGTGAAGAAGATGCTAAGAAGCTCAAGGGAGTTCGAGGCTAAGGAACTCCATCTCAAGCTCAACGAAGGATCTCAAGCTCAAGATGAAGAGAAGTACTTTCTTTTATTGAGTCATTCATTATGTGATTATCTTAGAATGTAAAAGACCTCAAATTACGTATATTGCATTTCAACCCTTCGACTTTGATTTTCAGGGCAAAGAGTCAAGTTGATCGAACAACCATTCTGACATGATCCACCACACATGATCGATTACCCTTGATTTCTTGATCGATCATTATTTGAATTGTAATGACTATATTTCTAATCGACCATTATTGATCTCTAATCGATCATATTTTGACTTTGAATCATATTTTGACTTTGATCGATCATCAATATCCACCTGATCGATCATCTTAGCATCATGATCAATCATATTCAATTTTAGGAAGATTTTTGAAGCTGGTTTCATTCCTATTTTGTTTCCAATGACTATATTTCTTGGAGCCCTATAAATATAGCCCCATACCTCGTTCTACAATACACAACAAAGAGCAACAAGCTCTCAATCTCTTTGCTTTCCAGTCTATACTCTGAGAGAAAGATTTAAGTGCAATTTTCTATTGTGTTCTTCATTCCAATAGCTTTGATTCTCTGAGTTCAATTCCTACGAGCACGCTCCTCGCTCAATACGACTGTTGTAGTTTTGCTTCATATTCTTTATTGCATATTTATCTTTGATATTGAGGTTATTAGGTTTGATTTACCTGTATATGGTTGAGTTGATCATATAATCAACTTAATTTGTAATATGGTTGGGTTGCCTGCATAAGCAACACAGGTTAGTAGAAGATCCGTGTCGATCAGGTTGAAAGCTCGAGTCAGAAAATTCTGGTCATGATTTTTACCCAAGAGGATTTTCATGTTAAATACATGTGCACTTATGATTTGATTATTTATTTGTGATTGAAAGTGCTATTTAACACTGTACATGTTTTAGATTATTGTGATTATCTGTGCTTGCAGAGATTGTGTACCAAAACATCTTTCAAGAAAGGTCCATATATCACGTGCAGTTAAAAACGAAGCAAGCTGCGCACAAATACTTTCAGACACAAATACGATCAGCCAACAAAAACAAGTTGATCATGACACTGCCACTTGAGATTATCAGGATTTGAAATAGACGGTATGTCTATGTCATCCAGTAGATGAGTAACAGGAGGACAATCAGTTATATCAATGAGCTCTCAAAGATTATATGATGTGAAACCGAAAGAAGCTAGAGCTTCCAGATGTTGTAGTTGGTACGCGTCAATTTGAACGGGACACTGTTGTGAATCGACGGAGGAGCCGCTGCAATAGGAGCATCGCTATCTTGGAGGGATAATAGGACCAGCCATGGGAGGAGAGCACATAGCTTCTCCTAGAAACAAGCTCTCGATATCATGTTAAGATCACATATAGAAAACGAGAATACGAAGTAAACTATCTTTTTTTATATTATTCACTATGTTGTGTACACCACTAGAAGTCCTTACATAGAGAGAGAGCAGTACCATCATAAGAAGAGAGAGGTGAGAGTATGAACGACCCTTACAGAGTCAAAAAGGGGAGAACTATAGGAGACACATTGACATATTTCCATAACACTCTAGAAAAAACTTTGTTAATTCAAGACCTAAATTCATCCTTCTCGGTTTTAACCGTCGATTCATACAGATCCTATGTAGGCCAAAAGTATGCTGTCATTCAGATTTTACAGTCTGATATATTTGCCACTAAAATTCAAAAGAGCAACCTTTTCATATATTACTGACAAGATAAAGCAAGTCAAAAATATTAACCATCCTATTTGTATCGATTTTTTTTTCTAAATCAGCATAAGGTCATTAACTGGCATAATCCAAACATGTGTGCGCAGCATGTCCGCCTCCCAAGTTACTGCTGTAATCCCATTACACTGGAAAACAAAGAAAACCCAATATCCTCTTGTTTTCGCAACTGAAAAGCAAAATCTGGTTCAACAAAAACCTGTTCATGCATACCCTGTTCAATATATATTACAATGACAAAGTTTCATATACAATCTGCGCTAAAATAGAGTGCATGAGGAAATTAACAAAAGAATGCGAACAAAATAAGCTATTAAATTTGAACAAAACAGTACTCGTTCACGGGGAAACAGTAGAAGCATCCGTGTATTCAGTACAGGTTGAAACATGGGGGTAATCACTCCAACATCAAGCATTCCAAGCAGAACATATATGTGCACACACTCTCGTATACTGAGCAAAGATACAGAATAAAAATAGCTGTGTACCTAACTTTTCGCATAAATCAAAATTTGGCCAAGAAAAGCAATGACCATATATCAGCTAATGGTCTCGATTGAATCATCCACATAACCAAACATTGCACTGATGAAGATTGAAGATAAAGGATAACTGGTATATTTATATAAAAAAAACTAAGAATCAATTGTTCAAACACCCAAAAAATGGTCTTTAAGTTGAAAGAGAGAGAATTTCAAGATGAGACCTTTGCCTTTGTTGCTATCTATCTTTGTTCGATATAGTCTCTATTCTTTGTACTAAAAAGGTTGCAAAATGGAGGATGATCAATCAATTTGAATCGGGTTTAGACAGTAAAGCCTTCATAAGTTAGCAATTTTTTCACCTGACGCACGCGTCATGGATGGTCCATTATCCTTCATAGCCTCTGTACTACACTTGGTCCAGCACCACCAGCCTCTTCGCGCATCTTGGGATCGGGAGTCCCATTAGTAAGCTCGACAGCCAAATTGGCTCGATGTGCACCAATCTCTGGCTCAGGGGATTCCTCCATGTCAGTGTCGGTGTCATCACAATTGTCTCTTTCCATATCAACAGGAGACTGCTGATTTGCGCCCACGATGGGTACAGCCATCCCAGCGGGTATCTGCTGAATGGGAACAGCATTGCTGATGAGATCTCCCGCTTTAAGCTTTTCACGGTACAGTGCCATTTCCCTGCGGTATCTCTCCTTGTCCCTTGCTCCGATCTCCTGATAGACCTGCAATCCAAATACGAGGATAAGAACATCATCTCGTAGCCATGTTTTACGACATCAGTAGAGATTAAAAGCTGATGCACTTACGGATTTCTGCTCATTGGTTAGTTTGTTCCATGACTCGCCGATCATTTTACTGATTTCATGGTCCTTCCCAGAGTGGATAAGTTTCAGTTTGGCATGTTGCTCCGCGAAGAAAAAGTTGTAACCACTTAGATTGGTCTTCGGGCGAGCTGGGTCCAACATACGGACCTTTTGTTTCCTCTTGCGACGGCTTTTACCAACAGTGGTTTCGTCAACAGAATTGGGGGTGAGTTTGGAACACTCTCCATCAGGGAGGTAGACAAAGCCTTTTAGTATATCTGTGCCAACTTGCACGCTGACCAAATATCCGTGCTCGAATTTGCCATCTATCACCCCAAACACTTTGGAATTCTCTGCTGGAAAAACTGTAACATGGATGAAAAACATATATGTAGTATTAAGCAAAAGGTCCCAAAATTTATTGGACAATAATCACTATTTTTCCTCCTATTATAATGCCACAAAATTAAGACAAATACGAGATTTTTGTAACAGCTGCATGAGAAGAGTCTAATAATAGTATGGCATAGATATGAATATAATGCTTTCAGATGATTGCTGTCACGTGTAACCACATCTATACGCGGAAAAAGAGGAATGCAAGATCTTTCAGACCAACAAATCTCCAATGCAAAATCAGCAATTTATTCCAACAACCAAATGAAAAATATGACTGACGTGAGTTTTGAACATATTTGAGAAACTCTTTAATAATGCAAGATAAGCTGCTGATGCAGCTTAGATAACATATCTGCAGAAAATTTCCGAATTAGGAATTAATTGAACTTGTAAATTTTTTCGAGTCTTTTAAAACTTGAGAAGTTACCATCTTTTGAGCATAAAATTGGTCTAAGGTAATTAAAACTAAAAAATATATGCAAGAGGAACATCATAAATGATAGCATTGCATGTCCTTGCAGAAAGATATGTAGCTCTGCTGTACTTGCTGCATGTGTAAGCATATAAATGTCGATTAATTTTTCTCCAAAAAATATATCATTATGTATAAAATATGGAAATTTTTTAATTTCCAAAAGGCCACCTCAATTATACTAGTATTTTTTTGAAAGGAAAAAAGGGAGCCGCGTCATAGAGACGTACACCCAAAAAAAACTTTATATTCACTGATTTAGAACAAAATTACAAGGACCAAGAATCCTGAAGGATTCTGGCATGAACCAAAATATTTTCTCCATAAAGTAACGCCCCTCCAAACACTACACCATTTCTAGCAAGCCATAGAGCCCAAAGGATAGACACTGCACGAATCTTGTCCTCCATCCCCGCATTTTCATAAGGCCCTAGCGACGCCCAGAATTGCCCAACATCCGCATTGGCAACATATCGTATCCCAGCCTCATCCCAAATCTCAGCTGATTTGGGACAGAAGAAGAGAAGTTGATCCCAAGCATTAGTTTTACATATAGAAGCATACCTTATTAGAAGTTTATCTCAACCTTTTGCAAACAAAAAATCTCATTAATTTCATGTGTGCATCCTATATGTGTAGGAGAAAATGGGGCTGCAATACAAGCTGATTATTCCATACATGGCACCGTCTATGTATAGATGAAAATGGGGTTACCCTTGAGGATTTTCATGTTGGCTACAAGTAATGTTTTGCCATGAAACACGATAGATGAAGATCACTGCATAAGAACATATGAAGTTTCAAATTTCAACCGAAATTGACAGCTCCACCAACTCCATCAAAGATATTCAATTACAATGGATGTTGAATTCAGAGCCTTCTTAACGTATGTTTAAAAAAGTCCTACGGTTATGAAAACCGAAACACTTTTTTTTGTTTAACGACTTCAATTCCCAAAATTCATCTCCGATTTAATCGGTAAAAAAGTTGAATGCCTTCAATGCAGCTAGTTGGGTGGCCCTGCTAATTCCACACACATACATATACATAACTATGGCCATATCGATTTTACATACATGTGATGTACATATGTGCATACCACATGTGAGAACTTTCAAACAAGTTGGGGTCTTTCTCAAATTGAAGCATCTGCATTTCATGAGTATTTTACATGTTATGCAGTCATTTACACAATGCACAAGGCATTAACTTACAAGTAGATGTGAACAATATTACAAATACATAATCTTGGAGGATAAAAGCCATTATAAATACATCATATCTTTTTTAAGGTCAATCTTTACAAGCTGTATAAGTTTAAGTCCATGTTGGTTTTCCTCTAACTAAACATTTGAAATTTCCCCATGTGTTGAGTATGTATAGTATGTGTGTATGCATTTATGAATTAACAAAAATACATGGATGGATGCATAGGCGCATGCTAGGGTGGATGCATGCATGTGTATAGAACTTTCTAATAAGGGGGGGGGTGCTTTTGTCTTTTGAATTTCCAGAAGGCAGCTCATCTCGATCTTTGATTTAAAGGGTGTTTGCAAAAAGGTCAATTAAGATGTATAAAATTTGGTGTATTAAAAACAGAATATTTACTTCATAAATAGAAGGATGGATTGTTTTCCAAAGTTTATACCTTCAATGTGGTACATGGAAATGTCTAAAACCAATTAGCACGCATAGGATAAACGATAGAACACTTGTAATTGCATGTAAGGTGAGGTGGCTTTTTGGAAATAAAAAGCTCCAAATGCTAAGAAATGGATGTATTTATATGTATATACTTCCTTCCAAGTGGGTGGAAATATTCGACAACAAATTTAATGTACGAGCTATATTTGGGTTTTCATCAAACTTTTTTTTGCTGAATTTGCAATGGATTCTTGAAATATCTTGATGTTCAAGATACCAAGGTTTTATATAATAGGTAAGGGACGAACTTCCAGAATTTTGTGTAGAAGAGCTGGAGTATAAGAAATAGATCCAATGACGAAACACGGAAGAGAGGACAGTTACTTTCTAGCATAAATGGCAGGAAAAGCGTGCATACGAGGTATTTGGATAAATATATGCATGGATGGATATATCTACTAACAACTGGAACAATAGCCTAGATACAAGATAAATTAGCCATAGTAACTCTTCATATCATGAAGTAAAAATAGTCTAAGCAAATTCTAGCAAATTCAATTCATGCACATAACTAATTCATCTTAAATTCTGTCCAATATATGCTTTAGTGTATTTGACTATTGTGGCATTTGGAAGTTACCAGGATTGAACAACATTTAAAACAAGGATGCATCAAATCTTTTTTATCCACAAAAAACATTTTTAACAGCATTTAGTATCATATACTTAATGCAAAAGGTTATATGTGGATTGCAAAGTCTCTATCTTCCTTCTCAGGTCCAAATTTACCAGAATTGAACAACATTTAAAACAAGGATGCATCAAATCTTTTTATCCATAAACAATCATTATTAACAAGCTTTAGTACGTATACTTAATGCAAAAGGCTATATATGGGTTGCAAGTCTCTATCTTCCATTCTTAGGTCCATGTGCATTATTGCAGTTAGAGTGCACAATCCGTTGTCTGGGCACTACGGCAGGATCATCTTTTAGGCACCAAAGATCCAATTAGTGAAGTTAGAGTGCATTAGTGCAGTTAGAGGCCTATGACTGTGGATTGGCATTTCATTTGGGCATCAATGTACATACGTATATTTCCAGATATGTGGATTGCGTGGATGAAGTGGTGCATCACGATCGCCTCCGGCGAGGTGTTAGGTAACGGGCAGCCAAGGGGGGTATTCTTCTAGCCGCAACGTGGGGTCCGACAAGGGTGCCCCTTAGCACCCTTGCTTTTTGTGCTTGCTGCCAACGCTCTGTCGGTTATGCTGGACCGAGCTATCACAGGAGAGTTTTTCAGGGGTTATTCCAACAACGAGATCTCGATCCCTATTTTACAATATGCGGATGATATGATCATCTTTGCTTGGGGGCCTTCTAGCTGCCAGGGCCTTTCGACAGTGCTCGATCTATTTGGATATGTCTCTGGGCCAAGGATTAACAGGGAGAAGTCGGAGTTTGTTACATTTGGGATGTCTGAGGAAGAGATTGGGACTTGTAAGGGTTGGTTGCGCTCTCCGCGAGGGCATTTGCCGCTGAGATACCTTGGTGTCCTGTAGTTGGCAGGAAGAATGACAGCGACAGACTGGATTCCAGTGATTGAGAAGATGGAGCAAAAATTAGCAGGGTGAAAATACGCATGTCTTTCTAATGGCGGAAAACTTGTGCTTTTGAAATCTGTGCTTTCGGTGATACCCAGTTTTTTCATGTCAACCATGCTACTTCCAATTGGGTGAGGAAAAGAATGGAGGGTATCATGCAAAGGTTCTTCTGGGCGACAGATGGGAGAATGGGTGGGCTACCATTAGTTGACTGGAAGACGATTACCTGCTTGAAAGAGGACGGGGGATTGGAGGTTCAGAGTCTAGAGGAGATGAACAAGGCACTACTCAGCAGATGGGTTGCTCGTATATGGGAAAATTACGACAGCTTAGCCTGGCACCTTCTTATTTCTGGCAGGGCATTTGTGAGGTTGCTCAAGAGATCAGTCTATTCTTGAGCCGATAGTAGAAGACGACATGAGTTCCAAATTCTGGACAGACGACCGGTATGAGGAAGGAGCTCTAGGGGCGAGCTATCCACGACTGATGGTGTTAGCCACCAACCCAGAGGCATCGATGATTGAGATATGGGACGGACATTCATTCTTCCCTCTCTTTAGATATGTTCTATCAGATCAACGTGCGAGTGAGATGATGATGATGATGATGCTGAAGCAGTGTTCAGAAAGTCGACGTATGCGGCCGCATATGCGTAGGCGCCCCCCCTACCGCACCGAGTATGCTATACTCGGTCAATATGCGGGCCATGGAGTATACTCGGTCGAGTAATCCACTTATGCGACCGCATATGTAATAGAGGTAACTCTTTGCTTCTCCGCCACCTTCTTGATTTCCACATGGGTTGCTCCTCCACCATCTTTTTCTCCTCTGCAAAGGTTTATTGATTGATCTATTTAGCTCTCAATCTCTCTATTTTTTAGATTCAACAACAATGACTATTTTTTTAGATTCTCCAACGTCAGCTCTGACTTTTACATTATCTCATAATTGCATGAATATAGAATAAATTATATGTGTTTATCTTAGATCTTTTTGAGGATAAAATGAATATAGATGTCAGATTTGCATAGTATTTTTAACTGCACAGAACAAATTACATATATTTAATTTAAATGATTGAATTTTTTAATATTTGACTTTGAGTAGACAAATACACCAATTACTAAAATACGAAGGTTTATGATTGTGTCTACTAACAATGTTACACTTCCAAAAAAGGTTACCTTCCAATTTAGACAAGGATATCCACCATTTTTTCTATCTTCAATCAATTTACAACATTTTTTACTCTCTCTACCGTTAACTTAACATATTTGTCTTTTGGAAATGAATGACCTTTGGAAAAGCTTTGGTTGATATCACATTGTACGAAAAAGTCGTCACTTCATATTTATTCCATGTTATATTTTTTAAACATAAATATCTAATGTTTGAAATTATTATTATATTTTTAATTAATTTTAATTAAAATAATAGGAACCGCATAATCTGCATATACTTCCGCATATAATTCCGCCTACCCGCTTACTCGCTCCAAACCGCCTTACCGAACGAATACCGTATACCGACTTTCTGAACCTTGTGCTGAAGGATCTTGGCACCGAGGCGGGACCCACTGAGGGTAGAGACTGTTGGTGCTGGCGGGACAGTGTCTTCACGATTGGGAAGGCATACAAAGCATTGAAGGGACCTGCGTCGTATGATCCGACAGGTTGCGTGGTGAATTGCAGAAGAATCTGGAAGTGGAGAATTTCGATACGGGTGAAGATTTTCTTATGGATCAGTAGACGAGGCAGATTATTGACTGGAGAACATCTAGCGTGTTTCATTACATGTGTTGTGCCAACCTGCTCGTGGTGTTGGGAGGAAGTGGAAGACACACATCATCTCTTCTTCAAGTGCAGGAGTTCTATCGAGGTTTGGACACTCTTTGGCGATCAGGTGGTTCTATGTGATGGGATGGCAAGCTTCTGAGAGACCATAGGGGAGGGCTGGAGAGGTACGGGAAAGGAGCGGGCTAGGTACTTGGTGCTTATCTAGGCAATTTGAATTTCCAGAAATGACGTGATATTTCATCATGATAGGATTTATGGGGAAAATATTGTGGCGCATGCTAAGGTGTTGGCAGAAAGTTAGGATATGTAATCTATTTCTTTATGTATACCTTTTTTAGGCATATAATTTCTTTTTGAGATAACAAATGGTGAAGTTTTTGGGCACACACCTATATGGCGGAGGCCCTTTTTTCTTTAAAAAAATCCAATTTGAAACATTTCAAGCATACCCTAGTGGTTACTTGCTATGCAGGAAAGAAGTCTTCTAGAATGGGAATTTACGAACTGAGATGGAATGACATAAGGAAGTGACACTCCTATAACATAATCTGCATACATAAAGGAATGGGATCATCAAAGAGGGGATCATTTCTTTGAGGCATTTGGTATAGTCCAATTGACATAGTGGAATTGGTAACTTCTGTACTTGTGACAATCTCATTTTTGCCGGTTCTTCGTAAACCATTAATGTTTTTGAAGGTCGATAAATAAATTCCATATTGATCTCTTTTCTTACAGAAACTGGATTCCTCAAATCGTGATTTGTAATAGTGCATCCGGCAACACTTGTTCCACAAAACCCTTCAATGAAGGAAGACAATTAATTTTCTTTAAAAGTAATCTAAATTTTAAGGAGAATTGCCAATAAAAGAAGGGTAGATGCTCCATTTTCTACAATCGTAACTTCAAGAACTAGGACTTTGCTCTAATGTTGGCACTATGTTTCCTTGTTAAGCTAATTTTGCTACTCTCCGAAGTGTGAACAACACCCGCGTCTGATTCCCCTTCACATCCTATCCCCAACTTACAATTTCTTCTCATATTAGAGAACCAATAAATCAAGCTTTTCCTCTTCCTTTTTGTCTCTTTCACCACCATCCACTTTTGAAACTCCAATAATCTATGTATGCTATGCCACTTTTGCAACTCTATCACAATCCTCGTTCCTACATCACCAAAGGGTCCCTCCTTTTTCTAGCACCACTACCTCTTTCCATGCCATGAAATTCATAACTACTCTGACCTTTCTTAACAGCTCCAATGTAGATCTCACTTAACCACATCACTTGCATCAACAGCTTGCGGTTGGAGACATGCCTATCCCTTCACAATGGTGAGGGATGTTTGTGTAAATATTTAAACTAGAGAAATGGAAAGGATTTTGTGTGAATGTTTAAACTTGAGAAATGGATGTGGGGTGCATAACTTGAAGAAGAGGGAAGATGAGGAACAATGGAGTTTGGATGAAAGAGATGGAAGTGGCGAAAGAACAAGATATTGGGGGAACAATGGAGTAAAACGCATTCACAAGTCGCTAGAGGCCCATGGGTGGTAGGAAGTGAAAGGGTCATTGTGAGAAAATGAATGATAAGTACAAGGGGTCCAGAATGAAATCTCCTATGCTTGGAGTTATCTTTTCTTTAAAGTTTGTAATCCAATTGACTTAGTTTGCCAAATAAAGTGTTCATTATTGAGTCAGCAAGCATCTTGAAGAATGAATTATGTATTACCATTTTTAATCAGCCTCCACCAAAGTGAACCTACTTAGAAAGAATTTGAAGAGAGAATATCAGTTTCACTCCTCTAATCCAGCACATCATCGAAATATTATATGAACCTTCAAAGTATCGATTGCATGTGCAAAGCAGAAAACCATAGGAAGGACATGTCTCACCAAATCCTCTCACTAAGTTGTAGTCAAAATCTCAATACATGACACAACAATAAAGGGAAGAGCTTTGTAAGTAGTCTTCTGTGATGCATCCCAAATATTTTGAATTATTAAAGATTATTCCTTTTTTATTGGAATTTGGTCCCCTTTTATAATTGAATAAGTCCACTATCGCAAGTTAATACATGGGGAGGTGTTTTACAAATTGTTGCGTGAGATGATGTTACTTATATGGATGAGAGAATAGATAGAGTCAATAGGAAGCTTGATAGCTGGAGGGGACGTTCTGGAGTGTAAGGGTTTAAATTCAGAACCAAGACAAAATATATGGAATGTAACTTCGATGGTAAGATAGCTAAGATATTCATGAGGCAAAGCTTGGAATACATTTCATCTCCAAGGACATTTTCAAATATGTAGGTTCTTCATAGGGACGGAGGAATAGATGGTGATGCCACTCAGAGAATTAATGCAAGGTGGTTGAAGTGGAAGGAGCTTTAAAAACTATTTGTGATAAGAAGGTACCTTTGACATTCAAAGGTAAATACCAAAATGCTGTATTAGGCCCTGCAATGGCAGTCAGTGTTGGACAATTAACTATAGATATGTGTAGAGAATGCATATGATTGAGATGATGATGCTCCAAATATTGTATCGTGCCACCACACAAAGAAGTAATGTATTCACAAAGAGAGCGTCAAATAAAATGTTGGTGTAATACTAACAGAATATAGGATAAGAGAAGCTCCCTGAATGTGGTTTGGACATGTGCATGAAGATTATATTGTGACCCAGTTTAAAGGTGAGGAAGGAGAAGGCCATGAAAATGTTTGAAGGAGACTACTAAATATGGTCTTTTTATTTAAGTTGGAGTATGACCAATATTTGATTAATTTTATACGATTTCCAAGTGTCCTAGGCCCTTGTGTAGGTATCTTCTCTTTTATTTGATCGTTCTCTTCCCCTATCCGCGACTCACATTCTAACCCATTTCTTCTTCTACCTCAAGCAGAATGGCATGCTTTATTTCTCACAACATGCATCTCACATCCTCCTGCATAATCAGCATGTATTCTTCTCTTTTTCCCTTCTTTTCTCCTTATTTCATGGCCAATATGCTCTCTCTCTCTCTCTCTCTGTTTGGAATTCCATCATTTTAACAATAACAGAAATTACCATCTAATTATGACCTCCAATAACTATTAGCACTGACAAAATGTATCCAAAGATAAGGAAGTCCTTCTCAAGGGGCTCTCCATTTAGGTTTTCTAGAATCCGAGTCCGAGATTTTTAGATCAATATGTCAGTTTCCAAAGAGGAAAAGCATGTACTTTAGATCCGAGATTGTTTATGTTGGTTTAAGATTTATCATGGCATTCTAAAATTTGATAAGCCTACACTCTTACTAGAATAGGAACTTGCATCCTTTTTCCAAAAAAAGGGAAAAGGCGGTGGAGTGATTTTCATATTTGCATCCATGTGGGGGTATGAAAGGTACCATTCTCCCCGCCCAACGGGAAGGAAGGAAACCATGGGCATGAGGTAGGGTGAAACCTCCTGAAACTTCTTTTATCTCCACAAATTCTGTAGTTCTTCATTTATTCGAGTCTTGGGATGTCTTAATAACCACTGAGAAAAATCTCATTTCTGTTAAAGTAGGTGCATATATGACAGCAGATATATAAATAACAATTTCAAGAAGAATGCATGTAGCCAATTCCTACCTAACAAGGCAAAAGAATTGTATTATTTGGGTCAAGAGGCATCCATTTGCTGTGGCTCACGATATATGGGATTGAAAAATGAAAATTCATAAAAAAGGAATCGAGCACAAGCACTTGCATTGCACTTATCTAGATAAAATTGCATACAATATGAGCATTGGAGCATATATGTCTCAATGTGCATGACAATAAAACAATAGGTGCACAAGCATATAGAAGTTATCTCAAAGCTGCCTTTTAACCAATAGAAGCAGTCTTTGATTAAAATAGTTGGTGGGACCAAACACAAAAATAGTCTATCATGTATACGCAACTTAGAAAAGACCGAGCTAAAATATCGGCATTGAATCTAAAACAGAACATCCTCGCTATTTGTGTTTGCGTGGTCTACCTTTAGGCCTGCTTTCGTTAACCCTTTCAGCCAGCTTAGCATTCTCAGCCAGCTGGTCAGTAATGGTTCTTCTTTTCTTCACAACCACTTGACCAGCTTGAGGTGAGAATTGAGCATCTTGTTGCAATTGAGCTTCTTGTGGTGGCAATTGTGGTACAATCGGTAGCACTTCAACTGAAGTAGGATCATTCACCATGGGAGCTACAAGACACATTTATTAAATGAAGATGGAGAGAAAGTTTACTTCGTAAATGATAAACGGGACAAATGCATATCGGAGTTTCAAACCAGGAGCAGGAGCAGGTTTAGTCCATCCATCCAATTTGAAGAGATACAGCCGCTCGTAATGATATAGCAAGGACATATAGTACTTCCTGACGACGAAAGAAGCATTTGTGGCTGTAGAAGGAAAGCTAAAGCTGGAAATGATTTCTTTCAATCTCCTATCTTGGATTACCTATGAAGTGAAAGATCCAATTAGCTGAGAAGGCATTGGTAATGGACTTGTAAAAAACAGGGAAAAGGACAATTTTTACTTTGGATCTTCACAAAGTTGTTAAAAAATAGTCAATATGGAAAAGGAGAAAAAGAAAAAAAATGTTCACCAATTTTGTACAAGTAGAGGCAAATTTTCAGGTTTGGTGATTCTTAGCCAATCTGCCATTCTCCAGTTTTTTTAGTTAAATCAGAAATTCCGGGTCAACAAAAATGGGAGAATAGCTTAGTGAACCATAAGAAGCCTTCTCCTCGTGAAAACATAACATATACCATCACCACCAAATAGCCAAAATATGCTCTGTTTGAATGTTAAAGTTAGATTAATTCAATATCCTATAGCCTATATAAACCTCCCAGCAATATCCGAGCCTGGAATGTGTTATTAAAAGTACTTAATTACTTGTACTTAATTGCACCTAACTATCTTGCTTCCAAAAAAAATAATTACAATATACAACGAATCGTCGATCAAATGGAACTCGACTTGCAGTAGTATTAATCAATCTATAAGAGATATACTTGTCTATTGAAGATTCTTTTGCAAATTCATAAGAATTTTCTATGCTGTGATGAACTTTGCAAATAAATATTTGATGGTTGTGGAATTCAAAACTTCTAGAATTCATACTTTGTAATCATTCCATATTTGATGATTTCACAGGAGACTAGTAATAGCAGTCCCACAACTTTTCAAGAAACACACATATAATCAGTTTTTGCACATACTATGCAGCTTCACAAGTAACTTCCCTGTTATTATAACTCTTACACCTTATTGCTGACTTAGTTGAATACATTAAATTCTGCATCTTCAATATTTATGAATAGATATTTTTACTGCTCTCCTTAAAACCGAAACTCGAATTTTTTCTGGGATCATCCCTGCCATTTTTACCACGTCCAAACTTCAAAAGAAATGATGTCACAAATAAATAAATAAATGTAAGAAATCGTGATATAAAGCTTAGGATCATTCGAAATTAAATGAGTACTATGGCGCAAAAGCATATAGCACCTATCCAACAGTTATTAGAAAAATCCAATCTAACAACTCCATCTAATCATGAACTGCAAACAATGTAAGTATGTGCATTTAATGAACTTGAATTAGTCCAGGCTTTCCTTTATTACCTTTTCAATACCACCGCGAGAAGTGACCTCCACAAAAAGTTTATGAAGATTTAGCTCCTGTCCGCCTACAATAGGAGTCCTGAGAAAAAGAATAACCAACATAACCCATATATCTCATTATCTATCATAGTACATCAGATATTTGCATGAATTTATGGAATGCGCAAAGGATGATTCACAATTAACATGCCTTGAGAAAGCAAACCTGTAGCATCTACAAATAAACATGTACTGTTTCAACCTCGAGGTATCTCAACACAAATCATGCATTAAAGTAGATTTATAATTTACGAGATGCTTCCATCTTTTACATCATCAAATACAATAATGTTTTATAGTAGAAGAGAATGGAGGAAATTGTAACTTAAACCTCATTATTTTTGAAGGAATTATAAAACTAGAAGTTAAATACAAGTCGCACCTTTCAATTTAGAAAATAGCAGAAAGGAGTCATTATACACTACCACAACATCACTATAGATGCCCGCATGCTTGTTACTTCGGAAATTAACCGCCCACGTAAATACTAAACTCAAATTACATTTAGTACAGAAATTTTTTAAAAAATAAACATGATTATGGAACATAAACTGTCAAGCTATTAATGGAAAAATAAGTTTGTAATTTCTTCTTCGTTAAGAGATACTTTTTATCGATAGACATTTCCTTATTTCATGTTAGATTTTGTACAGGGTACTTATGTCTTTTACTTATTTCAAATATCACCTCTTGTAACCCTAACTTAAGTGTTTTCCTGTATAAGAAGATGTAGGCTACTTTTCCTAAACACACAATATAATTATCCCTTTATTTTACCTGCATGGTATCTGAGCCACCATCATACCCTAAAGGGTTAGACCACCATCTCTCTCCCTCTTCTCTCGTCACCTGCCATCGCCCTAGTCGATGACGCTTTGCAGTCACAAGCACCCTAGGCAGTGCAGCATCACCACCTCCATCTAGCACGCCTCTCCAACAGTGGGCGCCTCTGTCTAACGTTGTCGGTGTTGATCCCGCAACATCCCCAATTAGGCAGTGTCAAACGGGTACCTTGCTGGTATAAGTCAAGGGTAAAAGTTCCCAATTTATTCTTCAAGTTTTCTCTTTTGTGATTCATTTTTATATCAATACAATTGAAAATCACAAGGGGGTAGCGTTCTCCAGTTTAATCCACACTGTTGAGATATTTCTACATTCCTATGTATCTTTCTTCCTATGTATCTTTCCATTTATTTTATTTCTTAATGTCTATCTTATGTAATTTACTCATAGGTCTCTTCTCTATATAAGAGAGCCTAGGGTTTCAAGAAAAAACAACTCTCTTATTTTTCCCAACATAGTATCAGAGCGGTGATCCTAGACCGGAGTTCTCGAACCCAAAATCCTAACCCTACTTTCCATCCCTCTCCTTCAGCGTGTTGCAGCCCCCGCCCACGCACCACCGCCCATGCAATCCCCTCTCCACGCCGCCGCCACTAGCCCGCACGGCACCGCCTGCGCGCGACACCTACACCCCTGCGCGTGGCACCTGCGCCCCTGCGCATGCCATTGCCTGCACGTACTGGTCTCTAGCGCATTGCGCGATCACACAGCTTAGCCCCGTGCGTCGTCTTCTCGCGCGGTCGGTCTTCGTGTGTTGTGATTCCATGAGCCAGTGCCGATCTCTTCGTTTGGATGATGGATTTGGGTGTGTAAGTTTATATATACACTCAAATCCACATATGTCTATGTAGACATTCAATCTTTGGTCTACAAAACCCTAGTTTTCTACATCCGACAATATGTCTGAGAACAAAGTTGATGTAGCCGCCACAGGCGCATTCAGAGGTCCAGTTCCTATTGTCAAAATGGACGGGGCAAATTATGAGCTCCGGGCTATGCAGTTCATGAGCCTGATGAAGTCAAATGGTAAGAAACATATTCTTACCGAGGAGGAGCTGGTGGAGAAGACTGGGGTAAATGCCTCATGGGAGGCGGACGACTCTTATGCCAAAGTTAGGCTCTATGGTACATTGACGATTGAGATCGCCAATAATGTGTTACATCAGCCTACTGCTAAGGCGATGTGGGACATCCTCGCAGTAACACATTCTCAAGCGAGGAACAAGACGAAGATCCTCCAACTCCAGCATGACATATTCACTATCAAGCAGAACGAACGTCCTCTGCATTCGTTGTATACATCCTTGCGTGGGATGTTTGAGAAGCTCCACAGTTTCATACCCTCTAACGACGACTCCAGAGTAGTAGAAGACATATAGGAATGCCACCATGGTTGGGGTATTATTAGCAACCCTTGACCCTGAATATGATGTTGCTCGCTCCTAGATTCTAGAGGATACCACTATTCCCCCCATGGCGGAAGCGTTCCGCAGGCTCAACAAGATTACTATTCCATCCACAACCTCTAGTCAGACTTCCTCGGTCATGGCAGCTTCTCGAGGAAGAGGTGGCCCTTCCACCTTCCGTGGACGCAAACCTCGTGGTAGAGGAGGTCACACTCGTCAGCCCTGCACTTTCTGTCATCGCTCAAGTCATACCGAGGAGACATGCTATTCCAAGCATGGTTTCCCGACATCAGCCCGCAGTCTAAAGCAGATTAAGTCTCTTGCTGCTTCTACTTTAGAGCAGAGGTTTGATCACCTCATGGTCAGACTGAGGGATATTATACCTCCTTCCGCTTCACCATCTTCAGGAGATCATTCAGATGTGGCAGCCTCAGCTTCTGCCAATACCTCTGCTACAGCTAGCACCGCAAGTACTTATGCTTTTACGTCTTGTCATGGATCTAACATTACAGAGTGGATTGTGGACTTCGTGCGACACGTCATCTATATGGATACAGACATCAACTTACGTCATATAAACGGGTTCCACTAAGGAGAACAATTGTGATAGCTGATGGGACTCATTCCCCGATCACAGGGCAGGGGGAGATCACTTTGACGCCTTCGATGCGTTTGCAGAATGTGCTACATGCTCCAGATTTCTCTATGAATTTGCTTTCTATTAGTCAGATTGCAAAGGATTTGCACTGCCGAGCTATTTTTGACCCATTGTCTATTGTTTTTCAGGACATTCTTGCGGGCAAAGTGATTGGGTGTGGCCGTGAGCAGGGTGGTCTTTATCGTCTGGTTCGGACTCCCTATGCAGGCATATTTTCTCATACGTCCGGATCAGTCTCTCCGTTCACTTGGCACCTTCGATTCGGTCATCTTCCTCTTCGGAAGATGCATCATATGTTGTCACAGATTTCACCTAGTTCTTCATTTCAGTGCGAAGCTTGTCAATTGGGAAAGTATCATCGGTATGCCTTTCCTGGTCGTTAGAGTCAGAGAAGTAGCTCCCTTTTTGAGCTATTTTATGTTGACATTTGGGGTCCGAGTCATGTTCCTGATCACCAGGGACATTGGTTTTATCTTGTTGCTATGGACGATTTTTCACGATTTTCATGTGTATTTCTTTTGAAAAATAAATCTGAAGCAGGGGATGTGATCAAACCTTTATTACAGAAGTGCAGAATGTTTTCTTTACCTCTGTGAAGTTTGTGTGAATTGATAATGCTTTGGAATTCTATACTCGTGCTCTATCTCATTTTCTTTCATCTCGAAGGATTACTCATCAAACATCTTGTCCTTACACCTCTCAGCAAAATGGTGTTGCTGAGAGAAAGCATCGTCATCTTCTTGATGTTTCTCGGACTCTTCTCATTCAGAGTCGTACACTACATTCGTTTTGGGGTGATGCAGTTCTCACGGCATGCTATTTGGTGAATCCTATGCTATTGTATGTCTTGGGTGAGAAAATTCCTTTCTCCATAGCTTTCCATGAGAAGGAGTATTCTCACTCACTCCTCGTGTATTCGGATCTGTTGCTTTTGTTCACCAGTTGATTCCTGGTCTTGACAAGCTCGCTCCTATAGCTGTCAAATGCGTGTTTGTTGGGTACTCCTAGACTCAGAAGGGATATCGGTGTTATAATCATTTGCGCATAAAATACTATATCAGTGCTGATGTCACATTTTTTTATTATATGATGTACTTCTCTCCTACAAGTGACAGGTTGGCTTCATCGGACTTAGATGATGAGGTCTACATGCCACCTCCTCCTACGAGCTACTCACCATCTCCTCTTGTGCCTGTTGTACCACCGCCTCCGCCACCTCCACCAGTACCACCACCTCCTCCCATGGCCTCAAATTTCAGCGAAATTCGGTCGAATTTCTGTCGAATATCGATATCCAGTCGAAATCGAAATTCGACCGAAATGACCGAAATGACCGAAATATGGGGGTCTTAGTACAAAAAATGACCGAAATGACCGAAATTTCGGTCGAAATCCACCGAAATTCCATCGAAATTCTGTTTTGGTCGATACCGAAATGGTGACCGAAACCGACATTTAGGGCCTTGCCTCCTCCGTCCTCTCCTGCTACCTAGTCACATGCGCCACTTGTTCCATCTTTACCTAAATTCTACACTCGTCGGACTGCTTCTGCTCAAGGTCATCGCCAATCATCTGTTGAGCCCTGGGTTTGTTTTGATAACATAGCTTCTAACGATGGGTCTGGAGATATGTTTGTGCAGGAATCATTGCAGGAAAATAGCCCACAGATGGATGACGTTCCCTCTGACCTGGATATTCCTATTGCAGTTCGAAAGCAGAAGCGAACTTGTGTTTCCTACCCTATTGCTTCTCAGGTCTCCTTTCATCATCTAAGAGGGGATTTTCAGATATTTGCAGAGGCTCTATCTACTGTGGAAATTCCACGGAATTATGAAGAGGCATTGAAGGATAGTCGTTGGTGCTTGGCTATGGAGGAGGGATGGTCGCGCTACAGTCACGCGGTACGTGGAGTCTTGTTTCTGCTCTAGTTGATGCGTCCATTGTAGGATGCAAATGGGTGTTCACTGTGAAACACCGTACGGATGGTCGTGTGGATCACTATAAGGCGAGACTTGTGGCACGTGGGTTCACCCAGACATATGGGGTGGACTATCAGGATACTTTCTCTCCAGTGTCCAGGCATTCTACTCTGCGTATTCTTCTTTCTATCACTAGACATGAGATTGGCCCATGTATCAGCTTGATGTAAAGAATGCCTTCCTCTATGATGATCTACAAGAGGAGGTCTACACGCAGCAACCACCTGGGTTTGCTGCTGAGGGGGAGTGTCAGAAGGTTTGCAGGCTACACAAGGCTATTTATGGCATTAAGCAGAGTCCAAGAGCATGGTTCCAGAAGCTCTCAGACTTGATAGAGCAGCAGGGGTTTGTGTGATCGACTGCCGATCACTCCTTGTTTGTGCAGAAGACACAGAGAGGTACTATTGTCATTCTTGTGTACGTTGATGGCATTATTGTTACAGGGGATGACAAGCAGGGCATTCAGGGTGCCAAGGACTTCCTAGATCAACAATTTGTGACCAAGGATCTTGGACATTTACGTTACTTCCTTGGGCTGGAGTTTACCAAGAACCAACGAGGTCTTATGATGACCCAGAGGAAGTATGTTGCAGATCTTCTTTCAGAGACAGCAGATTAGACTATCATGATACTTTCTCTCCAATGGCCAGGCATTATACTCTGCGTATTCTTCTTTCCGTTGCTGTGACACAAGATTGGCCCATGTATCAGCTTGATGTGAAGAATGCATTCCTCTATGGTGATCTACAAGAGTAGGTGTACATGCAGCAACTATCTGGGTTTGCCGCTGAGGGGAGTGTTAGAAGGTTTGCAGGCTACACAAGGCTATTTATGGCCTTAAGCAGAGTCCAAGAGCATGGTTCCAGAAGCTCTCGGACTTGATAGAGCAGCAAGGGTTTGTGTGATCGACTGTCGATCACTCCTTGTTTGTGCAGAAGACACAGAGAGGTACTATTGTCATTCTTGTGTATGTTGATGACATTATTGTTACAGGGGATGACAAGCAGGGCATTCAGGGTGTCAAGGACTTCCTAGATCGGCAATTTGTGACCAAGGATCTTAGACATTTACGTTACTTCCTTGGGCTGGAGTTTGCCAGGAACCAGCGAGGTCTTGTGATGATCCAGAGGAAGTATGTTGCAGATCTTCTTTCAGAGACAGGCATGGCAGATTGCAGACCTGTCACTACTCCTATTGACCCGAGCATGAAGCTATATGATGATGACATTGAGGTGGTCGACAAGAGGAGGTACAGGGAGCTTGTTGGCAAGCTATTATATATGACTATTACCAGGCCTGACATATCCTTTGTTGTGAGCAAAGTGGGTCAGTTTATGGAGCAGTCCAGACATGCACATATGGATGCAGTCCATATGATTCTGAGATACATGAAGACTTCACCTAGTACATGACTTCTTTTCAGCAGGGGCACATCTCTCTCAGTTACAGCATGTGCAGATGTAGATTATGCTGAATATCCAAAGGATAAAATGTCTACCTCGACTTTGTTGTGTTTATAGGGAATTCCCTGGTTTCATGGAAGAGCAAGAAGCAGAATGTGGTTACCAAATCGAGTGTTGAGTCACAATACAGGGCTATGCCACAGGCTAGCACAGAGATGATGTGGGTCGGATCTGTTCTTACTGACCTGACTATAGAGGTGCCTCTTCCCATGCACCTCCATGTGACAATCAGGCTGCTCTTTTCATTGCCAACAACCCCGCATTCCATGACAGAATGAAACATATTGAGGTAGATTGTCACTATACTAGAGATATGATCCAGAAGGGTCCGATTTCTACCTCTCATGTTAGTTTAGGAGAGCAAACAACAAATATCTTTACCAAGGCATTATTCAAGGGGTCATTTCAGAAGTGTTCGTCCAAGCTGAGCATGATTGACATCTATGCTCCATCTTGAGGGGAGTGTTGAGATATTTCTACATTCCTATGTATCTTTCTTCCTATGTATATTTCCGTTTATTTTATTTCTTTATGTCTATCTTACGTAATTTACCCATAAGTCCCTCCTCTATATAAAAGAGCCTAGGGTTTCAGGAAAAAACAACTCTCTTATTTTTCCCAACACACACAATTGATGGATTTCGCCATTAAGATGGACAAAACTAACTATGATATATATATATATATATATGTGTGTGTGTGTGCGTGTGTGTGTGTGTGTATGTATGTATGTAGATGTATATGTATGTATGTATGTGTACGAGCCATGCAGTTCATGAGCATGATGGAAAGCATCAACAAAGAATATGTACACCAAGATCGGTTGTGAAAAATTGGAGAAAACATGTCGTGGAAAAAAGGCAATGCATGTATAGAGGTGTGGTTGAAAGGCTCTCTCACATTGGGAATCACCAACTACCTTCTGAATCAGCCTACTACTAAAGTTATGTGGGATTTTTAGACGATACATACACTCAAGCCAAGAATGTGAGCAAGGTTCTACAGCTCCACAACGATATCCATCTTGTGAAATAGGATGGTATTCTCCTCCTGACATATTATGATGCCCTAAAGGGCATGTTTACAGAACTCCACATCTATCTTCAACCATGCAAGTGCCAATATCAGAAGACACATGAATATGCTCATGGTTGGGATATTCCCGGACGGGCTTGATCCCATCTACTATTCAACATGCTCTCACCCGCTCTCAACTCCAGATGAAAGTCACCCTACCTCCATTAGAGGAAGCCTACGACGTGCATAATAAGATACTAAGATCGATGTTCATACCATTAGCCTACATATACATTCAACTACTGTTGTATCTCACAGTAGAGAAATCAATCTAAGTAGAGGTCACGAATATGCATGTGGTAGAGGCTTGCACATATTGTCAGAGGCTAGGTCACACCAAAGACACATCCTGGCAGAAGCATAGCAAACAAGCCTATGTCCGTGGCATGGTAGAGTCGACTGACTCATCTCTAACACAAGATAAGAAGTATGAGAATCACATGTATCAACTCAGGGAGACCAGATATGTGAAAGATGTGGTGTTGAGGAGGAAGGTATGGTTCATCTTTTCTTCAAATGTGGCCTCTCGGCTCAGGTTTGGAACTTGGCAGGAATCTCATGGATAAAGATCAACAATAGTGCTCTCCTTTAGTCTTCAATAAGGTCGGTTTGTAGCAAGTCACATGCGGGCAATGCTTATTTGTTCGCCATCCTATGGACAATATGGTGTGCTAGAAATGAGTTTACTTTTCGCAGTCAGTGTTTTTACCCTGAAAATGTAATTGCACATAGTAAGGCCCTCTGTAATGCATGGTCATCTATAAACTAAACAAAATACTTTTAATATAGTACGTGGTGGACTCCATTTTGGGGTATCACACTCTTTTTACCTAAAAAATTAAAAATTTAAAACTCAGGGAGATGGTGGTAGCTCGTTGAGCCACACGTCCTGATACATCTTCTGGCATTGATGCCATAGCTGGTCCATCAGAAACTAGTCTTTCTCTTAGTTGTTATATAGAAGATGAAGAGTGGATAGCAGATTCAAAAGCCTCGAGATATCTCTACGAAAGTCAGCAACAATTCACCATATATAACACCTCTGCTCCAGGACAATCGATTATATTAGTCGGTAGGCATCATTCCCATGTATCAAGACAGTGAGAAACAACTAACCATGTAGATGCGGAACTGTGAGTTCTTCATGCTCCAGATTTTTCCCTGAAACTTGCTTTTGATTAGTCAAATTACAAAAGATTTGAATTGTCGTGCCATATTTAACCATGTTTCTCTTGTTTCTCCCAGAATTCGATCCTCCCCTTTACTGAAACACTCCCCACATATGTCGCAATCCGCACCTCATTAGCAACCGAGCATCCAAAGAAGAAATGCTCAACATTGTCCTATTCCGAGTAGCACTCACAAGTACACTCAGACCCACGAAAGAACCGAGACCTTCTCTCACCAGTCATAAGGCGGTCCCTCCTCGGTAGTCAGATGAGCAATTACACCTGCAAAGGTACCTTCCAACTCCATATGTCAACGAACCGATCTGAAACGGTGACAAATCCAAGACCTCCAGCTGGTAGTTGGTCGTATATGCCTTCTGCATTATGAACGCCCATCATACCAAGACCTATGATCCATAGAGCCGCTCATCCCCCCACCATCCAGCAATGCATCAAACAACATCAAAACTCCGAGAAACGTTGATTTGACAACTCAGTATGAAAAGGAGGCATCCAATTACCGCCCTCCCACAATCTCTGATAGAACACTCCATGCTGGCTAGAAGAGCAAATAGTCGCAGAAAACGAACCTACAAAGTTCCTTGCACAATGCAATCATCTCCCCAGAAATGAAAGCTACATCCATTACCTAAAACAAGCGTCATGAATGGCACTACATGCAAAAGCACCAAACAAACCCCCTTCTAGAAACTAGAAGGAAAATGTATCGTAGCAATATGTGATGAGGGGTCAAGAGAAATCCCACAGATTAAGCGCAACATCCTGTAAAGCAGTCATGAACCTCCTATCAAAATTCGGGTCTCCCACTTTGCTAGTAACACATGATTCATCCCCTCTATACTGTGGATCTCTCGCCCACCATCCTCCTTTTCCAGCACTAGTGTTTTCCATCCCACCAAGGGCATCCCCTTCACTTCCCCAAATAAAGCCCAATAGAAATGTCTCATAATCGCCTCCAATATCCCCATCATGCACGTAGCAAGGAAGAATATTGGGATAGCCAACAACACTGCCATTAACGGAACAAGGCAACCACCTCTAGAGATACATGCAGTACACCAATTCACTACTTCTCAATAACATGAAACCATGGCCTCAAACTTCAGCGAAATTCGGTCGAATTTCTGTCGAATATCGATATCCAGTCGAAATCGAAATTCGACCGAAATGACCGAAATATGAGGGTCCTAGTACAAAAAATGACCGAAATGACCGAAATTTCGGTCGAAATTCCACCGAAATTCCATCGAAATTCTGTTTTGGTCGATACCGAAATGGTGACCGAAACCGACATTTAAGGCCTTGCATGAAACCATTATAACCGCCGAAGCCAACTACCAACCAGAGGCAACTCAAGAGAAGTGTTAGGGGCGCCCTTGATGGGTCCAAAATGGCAGTCTCACAAGATGTCGCTCCTCCTCGGCCATCCCAAAAGGGACGAAAGCAGACTTAGCATGGTTAATCCTTAGGCCCAAGACTAATCCAAACAACTAAAGAATCGTGGTTATCCCCTCCGCAGCCTCAGCCGTTCCATACAAGGCTACAACAACGACAATGACAAAGCCTTTTCCTACATTAAGTAGGGCGGGTTACATGGACTCTTTGACTCCATTTAGACCTATCTTGGCTCATTCTCAAGCTTAGATCCAAATAACTAAGATCCTTTTGGATAGTCTCATTCTAATACCTATTGGGCATTCATCGTCCTCTCTTAGCGTGCAACGTTTCCTCACATCTTGTTGCAGCTGAAAGAAGCTACCTTCAGGATGATCGTTTACCAAAATCAAGTATGAGGCAGTGGTGATACATCTCTTCATCAACAAGATCTACAGGTCTGGGAAGTCTCTTCTAGCCATGACAGACCACAATTAAGGGCAATCCAAACTATCATAGGCCTTGGAGAAGTCTACCTTCCATAGAACACCATGCACCTATTGTCGATGCCAGTCTGCAACAATCCCATAAGCCATCACCAAGATGTCACCGACTTGTCTGCTAGGAATAAAGGTCGATTGTAGTGGGGACACCAAAGCATCCAGAACCTCGTCGAGCCTTTATGCAAGTACATTGGCAATAATCAGATAAATAGCATTTGAGAGAGAAATGAGTTGGTAGTCCTCCACTTGCTACAATACATCCTTCTTCAGCAAGAGGAAAATGAGAGCTCTATTGATTATGTCAAACCCGTCATTACAACGGGTAAACTCCTCCAAAACTACAAACACGTCATCCCCAGCACCTCCCAAAATGTTTAAGTAGAAAAATATAGGGAAGCCATCAGGACCCAGTACTCCCTCGCCATTCAGCACGGACGTAGCCCACTCTTCCTTCGTGAAAGGTGTAATCAGTCGCTCACCTTGTTTGAGCAAGAGCCCAGGTACACAATCCCCCACCCACCTCCATCTTCTCGGCTCCACCCTTCTGGAAAGACCGAGGAAGTAGCTCACCAATACTCTCCGGATCTTCTTTTCTCCATTCACTCGTGGATCCCCATTGCCACTGCCTGAATTAAATTTATCCACCTCCTCCAATTGGCCATGGCATGAAAGAACTTCGTATTTGCATCACCTTCCCTAATCCACCTCTGCCTAAATCATTTTATTCACTCCATCGCCCTTTTTCATGTCCTCCAACGCAACAGACTTCAAATGCTCCCATATCCTTTAATTCCTCTGCAGTCAATATCCTAGGGTCTTCCTCCTTATCCAGTCTCACAATCTCTACCTCCACCCTCTCTCTGTTTCCCTCCTCGTCTCCCTCACCTCCAGCTTAAACTTACATAGCCTCCTTCTCAAGCTCACTAACTTTGAGCCAAACAAGCAGCTGCCGACCCCTCCCCCTCCATGAGTTGTCGGTGGTCAGCTACTAGTTCACGAAAGCCTTCTTCAAGCAGCCATGCTGACTCGAATTTGAAAAAAGGAGCATGGTGTAGTCTCCTCTCAAGAGTCCTAAACAAGAGGGAAGTGATCTGACTTGGATCTCAGGCTAGAGGAAACCCCACACATAGGAAACAGCTGCAAAACCTTTGAAGATACCAAGAAGTGATCCAGCTGCCATCCTAAATTTCTTTGTGGGTAGCTAATGCCTAATATCAGTTGCATCAAGTACCTCCAACTGCAAATCTCCGACCGACTCAACAAAAGCATCTAAACCTAGATCATGCTTCACTCGGACCTAGTCTATCAAACAAGAATAATGTTACGTTAAAATCACCGGCTACAATCCAGACGGCATCAAGGTAGGCATCCCTCAAGTAGTTGTTTGAATATTAGGATAAAAACAAACTAACGTCATGCAGTAAGTAGTTGTTTGTATATTACGATGATACAAACTAATGTCATTTTCCTGCGGGTACTTAAGTCGTGAATAAATTCATGCAATTGAGAAATTGTATGCATGAATGCACGTTCTCTTCAAGTGAGAGGTGTACAAATTTATCATGCATCATTATTTTCGAGTTATAATTAGTTTCCCAGGTAATTCTATCAAGTCTGAACCCACTTCATGCAATTTCTTCAGCAAACTCGTGGTCATCTTACTACAAGTCTACGACACAAGCACCAAAAGAGGTTAAAATTCAAATCTTTTTATTTGACTTTTGGGTTGGTTAAAGTTTTTTTAACCTTTTATCCCTGGAGCATGAACCAAACAGGTAAGGAGGAACACCTCTATTCAAAATCATAATTTGGAGATATATCTTGCCACCAGACTCCGGAGGTATCATAGAGCTACCAAGATCTTAATATTAGCAGGCTGTTAATGCTGCATGCCTCTGCTTGCAAAAGAGTATTGCACATAGTAACGTCTGTCACCGTTATGATGATCGAAAGCCTTAACCTTTAGGATGGCATTGGAAACCAATTCACAAAAAGATGAAAAAGATAAATATGCAGTATTACAATATACGAACTTATCCATGGCCCCTCTCATCAGTAAATGGATCAATTAAGGCGCAAAATATGTATGCCATTTTTTGCATGCGCTTCCTATCACTCATCTTGCAAAAGGTCCACTATACCAAGATGCAAAAAGAATGCATAAATGATTCCATGAGATTAAAGTAGACCATTGGCCAACAGATTGCCCTTAGCAATGTGTTATCAACCAGGAAGAGATGACACAAATCGAACTTTACTCAGATTTAAGTGTGCTCGGTTGCAAGATCAAGCTTTCACTGATAAACATACTAAGCAAACCGACTATCAGTAATAAGTAATGAGAAATCACAAACAAGATATTCTAATCGGTAATGCGATGAATGATCAACTATAAACAAGCACCTCATCTAGCATACCATTCTTTCGTTTCAATTAAGCAAAACATCATACGGCTAATGAGCGACAAGAACAACTTAATCTATCCTCAAAACCAGTAACAATCCAAACAAAGACATCATCTTTTAGGATGCATGTACACTCACATGAGCTTAGTATTGAGAGCGGAGTGGAACTTCTCCAGAGTACTCCTGAACAGTTCTACATCCGCGACAACTTCATCATAAGAAGCGAGCGCTGCCGGATACCGAACGATACCGTTCTCGTCAACAAGTGCAGCAGCCATAGAGCAGCAAGAGCTCCCTCTTCTTCACACAGAAAAAAACACAACACGCAGACATTGGTAATGCTAACTTGGGCAATACAAAGAAACATAAAATCCAAACCAGAAGTGGAAAAACAAAGGGGACAGCACATTCCAAACAGACAGCAACATATGTTCCAAAGACAACAACAAGAGAAGAAGGAGAAGAACCAACAAAAACTCTACATAGTCCGCATCTTCATCAAAACTATTTTGTTGGTAGTGGAGATTGAGAGTTTACCTCCAGAATCGGATTTCCTCGGCGAAGAAAAAACGAAGAGGAGGGGATTCGTTGGAGTGGAGAAGAGGGCGCGCGAGGAGGGGTTTGTGCAAATGGGTTTCCTTTGGAAATCAAAGGAAAGTGATGTGTGTGGTGGCAACAAAATCCAACTCTTTTGGGTCCCTTTCGATTGCTTTCCTAAACTAATAAAAATTACCCAAAAACACTGTGACCTTCACGTTAAAGATCCAAACAAGTTCGAGTCTTTTTTACATATATATATATATATATATATATATATATTTGTATATTCATGTCAAGTTGGGGAAAGAAATTCATATTAAGATCCCCGTTCAGTTGGCTTTCCTAGACAACGCGAAAACATAGAAGTGGTTCAACCGCGGTTGATACCTAACTTTGACAGGAAAGATCTAGATTCGAGCCTTAAATCGCAAGGGTTCGACCAAGTCGAGGTAAAACCCGTTCTTGATTGACTTGTACCTTCGACGGGTTAGACTCGGATTCAAGCCATATGGTTATACGCTCAAGTTTTCTTGGGTTATCAAAAAAGACCATGATGACGACGATGACGATGAATTGCAGTCGAAAGAGAGAGAGAGAGAGAGAGTTCTCGATTGTCTCGATGAGAGTATACCATTCAGATACCCAAATAAATACATATTATTTAACGAAAAATAATTAACTGGAGTCGAGATATCCATACCTTTCTTGCAGAATTGTTAGTTCTCATGTCTGGATGTTGAAGATGAAGGATCCAACCTTAGTCCTGCGTATGTATTAGTACCGGCTTCGGGATAATGGAAAAGGAAAGATCGTCATGATTCACATTGGTATCCAGTTGGTATTATTGGACAGGAAACGTATTAATTGTTCGCGATAATGATGTTACTAATTTTATTGATATATGATTATATATGTATTTTTCGTGGGGGATTTCTTCCGAGGGGTTGTTTGAATGGGTCATGAGATGTGGACCGTTGGATCCTCTCGATCCGATGGGAAACTATACGGTGTCCTCTTGAGCGATGCTATTTTTTGGTTACTTTTCTGAATGTAATTTATAGGGACTTTTACATCGCGGTCCCTAAAATCTTGTCCAGTTACACTTAGTCCCTGTAATCTTTGCAATTCCAATACGACTTGCGTAAATTGCACTGCACCCCTGTGCCTTACTGGCTTATACACCACAATTCTTGGATAGGGGCATCTGTGTTTAAATAAAGATTTATAGGAGTCAGAGTGTAATTACAAAGAGAATAAGAGGTAATGTTGTGATTGAGAAAAGTTTGAAGGGTTGTGCTGTGAAAATCCATATATTATAACATTTTTTCCTTTTTTTATTTCATATTCCGTTTGTGTTGAATAAGACCTTATTTGCATATAAATCTTTCATTAGCGGTAAATATAAAATACGATTTTATTACTTGTGCCCTTTTGAGATTTTACAATATCAATTATGCTCCCTTCTTTTTTGGAATATCTGTTGTGTCCCGAACTTTTTTATTCTGTTATCATATATGCCCTTCCGTCAGATTAATCCTCGGAGAGTTAAACTAAACCAATGGTTACATAAATCATAAATCATTGTGTGGTTAAGATACGTATAATGGTCAAAACTACAACAAAGCAATTTTTAAGATTAAAAGTGTACTTTCCTAAATTACACAAAGACCCCCTGGGAACGAAAGGTGCTTCTTCGTAGGGAATTTTCTGCAAATATATTATCTTCAAATATTGTTTTGCAATTTTCAAAAGAGACTTTTGCTATTTAGAATAATAATGAAAAATATCGAAAGGTGAGACTGCGTTCTGGACATGTGATTTTTCACGATAATAAGTGAAACTGTTTTGTTTTCAATGCCGTTAAGAATATTTTTTAAAAAAAATAATTACGAATATTAATTATCCTATCGTACTATGCGATTTTTAATCTCTTGAGTCTAAATGGGGTAATTTTCCACACTGACCTCTAAAATCAACGTAATTAGCTCAGAACCCCTGTAATATTAGTCTATTTAACATGCATGCCCCCCGTCCAAAGGGTGCGGTGTAAGAGCAAAAAAGATGTGATGTAAGAGCAAAGGACGTTTTTTAATAATTACTAAGATATTCGAATTAAATTAAATAGGCGCAGGAATGGAAAATTAAAAAATAATCATCTATCGGCATATGAGGTGTTGATTTGGGACGCCATATCCAAATCGACATCTCATGTGCTGATTTGGGCTGCAGTTACCAAATCGGCACGTTTTGGCTAAGCTCATTCGATTATTTTGCATTATATATTTCAGGAATTTTTACACTTATTATCCTTTCAAGTTTTCCAATAACATCATATCACTATTTCAAGTATGTTTTATTAGGTCCAAACAAGATCTTATCCATCGTAATATTAGACTCACGTTTGACCTTCATGTGGGTTGAAACAATACGAAGGTGCTGTAGATTGGAACATTGCAATCGAAAGGTTATTAGTCCCTCTCATTCATACAATACTGTTGCACCCCTACTTAAGAATGGATGTTATGCATATTCTAAAAGATGTTATATCTACGGATTAAATTGCATTTTTATCAATTCTTACCAATTCTTAGAATGATGTGAATTCGTAAGGAAATAGCATGGTATTATCCGATTCATGTGGATGTGTATTTTTTCCAAAATGAGTACTAAAATTTTGTATGACATCTCATAAAGATCTCTGCAATTTATAATATAAATAATCAATAAAAACAAATATCAAGACATTGATCATGACATATTCATAAGCTCGGCATTCCTATTATAACATCTAACCATTTAAAAGAAAAGCATATATTCTATCGAAATCATACAAGTTTTACAATTTTTCAAGAAATAAAAAAAATAGTTTACAATGTTATATGTGGTATCCATTCCTAAAAATTACTCTTAGGCCTCCTCCTCCTCTTTCACATCTTCTGTCGTTTCCTTTGCCATTGTCGCA
The DNA here is from genome assembly GCA_037367405.1 of Ottelia alismoides. Lineage (NCBI taxonomy): Eukaryota > Viridiplantae > Streptophyta > Magnoliopsida > Alismatales > Hydrocharitaceae > Ottelia > Ottelia alismoides. The sequence continues at coordinate 102,720 of JAZKJV010000112.1, forward strand.
CGTCATCTTGTGGCTAACTTCGCATGTTGTTCTTTTTGCCTTCTTCATGATATTCCTTTCTGAATGCGTTGGTACATGCCTAGGAATATGCGCCTTAGATGAGGACTTCCTTAGAGGTTCAACTGATTGAGTAAGTTGATCTCTTGTGCTTTTCGTACCTGTTGAGTGTCGCGGTGGATGTGACTGTATAGGCTCATTGATCCTTACTCCTACCGATGGTCTGCGAAACGGCTCTGAAGGTTGTTGCGGTATTACCGTGTGAATACCAAAGAATTGCTCGAACTTGTTTGTTGCAGTTTGAGGAATCATGGCAAATGTCTCAGCACGGTGACCTTATGAATTGTATTGAGTTAGTTGTGGGAGCTCAGAGGGTCTAGAGTCAAATTAACTTGAAGGATCATTATAGAACGATCCCGCAAACTCTGATTGACTCCAAATGTCAATATATCCTATATGCATGAAATAATTATGTTATGTTAATCAAATATTTAAATAGGTTAAAAAAACTAATTGAATTATTGTGATGATCATACAAAGAAATTATTGCAACCTGAAGTCCCAAAAGGTGATTGATCTTGTGACATCCCTTGTCCCGCTAAATCCCGCATAATGCATACCGAAACGATTTTGATTATATTCCATACATACGAAAGTAAAAACCAAATTGAGTGTTGTAATTGAGTGTTGTCATAATCAGACAAAGAAATTTTTGCTACCTGAAGTCTCAAATATTGTTGTTAATAAAAATACTCTAATTGAGTTAAATACTAACTAAACGTAGGCTGCGAAGACCGATGCTCACTCTACTTGTACAACACTAATGTGACCCGATATTCTATCCATGTGTGTCGCATACATTTAACAAAGTATTATGATTAATAAATAAGAAAATACTAACTTAAACAATATTTATAAAGAGATTGTCTATAAAATGGTGATAATGTTGTAGTTTAACAAAACATATAACTTGAATTTTTAGTTTTGATGCATTTTTGCTTTAAGATGACACTAACATTCATGAAAATAATTTATTGACACAAAGAAACATACGTAATTAGATAGGGATATTTACACCCATAACACTGAGTAATTTCGTAATTACCCAGAAACCCTCTATAAACACGACATTACACTGAGGACCCTGAATAACAATTAACTCTTACGCCCATAACCCTATGTTAACTTCCGTCCAATTTACCATTAAATATTGACGGTATCCGTTAAGTATTTTACATTTATACCCTTTAAGTTTTTATTATTTTACATTTTATACCCTTAAAGTTTCTGACACCCACCTCGATGTCCTCCACCGACCTCCCGTCCCTCCAACCCCCCCCCCCCTCCACTGACACCCCCTCCTTCCCTTCCGCCTGCAAGCTCCCCTGCCTCGTCGAAGTCCCCTCGCCCCCTGCCCCCTCGGGTGGAAGCCGATCCACCGCCTCCTGCCTGGAGGAAGACACCCACCCCGCTCCAGCACTGTTGTCGAAGGCCCCCGGCCTCCAATCCCGCCCTGGCGCCTACAAGCTCCCTCCCCTACTATCCCGACCCACCGTTTCCAACCCAAGCCCCCCCTATAACCCCCCTCTGCATGGAAAACCCCTGTCTGCGACCCCCCCCCCCCCCCCCACCAGGAAGACCCTTCACTATGACCCCCCTCCCCGGATGGACGCCGATCCACCGCCTCCTGCCGGAGGAACACCCCCACCCTGCTCCAACACCATCGTCGAAGACCCTCAGCCTCCAATCCCGCCCTAGCACCTGCAAGCCCCCTCCCCTGCGATCCCGACCCACCATTTCCAACTCAAGACCCCCCCCCCCCCCTGCAACCCCCCTCATGCATGGAAGACCCCTATTTGTGACACCCCACCCCCCACCCCCAGGAAGACCCTTCACTACGCCCCCCTTCCCCCGGGTGGAAGCTGATCCACCGCCTCCTGCCTGGAGGAACACCCCCACCCTACTCCAGCACCGTCGTCGAAGGCCCCCGGCCTCCAATCCCGCCCTGGCGCCTGCAAGCCCCCTCTCCTGCGATCCCGACCCACCGTTCCAACTTCCCAAGCCCCCCCCTGCAACCCTCCTCTGCATGGAAGACCCCTGTCTTGTCCCCCCACCCCCCAGGAAGACCCTTCACTACGGCCCTGACCCACCGCTTCCCCCTCTGATTGGACATCCCCTCCCTCCCGTCTGCAACAACCCCCCCCCTCTACGACGCCCTCCTCCCGCCTGCACACCCCCACCTCGACCTCGACCCACCGCTTCCCCCTCCGCCTGAAAGCCCCTCTGTGATGCCCCCTGTCCCGCTTGCAAGCCCCTCCCTACGGCCTCCACCATCGTCGAGGCCTCCCACCACCCCCGATCACTGCCGATAGCCTCACCATCGTCAGCTCTTCCTGCAAGACCCTCTCTGTCCTAGAAGCCCCACGCCTGAAGTCATTTTATTTAATTTTAGCTTTCGATTAATCATGGACGTTAGTTCACAGATCAGTTAGATTAACTCACTCATGTGGTTGAGTTAATGAACAAAATTAACGAAGGTTACGAGTGTAAAACGGAGTATTTATTCAGGGTCCTCGATGTAATTCGTGTTTATAGAGGGTTTCTGGGGTAATTACGAAATTACTCAGGGTTATGGGTGTAAATATCCCAATTAGATATCTAATTTGATCTATGAAATTAATGTTTTTTTTACATTATGTAATTCTTATTTGATCTATGATGTAATCGATAATTTTTAGTTAGTAATTAATCTCATTCGTAAGAGGACAATTGATTTTGACATTATAATATCTAAATCAAACAAAAATTATTTCCTATTCAAACATCAAATTCTCATTTTTTATATTAAATATAACCATTAAAATTGAATCTACAATATTAATATTTATTTTCAAATTTGAGTAATTATTTTTAATTTTTATGTATTTTACTTTAAGATGACACTAACATTCATGGAAATAGTTAAATGACACAAAGAAGCATACATAAATCTGGTATCTAATTTGATCAATGAAATTAATATTTATTTTTTATATTGTGTAATTACTATTTGTTCTATGATGTGATCTACATTTTTTGCTAATAATTAATCTCATTCAAAAGAGGGTAATTGATTTTGCCACTATAATATCTAAATCACACAAATTTTATTTCATATTCAAACATCAAATTCTCATTTCTTATCTTAAATATAACTATTAAAATTGAATCTACAATATTACTATTTATATTCAAAATTATATAATTACTTTTAATTTTGATACATTTTGCTTTAGGATGACACTAATATTCGCGAAAATAGTTAAATGACTCAAAAAAGCATACGTAATATAATATATAATTTGATCTATGAAATTAATATTTATTTTTACATTGTGTAATTGTTATTTGATCTATGATGCAATCTATAATTTAAGCTAATATTTAATCTCATTCATAAGATGGCAATTGATTTTGACATTAGAATATCTAAATCACGCAAAATTTATTTCATATTCAAGCGGTAATGAAATTTATTTGGTATTAACTAATTTTACACAACTCGGTAATATGTAGATTTAATTAAAATTACATGAAATAAAGATGATCTTCAAAGTGATCAAATATATCCGAATAGATAATGAGATGTAACAGAACATCCACAAAAATATGATCTTCTACATTGATCAAAAAACCTATAAAAAATGGTTATGAAAAAAAGAAAACTCTAGATTCTCTCTTACTCGAAAAAGATTAACGGAAGTAGGATGGGAGAAGAGCAACCCGGGAGAAATTGAGATGGTTGAGAGGAAGGAAATGAGGAGGAGTAGGAGTAGATGTGAGGAAATGGAGGGGGAGAGGAGATTTTATAGGGAAAAAGGGAGGGGTCAATGGGCATTTTCGCTAATGGTCACCTCCCAAATTGGCACCTGAGATACCGATTTGGGGAGAGCGCCAACGGGAAGAGCAATCAGGTGTCGGTATGGGGATGAATGTTGGTCTCTCTCCCACAAATCGGCGCCTAAGGTGCGATTTGGGCTTTGCTTCCCAAATCGGTACCTGAGGTGCCAACAGATGCCTATTTTTAATTTTCCTAACATGCTACCTATTTAATTAATTATGATTATTTTAGTAATTATTTTAAAAAGTATTAAGAGCAAATGTTTATGGATATAGCCGTACTTGTCCACCATCGTATTTGTTTTTAAATAGATACGGATATGTATTTTTTAATTTGATGGATATGAATAGGGATTAGAACGTAGGTTTTTAGATTTTTGCATATACAGATATAAATATGGATATAGTAGTCGTTTTTTTTAGAATACGGACATATTTTTACGCATACATGTATGGATATTTGTATTACTGAATATATGTTTGCATATTATATATACATTTTATAGATATCTGTATATACATATATCTAAATATGTTATAGGGTTACATGTAATATTGTGCATTTTTGGAGTCACTTCAAATCCAAGAAAAAAATACATATCTTTATACTAAGTGTTACGAGGTATTTTATTATCTGTAGCATAATCCATGCCCTTTTGTCAAAGAGAGCAAGGAGTATGTACCTATAGGCACATACAACCTTGTGTGTCTACTAAGTTATAAATGTCAAACACTTAGTGTAAACAAAATAATGCATTAATAAACTATCAACAGTTCATGTGAGGAGAATCATGAATCACTCGATGGTGGGTTACAGAAATCTAAATGACCTAAAACTTTGATATAATCTGTATTAAATAATATGAATCAAGATCAATGCTTTGATTTATATGTTAGTATTATAATATCCAGTTTATAGCTTTGGAAAAACATATTTGTGTGTGGCCATGGATATATTTTCCTTTTTCTCTCTGTCAAATATTCGAATCCAAATCATGATTATTTATTTTCGTATCTATATCCATGTTTAAAAATATGATTTGCGACTTCAATATTCGTAAGATATTTATTTTCGTATTTACATCTATATTTAAAATGAACATGGATATATTTATATAATAACACCAATATCTGTATCCAACGGCTTGCATCTCTAGCTCATAAGATTATACCGAATTTAGAAAGGCTGACATGCAATTACACAGATTTCAAGGGCATGGTATTGAAAAAAACCCATAAAGTATGGATAGGTTTAGTTTCAGATTAGGTTTAGATTATTCTGCACAAATCTTATTCCACAAGATGGTATTAGTATAATCTGATTGATCTATTCAAGGATCGGGTCGGGTCGGATCGGTCCGGTCTACCGGGTCCACTCGGATCCTTGTCGGGCCGGTCTGTGGGCCTCCATCCATGACCCCACAGCCCATTTGTTGAAAAAACAATTCGGCTGTATATAGCAAAAAAGCAAATTATATATTCATATTAATTTCACAAACTCATACAACACAATATCTGTCCTTGTAGCTTCCTGATGGATCCAAACAATGCAAAACTTATGGTGGTAAAAATATATAGTTAAAAAGTAAAAAAATAGAAATTGTAATATATATCATGTCGTCGGCTTGAATCGAGCTAGTCAAGTCGATCAAAGATGATTTAAAATCAAACGCTTCCCCTTGAAAGGCGTCGTCGAAGACCATACAACCTTTGCTTGCATCTTCAATCTCTCTAAAGATTTTCGCAACCCAGCTTAAAATTTCGCTCTAATCGCCTTAAGGGCGGGTGTCGACTAGGAATACCCATCGTCGGAGTTGAAGAACCTACCAGATACCTGTAAACCAATATTATCGAGAAAAACCAGTCCTAACAACTTGTTGTGTTTAGTTCAGTTGTAATGTTTATCCGAAGGATAAGAATAAACTATCTTCTTATAGAGTTTTCCAAATCAATTTGATTTTTCAGCTTAAACATATAGTTCTAACTTAAAATTTCATGTGAGTGCTCCACGACACGCCAACAAATTTTTAAAGAAAAGTACTTCTTCTATCCCTTTAGAGCAATAAGAAATTAGAAGAAAAAAAAACTATAAATACATTATTTGGTAGGGAAATAAGGACCGAAATTGTTCCCTACTTCTGATTCCTCCTAATCCACTCCCTTATCTATCTTCATTATTTCCTTATTCTTATCCTTCCAACCGAAATGAATAGTGCTTATTCCAGTTTACCCCATAGATCTCATATGCCTTTTTTTTACACTTCTCACGAGTTTCTATATATTCTTACACGTTACCTATGAAAAATGATGTAATTACTTATTGGCCTTTTCATTTTGTAAAGCACCGCAAAAGATTTACGAAGAAATGCAAATATTACACAAATTGTTGAAGTTTATTCACAATTTTTCTAAAAGATTCTGGTTGCAAAAATGTAATCCAACAGATAAGATGATAAAAATGATGCGATACAAATAGCAATTTAAAATATAAAAGATGACAAAAATGATGCGATACAAATAGCAATTTAAAATATAAGATGCAGTATAATTTTGACATAAAAATTTGTTGAAATACCTATTTAAATAAGTTGGATTGATATGATCATTGGATCTAATCGTATTGACTACGATAAAAAAACTTTCTTTGGTTATGAAACTTATAAAAAAAGATCACAACTATACGGTAATTTTCAATTATAGATTTCATCTTTGTAATAAAAAAGAAATCTGAACTTTTAAATTTAGGATTTAACATCGACATAAAATAGACGTATTTGTTACTTTTGACAGATGATACTCCTAAATAAGAACTGATGAATAGTTGAGACCTTTTTGATAATTTACCCTTTATTTATTAACCCCTCGAACCAAGGAAAACATAAGAAGAATGGATAAACTCTATCCGTCCATTACTCCTTTTCATCTCTTATCTGTCCCAAAAGGTACTTGGATTTTTATTCATAAACTCCTGAATTTTATCCAATTACACAACAACCCTTATTATATTTTTTTGACAAGTAACCCTTATTATATTTATAAGAGTGGTAGTATCTACACCATAAAAGCTGCCTCAAAAACTTACACAAATCTTACGTGGCATCTTAGTTGCATTTAACCCATTTGCCATCTGACATGGCATTCCAATCCCAACTTATGTTTGTCTTCCATTCCACGTATCATCCACGGATTTCAAGAACTCGTTTTTTTATTCAAGAAATTATTTTTAAAGAAAGTGTGATCGAGGACAACCCCTCTTTTGCAGCGACGGTGGGGATGAGCATCGGGTCGGGCTCAACCTCACTCATCTCGAGCTCAGTTTAATTATATGGGCTTGCGGGCCTGACCCAAGTTCGGGATTTTGCTGAAAACCCAGCTCAAGCCTGAGCCTAGCCCGCAAGTACATGGGTCGGGCTTACGTCGGGCCGGTCCGCTATATAAAACATATTTGGTGTTGGAAATCTGAAAGTGTATGTTGTCCTATAAATCTCCACTTCTTGGTCTTTAAATTTTCCCTAAAAATGCACATCAGATTTTTTTTGAGTTTTATTATACAACCTGATCTTTATTCAAAACAGATTCTAGAAGTATACAACATTAAAAAAACACCTTGAAATCAATTGCAACCACACAGCAAGGAGAGGGAGGGTGCACGAGCGGAAAAGGGGTAGTGGAGTCCAGGAGGGCGAGGTCTGTGAGGAGGAGCCGGGGGTGGGGCGATGGTAGGGCTATAGCGGGCTGACAACTCAAAGGCTCAAAGGTAGGTGTGGGTCGTGGTTTTGGCTTGGGGGGTCTTACTCGGGCCGGCCCATGGGCTTCGAGCTCGGGGCCGCTGTAGCCCAGACCCGGTCCGAAATGTGAGTCGGGCCAAATTCCAAGCCCAAGCCCAAGCCCGTTTATAGTTCAGGCTCGGGCCTGGACCGAGCTTCTTTGGGCCAGGCACCGGGTTGGGTCGGGTTGGCCCGAAAAATGCTCATCCCTAAGGGTGCGTTTGGTTGCTGGGTTAGCCCGGGTTAAATTGGAGGAGGGTAAACCGTTTTTGTATTTTGGTGTTTGGATAAAGGGTTAGGGGTTGAGTGGGTTTGTTGCGATGTGATTGTATTTAAGTTTGGAAAAGTGAGTAGTAGCTATTGTGATGTGATTGTATTTAAGTTTGAAAAAGTGAGTAGAAGTTGAGTAGTTTATAATTTTTAGATGATATGATGGTATAATATATTATTTTTTGATGGAATAGATGGAAGAGAAATGGTTTATTTAATGTATAAGAAAGAGAGAGGGATTGGGCCCCACAAGTGAGAGAAAAAGTGGGTTTTGGGGAGTAAACCTCCCTGAGGGGGGGGTAAACCTCCAACCGAACAGTCCTACGTGATGGTGGTGGGGGACGATGGCCAAAACGGAGCACGGAGTAGAGTAATGCAATGACAGAGGGCTATGAGGATGCGACTACATAATGTAACAACATTGCAGTCGTTGAACCAGGTCACACAATGCGATGATGCACAGCGATGGCGTGTCGCGGTGGCACTTCGATGGTATGCGGAGGTTTTGATGGTGTGGTGTGCTTATGGTGGTGCATGACGGCTGTGATGATGGCGCATCGGTGGTGGCAATGGTGGTGACGTGGCGGTGGAGGTGACAGTAATAGTTGGGGAGGAGAAGAAGATGGTGACAACAACAACCTGACAGGTTGTAGTTGTATGTAAGTAGGATCCGCTATCAAAGCGAACTAATAATATAGCACGTCTAAGAAAGTTTATCATAAAAACAAACTAATAATCAAATTTATGCAGACTTTCCATCAAACTCGTTGCATACTGCCAGCGCTCAGAAGACGTGCCATGATTCAAACCCATGGCAGAAGAGGTTGTCAAAGGCTATCAGTTATCATGCACAACGATATGCCAAATTCACATATATCAACTATCCGATGAGCAATCCCAATCCTACATAACCGTTGACGTGTCATGCCACGTAGAATGGGTTTTATTTGTAATTATGAAAACTTACTTTGTTTAAAGCAAGGAATTAAATTTCACGAAATTTCAGCGAATTTCGATTTCGAGAGGTCATGTATATAAAACTCCTATATATGTCGATTTTTCGGATTTCGAACGAAATTTCGGTGATATTTCGACATATCGACCTATTTTCGTTGAAATTCATGGGTTTCAGTACAAATTTTACTGAATTTCGATCGAAACTTCAGTGATATTTCGACATATCATTCCATTTCAGTTGAAATTCATGGATTTCAGCTAGACCCCCGTCTGATGGAGCACGGTACGACAAGAGAGTACATACGTCGATTATTTAACTTGGGGAGCTCCCCCCCTTTGGGTTTAAGCAATGGAGATGGAACAACTCCATAGCTTCTATATATCTGATTTAGCTTGTTGGTTTTATTCGTTTGTCATTTATCTTCGTAAATAGATGCATCTTTATTGCAAGTCTGTAATAAATTTTATAATTCATTCGAACTTGTCTATGCTAATTATTTATATGAACAAAATATTATTTAATTAATCATTATCTACAGTTTAGAATAAAAATGCTCGTCTATTTTTATGAACAAAGACGTCTTCTAAGTGTTGTTAACTTAGTTATTTTGATTTCCGTTTTCAGTATCTATCAGTCAACTCAACAATATATCTGATATGATCAATATGGTATGATATAAGGCGTACAGATGAGAGATGTCTGTAATATAAGTGTGCATTTGTAAGTTATTGTTGTTTTAAGATCTTGAATTGGATGATATCAATTTCTAGTATGTATCAGCCAAGAATAAACATTAACATCAATTTGGATGACATGACCGATATGATTGATATGTGAGATATAAGGGCATATATGAGCAATATGTGTGATATAAATGTGTATTTGTAACTTATTTATTATTATAATAACTTGAAAGATCTTAATTTACGAAAAATAATCGAAAATTACTTTTTAAGTCATTTTCGACATTTCCACCGAACGATCGGAAATTTCGGAGGGGACGAAACGAAATTGAAATCGAGATTTCGAACCTTAATATAAAGCATGGGAAAAGGTTGTTCGGTGTGCTAGTAAGATCACATGGACCGTGGAGTAATTACATAGATTTTACTGGTCATGGCGTGATTGAAACGAATATCAAGGGGTAGGGGTCGGATGTAAAAATCCCATTAATAAATAGATGAATGTGAGCGGTCGTGGAAGGATGCGAGTGTGCGGTGGTGGTACTCTTCGGTACTATCTGATTTGCTCTCCTCGTGCCCTCGCGTGGGCTTTCATGTGCCAGAGTAGTGCACCGTGGGCCCTCGACCAATGGAAAAGGACACACATCCAAATTCCAATTATTTTAATACCTTCGTATATCGCGTGTGTGTATATATAGATATTATTACTTTTCCACTTAGCATATGCATCGGTATCATGCTAACATATCGCCTGATATGCCAAAGGGCGTGACGGTGGTCAAGCATCACAATTTCCATAACTCGATTGTTTTGATTGCTTGTGTTCTCTTCGGAGCAAGAACAGCATCTTAATCTGTGTCGTTGATAATAAGAGAGTTATTTTTCATTCTTGTTGAGTGTAAAATAGATACATGTTTACGATGCGATCGCTTTGTAAAATAGAAACATTTGATGAATGTTATGGACATGATATAATCGGTTCATATCACTGCAACAAAATAGGTTTATAGTGATATTTTTGACCACTACAACAAAAAATGAGTAGGGGCCACAGAATGTGGCTACGGAAATTTGTGGCCACGATAATTCCGTGGTCACTAGTTTCTCGTAGCTACAATCCGTGGCCAAAGTCTTCATACAGGAGTTGTGGTCATGACAAGTTTTGTGATCACTTGTAGTGGTCACGAAATATTCGTGGTTAGAGAACTCTCGCGACGAGACTTGTAGCTACGGCTACTGACCACGACGTGTTGTGGCCAGAGCCCAATTCCGTGGCCACAAACCCCACATCAGTGGGCATAGTTTTGTCACCACAACTTGTTTTCCTTGTAGTGGACATTCATTACTAAATCGATTGTTGTTATATATAATAACGATGCTACTCGTTACGAAACTATTTTTTATACTTGAAACTAAGGACAAATGTAATGCTCATTGTTATATCATCAGCGATGGTACATATAACAACGCGCATCTATTGCTATTTTTCAAAATTTTAGCTATAGCAATGATTAGTTAGAATTTTGGAAAAAATAAACATTTCTACATAGATTGTTGCTAATGATATAAAAATGAACATCAAATGTATAAAAAGGCAATAAATAAGGGAAAGAGGACCCTACACCGGCGGATGCAGGAAATTCCCTACACCCGGCCTAATTTTTCATTGTTTTTTGATTTTTTTGAAATGAAACCTTGAGAAATTTATATCACCATGTATCACCATGTTGTCATTCCAAATTCAACTTAATTCGACACTTCTATCATCTCCATCAAGATTACCAGATTTTAACGGTCTCAGAATTGCTGAAATCGATCCATTTTAGATGAACATGTTAGGAATGTTTATTTTACATGAAATTTGAAACACTTATTCCCCTCAACGTATTAAGTAAATCCCCCCAACTTTTAATTCAAAAAAAGTAAAAAAAATAATGCGAAAATGGGGTGGGTGCAGGGAGTTTCCTACACCACTAGGTGCAGGCTCTCTGCCCTCAATAAATAATATCATTATATATTTATTTATTTAGCAATGGACGAGATAGCGATGGATTTAAAAAAATATTATTATAAATACACTTTGTTGTAGTTTCCGGAGACTACTTATTCAGACATTAAGTCATATTTTTCTTGATAATGAACAAGGATGGATGAAGGAATGAAACTTTATCTGTAATTTTGTTTGGAAAAGAGAGTCATGTCTCTATATATCGACAATATATCGATATCGGTATGAGATATGTGATCGATATATCACCTACATGGTCGATATTTATCCTTTTAAAATCATTTTCTTCACAAAATCGAATCGATTTGGACGACCGGTATCAATATTACCTACCTTGATTATAAGAAAGATAATTAATAACTAACGATACAATGACATGATGCAATCGGCTCTATCTCGGTTTTGTTTGTTCCCTCCCGTTCGGTAGGAGAATAAGCAGGAATAAGGATGGGGGATAAGGAGAATAAAGATCTATTCTCTGTTCGGCTGGAGGATAAGAATAAAGAGAATAAGGTGAAATAAAGGTAAGTAAAGTGAGATAAAGATAGGAATAAGAGTGAAATAAGATAAAAAATAATCGTACCACTGTGAACCGTGTCAGATGGATGAAGGAATGAAACTTTATCTGTAATTTTGTTTGGAAAAGAGAGTCATGTCTCTATATATCGATGATATATCGACAATATATCGATATCGGTATGAGATATGTGATCGATATATCACCTACATGGTCGATATTTATCCTTTTAAAATCATTTTCTTCACAAAATCGAATCGATTTGGACGACCAATATCAATATTACCTACCTTGATTATAAGAAAGATAATTAATAACTAACGATACAATGACATGATGCAATCGGCTCTATCTCGGTTTTGTTTGTTCCCTCCCGTTCGGTAGGAGAATAAGCAGGAATAAGGATGGGGGATAAGGAGAATAAAGATCTATTCTCTGTTCGGCTGGAGGATAAGAATAAAGAGAATAAGGTGAAATAAAGGTAAGTAAAGTGAGATAAAGATAGGAATAAGAGTGAAATAAGATAAAAAATAATCGTACCACTGTGAACCGTGTCAGATGGATGAAGGAATGAAACTTTATCTGTAATTTTGTTTGGAAAAGAGAGTCATGTCTCTATATATCGATGATATATCGACAATATATCGATATCGGTATGAGATATGTGATCGATATATCACCTACATGGTCGATATTTATCCTTTTAAAATCATTTTCTTCACAAAATCGAATCGATTTGGACGACCAATATCAATATTACCTACCTTGATTATAAGAAAGATAATTAATAACTAACGATACAATGACATGATGCAATCGGCTCTATCTCGGTTTTGTTTGTTCCCTCCCGTTCGGTAGGAGAATAAGCAGGAATAAGGATGGGGGATAAGGAGAATAAAGATCTATTCTCTGTTCGGCTGGAGGATAAGAATAAAGAGAATAAGGTGAAATAAAGGTAAGTAAAGTGAGATAAAGATAGGAATAAGAGTGAAATAAGATAAAAAATAATCGTACCACTGTGAACCGTGTCAGATGGATGAAGGAATGAAACTTTATCTGTAATTTTGTTTGGAAAAGAGAGTCATGTCTCTATATATCGACGATATATCGACAATATATCGATATCGGTATGAGATATGTGATCGATATATCACCTACATGGTCGATATTTATCCTTTTAAAATCATTTTCTTCACAAAATCGAATCGATTTGGACGACCGGTATCAATATTACATACCTTGATTATAAGAAAGATAATTAATAACTAACGATACAATGACATGATGCAATCGGCTCTATCTCGGTTTTGTTTGTTCCCTCCCGTTCGGTAGGAGAATAAGCAGGAATAAGGATGGGGGATAAGGAGAATAAAGATCTATTCTCTGTTCGGCTGGAGGATAAGAATAAAGAGAATAAGGTGAAATAAAGGTAAGTAAAGTGAGATAAAGATAGGAATAAGAGTGAAATAAGATAAAAAATAATCGTACCACTGTGAACCGTGTCAGGAGGAGAATTAATCCCTTATTGCAGGGTCTATTCTCCAACCAAACATGGCCTAATAAAGTCGTGGATAAGGAAGGGCATCCCTATTCCCGGTATTCTACGGATCACCGTAAGGCCAAAAGAGAAAAGAAAGCCAAGGGGTTATCAGGAAGCACTCCATGACAACCCATCCCATGGTCGGTGCCCCGTAAGCTGATGAGGATGAGATGGATATCATCTGGAGTCTCTCTCTCTCTCTCTCTCTCTCTATATATATATATATATATATATATATATATATATATATATATATATATATATATAACACGAGAATCAAGATCTGAGGGCAGTAGACGTTACTAGAAACCGATCACATCCTCATGCCACACAGTTTTAACTTATTACTCACGGTCATAAACCTATAAATCGGACCTCTATAGAGGAAGATGGTGGGGATTAAATGTCGTCGGAGTTGAGAAAAAAGGAGCTGAGAGTATACGGGACGTGTGGCGTGAGGTGAGATCCAAAGAGCATGCATGCAATGGGAGGGCAACAGGTGGTGCGACCCATCGCTTCCGACCAGATCAACCTTCGCTGCACACCACTTGGTCCTTGACAGGTATCCGAAACCCATTGGAACTCTCTGCTCCACGAGCACGGGCATTTGATGTGCTCCGTCCAGTTTTCCGGATAGATAGATCGGCGTCTCCCTTCCCCATAAGTCGCACATCCGCAACTTTTCCTCTCCTTTTTTCGGCTTAGTTTAGTGCAGGGGTCGGCGGTGCGCTAGGGTTTCGCGTGGCTTAGAGTTGAAGTTTAGGGTTTGGTGGACGTTGAAGGCGTACGAAGAGTTGTTCTTTTGTGGGTAAAGTGTATTGGTAGTCGTGTACTGTGAGAGAGTCAAGGGTTCGAGTTTGTTGAATGGATAGTAGAAAAATGTCAAAAAAAAAACAAAAACAAAGGTCGAGGTGGATGAGATGTAATGAAGATGTACGCAATGATGCTTCTCTTGTGTATAAATAATTACAGGTCGTATGTGCCTACCTTCATGGTAGAAAAATTCCGATCGTTGGTTCAATGGTAGGAAAAAAATCGAGTGTTGACTTGAGGGATGAAAACAGATATAGATATATTCGAATATCTGCTTATCGTATTCAAAAAATTGCTAGATACGGATATCTGTATCCGAATATAATCGAATATAGGTATGTATTATAAAAATTTTCTGAATATATATGCGGATATGGTAATGCCTTGTACAACATTTAATAAACATAAAGCTATTATAGAGAGATTGAAGGGAGACAGGTAATAATTAAGCTGTGCCGCCAGTCTCTTTTGGATGGCTAATCCAATTCTTCGAAATAGAACATCTACTGCTTCAGTTGCCAAGAATCCGAAGGTGTCAAACAAAAAAGGATGGATACATGTTGATTGTCAATACAAGCCTTCTCATGCTTAGCAACTTTAGCCGAGACAGCTTTCTGTGCAGCGTATCTCGCAATAAAATCACTCATCGTACTCACCAATGGAGAAACTCCAGTCAAATCAACATATGCATGCTTCCCTCCAGCCCATCCAAATATTAAAACATCTGCTGGTCTAAGTATCGATCTCCCCTCTCGTGGATCCGTCAAAAAATTCACAGATGCTTCTTTCTTTGAAGCAACTCCAGCATGTCCGAGTACATCATAAAGGGCATCCCTTACAAAATCATATGTCTATATTTAATATTGTTTTATATATTAGTTAATATAATATAAGCCACAACACTATGTTGTTATATTAGCATTATATATTATATAATATATTATATTAATGATATCAACAAACTTCCATTAGTTTGGGGATGTGTACCAATAAAATTTATGAAATCATATCTTCCTTTTTTTGCTTCCGATCAAGAAGACAGGTCACCTCGACACTCTCTTTTGTCATGAAGCAATTTATTTATATTTTAATACCATTTTTTTAAAATCATTATGAAGTTTGATAAAATTCAATTCGTATTCGTAAGTGGTCTTTATTCGATATGTATCCAGATTTCATGTTTATTGGATCCATAATTGGATTCACTCTTTATTCAATTCATATTTGGATTGGCTCTTTATTCGATCTGTATTCGAGTACGCTCTTTATTCCATCCATATTCAGATTTGACAAATATCCAATTCGAATTCGTGCCCGTATTTTTAAGGATATGTTTCCTTAATGTATATCCGAATCATATCCGTATTCGTATCTGATAGAGATGAAGTGAATATGGATATGGAAATAGGCATATCCAATCCATATCTGATCTGTAAGCTCCAACAATTATATTTGTTAGACGACGAATAAAAATAACATAAT
Source organism: Ottelia alismoides (assembly GCA_037367405.1). Taxonomy (NCBI): domain Eukaryota; kingdom Viridiplantae; phylum Streptophyta; class Magnoliopsida; order Alismatales; family Hydrocharitaceae; genus Ottelia; species Ottelia alismoides. Next base: position 118,634 of record JAZKJV010000112.1, read on the forward strand.
GAATAATTTAATTTTTGATTATATATTTTTATTGTTGATTATATAATGGATGAATATAACAACAATTATTCATTGACTTTTTTTTGAAATCGATGCTGAATTAGCGATGATTGAACAAATTTGTAACGAAAACTAAACAATTGATTATTGTTAAATAAATGTCCAGCAACGAATATGACATTCATTACGAATTAGAAGAAGAAAGAAATTTGGATCAAGTTATATTTTTTTGTCATTATTTAACGTAGGGAGATAATAATATAGGTCATTTCTTTAGTTGTCTAAACCATTGCTCAAAATGGGGGTATGTCGTTGGATTAAAGTAGTAAAAGGGGAAACACTCCTTGAAAAAAAAATCTTTCAGTTGTTGATGGACAAGAAGCCTCGATAAGACACAAGGTGGAATTAAAGTCATGGCAGCACACAAAAAGATAGGTACAAAAACTTACATGCAAGTAAAAGTTGTGTATAAATCATCTATAATATTGTCTCGATGTACTAAGATATGAACGGAACAAATGAAGAGTCAAAACTACCACGAAAAAATCTATAGAAATGATCCATGATTAGAAAAAAAATGCAAACAATAAATGCCTCGCATTGGAAAATAAATGTAGTATGATATAAAACACCTAATCTGGATAACGAAAGAATAGATGGCGAATGCACGATTGGATTGTGTGAGGGTGCGCGCAAGTGGAAGGTCGGAAGCAGGTAGAGGAGCGGAAAGACGACGAAGGGTCGCAAATGAGAGATTAGTGCATAGGAGGAATTGAGCGAAAGTTAGTATTAACCTCTGCGGGGGCATATTTGTAAAGGCTTTCCTCTATTGTTCATAAGCTGTTAAGGAACGATGCAAAACACCATATAACTATCATCGACGGTCATGGGCATCGACGGTGGGTTATCAAAAGCTAGTGTAATTTTAAGCATCCATGACGATTTTGGATCTAACCTTGGAAGTTAGCACACCACCAATGATGGCATTACAATAATTTGTTAATCGTCGATATATGCCACAAATCAATTCAATATCATAACTGTTAGCAATGTGAGCCCGAGGCAAACCATTCCTACAATAAATGTTATTGTAATAGATGATTTATCAATAAAAGTTATTGATTTTGTTTCACTCCCTTTCTGATATTGAATGAATGAATGCACTATAAGGTCCCTCTGTACAATAAGGGTTATGTACCATGGCCAACTTGATAATCATACAGCTGTTGATTCATTAAGTGAATCATAGAGGCTGATGCTTGGATGAATATCTAAGGAGTTAGATAGAGGACTCATCAAGCATCATGAATGATTGACAAGTAGTGATCTCCAGTCTGAGTGGGAGATGGCAATCCCATCTCATTAGACTGATATCTGATCGACCTCTTGATGCAGGTTGATGAATACCCATTCATCACTCTTTATTCTTATATTTTAGCTACAAAAACCTATGCAAATGCATGTAGATACTTGTAAATAGGAATAATTAGCAAAAGCATGCATCTTGTAAAAATATATAATTGGCATGTTTTTGTGCAAAAATAAAAGAATAAAGATGAAAAAGAAAAAGAGGGAAATATTTAGAATAAATATTGAGCAACCTAACCCAAGGGAGGGCTCAGTATGGGCCTGACCGCATAAAAGCCAAGTAGAGGGAGATAGGGGCTCATGTGTATATATTTTTGTAAATAAATAAATTATATTTTCCTCACCCAAAAATATGCTTGTACATATTTTGTATATATTTAGAAACTATTAAAAACAAAATAAAAATTTAAAAATCAAAAACTCAAAAATGACCTTTCACCATGTGCATAGACCATCATCCTTATGAATTTAACCTTGTAAATAAATTTATTTATTTTCAAAACTTTTTGTAAATATTCCATGCTATATATTGTAAATAAAATAAATAAAAAGAAACAAAACAAAAATCAAATAAAAATAACAAAATTAAAATTACAAAAATATATTGTACATATGCCATGTACATAGTTGTATATAACTATTTATTTTACCTATGTATATAAATAATAAAAATCAAATAAAAATATCCTTTTATTCCTCATTTTATTCTATAAATAAATAAAATATAAAATAGGAATAAAAATGTATAAAAATAACTAATTAAAAAATCAAAAATTAAAAACCCTATATTGTATATATACCTATATATAGCCCTATTATGTAAATACCTTATTTTTATTTTGAAAAACTAATTAAAAATCACCAAAAAATAGGAAAAATTAAAGTAAAAATATTTTATGTTTTGAGTTTTAATTAAATCGGCCATTTGTTATTTTTAATTCAATTTCCAAATCTTTTGTGACATGGCTGATTCCCATTGGTCCACGGGGGTTGTTGACCGCCCGGTCAACTCCCCCCTGTGGACCACTTCACACGGGTCGTGACGCCCGACCCGACTTCCCCGATTTTTCGCGTCACGACCCGGCCTCCAAATCCGCAAATCTCGAGCTCCGATCATTCCCCATGCATCCGGGAACCTCGCCCGACACCTTGCCTAGGGGTCCGTGCTCCATCGAGCCGGACCCGACCCCTTCTTTCCGGACCTTCCATCATATAAAATCTGAGCTCCGCCGCACTCCATTTCCATCTTTGGCTCTCCACCCTTCGTCCCGTGACCTCCACTGCATCCCTTGAGGTGACAGCTCTCGATTGCCGGTGTCGCAGCGAGGAGGGGGTGGCCGGACCACTGATCCGGCGACTTTGCGCCGCCGTGCTCCGCCCAGTGCAGGAGCTCGAGCCTCAGGCCTTGACGACCTTCGAGGCAACGACCAGGAGCTACCTCAGCTCCAGCACAGTCTACCACACCGCCCCGGTAACCTTCTAGCTTCCCTATTTCGCGTAATTTTTAGTTAGCCCCAAATCGAAGCTCCGCCGCGTTCCGTCGATTCCGGTCATCTTGCGTATCCTTTCGATCATCGGAACACCCAGTCACCTTCGCCATCCCTCCGCGCACATTCTTCGCCCCTTCGTTCAACCCAGCTCGCACAGGAGCTGGGGTTCGAGCTCCACCGTCCTTCGCTCGCCGGAGCTCGCTCATCCCGACGCATCGTCCACCCTCACGCCGCTTCATCGGGTCGAGGCACTTTGCCCTCGACCCGCGAAGCTCTTGAGCTACTTTGCAGGTCCAGGGGGAGCCATCTGAGGCTTCCTCACATCTAGGCCAGGAGCTTCCCTCCGCCGACCTCGCCGGAGCCCCTCCAGGGCTCGGCTGGGCCATCGGAGGGCACCACCAGCTGCGGGACGTCATCGCCGACCTTCTCCGATCTTCAGAGGCAGCTGAGGAGGACCACAGCACGCGCACGAGGCCGGCGAAACTCGCCGGCCACCTGTTCTTCGAAGGTCCTCGAGCACCGTCCGATCACCCGCAGCTCCCCAGTTCGCATCCCGTCCGTCCATTCCAGGAGGAGCAGTCACCGTTGATCATCTCGAGGGTTGATCGAGACCGTCAGAGCAGAGAGAGAGGCACCAGCACCCGCCAGCCGTTCGATCGTCCACGTGCCCTCCTCTGCGCCGTCGATCGGCCCACGTGCGGAAGGAGAGAGAGGCGCCATTCACCAGCACCGTTAGATCTGCCACGCGTCCACCATCCAGCCGTCGACGTAATAAAGGGGTAAATTACCTTAGGCCCCTCTTAGTTTATGTTTTATGTGTCAGTCCTGTAAATATTTTAGGCCTTTTATTTACGTAGGGTTAATTGCACATTGGACCCCGTGCTTGTTAATATTTGCATTTATGCCCCTGTATGTGTGAGCCACGTGCTTCGTCACGTGTAGTTTTGGTTTATTTGCATCTCTTATCCTGTAGTTCTGGTTGCTTTATGAATGAATAGAAACTTTCTGGTAATTGCATATATGCCCCTGTGAGTGTTTTAATTCCCCATGTGCGTCTTTTGAGTGGGTTATTTGCAACATAGCCCCTGGACTTTTTGGTACGAGTTACCAAAAGGTCCTAGGACTTGTTTTTATTACCAGAAGGTCCCTGAGTGCCCCAGGCACGCGCCACGCGCGTGACTTGCTGGGAAAATTGCACCTGGACCCCCAGATCTTCGGGTATTTGCACTTCAGTCCCTGTGCACAGTGCCCCCTTTTGATTTTTGAATAAAATATCAAATCACCTCCAAATTCGATGAAAATTTGACACATGGCTCCTGCCATGTTGTAGGATTTTTGAGAATTTTTTAGGACATTTTTGATTTTATTTGTTATTTTTAAAAATTCAAAAACCTCTATTTTAGCTACTGTCTATAATTAAAAATCCCAAAAAAATATAAAAACACCTTCAAAAATTCCAAAAAAATTAGGTACTGTTTCTTTTGTGTGTTTTGATTTTTTAGCCAATTTTGGCTATTTTTCATTGAGTAAAAACCCTAAAAATTTAAAAACACCTAAAAACTCATAAAAATTATAGTAAATAATCCAAAAACCCAAAAACAATAATTTTGGTGCTCAAATTTTCCTTGTTTTCTCTAGTATACAGGAAAATTACCTCCAGGTCCCTCTGAGATCCTTAAATATTTTATTTTTGGATTTTGGTCCTGGCTGGACAGTACCTTGTCTGTTTAGTCCTGTTTGATTTTTAGAAAATAAAATACACCTTACAAAAATCCCAAAAATTCACCAAAAACATTAAAAAACCTAAAAAACATAAAAACATTTTTTCTTGAATTTTTGCTTGATTTTTGATGCTTTAAATAAATTGATAAAGTGTGCTTGTTTTTGTTGCCTTTTATTTTCTATACATTTTAAAAATCCAAAAAAATATAAAAATTATTAAAAAAACCACTAAAAATACTTTTCTTTTATTTTATTTTCTTTTTACTACTTCGTAGGCCCTAGGCCAACCCGTGCTCCTTGTGTTCGACCCTGGGTGCTATACCAGGTTAATCTCATAGCGAGACCGCTCTCTTTTGTGCTTGATTGATTTTACATGTTTTGAGTGGCTGATTTTTCTCGATATACCTATCCTCTGAGATCCGGGTCGCAACGACCCTTGTCTTATTACCTTCTCCCAGGTCTTAGGGATTTTCGGGTTATCAGAATGGCGTCGTTGCCGGGGAGCACGGCTTAGTAGTTATTTTTGTTTTTATTTTCATTTTTGTTTTCGCGGCTTTTCGCGGCTCTTCGGAGCTCGCGGCTTTTCGCGGCTTTTGTATCTATTTTCTTTTTGTTTTATTTTGATTTTCTTTTATTTTTATTTTTATTTTTATTTTTGTTTTATCTTCTGTGTTTATTTTATTCTCCATTTTTGCATATATACCCTGACTTGTATTTTCATTTCTTTTTCTTTTCATTTGATTATTTTTACTGGTCTGACCACTCTTCTCTTCTTCTTGCGAGGGCCCGAGGACCGCGGAGGCAACTTTCGAGGAGCCTGAGCAGCCGAGGAACTTGGAGGCGGCTTCCTTCTCTACGAAGCCGCAGGAGAGAGCGAGAGAGAGAGTCGAGTGGGTGAGGATAGTTTAGGATTTTTATTTCATTATTATTATTGTAATAATACAGGAACTTGGACTGTTTGGACTTGTGACCGTAGCGGGTCTGTTTCGCCGAGCACCGGTGTGCTCGGGGGACCCATTAGGACTTGCGCGGTTTTTCGCGGCTTTCTTCGCGGTTTTATTTTTCTTTTATTTCTGTCTTTTCCGGTTTTTCGCAGTTTTTGCTCGAGCCCCTAGACTTAGGATTTTCTGGTGAATGTGCCGTAACTAGTAGGATCCACACACTTAATGGCATATCTGTTCCTATAGACCGTAATTGGACCTACTTAAAATAAATAATAAAAATAACCGACTCGCTAGCCTCCGTAGCCTACGTGCCGTAGCCCGTCCTGTAAAGCGCTTACTCCTACCCCCGATTTGTCGGGCAGGGGAGGGACGGGCCAAGACCGGACTCTTTGGCTTGGAGGTCGGTGACCGGTTAGACGGTTCTTCGCTAGAAGTTGCTCGTCTAGGACTCGGTTTTTCCCGCTGCATCATTTAGCTTAGTTTTAATTCTGTCTTTTATTTTATGCGCGGATCATATTGCATGTAGAGAGTTGGAGCAAGGTACGCATTTCTGACTTTGCATGCATCATTGATTTCTCGTGCATCGGCTTTTTCGACTTCTCCCCCCTGTTTTTGACTTAATAATCAGGAGAATCGAAAAATTCATTAGGCGATTTGTTTGCTTTGAAAAAGACTAAAAAGAGAAACCATAAAATTGGGACTGCTAAAATTATTGACCTTAAAACTCGCTCACCCTAAAAATTTTGTCTTGGGGAGAGCAACCCCCTCATTGCTTGGTTTGTATGCGCGAGAGAGTGACCCGCACACTAGGTAGAGCCCCCCGTTGCTAAACCCGACTGATTACCGACTCTTCCGTGCGGGCCAGTCGGTTGGGTTAGCAGCGGATATCCCAACAGGTCACGTAAGCGCTCTGATATTTGTGTGTTCACCAAAATAAAATTGACAAGATAATTTGACCGAACTTTTACGGTCTTCAGCTCGCGTTGCGTTGGTGAACCGGGAGTTTGTTTTTAGATCATAATTTTTCCAGATCTCATCCGCCTTACTCGCCAGATCAAGATGATGGGTAGACGGTCTCTTAGGCAGCCTCTGGCTGCACCGCTTTCGGGCGCGTCTACCTCATCATCTAGGTTGGCTCGCGAGAGCTCAGACCCACTCTCCGAGCCCGAGTACGACTCCACCCTGTTCCCCCTCGACCCCCTTTCTGATCTTCCTGAGAGACACGAGCCCGAGGAGAGATTGATACACTTGACAGCACCTGAGTTGGGCTCGTTTGATTTTGCAGACGTCGACATGGCCGGAGCAGGCAGTTCTGATGATCACTCCCGTCGACCAGAGCACATTGTACTAGACCAGGGAGCGATTAACTCCACCCTGATCGCATCACTCGATACAGTCCAGCAGCAGCTCCGCGATCAGGGAGCATTCATGATAGAGATGAGGAGAGAGTTGGAGAGGCTCAGAGCAGAGAGAGACCAGCAGAGCGAGCCCGAGGAGCCCGATGAGGCACAAGCACGAGTCGTAGCAGCAGCAGCAGCCGCGGCCGCCGCTGCAGCGGCTGCAGCCGCAGGAGGAGGAGGACCACCGAGACCGATGCGGGAGTTGCACAACCCCGGATCTACACTGATGCACCATTGGGTGGTGGTTCCAGCTATCGTGGGGGACTTCAAGTTCCCCCCGAACACCTTGCAAATGCTTCCTCGGTTCCATGGACTTGCTACAGAGGAGCCCCACCTCCACCTCCAGGAGTTTCTGATGATTTGCAGTACTGTCCACGACAGGCATGTGGACCAGGATACGATCAGGATGATCGCCTTCCCCTTTTCACTGGCAGATAGAGCAGCCACCTGGCTGAAGCATTTGGGGAGATTTGTTTATACCTGGGAGCAGCTCCGCACCGAGTACTTGAACAAGTACTATCCACTCGGGCGGACGAATGCAACGAGGGCCCTGATCAGCAACTTCTCCATGTTCCCCAACGAGCAGTTTCACGAGGCTTGGGAGAGGTTCAGAGAGCTCCTGGACAGATGCCCGCACCACGACATCACGAAGCCGAACCTTGTGCAGAGCTTCTTCAGCGGGTTGTCACCAGAGCTACAGGGCCTGGTGAATGCTTCTTGTGGCGGGTCCTACTTCGCCAAGGACCACGACCAGGTCTGGGCCATTTTTGAGGAGATGGCAGAGAACTATATGGTGATGTCCCAGACCCGGCTCTATACTCAGAAGACCCAGCCACTTCAGCCAGGACCCGTGCAGTACCAGCGGATAGCACGGGTAGATGCAGGTCCATCCAGTTTGTCCGCAGCCGCAGCAGCACAGGCAGAGTCGTCAGCTGCAGACATGGGTATCATTAGCGAGAAGTTGGACCGCATGGAGCTGATCGAGAAGAAGCAGTACCAGAGTATCACGCAGATGGAGCAGATGGCACAGGTCTTGAGCGACATGAAGACACAGCTCATGTGTCTCCAGGAGGCACAGACGGCTTCTCAGCCCCGTCTTCAGTCGCGAGGCGACGCCGGCAGCAGCAGCAGCTCGTCCCAGCGCTCCAGCACTCCCGTGCAGCCTAGACAGGTTCACCTTGTACAGGCGGAGCCGTACCAGCAGCCGCAGCCCACCTACCAGTCCCCACCATCTCCAGAGATGCAGATGGTGGTCTACCAGCCGGACCAGCCTCTGGCAGTACTCCCGCCAGCCCCCTTTGATGCCGAGCCGTTGATGGATGTCAACGGGATTTGGTACGACCGCCCTCAGCCTGGGATCCGACGGGACCATCCCGGATTCAGGTGGGGGAGTGGTGGTGCCCAGCCCCAGCAGCAGCCGTCAGGACAGGGAGGGCAGTACTCCTGATGAATCTCTATTTCATCACCTTTATTCTATCATTTTGGCCTCAAAATCCCCAGCAAATGCATGTAAATAGCATTAATTTGTTCATATTAGCATCTATTATTTATTGTATTAATTATACATAAAATAAGTTTTTTTTAATGCCAAAATTATAGAATAAAGGGAAGAAAAGAAAAAGGAATAAAATATTGCAAATATTTTATGACCCTAGCCCCGAGACCAAGGCCAACATGGAATTGGTCGACAAGGAACAAAGTAGGGGGAGATAAGGGCCAAAATACAATAAATACCTCATTTATTTATTCTTCCATTATTGCATTTTTGACACCTATTTTGTACATAATTATTTATTCATCAAATAAAGAAATTTTGTTCATAAAAATTGTAGATAATAATATAAATAAAAATACAAAATTGAGTTTGCACAAAAATAATACTCAGTGTACATTTTATACCCAGAATAAAAAGCAAAAATCTCAACTTCATAGACCCATATCTTGCAAATAAAAACTCCAAATCACCCAAACTCACCTTTAATTGTATATAGCATTCCATGAACTATTTTATAAAATTGGTTTCATTTTTTTTGGAGTCCATCTGTGGAAGTTAGGTTTTTGGACCTCCTTGTACATAGTACCTGATTAAAATATTCATTTTATTCAATATTTGTTATTCTTACAAAATTATATTTTTAGAATCTTATGAATAATGTATATAATAATTGTACATATTAAAACTAAAAGAAAACCAAAAAGAAATTGAGAAATAAAATAAGCCTATATAAGATATAGGCAAAATACCTATGTGAAGCATGTACATAAATAAAAAGGGGAACATTCTTTAAGTATTTTTATTCTTTTATAAATGTTCAGATTACATATTAGTTACTAAAAATAAAAATCTAAAACAAATAAATAAATAAATAAATAAAATACATTAAATATATTTTTTATATAGGTAAAATACCTATAAGTATACTTACCTATACATATACACATTTATTTAAAAATGTAAATAAACTCTTAAAAATAAAATAAAAAAAATTATTATTTATACTCACAAAAATAAGTTGTAAATTTATAAAATAAGAAAATAAAACAATAAAATAAAATAAACAAGTTAAAAATAAAATACACAAAAATACATGTAAATACATACATATACACATTATTATAATAAAACCGTAATAAAATAATTCATAAAAATAAATAAAAATCATATTAAAATACTACATACAACAATAAAGATTTTTTATTTTATACTCGAAAAATAATAAAATCATTTATTAACTTAAATAATTCATTCTTTATTCCTCCAGCCTGTTTTGTCTTCTAGCGGCCTCCGTGGACCAATCGCAAGCCGCCCAGAGTTGACCTCGGGTCAACTCTTCAGACCCAAGGACCGCCCCTCTGACAAGTCACGAGAAGCCCCTTTTCCCCGATTTTTCACGCCAATTGTGTAGCTCGAGGGTGATAAGACCCTTCATGGAAATTGTTCCTGGTACATCCACGAATCACGCCGCACCCCATGCTTCCTTGTACAAAGCCCAGATTCACCAAGATTCGCCGGCCAATAAGGGCGCAAACCCTGTTTATAAATAAACCTCCCGACCTCCTCCCCCAGTTTGGCCTCCCTTTCAGTCGTTTTCCACCATCTATTCCAGTCCTTCGAGGTTCCTTGTGACAGGAGGGTCCTCCTGGAAGCTTCAGACGGTCGGAGGAGTCGAAGGAGCGCCCACGGCCGCCGCGTCGCCGGAGGTCCTGCTCCCTGGTCGCAAACCAGGTATAAGAGCTGATTTCTTCTCGTTCTTAGCGTAGTTTTAGTCTTTACTTTGTAAGTTAGCTTTTAGAGTAATCAGTAGAGCCTCAGGTGCTCGATTAGCCCAAGATCGAAGTTCGCCGGAGTTTAGCTCCGGCGAGCCTCTCTACCCTGATCAGCACGCTATCCGACCCTCGCTTCACCTCATCTGCTTCCCCTACGTATTCTCCACGTAACCACGCTTCAGATCAACCAGAGCTCGCCCAGCTCTGCGAATCGAGGTTCTTCCTCCTCCGCTTCGCCGGACCTCGCCGCCCTCCACCTTTCCCCGTTCGTCTACCCCAAACCCCGGGTCGAGGGAGACGCCCTCGAGCCCCTCTTTCTTTCTGTGCAGGTTAGGTGCGCAATAAAGCACCAGGAGTCGAGTTTCAAGCGGGCGGAGGTACCTGGAGCCCCATTTCTTCACCGAGCTCGTGGTGGCGCTCCGGGGTACCTCCGACCGATCCAACACCTCCAGCAGTCAGAGAACCCTGCCAGGAAGCTTTGTGGACCTTCAGGAGCGAAGAAGACCGGCCGGAGAGCAAGATCCGAGCCGAGGAAGCTCGCCCCGGCGAGGCTTCTTCCCTGTTCTTCCATGCCAGCTCTCCGCCGTTGGATGGAGATGAAGGCCCCAGTTTTGATCACAGCCGTCCGATGGAGCGAAGCAGCGACCGTCAGATCTCACGCGAGATCTAATCTCCATCGCCCATCGACGAAGCGTCATCGGCGCACGTGGAGGCGCCACGTGTCAAGTGAACGAAGATCAGCCGTCGGATGAAGCGCCTTTTGGGGGTAATTTGCACATCTAGCCCCTGCCATTTTTGTATTTAATTTTTAATCCCGTAAAATATATAGCACGTTGTAAATAAAATGTGTATTTTGCAGTAGGACCACTGACTTTCTTGAATTTACATTTTGGTCCCTCAGCGCCTCACGTGCAGTCCCACGTGAGGCGCGTGAAATTTTGCATGTATGCCCTGGCGGTTTTTGTATATTGTAGAATAGTTCTAAAAATTAAAATAAATGTTTATTTCAGTATGTATTTTTGCACTGATGCCCCTGGAGTTTATTTTATTTGCAAAAATACCCCTGCCAGGCCATTTAATTTTTGAATGCTTTGTCTATTTATTTTGTGCGCCATATTAATGCCAAAAATTCCACAAAAATCGGCTTAAGCTCCTGGTAACTTGTACTTGCACGCCAAATTTTCACATTGCATTTTTCTTGCATTTTCACATTTATTAAAAATCAAAAACATGCATTTATTTCGCTGTTTGCATTAGAAAACCCATAAAAATTATAAAAACGTTTTGAAAAATTCCAGAAAAATTATATTTTGCGGGTTTTACCATTTTTTAGTGTCAGTCCAAAAACCATTAAAAATCGCAAAAGAAAAACCCTAAAAAGTCAAAAAGACTCAAAAACTTCAAAAAAAATATATAAAAACAAGGAAAACTCTAAAAAATACAAACTCAGATTCTGTGTGTTCCTTATTTTATTCCTTTTATTTGAAAAATAGTGTGAAAAATTTTGGTTACTGGTTGCTATTTTTAAATCCAATTTTACTTACAGCCAGCACTTTTTCCACTGTTTTTCCTTACTTCAGCATTTTAAAATACCAAAAACACCTTGAAAAATCCCCAAAAATCATAAAAACATTAAAAAAAATAATAATGAAAAACCCAAAAAGACTTTTCCCCTTAATTTGTGATTATTTTAAGTATTTTTGTAGATACTATAGTACCACTTTATGTATATATAGATATATATATATATATTATTATCTAATTATATTGCCGTTATCCATGTATATATATATAATATAACAACTATAAATAAAATAAAAAGATTATATATCTTTAATTAACCAAAAATAAAAAAAAAAATAAAAAAAAACCCCACTTCACACAAGGATGACTGATATGCACATATAGGCGCATGCATTTTTGCATTGCTCTCTGTGGTTCGACCTCTACATGCTTGTTCCCTATACATTTTATGGTAGAGTAAATAAAGATTAATTCACACTTCCTTTGAGCTCGATTGTTTTATTCTTTGATTGTGGGTTAATTGTTGATTAAATGCACTTCATTGTGGGTCGCCGCATCGACATCGGTTGTCTCCGCCTTGTGTGAGACAGACTCTTTAGACCTACGATGACGTGTGCTTATCAAATGGCGCCGTTGCCGGGGAGCAATGAGCATAGCCTACTTTATTTTTGTCATTCTTGTGTACATTTTTGATTCATAATTGATGATATTTTGTGAGCAGCTATTTCATTGCCATTAATCACTGTGCTTCATTGATTCATTTCTTGTGATTATCTTTATGTGCTCCATGATTGATTGATTGAGCTATTCTAATACACTCTTTTTGTGACTTTGATGCGAGGGTCCGCCACGCGAGGATGGCTTCTTAGGAGGCCAATGCAGCCAAGCTTGGAGGAGGATGGTCTTCCCTTCGCATCACCATCAGGAGAGAGTATCAAGGAAGCAAGGAGATGTGGATTAGATAGGCTTAGAACACTTAGGATTATCTCTGTAATTTTTGGTGAGAGAGAGAGACAATTTTGGCATGTAATAAGTAACCGGACTCTACTCTTCACAATGAGGTCCAGTGCCCGGGTGTCTGTTCACCTGGGGGCCTCATCGCTGTTTTCCACGATTTCTACCGCCTTCTTTTCTTTGTTTTCCGCTGTTTTGTGCTTTTCGCCTTTATTTTACTTTGTTTTGTGTGCATGGAGCCCCTAGATATAGGTTGCTTGACTTGGTAGCTAGGTCCAAACATTAATAAGAATGCATGTTCCTATAGTCTACTTCGTATGGATCTAGTCAAACTTAAACAGCTAAGTCATTTATCTCTTAACCCACGTGCCGTGAGCGAGCCCCATCAAGCGCTACTCCTGAACTCGAGTGTGTCGAGAAGAGGAGGGGTGAGCCAAGACCGGACCCTTAGGTTAAAGATGAATGACCAGCTTGTGGTTCTTCACGTTAATAGCAGCTAATGTTTAGGGCGATTTTGACGAATGCACACCGCCATGTAGATAGGTTTAAAAATTCTGTTTTGCATACCACATGGAGAGAGCTGGGATGCACTGTAAGTCTTCTAACTCAGCATGCATCATTCGGTTCAATGGCGAGATTTCCATCATAGAACCACTTGCATGGCTTTTTCGCTATCTCCCTCTGATTTTGAGCACCTAGGACTTAAATAAAAATCTACCAAAACGTTAGGCGCTGGTATGAAACAGATCCAAAAAAAGTGAAAACCCAAAAAAATTAAAACTAGGGGACTGCTAAATAAACTTTGACCTTAATTAAAATCCGTAATGGACTATCATTGTACCGGGTTCATAAAGCCCTCATTGTTTTCAGGTACCTTGGAGGGGGACCAAAACCCTACTCCCTTGAGCGAGTGCGACCCCCTAAGGATTAGAGCCAAAAGCCCAGTCTGCAACTGCCTTGTGTATCGCCTGGATTTCCGAAGTAATGGCGCTTCTATCGTACGTAGGCGAGTAGGACTTGGTCACCAGTGATGACTCTCTATTGTGATGAGCATCGACCCTGTCCGAAGTATCGAGCATAGGCCACGCCTTCACGGGGGTGTCTGTCTCATTGTCCTGCGTCCGAGTAGGTTCTTGTACGCTCACGGGTGATTCCGTTGCGAGCGAGAACCGAAGTAGCGGTTTCGCCTATCGGCTTCCTCTCTCTATTTCTTTGGCTGAGTAGGGATCCAGGAAGGGTTACGGGGACTCCAAAAAGTACAGACTACAGGTTACACAGGAGGAGGACAAGTACGGGATACCCTTCCGGCAGTACTCTCTCTCCTATAGGGTAGCGTACTAAGGACTTGTTATAAGATATGCCTGAAATAACAACTCTAAAAATGAAAACATAATAGCCAAACCGTTACGGCTTCACATGGCGTGAGTTGGTGAACCCTATTTTGAATTGTGTTTGTATGGATCTAGATTAAGGTTCAAAGATCAAGTCCCGCGCCTTTGCACAAAATTTTGTTGTGTCACTCCTCTTTGACCCCCGCTCAGTTTGAGCCTTTTTCTACTGTTTTGCACTCCTTTGTAATCCTCATTGACCATCGTATCTTTCATCCAACATCCTATCCTCTCTTGTACTTTACGAAGTTGATCCATGGATGGTTTCCGTCGGGACCATGCCGACACCCACATCGATTCCATGGACTCAACTCCGCCAATAACTTCGAGGCGATTCACGAGAACCTGATCCGGACTTTGCGGATCGATCTCTAGACTCCTCGTTTTCTACCTTTCTCTTAACCACCCAATAAACTGGGATCACCTTTGTCCCACTTTTGCCGTTGTGAATGGAAGTCGATTACAGTCTACATCCTTTTCCATTCACAACATGCTGGGGTTAACCTGAATTCCAGCTTCATCTCGGCAGCTGAACATTGATTACAAGCAGTCTGATCAAGACTATCTCCTCCTGCAGATAGAAGACAGTGCAAGCCCTGGAGACTACTCCGGAGTTCATCTCTTCCGACTCAGACCCTGACATGGCTCCCGGAGGAAAGGGCAAGGGTCAGCAGCCACCCACACCAGAGGGACAGGCGCCAGATCAGAATCAGGTCAATGCACAATTACTGGCATCTATCCAGGCCATCCAGCAGCAGCTGACCGAACAGGCCCTCACTCAGACAGCTTTCCAGGACATGTTGAATGATATGTTGAACCGAGATGATGGAGGAGGAGGCAGAGGCAGAGGAGGCAGGAGAGGAGAAGGTGAAGGTGGAGGAGGTGGTGATGACCACAATGATGATCTTGAATTACCACCACCGAAACCTACCCTTAAAGAAACATACAACCCGGGAGACAGCCAGATGACCGAATGGATCCTCATTCCACCGGTACACGCTCACTTTGAGCTGAAGCCCCAATTCATTGCTCTTCTTCCTGCATTCCATGGAAACACCAGCGAGGAGCCGTATATCCACCTGCAGCAATTCTCCCGCATTTGCCGTACTACTCACTATCCCAATGTCCCTCTGGACATTGTCAAGATGACGGCTTTCCCCTTCAGCCTACAGGATAAGGCCCTTTATTGGGTCAATCATATGGGGAAAGTTGTGACGACCTGGGAGGAGCTAAAGTCCGCCTTCTTGCACAAGTATTACCCTCTGGGTCGGCTCAACCAGATGCGAGCCCGTATCAGTAATTTCTCCCAAGGACCCCATGAGTCGATACATGAAGCATGGGAGAGATTCACTGACCTGCAGGAGAAATGTCCCCATCATGATATTCCGAAGACCAGCTTAGTTCAGCATTTCTTCGGGGGACTGAACATTGAAAGTCAAAGGCTCGTAGACGCAGCATGTGGGGGCTCACACTTCAATAAGGATGAAGACGTCGTCTGGCAGATCTTTGAAGAAATGGCCGAAGGAGAGGCCGCCCTCTCTTCATCCAAGGCTTATCAGAAGCAACCCCAGATCCTTCAAAAACAAGTGCACATGGCAGCGTCTAAGGAATCAGAGAGAGATGAGAGCTCCAACCTCAGCATCATCGGGGGCCATCTCTCTAAAGTTGACATCATCGAGAAGCGATCACAGGATCTCGAAAAACTCGCCGTGATCGAGAAGAGGACCCAGAGTTTGGACAAGCTGGATCACATCACCAAGCAGCTGGAACTGCTGGTGGGAACCATAAATTCTGTTCAGACGGCAGCACCGCTCGAAGCTCCAGCTGAGAGAAAAGACGAGCAACCACCGGCAGTTCAGCACGTGTACTACGTGCAGGCACCTGATCAGAGCCAGCCGCAACAGCAGATGGTTGTGTATCAACCAGAGTTTATCTCAGAAACCGATTCAGTGTTCCCACCACCACCCCTGGTCCAGGAAGTTAATGGGGTTTGGACTCATGACGCACAGCCGACCCGTCCTATGGGACAACCACAGGGTCAGCCATTTGCCAACCGGCAATACCACCAACCTCAGGGTGGTCGCTTTGGGCAATCCTCCCAGCAGCACCAATACCAGCAGCCTCCCCAGTTTGGACATCAGTGGAGGCAGAACCATCCATACCAACAGCAGCCGCAACACCGGCACCCACAGCCGTATCACCAGTACGCGGTTGCTCCGACTCAGCAATACCAGCAGTATCCACCTCCGTCTTATCAGCAACTTCAACTTCCTGCCCCGCCTCAGCATCACCAGCAACAGTCTCAGCACCAGCAGATGCAACAACAGCGTGGTCTGCACGCTGACACCACCGAGGCACCTCCAGTGAACCCCTCCATGGAGTGTCTAGCCCAGCTTGTCAAAGGGCTAGCAGAGATGACCAAGCGGCTTGATGACCTGACTGCCACTCGAACCACCATCCCGGCTCAGGTCGAAGCAAATCCCAATAATTTCAAGAAAAAAGAGCAGGTAGAATGTGATGTCCTATCCGTATCTGGTAATGATACTACTGTTTATTCTAATGCTGTGACTCTTAGGAGCGGTAGGGCCTTGCATCCGCCTGCTACTAAAAGTGGGGAGAAAGAAACAGGTGGATCGTCATCTTCCGTATCAGCCGTGCCAGCCACAGGGGCGGGTGAGGAGGAAGAAGAAGGAGAAGCCAGTCCAGCAGTCGTGCCATGCCAGCAACAACCTCAGCCGAAAATACAAAAAAATCAGCAAAAACAAAAACAACAAAAAGAAGCTCGTAGCAGAAGCGAAGCCGTGCCAGCATTGGAGGAGCCGACAGCAACCGCCGATCCCTCGCCAGCCGATGGAGCAGATGCTACCCTTTTTGATCGCCCAACAACACCAGCATGCCAAGACCCAGCTTGTACCCTTCTTCGTAATTCGGGTGTACAACATTCTGTGGGCGATGATTTTAATGTAAATTAGAACTCTGATTTTCCTGCCAGTAGTGTACATATTCCTTTTCCTCATGCAATACAAAAATCCAAAAAAATTGCAAAACAAAAAAATGCATTGTCCGACCCAGGTGTTGTGGACATCTTGGACAAATTGACTGTTGAGATTCCCTTGCTAAAGGCCGTGGAATACATGCCAGCCATGAAAAAAGGACTAAAGGAGGTATGTACTACTAAGCGTCGCCCATCAAGAAAGAACAGACGCCAGCAAGTTGAGAAACATGTCCTCTCATTAGCCACGGTCGCGGCTATCAACAACCTCCCCCAGAAGAAACAAGACACCGGAGCACCTCTGATCAGTTGTGTGATTTTTGACCAGGTTTTCGAGCGCACTCTCTTGGATAGTGGTTCTTCCATCAACCTTCTGCCCTCGACCATAATGCAGGAATTTGGGCTGGGACCGCTCAAGCAGACACGCATGATCCTTCAGTTTGCTGACCGATCCGTCAAGCGGCCCCAAGGTCTCTTAGAAGACGTGATAGTTAAAGTGCAGGAAATGAAATTCCCAGCTGACTTTGTAGTCCTTGATATGGACTCGCCTGCACCATTGCTCCAGACCCCTATCATCCTTGGCAGACCATTCCTTCGTACTTCAGGTGCCGTGGTTGATTACGGGTCTGGGAAGATCACTTTCAGCTCGAATACCCAGCAAATCACAATAAACATGAACAAAGAGCAGAATGCCACATCAGATGAGAGCCAGGCAGCGTCAGAAGCAGACTGTGAATTTATTGCAGAAATCAGAGACTCAGCTTTATCATTGGATGATTCATGGACCCGAGAAACCCTCACTCTCGAGGAGGACTTGGAAAGCGCAGTCATCATATGCTCCGATGATTCTTGGGAGATAGATTCTCAGATGCAGGCGCATCTTCTTGAGCAATCACTCCGAACCGAACATGATCAGCTTAGCGCAGAACCGTTCGGTGCATCACCGGGATCTCAACAGAATATTGAGGATGGCAGCATCTTCACAGAAGTACTGCCCACCATCAGCATGGTGTCAGAGGTGACAGATAAAGTGGACAGATCAAAACCAGAACTCAAGCCACTTCCGGCAGACCTAAAGTATGCTTTCCTTGCGGGTGAAGAACAAACGTATCCGGTCATCATCAACAGCAGGCTGAGACCAGATCAGGAATCTCGACTTCTCGAGGTTCTAGAGAAGAACCGCAAGGCACTTGGATGGAACGTATCAGATCTCCGCGGGATAAATCCAGCCTTGTGTTCACACCACATCTATTTAGAAGAAGACGCCAAGCCGTCCCGCGAATTTCAGAGAAGGTTGAACCCTAACCTTCGGGACGTCGTCATGAAAGAAATCACGAAGTGGTGTGATGCAGGTTTCATCTATCCCATCTCCGATTCAAAATGGGTAAGCCCATTGCATGTAGTTCCCAAGAAATCAGGGCTTACCGTGGTTACAAATGATAAAGGGGAGGAAATTTCTACTCGGGTACCAACATCCTGGCGGGTTTGTGTTGACTACCGCCGTCTCAATGCAGCAACTAAGAAGGATCACTTTCCCTTGCCATTCATTGATCAAGTTCTGGAAAGATTAGCAGGCAAGGAGTTCTTCTGCTTTCTGGATGGGTACTCCGGGTACAACCAAGTGGCGATCGCCCCTGAAGACCAAGAAAAGACCACCTTCACTTGCCCGTTCGGCACCTACGCCTTCAAGAGAATGCCCTTTGGTTTGTGCAATGCACCTGCAACCTTCCAAAGATGCATGTTAGCAGTCTTTGCCGAGATGGTAGGCAGTTTTCTCGAGGTGTTCATGGACGATTTCTCTGTCTATGGTGATAGTTTCGATTCTTGTCTCGAGCATCTAGACAGAGTGCTTCAGAAATGCCGAGAAGTCAATTTAGTGCTCTCATGGGAAAAGAGCCACTTTATGGTCACCGAAGGTATTGTGCTGGGTCACGTCGTTTCCAAACGTGGCATGGAAGTCGACCCGGCGAAGGTGGACGTCATTTCAAATCTTCAGCCACCTCAGTCAGTTAAGAATGTGAGGTCATTCCTGGGGCATGTGGGATTCTACAGGCGATTCATCAAGGATTTCAGCCGCATTGCCCGACCTCTGACAGAACTCTTGTGCAAGGAGACTGATTTCATTATTGATCAGCCGGTTCTCCTTGCTTTCAATCACTTGAAGGAGCTTATCACTCAGGCTCCAATCTTACAGCCGCCCGACTGGACTCTCCCTTTTGACATAATGACCGATGCGTCAGATTTTGCAGTTGGAGCTGTTCTTGGGCAAAGAAAAGACAAAGCGCCCTACGCCATTCACTATGCCAGCAGAACATTAGACGAAGCACAGAGAAATTACACTGTGACAGAGAAGGAACTGCTGGCTGTGGTTTTCGCCTTAGAGAAGTTCAGATCCTATTTGTTGGGATCAAAAGTCACCATCTTTACAGACCACTCTGCTATCCGCTACTTACAACAGAAGAAGGATGCAAAGCCAAGACTGATTCGTTGGATCCTTCTCCTCCAGGAATTCGATTTGGAAATCAAGGACAAGCCTGGAACCCAGAATGTGGTAGCGGATCATCTCTCCAGAATAGAGCAGCATGAACCTCCCCTGAGCAATGCACCTATCACAGAAACCTTCCCTGACGAGGCCATTTTAGCTGTGGATTCTCTTCCTTGGTATGCTGAGATAGTCAATTACCTCGTCTCTGGGGTAATACCGTCGGATTGGACGAAGAACCAAAAGAACAAATTTATGTCGACCATCCGTTTCTACCACTGGGAAGATCCTCTTTTATTCAGAGAAGGGGCAGATTGTATTTGGCGCAGGTGCATCCCTCAGACGGAACAATCAAGTGTCCTCGAGCATTGTCACTCGCTCGAATCTGGCGGACACCACTCTGGAGATCGGACGGCAGCCAAAGTACTTCAGTGTGGCCTCTGGTGGCCTACTTTATTCAAGGATGCAACTGAATTTGTTAAACGATGCACTGACTGTCAGAGAATGAAAGGTACACTCACTGCCAAAGATTCAATGCCCCTGAAAATCATTCAGAAAGCAGATGTCTTTGACGCATGGGGCATTGATTTCATGGGACCTTTCCCTAACAGTCAAGGATTTGAGCACATCCTTCTCGCCGTTGATTATGTGAGTCGTTGGGTTGAAGCTATCCCTGCTCGAGCCGCCGACAGCAAAACAGTTTGCCAGTTTCTGAAGAAGAACATCATTTCGCGGTTCGGGGTACCGAAAATCCTTATCTCAGATGGGGGTAGTCACTTCATTAACAAAGAGGTCAAGAAGTTAACAAAGGAGTACGGCATCGACCATCGGGTTGCCACTCCTTATCATCCTCAGACCAATGGCATGGCAGAGTTATCAAACAGAGAAATCAAGACTATCCTGCAGAAACTTGTTAGGCCAAACAGAAAGGACTGGTCTCAACTCTTGGACTCGGTTCTATGGGCATATCGAACCGCCTACAAGTCTCCCTTGGGCATGTCGCCCTATCGTCTTGTATATGGAAAGCCGTGCCATCTGCCCGTGGAATTAATTCACAAGTCTTTATGGGCCATCAACAGCTGTAATTTGGACTCACACAAAAGTGGTCAGAAGAGAAAAGATGATCTGAACAGACTCTTGGAATTCCGAGACTACGCATACGATAACACCTTGATGTACAAAGAAAAGGTGAAACGCTGGCACGACAGGCACATCAGACGAAAGACCTTTGACGTTGGACAGAGAGTATGGTTATTTGATGCGAAGTTGCGGATATTCCCAGGTAAACTAAAGAGTAAGTGGACAGGGCCATTTCGAGTTTGTGAAGTGCGTGACAATGGAAGCATTGCTATATCAGAATTGTCCTCCGACGCACAGCCATTCGTCGTCAACGGCCAACTACTGAAGCCTTACCTCGAACCAGATACATTCTTGGCCGTTGTTGACTCCGTTGAGCTCATGCACCATGATGATATCTCGACAGCACCTGCGGCATCGAAAGATTCAGGCTATGCAATCCAACAACTATTTATCTGATTTTCTTCTTTTCTTCTTTTCCTTTTCTAGCCTCTTTTTGTATCTAAAAGGTGCCGACCTTGTGGACAGTTTTCTGTACTTAGGACATACTTTGTCCTAAGTATAGGGGGGCGTGCACCCCGAGTATTTCCATTCTTTGATCCTCTCCATTGTCTCCTCTTCTTGTCTATACTTAGGGATATCTTACCCTAAGTATAGGGGGAGACAATCTGAGTACGATCTGTTCATTCCCACCTTGACCCTCCCTGCTTTTTGTACAGTCTGCTATACTTAGGATTACTTGATCCTAAGTATAGGGGGGATGGTCAACTTCTCATTCCTTCATTCCATTTATTTACATTCTTTAGATCTGTCTATACTCAGTACGAGTTATGTCTTTGCTTTTCCTTTCGATCTATGAGGACATAGCTCAAGCTAAGTATAGGGGGGTCGTATATACCATGTATATACTATAAGCCATAACTCATACTGAAAAATAAAATATCACCTTGATATAAAATAGAACATAAAAAGTAGCTTTATAATAATGAAAGATGATTGTGAGTTCCTCAGACTCTTTGTAATTGTACTGATTATTAAGTCAGAAAAATGTTTTGTGCAAAAAGTTCTTTTTGAAAAATTTTGTGAAAATAGTTTAAAATTAGTGTGTACAAGTATTCAACCTTTGAAAAATCAGTTTGGTGTGAAAAAATTATTTTCTTTGAGTGAAATTAAAATGTATGCAAACTAGTGTGCAAATGATTGTGAAAATTGAGTGTCAAATTGTTTTGAAAAATCTATCTATGTTGTGTAAAACCTTTGCAAAAATCAATTTCAAATGCGTGTAAATATTGCAAAATTATTTTGGACTATAGTTCTCAAAATTCTTGTGAAACTGATCCTCGAATAAGTCTGAGGAGTCTGCACAAAAATCTCTCATTTGTAAATAAGGAATAAGTTCAAATAAAGCCTATAAGAACCATATTGTATATACTGACGAATAAATCAGATACCTATACAGTATGATTTGAAAAATAGTGTGACCAGTTTTGAAAGATCTGATGTGAAATGATTTCAAACTGTGTGAAAATTGTTTTTATGGCAAAAATTTTTCTTTGTGTGAAAGAAAGGATTTGAAAGACCTGTGTGCAAATGTTTTGAAAAATGTTTGTCAAAATTATTGTGAAAAATGTACATATAGTGTGAAAATTCTTTGCAAAAATAATTTTCAAATGTGTGTAAATGATTGCAAAAATTATCGTGTACTATAGTTTGCAAAACTATTTTCAAAACTAGAACTGAAGGATAAGATCACTATTACAAATACCTGTAAATAAGAAATAAAGTACATAAAATTCTATCTCAACAACCTAAATAAACTATTCCATGTAAAGTCTGTATAAATTCATACATTTTGTAAATAAAGCAGTACGCCCGTGTAAATAATGGTATATACTTTTTATATGTGTCAAGCTCTTATTTTATTTGCAAAAATTCTTTGTGTAAAAATATTCTTTGATTCTTTTTAAATCCTCAGTGAAAATTTGCATCATTCACTGTGCATAGCATAAGCATACCATGCATATTCTTTTTGAGTGAGCTTGATGACTGAATCAGTCTAATAAAGTCTCGAATTGGAGCTTGGTTGGACCCTACCGCACCTAACTGCACTGGAACCTTATGGGAACTAGGTTTAAGGTACTTCAGGTCTAGTCAGACTTAATTCTTTGAGAAAGCAGGGCTGGGTTCAAGTCACCTTAGTGGACTAACTAGAACTTTTCGAAACACACACATGACTCTTATCGGCCGTGACCTAACTTGGACACCTGCACCTTTCACTTGGCTCAACTCAGTTGGAGTGGTGAGGAGGTTGGATTTGCCAGTCTGAGACGCACACGGGTGGAAACAGTCGTCCTCGTCTAGGGAGGGAAGTGCGCCCCAACCTGGTCCTGTTTCAATGAAACCGAATGACGGGAGAGTGTGGGTTGCAATAAAGCTTCAAAAGAGGGATAGTCTACTAGCTCAAGAGGACAATTTCTTGTATATATGCTGCACCATGTAGATATGTTGTACAGATGCAATTGAAAAAAAAAAAAGAGAACTCCAAAAAAATGGTGGGTCAGATTGAAAATTTAATAACCCCACCGGAGTATATATAGTCCAATAAAGCAAAAGCTTATGGTATCCATGTCACATCTCATGAAGCTTGCAGCGGGAGACTTAGCTACACTGGTTGAGCTCCCAAAAGTCTATACTTCTTCCTCCTCTTCTTGAGCCGGTTGCACTTGAACTTAGAAGGGAATACCCCGCTCCTTGACGGTAGAGGGCTGGATTAGGGAATCATTGGGTTGTCATGCTGGAGAAGCTAGTCTCTTTGTCATTTCAGTTGAGGAGAGCCACTATCACTTACACTGTACAAGTCAGTTTCAGAGTCATAAGGGTTTGTGTATGGTGTAGGCTAGTTCTGACCAGGCTATTGAGGTGGGTTGAACAAAGTTCCGTGACTATCAAAGGCTGTAGTATTTTAGAGCTGGTTCCCGATCAGGTTCCACACACATCCACACCCAGGGTCTGACAGGAGCTCCAATCTCGAATTTTGTAAAGACATGCATTGCACTGAAAGTACCCCTATTCACTCTATCTTCCTTTCATTTTCCTTTTTCTTTTCTTTATTCTTTTTGTACTTATTGCATAAGTGTTTGCTAGGGACTAGCAAAGGCAAGTATAGGGGGGTGATGAATCTCCATTTCATCACCTTTATTCTATCATTTTGGCCTCAAAATCCCCAGCAAATGCATGTAAATAGCATTAATTTGTTCATATTAGCATCTATTATTTATTGTATTAATTATACATAAAATAAGTTTTTTTAATGCCAAAATTATAGAATAAAGGGAAGAAAAGAAAAAGGAATAAAATATTGCAAATATTTTATGACCCTAGCCCCGAGACCAAGGCCAACATGGAATTGGTCGACAAGGAACAAAGTAGGGGGAGATAAGGGCCAAAATACAATAAATACCTCATTTATTTATTCTTCCATTATTGCATTTTTGACACCTATTTTGTACATAATTATTTATTCATCAAATAAAGAAATTTTGTTCATAAAAATTGTAGATAATAATATAAATAAAAATACAAAATTGAGTTTGCACAAAAATAATACTCAGTGTACATTTTATACCCAGAATAAAAAGCAAAAATCTCAACTTCATAGACCCATATCTTGCAAATAAAAACTCCAAATCACCCAAACTCACCTTTAATTGTATATAGCATTCCATGAACTATTTTATAAAATTGGTTTCATTTTTTTTGGAGTCCATCTGTGGAAGTTAGGTTTTTGGACCTCCTTGTACATAGTACCTGATTAAAATATTCATTTTATTCAATATTTGTTATTCTTACAAAATTATATTTTTAGAATCTTATGAATAATGTATATAATAATTGTACATATTAAAACTAAAAGAAAACCAAAAAGAAATTGAGAAATAAAATAAGCCTATATAAGATATAGGCAAAATACCTATGTGAAGCATGTACATAAATAAAAAGGGGAACATTCTTTAAGTATTTTTATTCTTTTATAAATGTTCAGATTACATATTAGTTACTAAAAATACAAATCTAAAACAAATAAATAAATAAATAAATAAAATACATTAAATATATTTTTTATATAGGTAAAATACCTATAAGTATACTTACCTATACATATACACATTTATTTAAAAATGTAAATAAACTCTTAAAAATAAAATAAAAAAATTTATTATTTATACTCACAAAAATAAGTTGTAAATTTATAAAATAAGAAAATAAAACAATAAAATAAAATAAACAAGTTAAAAATAAAATACACAAAAATACATGTAAATACATACATATACACATTATTATAATAAAACCGTAATAAAATAATTCATAAAAATAAATAAAAATCATATTAAAATACTACATACAACAATAAAGATTTTTTATTTTATACTCGAAAAATAATAAAATCATTTATTAACTTAAATAATTCATTCTTTATTCCTCCAGCCTGTTTTGTCTTCTAGCGGCCTCCGTGGACCAATCGCAAGCCGCCCAGAGTTGACCTCGGGTCAACTCTTCAGACCCAAGGACCGCCCCTCTGACAAGTCACGAGAAGCCCCTTTTCCCCGATTTTTCACGCCAATTGTGTAGCTCGAGGGTGATAAGACCCTTCATGGAAATTGTTCCTGGTACATCCACGAATCACGCCGCACCCCATGCTTCCTTGTACAAAGCCCAGATTCACCAAGATTCGCCGGCCAATAAGGGCGCAAACCCTGTTTATAAATAAACCTCCCGACCTCCTCCCCCAGTTTGGCCTCCCTTTCAGTCGTTTTCCACCATCTATTCCAGTCCTTCGAGGTTCCTTGTGACAGGAGGGTCCTCCTGGAAGCTTCAGACGGTCGGAGGAGTCGAAGGAGCGCCCACGGCCGCCGCGTCGCCGGAGGTCCTGCTCCCTGGTCGCAAACCAGGTATAAGAGCTGATTTCTTCTCGTTCTTAGCGTAGTTTTAGTCTTTACTTTGTAAGTTAGCTTTTAGAGTAATCAGTAGAGCCTCAGGTGCTCGATTAGCCCAAGATCGAAGTTCGCCGGAGTTTAGCTCCGGCGAGCCTCTCTACCCTGATCAGCACGCTATCCGACCCTCGCTTCACCTCATCTGCTTCCCCTACGTATTCTCCACGTACCCACGCTTCAGATCAACCAGAGCTCGCCCAGCTCTGCGAATCGAGGTTCTTCCTCCTCCGCTTCGCCGGACCTCGCCGCCCTCCACCTTTCCCCGTTCGTCTACCCCAAACCCCGGGTCGAGGGAGACGCCCTCGAGCCCCTCTTTCTTTCTGTGCAGGTTAGGTGCGCAATAAAGCACCAGGAGTCGAGTTTCAAGCGGGCGGAGGTACCCGGAGCCCCATTTCTTCACCGAGCTCGTGGTGGCGCTCCGGGGTACCTCCGACCGATCCAACACCTCCAGCAGTCAGAGAACCCTGCCAGGAAGCTTTGTGGACCTTCAGGAGCGAAGAAGACCGGCCGGAGAGCAAGATCCGAGCCGAGGAAGCTCGCCCCGGCGAGGCTTCTTCCCTGTTCTTCCATGCCAGCTCTCCGCCGTTGGATGGAGATGAAGGCCCCAGTTTTGATCACAGCCGTCCGATGGAGCGAAGCAGCGACCGTCAGATCTCACGCGAGATCTAATCTCCATCGCCCATCGACGAAGCGTCATCGGCGCACGTGGAGGCGCCACGTGTCAAGTGAACGAAGATCAGCCGTCGGATGAAGCGCCTTTTGGGGGTAATTTGCACATCTAGCCCCTGCCATTTTTGTATTTAATTTTTAATCCCGTAAAATATATAGCACGTTGTAAATAAAATGTGTATTTTGCAGTAGGACCACTGACTTTCTTGAATTTACATTTTGGTCCCTCAGCGCCTCACGTGCAGTCCCACGTGAGGCGCGTGAAATTTTGCATGTATGCCCTGGCGGTTTTTGTATATTGTAGAATAGTTCTAAAAATTAAAATAAATGTTTATTTCAGTATGTATTTTTGCACTGATGCCCCTGGAGTTTATTTTATTTGCAAAAATACCCCTGCCAGGCCATTTAATTTTTGAATGCTTTGTCTATTTATTTTGTGCGCCATATTAATGCCAAAAATTCCACAAAAATCGGCTTAAGCTCCTGGTAACTTGTACTTGCACGCCAAATTTTCACATTGCATTTTTCTTGCATTTTTACATTTATTAAAAATCAAAAACATGCATTTATTTCGCTGTTTGCATTAGAAAACCCATAAAAATTATAAAAACGTTTTGAAAAATTCCAGAAAAATTATATTTTGCGGGTTTTACCATTTTTTAGTGTCAGTCCAAAAACCATTAAAAATCGCAAAAGAAAAACCCTAAAAAGTCAAAAAGACTCAAAAACTTCAAAAAAAAATATATAAAAACAAGGAAAACTCTAAAAAATACAAACTCAGATTCTGTGTGTTCCTTATTTTATTCCTTTTATTTGAAAAATAGTGTGAAAAATTTTGGTTACTGGTTGCTATTTTTAAATCCAATTTTACTTACAGCCAACACTTTTTCCACTGTTTTTCCTTACTTCAGCATTTTAAAATACCAAAAACACCTTGAAAAATCCCCAAAAATCATAAAAACATTAAAAAAAAATAATAATGAAAAACCCAAAAAGACTTTTCCCCTTAATTTGTGATTATTTTAAGTATTTTTGTAGATACTATAGTACCACTTTATGTATATATAGATATATATATATATATCTAAATATATATATTATTATCTAATTATATTGCCGTTATCCATGTATATATATATATAATATAACAACTATAAATAAAATAAAAAGATTATATATCTTTAATTAACCAAAAATAAAATAAATAAATAAATAAATAAAAACCCACTTCACACAAGGATGACTGATATGCACATATAGGCGCATGCATTTTTGTATTGCTCTCTGTGGTTCGACCTCTACATGCTTGTTCCCTATACATTTTATGGTAGAGTAAATAAAGATTAATTCACACTTCCTTTGAGCTCGATTGTTTTATTCTTTGATTGTGGGTTAATTGTTGATTAAATGCACTTCATTGTGGGTCGCCGCATCGACATCGGTTGTCTCCACCTTGTGTGAGACAGACTCTTTAGACCTACGATGACGTGTGCTTATCAACTCCCATCAGAGAGACCAGCACCAGCCGCAGCAGCAGCCCCCAGCGTATCAGCAGCAGTCATCCTACGGTCCTCGTCCCTATCAGCAGCAGGGACAGCCTTGGAGACGTGAGCAGCAGGCTCACCAGGGATACCAGCAGCACCCTCCATCCTACCCCTCTTACCCCTCACAGCAGTTCCAGCAGCCTCTCCCACAGAGAGGCCACCCGTCGGGCTCCCACGAGAGCCCCGCCTTGGATGACATCGCCCGCCTCCTCACGGACCAGCAGGCCACATTCCGACGGGAGATGGACGAGTTCCGCCAGGAGATGCGGGACCTGGTGAGAGGGAAGGCCGCCATACCAGCCCAGATAGAGCCCAATCCGAACAGCCTCAAGAGGAAGTCTGTGCAGGTAGTACCTACTGAGTTAGCCACTCCTTGTGACCCATTTGATTATACTTCTTCGGATCTATTTGATGCTGATTTTGTCACACTTAGGAGCGGTAGGACCCCAGCAGGCGGCGGCGCCTCATCTGAGCACCATTCCGAGGCGCCACAGGAGGAGGAGGAGAGCGGTACTGAGGCCGCTCCAGATGATGACGGTGGTACTGGGGCCACCAAGGATGCTGATCCCACCGGCGGTACTGAGGCCGCCGCTTCACCAGATCTAGGAGGTGGTACTGATGCCACCCATTCAGCCGAGCCAGCCAGCGGTACTGATGCCGCACGACGTCTACCAGCAGCAGCAGCAGCAGAGCCAGCCCGTGGCGATACTGAGGCCACCGGTGTGTGTACAGAGAGAGATGTTGTTTTTCCTCGTGTTCATGTATCTCGGAACTCTGCTATGAATAAAGGAAAAGGTTTACTTTCTTTTGGTCCCACTGTGGTGCATGATGTATGTGTGGATCCGGTCCTTGAACCGTCTAGACCTTTTCCTAGTCCTTCATCTGAGAAGGACCCAGTGATCCCCTTCCCTAGAGCCCTTCAGATGGGGAAGGGGAAGAAAAAAGAAAATACCAAAAAGAGAGAACTTGAGGAGTTCAGCCAGAGCATGATTGACCGATTCCACATTCAGCTGACCCTCCAGGAGGCTTTGCAGCACATCCCCCTTCTCCAGCGATCTTTGAGTGAGAGGACTACAGTCAGGAGGAGGAGGAGGAACCACACTTCAGAGATCCATGTGCTGACCAAAGCCACGTGCTTTGCGATCCAGAACCGACTGCCAGCCAAGAGGCCAGATTCAGGGGCCCCGTATGTCAGATGCCAGATCAGTGAGCAGAGGTTCGACCGTACTCTTCTAGATAGCGGATCGTCGATCAACCTCCTTCCGGCAGCCCTTCTCGACCGCTTCGAGTTGGGCACTCTTCGACAGAGCAGGACAGTCCTTCAGTTCGCTGATCGATCTGTCAAGAGGCCGAAGGGGTTATTACGAGACGTTATCGTCACTATTCAGGGCCTGCAATTCCCCGTGGACTTCGTAGTGTTGGACATGGAGATCCCTGAGTCAGTGGCCGATACCCCCATCATCCTTGGTCGTCCGTCTTGGCCACAACCAAGGCGGATGACTGATCATGATAGCGGGAAGGTGTACTTTCGCGTCCAGGGCGAGAGTATACAAATAGAGACGGTCGAGGACTACAGAGCCAGATTCAGATCCCGCTCAGATGCGAGTACAGACTCAGAGCAGCTGACAGACGCAGAGCCAGACATCCACCAGGACTGTGATTTTGTGATCACAGATGATGAGGCAGCTTGGGCAGACCTTGAGACACAGACCACCCTCTCACTTTTAGACACAGTTGATGCAGAGATGATAGCAGAGGAGAGTCTGGAGAGCACAGACCTGGTTCAGGATACCATTGAGGCAGCAGAGCCGGTCCTTGATCGCAACACGATGATTAGTGATGGTGGTGCTGAGGCCACCTTGTTCTCCGGGTGGTACTGATGCCACCGTTTCTGATACAGATCCCTCGGATTCAGAGTCTGATTGGGCCGATTGCTATGATCAGATACCAGACCTGAGTCCATCTGAGCCTATAGATGAGGAGGAGGTAGAGGCAGAGCCGAGCAGAGACAGTACAGTTGAGCCGCCTTCTCCCGATCCAGTTTGCGAGAGTACGCTTTCACTTTTCCCAGGCAGATTTGGCCGACCTTGCAGCTTTCACTCAGTTTCTTCCACAGCCAGATTTGCCGGCACCCAGCATTCCAGAGCTGAAGCCGCTTCCCTACTTCGTTGAAGTATCGATTCCTTGCGGGCGATCCAGAGATGTACCCAGTCATCATCTCCGTCGAGTTGACTGGGGAGCAGGGAATCCCGTTTGATGGGGGTTCTTGAAAAGAACTGCAAGGCGATCGGATGGAGCGTAGCAGATCTCCATGGGATTAGTCCATCAGTGTGCTCCCACCATATCTATCTCGAGGATGGGGCGAAGCCGTCGCGTGAGTTCCAGCGGCGTCTGAACCCCAACCTGAGAGAGGTCGTGATGAAGGAAATATCCAAATGGTGGGGTGCAGGTTTTATTTATCCCATTTCCGACTCCAAGTGGGTCAGCCCCTTGCATGTGGTGCCCAAGAAGACGGGCATCACGACTGTGATCAGTGAGTCGGGAGAGGAGATCGCTACACGAGTACCCACCTCTTGGAGGGTTTGGTGTTGACTACAGGAGACTCAACCAAGCCACCAAGAAGGTCCATTTCCCCCTGCCTTTTATTGACCAGATCATTGAGAGACTGGCAGGGAAGAGCCATTATTGCTTCCTGGATGGGTACTCGGGCTACAACCAAGTGGCCATCGCTCCTGAGGATCAGGAGAAGACCACCTTTACCTGTCCCTTCGGCACATATGCTTTTCGACGCATGCCATTTGGGCTATGCAACGCCCCTGCGACTTTTCAGAGGTGCATGCTGTCGATCTTCTCGGACATGGTAGGGGAGTGCTTGGAGGTCTTCATGGATGATTTCTCGATCTACGGCGACGGATTTGATTCTTGTCTTGACTGCCTAGATCGAGTACTTCAGCGATGTATTGAGTATCACTTGGTGCTATCTTGGAGAAGAGTCACTTCATGGTGACTCAAGGGACGGTGCTTGGCCACATCATCTCCAACAGGGGCATGGAGGTTGATCCGGCCAAGGTTGATGTCATTAGGAAACTCACACCGCCGTCCAATCTGAGGCAGCTACGGTCATTTCTGGGCACGTTGGATTTTATAGGAGATTCATTCAGGATTTTAGCAGGATTGCCCGACCGTTGACCGACCTCTTGACGAAAGACACCGAGTTCCTTGTCGATGACAAGTGTCTTTCGTCGTTTGCTACTCTTCAGCAGTGTGTTATTGAGGCTCCTGTCCTCCAGCCGCCTGATTGGTCTCTTCCATCCGAGATCATGACGGACGCCTCTGATTTTGCCGTAGGGGCAGTGCTGGGACAGAGGGAGGGATGGAGTGCCATTGCTATACACTACGCTAGCCGCACATTGGATTCCGCCCAGCAGAATTACACGGTCACAGAGAAGGAGATGCTAGCCGTAGTGTTTGCCATGGATAAGTTCAGATCATATATCATCGGATCTAGAGGTGACTTTGTTTACAGATCACACCGCCATCAGGTACCTCATGGCAAAGAAGGATGCCAAGGCCAGACTGACTAGATGGATCCTTCTACTCCAGGAGTTCGACATTGAGATTAAGGATAAGCCTGGAGTCAAGAATGTGGTGGCGGATCATCTCTCCCGATTAGAGCAGCCTGAGGATTCTGAGCAGATTGATCCTATTAGAGATACCTTCCCAGATGAGGCGATCCTTGCTATCGCCTCACTCCCTTGGTATGCCGATATTGTGAACTTCTCGTTGTTGGGAAAGTCCCACAAGATTGGCCCAGGCAGAGGCTTGAGACCTTCCTAGCGAAGGCCAAGTCTTACCATTGGAGGATCCCATCCTTTACCACGAAGGAGGGGATAGCGTCCGGCGTCGGTGTATTCCTCAGGAGGAACACCATAGCGTCCTCACTTACTGCCACAAGCTTGAGGCAGGTGGACATCATTCTGGGAGGAGAACGGCACAGAAAGTGCTCCAATCCGGCTTGTGGTGGCCTACCCTCTTCAAGGACTCAGATGAGTTCGTGAAGAGGTGTACTGACTGTCAGAGGATGGGCACTTGTGGACAGCGTGATATGATGCCGATGCAGCCCATTCACTTCTGGTGAGGTTTTTGACGCATGGGGCATCGATTTCATGGGTCCATTCCCTAAGAGTCAGGGATTTGAGTACATTCTGTTGGCCGTGGATTATGTGAGTCGTTGGGTGGAGGCTATCCCCGCCCGAGCCGCTGATGCGAGGACAGTTTGCAGATTTTTGAGGAAGCATATCATCACGCGGTTCGGGGTTCCACGAGTTCTTATTTCTGATGGGGGATCTCACTTCATCAACGACCAGGTGAAGGCACTTGCTAGCGAGTTCGGCATAGATCATCGTGTTGCTACACCGTACCATCCACAGACGAATGGTCTAGCCGAAGTGTCGAATAGAGAGATTAAGACTATTCTGCAGAAAGTCGTCCGCCCTGACCGAAAGGATTGGTCACAGCTTTTGGACTCGGTCTTATGGGCATATAGGACGTCTTTCAAGACACCTTTGGGCACATCTCCCTTTCACCTCGTATATGGCAAGCCATGCCATTTACCTGTTGAGCTGAGGCACAAGTCACTTTGGGCAGTTACAGACATACTTATGGATCCAGATGGTATAGGAGACCAGAGGAGGGCAGAGCTAGCTGCCCTGGAGGAGCTTAGAGATGCAGCTTTCTCAAGCAGCCTACATTATAAGGAGAAAGTCAAGGAGTGGCATGATTCCCATATCAGCCACAAACATTTTGAGATTGGACAGAGAGTATGGCTGTTTGATGCGAGGCTTAGATTATTTCCAGGGAAGCTACAAAGCAAATGGAAAGGACCTTATCTGGTTCGGAAGGTACACGACAACGGTAGCATCGACATATCTGAGTTGTCCTCTGAGAGTACCTTCCGAGTGAACGGCCAGCGCTCAAGCCATTTCTAGATCATGAGCCGCGGGTCGTTGATCTTGCCCCGATTCATTTTGCGTGAGATGTGGTCTTTGACTCACATCTAATGCATCTCACGCCTGAGTTTCACTGATCTTCCGTTGTATATAGATCCAGATGTCCATATCATCACATTCTTTAGTCCCACATCCCTTTCTTCATCTTGTGATTATGCTATACTTAGGGTGCACTTTTGTAAAGCTTTGAACTTGGCATATCTCGGATCCTATATAATAAGATCCGGCTCGTAAAGAGGAAACCAACAGAATTTGTTTCGTGTGAATCGGACTTCGTTTCGATTTGTTATGAATTTCGGAAGAAAGAGAAGTAAGGAAGGCTAAGATGTCATTAATCCATAATGACTGTCATTAAGACTAATTAAACATGATTAAATAAATTAATGACGATTGAAAGCCGCTAATGATCATTAGTAAACACTATTCAACAGTTAACAAAAGATAAGCGTAAGCCGCAAAAGTTAAATCGCGATTAGTGAAAGTTAATCACGATTAGTGTTAATTAAGCGTCATTAGCGAATCTAGAATCCTCTAGAATGTTCTAACTTAGGCTCCAAGTTTGGGATAAGTTTTGGCTAAAACCATGGGCCAAAACCATGGGCCGCTAAACCATGGTTAAGGTCTAAACCATGGTTTTCTAACCATGGTTAGTGGGTTTTTCTGGGGCCTATAAATAGACCCCCCTACCCATTT
This sequence comes from Ottelia alismoides, assembly GCA_037367405.1. Taxonomy (NCBI): domain Eukaryota; kingdom Viridiplantae; phylum Streptophyta; class Magnoliopsida; order Alismatales; family Hydrocharitaceae; genus Ottelia; species Ottelia alismoides. Next base: position 152,151 of record JAZKJV010000112.1, read on the forward strand.
CATTCTCTACAACTTCCACTACCACCACCACCCCAAGGGCTAGGGTCGAGAGGTTGGGAGGAGGAGTGGGAGGCGAGGGAGGAGTGCTAGCGAAGCGCTGCCGGGAGAACGAGGAGGAGAAAGGTATGATACTCTCTTAGTTGCTTCGTAAGCTAGGCTTTCAATTCATACTCTTGTTCTTCCAAGTTTTGTTTTTGATTCATATTTCTTTCCGATTCGTTTTCCTGTTGTGGTTCGAGGAGAAATCTGTGTAACACCCTACTTAGGTGCGGGCGGCTATGCACGTCAGTGACCCTGTGATTCGTCACACGTTCACTCATCTAAGACGCGTGGTGTCTACCGATTCTCCATCGTTTATGTTTATATTCTTCGTATTATGCTTTTATAGTTATTTTGATGGAGAAATCTGTGTAATACCCTACTTAGGTGCGGGCGGCTGTGCACGTCAGTGACCCTGTGATTCGTCACACGTTCACTCACCTAAGATGTGTGGTGTCTACCGATTCTTCATCTCTTGTTGTTGAGTATATTCTTTCAGTTTCGTTGTTATTTTCCTCTCGATTGATTTTTATAGATGAAACTCTTTTCGTTTTTATTTTGAAATATGTCCCGATATAAGGGGAAATTCTGCTGAAATTTTCCGAGAAATATATCCCGATATAAGGGGAAACTCTACCGAAATTTTCCGAGAAATATATCCCGATATAAGGGAAAACTATGCCGAAATTCTAAGAGAAAATATGTTCTTGACGTTCTTCGTGTTCTTCGCGTTCTTCGTTCGTTCTTCGCGTTCTTAACATGTTCTTAGCGTTTTGATACAAAAAATGAAATTCGATCTTTTCAGGAGCCTTAAATTAGCCTTTCTAAAAACGAAACTCGATAAAGCCTTGCATACACGAGAGAGAGCTCGATTAGGTAACGAAATCCTTCCTTTTGCTGTTGGGTTTTCATACGAAATTATTGAAATTCTTGATTTTGTATTCTTTGCTACGAGGAACCCTAATTTTGGTTATTTTGAAAAAGTCTGAAGAATTGCTTTGTGATTCCCACTAAAATAAGATTTTACGCATCAAATTGATGCGTTGGCTCTGAAAGTTAGGGTTTGGGAGTTAAAATAGGCATAAATAGGAGTATATATATGGTTATGAATAATATATATGTGAGTCGATATTAAGTATTGCGGTTTAGGCAAATCAAAGACGTAACAAAAGAATTACATCATGAGAATTGGTGTGATTTGAGTTGGATCCCAAAAAGGATCTTGTGTCCCGATAAGGATGACTGGGAGTAGTACTACAGGTCGGGCATGCAACCTGTAGGTTGTCGGAAGGAACCCGTATTGGCATTCCCTACCTAGGTGGTACACGGTTGCCCTGTTATGATAAGTGCGCACAAATTGAATGTTTTGCAACGCGTGGTACCGGGAGCCAATATATTCGGGTTGGAACGACGGAAGATGTGGTCGTGCCATGTGGAGGCACGGGTGGTTCAATAGCGGCTGAGTCACGATAACATGTATTTAAAGCCGCTAGGTTATATGATTAAATGTTAGCCTGAGGTTTTAAGCAACCGAGTCCTCGAGGACGGTGTGCTCTTTTGTTTTTTTCAGGCTGAGGGTTGAGACCCTGTTTAATAAAAGAAAAGGAAATTGTCAGGGTAGTATTGGAGGATTGGTTGAGGCGACGTGCGGCGGCATAAGCTTACCAAGATCAACACAATCTCTAATCCTGAAGCATCCACAGCTTCGGAGTCCAAGAATGGTGGGGTTCCCCTGGACTAATCCCTGATGTGGAATAAAAAGGAATAGGACTTAAGTTAATGAAAAGGAATGAAATTTTTGTGATATCAAGTTTTGAAAAATTACACAATTTGTTTGCTTTTCTCTTCTTCGTTACTTAGCATTCGCTAATTTTTATCCTATGATTTATGGAAAACCCAACAGGTATCAGTGAGCAATCGTAAGGACTTTAAAATTCATCCGGCTTATATACTAGACATCCAGCCAGCCACAGTAGCTTTACTCTTTAAGGTAGTTAGTAATATTTTGTGTATTTTCCTTTCAAGCTGATGAACATGTAAATGGTTATAGTGGGACAGTGTATCATCTGAACTATATTTTGTGAATGGAAAAGTGTTGAAATACTTTCTTCCGAGTATTTTTATTTGCAGTATATTTCTGAATGTTAGTTGTGATTGCTGAATAAATTATTGCTGAGTAACCAGATCCGGATATGGGAGGATCCGACGACCCGGGAAACGGGGTCGCGACAGATTGGTATCAGAGCTCGGTTACTCCAGTAATTTATTTAGTAATTAATAACTATGAGCGGTATTCAGAAACTAAGGTTGTATTAAGATCCTTTGATCTTAATAAATGACTGCAGTACCATTCACAAGTCATTGTCCCTTATGTACATCATGCTAAGACATATAGGATCTGACCTTTGACCTTGACTCATCCCAGGATCATGGCAGACCAAGACATGTCTAAACAATTAGCAGCTATGATGGCAATGCTCCAAGACATGGGGCAAAGGCAACAAGCATTGGAGGAGAGGCTCAATGCACAGGCTGAGAGACCCGAGGCATCTAAGCCTGCGGATGCTAGGATTGAAGGTTCTGTCCATCTTTCTGAGGAAGAATCTAGTTACCATCCTTCAACTGAGTCTGCTCCTACCCCGGTTGAAGGAGCAATGGAGAAGGCCCTTCTTAGACACCAAACATTACTAGATAATTACCGAAAGGGAAAAATTCCTCGATTCAAAGGTGTAGAGACACCTGCTGAGGCTGAATTATGGCTTGATGACGTCAGTAGGATGTTGAGAATAATACACGCACCAGCAGATACTTGGGTGCACTTTGCTGATTACTCCTTAGCAGACTATGCAAGACGATGGTGGAGAGCAATTTCCAAGAAGTTAGCAGACCCTGTTCCATGGGATATCTTCGAAGAGAGGTTCCGAGCTCACTTTTGTCCCTCTCATTGGGAAGAATTAAAGAGGAGAGAGTTGGCTTCTCTGAATCAGGGTTCTAAGACTGTACGAGATTATCATATCCACTTTACTGAGCTACTACGGTACTCACCAGCTCTAGAAGCTTCACTACAAGAGTGTCTTACCAAATTTGTTAGTGGTCTTCAGGGAGATCTACGAGAAAAGCTTGCTGGTTTTAGAGCCACAACCGTAGATGAAGCAATGGACATCGCCTCTCGTATTGAGATGGAGAGGGATGAAAATCGCCAAAGAAGAAGTTTCCACTTTAATGGTGGACCGTCCAAAAGCAAGACACATTATAATCGTAGAGATCGTCGCTATCATTCCCGCCAGTTCCAATATAAGCTCACCACAGACCTTGGGTCAGGAATTATCAGGAAGAAGGGGTTTCTCTAGACCTCCACTTTATCCTCGCGACTCAGCAGCAGGAGCTATCACCTCTGTGGCTGGATCTTCAGCTCAAACAGGAGCACGTTTGTGTTTTTTACTGTCATCAGGAAGGCCACATCAAGAAAGATTGTCCGAAGTTGAGAGGTTCAGGATTTAAATCAACCCCAATTAATAGTATAGCATCCACCTCGAGCAATGGAGCAACACATGGAGGAAGACATGGTGGAGGTCGAGGCTTACAAGGAGCGTCTCCTACACAACAACCACCACAAAGTGTTGCGGGTTCTAGCTTGCCTATTCCTAATGGCCAGCTCAATGCAATTACTGAAGAACAAGCCTACAATTCTGGCACAGTCGTACGAGGTACCGTTATTATTCATGGCTTTTCAGTACATGCCTTATTTGATTCTGGTGCTTCACATTCATTTATTGCTCGACGGTTAGTACCCACTTTGGGTAAGAAACCAGTAGAAGTACAACAGTCCTATCTGATCAAGGGACCAGGAGGACAAGTGTTTATAATCCGAGAAATGTTGGATAATTGCATAGTAGTGATAGCGGGACATCAGTTACCTGTTTCACTACTACTAATCGAAATGGAGGACTTTGATCTTATACTAGGAATGGATTGGCTAGAAAGGCATCATGCATGTCTTGACTGTTTCCAGAAGACAGTAACATTCCACCTTCCTAACTCGATAGAGTTCCAGTTCATTGGAAAGACATCCAATGATAATATCAAATATATCTCTACATTGAAGGCACAACAGTTGTTAGAGCAAGGGTGCCAAGGTTATTTAGCTTATGTATCCACTACATCAGGGTCAGAAAGAATGATAGAAGATGTGCCTATAGTCTGCGAGTTTACTGATGTATTTCCAGAGGAACTACCTGGATTACCACCTGAGCGAGAGATTGAATTTGAAATCTCTCTCATACCTGATACTCAGCCTATCTCTATCCCTCCATATAGGATGGCACCAGCTGAGTTACGAGAGTTTAAAGGTACAATTGCAAGAACTGTTAGATAAAGGATTCATTCATCCTAGTACTTCACCATGGGGTGCACCTGTCTTATTTGTTAGGAAAAAGGATGGCTCGATGCGGTTGTGCATTGACTATAGACAACTAAACAAGAGGACAATAAAGAACAAGTATCCTCTGCCAAGAATAGATGATCTCTTTGATCAGTTACAAGGTTCAACTGTGTATTCCAAGATTGATTTAAGATCTGGATACCATCAGTTGAAAATTAAAGATACAGATATTCCCAAGACAGCTTTTCGAACTAGATACGGGCATTATGAATTCTTAGTTATGCCTTTTAGACTAACAAATGCCCCAGCAGCCTTCATGGATCTCATGAATAGAGTATTCAAGGAGTTCTTAGATCACTTTGTAGTAGTCTTTATTGATGATGTGCTTATTTACTCAAAGGATAAGTATCTGCATGAACATCATCTCAGGAAGACACTTGAAACTCTAAGGAAGAACAAACTGTATGCTAAATATAGCAAATGTGACTTCTGGCTATCTGAAGTATCTTTCTTAGGCCATGTTATTTCTGGGGAAGGTATATCAGTTGATCCTACAAAGGTTAGTGCGGTGATGTGTTAGGAACGCCCGAAGACTGTCACAGAAATACGATCTTTTCTGGGTTTAGCTGGATATTATAGAAGATTCGTGAAGGACTTTTCACGGATAGCATTGCCAATGACTAGACTAACTCAAAAGGAGGTCCCATTCTTATGGTCTGATACATGTGAATCTAGTTTTCAGACACTGAAAGAATGCCTAACATCTGCACCAATCCTTACTCTACCCTCCGGGAGTGAAGGGTTTACAGTGTACACTGACGCATCAAAAGAAGGACTTGGGGCGGTTCTTATGCAATATGGTAAGGTAGTTGCGTATGCATCACGACAGCTCAGGACACATGAGAAGAACTACCCAACACATGACCTTGAATTAGCTGTCGTAGTGTTCGCTTTAAAGTTTTGGAGACACTACCTGTATGGTATTACTTTTGAAATCTTCACCGATCATAAAAGCTTGAAATATCTATTTGATCAGAAGGAACTCAATATGAGACAGAGACGGTGGCTAGAGTTGCTGAAAGACTATGATTGCACTATCTCCTACCACCCTGGTAAGGGGAACGTCGTAACAGATGCCCTTAGCAGAAGAACTTATTCACCCGGGTTAGTGAGTGCTATCCACTTCTGGGGTTTACTATCAACGTTAAGTGAATGGAAACCATTTGATAGTAGTGCTGATACTATAACTATTCCTCATCGATACAAACCAGAAATATGGGATAAAATAAAGAAAGGACAGGAGGATGATCCAGTCCTCAAAGACTTAAAACAACAACTTGAGAAGAATAAGATAGAGGGATTCCAGATACAAGATGGTTTACTGTATAATCATCACAGAGTTTGTGTACCAAACACACCTGAACTAAGAAAAGACATCTTACGAGAAGCTCATTGTTCGAGATTATCTATTCATCCAGGAATTACGAAGATGTATAAGGATCTTCATTCATACTTTTGGTGGCCGGGAATGAAGAAAGATGTTGCTGAGTTTGTGAATTCATGTTTCACTTGCCAGCAGGTAAAGGCTTCACACCAAAAGCCACCAGGATTATTGCAACCCCTCCCTATACCTGAATGGAAATGGGAAAGCATATCCATGGATTTCGTTACTGGCTTACCTCAGACGACTGGTAGTAAAGATAGTATCTGGGTTATAATAGATCGTCTGACAAAGGTAGCACACTTCATTCCGATAAGCTTATCTTTCACTCCAGACCAACTGGCTGAGTTATATATTACACACGTGATTCGCCTCCATGGTATCCCGAAGGAAGTAGTTTCTGATCGAGATTCACGATTCACCTCACACTATTGGGAGAACTTCATGAAAGCCCTAGGTACACAACTATGCTTGAGTACAGCATATCATCCACAAACAGATGGGCAGTCAGAACGTACGATTCAAACACTAGAGGATATGCTACGAGCATGTACCTTAGAATGGAAGGGATCGTGGATTAAACATTTGCCTCTTGTAGAATTCACCTACAATAATAGTTACCATACAAGTATTGGCATGGCACCATTTGAAGCACTATATGGACGAAAGTGTACTACTCCTTTGTGTTGGCAAGAGGTCGGAATAAAGAACCTTTATGATTCAGATAGACTTCAGGAGACACGGGAAGCTGTAGAACTTGCTAGAAAAAGACTATTAACTGCTCAGAGTCGCCAGAAAAGTTATAGTGATACCCGGAGAAGAGACCTTGAATTTGAGGTAGGCGACTTTGTATTTCTCAAAGTATCACCTATGAAGGGTGTTCAGAGGTTTGGCTTGCGTGGGAAGTTAGCACCCAGGTTCGTGGGTCCCTTTGAAATTATTCAACGGATTGAAAAAGTTGCCTATAGACTTGCACTTCCTCCACATCTTTCGGCAATACATGATGTATTTCATGTATCAAATCTGAGAAAGTACATTAGGGATCCAGAGCATAAGATAAGTTATGATGATTTACATGTTGAGCCAGACTTGACATACCAAGAGATACCTGTGCAAATACTTGAAAGGGATATCAAGAAGTTGAGAAACAAAGAGGTGCCTCTAGTTAAAATATTGTGGCGAAACCAAGAGTTTGAAGAAGCCACATGGGAACCTGAGGTAGAAATGAGAGAGAAATATCCGTACTTGTTTGAATAATAAAATTATGTATTATGTATATGTTCATGACATGACGTTCATTCTCTTTAAGGTTGTTATGATTTCAATCCTCTTTAAGGTTATTATGCCTGCATTTCTAGTCTCGAGGACGAGACTTCCTTTAAGGTTGTTATAATTGTAAAGCTTTGAACTTGGCATATCTCGGATCCTATATAATAAGATCCGGCTCGTAAAGAGGAAACCAACAGAATTTGTTTCGTGTGAATCGGACTTCGTTTCGATTTGTTATGAATTTCAGAAGAAAGAGAAGTAAGGAAGGCTAAGATGTCATTAATCCATAATGACTGTCATTAAGACTAATTAAACATGATTAAATAAATTAATGACAATTGAAAGCCGCTAATGATCATTAGTAAACACTAATCAACAGTTAACAAAAGATAAGCGTAAGCCGCGAAAGTTAAATCGCGATTAGTGAAAGTTAATCACGATTAGTGTTAATTAAGCGTCATTAGCGAATCTAGAATCCTCTAGAATGTTCTAACTTAGGCTCCAAGTTTGGGATAAGTTTTGGCTAAAACCATGGGCCAAAACCATGGGCCGCTAAACCATGGTTAAGGTCTAAACCATGGTTTTCTAACCATGGTTAGTGGTTTTCTGGGGCCTATAAATAGACCCCCCCTACCCATTCATTCTCTACAACTTCCACTACCACCACCACCCCAAGGGCTAGGGTCGAGAGGTTGGGAGGAGGAGTGGGAGGCGAGGGAGGAGCGCTAGCGAAGCGCTGCCGGGAGAACGAGGAGGAGAAAGGTATGATCCTCTCTTAGTTGCTTCGTAAGCTAGGCTTTCAATTCATACTCTTGTTCTTCCAAGTTTTGTTTTTGATTCATATTTCTTTCCGATTCGTTTTCCTGTTGTGGTTCGAGGAGAAATCTGTGTAACACCCTACTTAGGTGCGGGCGGCTATGCACGTCAGTGACCCTGTGATTCGTCACACGTTCACTCATCTAAGACGCGTGGTGTCTACCGATTCTCCATCGTTTATGTTTATATTCTTCGTATTATGCTTTTATAGTTATTTTGATGGAGAAATCTGTGTAATACCCTACTAAGGTGCGGGCGGCTGTGCACGTCAGTGACCCTGTGATTCGTCACACGTTCACTCACCTAAGATGTGTGGTGTCTACCGATTCTTCATCTCTTGTTGTTGAGTATATTCTTTCAGTTTCGTTGTTATTTTCCTCTCGATTGATTTTATAGATGAAACTCTTTTCGTTTTTATTTTGAAATATGTCCCGATATAAGGGGAAACTCTGCTGAAATTTTCCGAGAAATATATCCCGATATAAGGGGAAACTCTGCCGAAATTTTCCGAGAAATATATCCCGATATAAGGGAAAACTATGCCGAAATTCTAAGAGAAAATATGTTCTTGACGTTCTTCGTGTTCTTCGCGTTCTTCGTTCGTTCTTCGCGTTCTTAACATGTTCTTAGCGTTTTGATACAAAAAATGAAATTCGATCTTTTCAGGAGCCTTAAATTAGCCTTTCTAAAAACGAAACTCGATAAAGCCTTGCATACACGAGAGAGAGCTCGATTAGGTAACGAAATCCTTCCTTTTGCTGTTGGGTTTTCATACGAAATTATTGAAATTCTTGATTTTGTATTCTTTGCTACGAGGAACCCTAATTTTGATTATTTTTGAAAAAGTCTGAAGAATTGCTTTGTGATTCCCACTAAAATAAGATTTACGCATCAAATTGATGCGTTGGCTCTGAAAGTTAGGGTTTGGGAGTTAAAATAGGCATAAATAGGAGTATATATATGGTTATGAATAATATATATGTGAGTCGATACTAAGTATTGCGGTTTAGGCAAATCAAAGACGTAACAAAAGAATTACATCATGAGAATTGGTGTGATTTGAGTTGGATCCCAAAAAGGATCTTGTGTCCCGATAAGGATGACTGGGAGTAGTACTACAGGTCGGGCATGCAACCTGTAGGTTGTCGGAAGGAACCCGTATTGGCATTCCCTACCTAGGTGGTACACGGTTGCCCTGTTATGATAAGTGCGCACAAATTGAATGTTTTGCAACGCGTGGTACCGGGAGCCAATATATTCGGGTTGGAACGACGGAAGATGTGGTCGTGCCATGTGGAGGCACGGGTGGTTCAATAGCGGCTGAGTCACGATAACATGTATTTAAAGCCGCTAGGTTATATGATTAAATGTTAGCCTGAGGTTTTAAGCAACCGAGTCCTCGAGGACGGTGTGCTCTTTTGTTTTTTTCAGGCTGAGGGTTGAGACCCTGTTTAATAAAAGAAAAGGAAATTGTCAGGGTAGTATTGGAGGATTGGTTGAGGCGACGTGCGGCGGCATAAGCTTACCAAGATCAACACAATCTCTAATCCTGAAGCATCCACAGCTTCGGAGTCCAAGAATGGTGGGGTTCCCCTGGACTAATCCCTGATGTGGAATAGAAAGGAATAGGACTTAAGTTAATGAAAAGGAATGAAATTTTTGTGATATCAAGTTTTGAAAAATTACACAATTTGTTTGCTTTTCTCTTCTTCGTTACTTAGCATTCGCTAATTTTTATCCTATGATTTATGGAAAACCCAACAGGTATCAGTGAGCAATCGCAAGGACTTTAAAATTCATCCGGCTTACATACTAGACATCCAGCCAGCCACAGTAGCTTTACTCTTTAAGGTAGTTAGTAATATTTTGTGTATTTTCCTTTCAAGCTGATGAACATGTAAATGGTTATAGTGGGACAGTGTATCATCTGAACTATATTTTGTGAATGGAAAAGTGTTGAAATACTTTCTTCCGAGTATTTTTATTTGCAGTATATTTCTGAATGTTAGTTGTGATTGCTGAATAAATTATTGCTGAGTAACCAGATCCGGATATGGGAGGATCCGACGACCCGGGAAACAGGGTCGCGTCAACTTTACCCTAAGTATAGGGGGGATGTGAGACCCTTCGGGTATTTCTTTTGTTTCTGTCTACCCCTGTTTTGCTGCCTATACTTAGGGGCATTTCACCCTAAGTATAGGGGAGGTAGACCCTGTACATTCTCCACTCGGTTTTCCCTTCGTGTACAGCCTGCTATACTTAGGATTATTTGATCCTAAGTATAGGGGGGAGACCTGAGTCCCTCTTGACTTTTTATTCTCCTTTTGTATAGCCTTCCTTTTCACTTCCCTATACATAGCACGAGTTATGTCTTCTTCATCGCTCTTGACACTGAGGACATCGTTCGAGCTAAGTATAGGGGGGTGTGTATATATTTCATATATACTTTAGCCATAACTCGTACTTTGTGTGAGTGTGTTAATAAATAAAATTGGCTAAAAACCACAAAAATTAAAAATTTTCATGTACATAATCTTCTTTTATTTGCACATACATAGCTAGTGTACAAATTATTTTTGTAAAATTGATTTCAAAAATCTTTTGTGTAAAGCTTGTGTAAATATTTTTGTATCAAAATTATGTATATAGTACAAAATTTTTCCAAAATGTTTTGAAAATCAAAAGTTTGCAAAAATCTTGTGTAAATGTGTGTAAATATCGTTTTGCAAAACTTGCACTTCATGCATCATCATTCATGATTTCAAAACATTTTTCAAAAATTTTGCATGATTGTAAAATATTGTGTAAATAAGCATCTTTTTGTACATATGTACATAGTTTTCCTTGGATGATAGTTGACATTTAAACTAGCCAGGAATCAAATTGAGAAATGGAGCTTGATTAAGATCTTAATCCACCTAATTTCTAAGAGGAACCTTATAGGGCTTAGGTTTAAGGCTTTTCAGGTCCATGGTGACTTAATTCTTTGAGTCCACTAGGCTATGATCACATGTCATCTCAATGAGCCTAAGTAGAGCACTTAACAACAACACATGACTCATATAGATTATGGCTTTACTTGGACAACCGCACTATGCACCGAGCTCTCTACGGATGAAGTGGTGAGGAGGCAGTCTTCCTTGACATGGGGTAGCATATGAGGGTAGTACTTCTAGGCGGAACCTCTCTTCTTCTTATAGTGAAGGAAGTGCGTCTCAACTTGGTCTGGTTGCCATGAGGTCTAACGACGGGAGTTGTGGGTTGCAATAAAGCTTCAAAAGAGGGATAGTCTACTGGCTCAAGAGGAAAAACTCCTTGTATATATGCTGCACATGTATATGTTGTACAGATGCACTCGAAAAAAAAATGTGCAAAAAGAAAAGAACTCCAAAAAAAAGTGGTGGGTCTGAGAGAAAATGATAATCCCACCGGAGTATGTATATAAGTGCAATAAGCAAAGCTTGGTTTCATGATCCACCTGTTGTAGCTTGCAGCAGGGAGACTTGGCTACACTGGTCAAGCTCCCAAGGGTACTTGGCTACACTGGCCTTGACCCATTCTCTTCTTTCCCCTCTTCTTGAGCCGGTTGTACTTGAACTTAGAAGGGAATACCCCGCTCCTTGAGGAAAGAGTGGCCAGATTGAGGTCATAGAGTTACCTTGTCGGGGAGGGTTGTCAAGTTGCCATTTCTGAGGTGGAGAGCTTAGACTTCACATCCACAGGACAAGGAAAGATTCATGGTCTTCAGGGTTTGTGATTGATGACTTGTTCTGATCTGGAGCATTGAGGAGTCTTGATTATAGATTGGTGGAACTTGGAGGCTGTTAGGTTTTAAGCTTAAGTCTAAATAAGGTTCCGACACATTAATAATCCAAAGATCTGATTGAGCTCCATACCTCAATTTAATGAAGGCAAGTTTAATAATCAACCTTGATCCATGTGCATTCTCTTTTTCTTTTTCTTTCTTTCTTTTTCACTTCTTTTTCAAATAAGTGTTTGCTAAGGGACTAGCAAAGTATAGTATAGGGGGGTGATGAATACCCATTCATCACTCTTTATTCTTATATTTTAGCTACAAAAACCTATGCAAATGCATGTAGATACTTGTAAATAGGAATAATTAGCAAAAGCATGCATCTTGTAAAAATATATAATTGGCATGTTTTTGTGCAAAAATAAAAGAATAAAGATGAAAAAGAAAAAGAGGGAAATATTTAGAATAAATATTGAGCAACCTAACCCAAGGGAGGGCTCAGTATGGGCCTGACCGCATAAAAGCCAAGTAGAGGGAGATAGGGGCTCATGTGTATATATTTTTGTAAATAAATAAATTATATTTTCCTCACCCAAAAATATGCTTGTACATATTTTGTATATATTTAGAAACTATTAAAAACAAAATAAAAATTTAAAAATCAAAAAACTCAAAAATGACCTTTCACCATGTGCATAGACCATCATCCTTATGAATTTAACCTTGTAAATAAATTTATTTATTTTCAAAACTTTTTGTAAATATTCCATGCTATATATTGTAAATAAAATAAATAAAAAGAAACAAAACAAAAATCAAATAAAAATAACAAAATTAAAATTACAAAAATATATTGTACATATGCCATGTACATAGTTGTATATAACTATTTATTTTACCTATGTATATAAATAATAAAAATCAAATAAAAATATCCTTTTATTCCTCATTTTATTCTTTAAATAAATAAAATATAAAATAGGAATAAAAATGTATAAAAATAACTAATTAAAAAATCAAAAATTAAAAACCCTATATTGTATATATACCTATATATAGCCCTATTATGTAAATACCTTATTTTTATTTTGAAAAACTAATTAAAAATCACCAAAAAATAGGAAAAATTAAAATAAAAATATTTTATGTTTTGAGTTTTAATTAAATCGGCCATTTGTTATTTTTAATTCAATTTCCAAATCTTTTCTGACATGGCTGATTCCCATTGGTCCACGGGGGTTGTTGACCGCCCGGTCAACTCCCCCCTGTGGACCACTTCACACGGGTCGTGACGCCCGAACCGACTTCCCCGATTTTTCGCGTCACGACCCGGCCTCCAAATCCGCAAATCTCGAGCTCCGATCATTCCCCATGCATCCGGGAACCTCGCCCGACACCTTGCCTAGGGGTCCGTGCTCCATCGAGCCGGACCCGACCCCTTCTTTCCGGACCTTCCATCATATAAAATCTGAGCTCCGCCGCACTCCATTTCCATCTTTGGCTCTCCACCCTTCGTCCCGTGACCTCCACTGCATCCCTTGAGGTGACAGCTCTCGATTGCCGGTGTCGCAGCGAGGAGGGGGTGGCCGGACCACTGATCCGGCGACTTTGCGCCGCCGTGCTCCGCCCAGTGCAGGAGCTCGAGCCTCAGGCCTTGACGACCTTCGAGGCAACGACCAGGAGCTACCTCAGCTCCAGCACAGTCTACCACACCGCCCCGGTAACCTTCTAGCTTCCCTATTTCGCGTAATTTTTAATTAGCCCCAAATCGAAGCTCCGTCGCGTTCCGTCGATTCCGGTCATCTTGCGTATCCTTTCGATCATCGGAACACCCAGTCACCTTCGCCATCCCTCCGCGCACATTCTTCGCCCCTTCGTTCAACCCAGCTCGCACAGGAGCTGGGGTTCGAGCTCCACCGTCCTTCGCTCGCCGGAGCTCGCTCATCCCGACGCATCGTCCACCCTCACGCCGCTTCATCGGGTCGAGGCACTTTGCCCTCGACCCGCGAAGCTCTTGAGCTACTTTGCAGGTCCAGGGGGAGCCATCTGAGGCTTCCCCACATCTAGGCCAGGAGCTTCCCTCCGCCGACCTCGCCGGAGCCCCTCCAGGGCTCGGCTGGGCCATCGGAGGGCACCACCAGCTGCGGGACGTCATCGCCGACCTTCTCCGATCTTCAGAGGCAGCTGAGGAGGACCACAGCACGCGCACGAGGCCGGCGAAACTCGCCGGCCACCTGTTCTTCGAAGGTCCTCGAGCACCGTCCGATCACCCGCAGCTCCCCAGTTCGCATCCCGTCCGTCCATTCCAGGAGGAGCAGTCACCGTTGATCATCTCGAGGGTTGATCGAGACCGTCAGAGCAGAGAGAGAGGCACCAGCACCCGCCAGCCGTTCGATCGTCCATGTGCCCTCCTCTGCGCCGTCGATCGGCCCACGTGCGGAAGGAGAGAGAGGCGCCATTCACCAGCACCGTTAGATCTGCCACGCGTCCACCATCCAGCCGTCGACTTAATAAAGGGGTAAATTACCTTAGGCCCCCTCTTAGTTTATGTTTTACGTGTCAGTCCTGTAAATATTTTAGGCCTTTTATTTACGTAGGGTTAATTGCACATTGGACCCCGTGCTTGTTAATATTTGCATTTATGCCCCTGTATGTGTGAGCCACGTGCTTCGTCACGTGTAGTTTTGGTTTATTTGCAACTCTTATCCTGTAGTTCTGGTTGCTTTATGAATGAATAGAAACTTTCTGGTAATTGCATATATGCCCCTGTGAGTGTTTTAATTCCCCATGTGCGTCTTTTGAGAGGGTTATTTGCAACATAGCCCCTGGACTTTTTGGTACGAGTTACCAAAAGGTCCTAGGACTTGTTTTTATTACCAGAAGGTCCCTGAGTGCCCCAGGCACGCGCCACGCGCGTTACTTGCTGGGAAAATTGCACCTGGACCCCCAGATCTTCGGGTATTTGCACTTCAGTCCCTGTGCACAGTGCCCCCTTTTGATTTTTGAATAAAATATCAAATCACCTCCAAATTCGATGAAAATTTGAAACATGGCTCCTGCCATGTTGTAGGATTTTTGAGAATTTTTTAGGACATTTTTGATTTTATTTGTTATTTTTAAAAATTCAAAAACCTCTATTTTAGCTACTGTCTAGAATTAAAAATCCCAAAAAAATATAAAAACACCTTCAAAAATTCCAAAAAAATTAGGTACTGTTTCTTTTGTGTGTTTTGATTTTCTAGCCAATTTTGGCTATTTTTCATTGAGTAAAAACCCTAAAAATTTAAAAACACCTAAACACTCATAAAAATTATAGTAAATAATCTAAAAACCCAAAAACAATACTTTTGGTGCTCAAATTTTCCTTGCTTTCTCTAGTATACAGGAAAATTACCTCCAGGTCCCTCTGACATCCTTAAATATTTTATTTTTGGATTTTGGTCCTGGCTGGACAGTACCTTGTCTGTTTAGTCCTGTTTGATTTTTAGAAAATAAAATACACCTTACAAAAATCCCAAAAATTCACCAAAAACATTAAAAAACCTAAAAAACATAAAAACATTTTTTCTTGAATTTTTGCTTGATTTTTGATGCTTTAAATAAATTGATAAAGTGTGCTTGTTTTTGTTGCCTTTTATTTTCTATACATTTTAAAAATCCAAAAAAATATAAAAATTATTAAAAAAACCACTAAAAATACTTTTCTTTTATTTTATTTTCTTTTTACTACTTCGTAGGCCCTAGGCCAACCCGTGCTCCTTGTGTTCGACCCTGGGTGCTATACCAGGTTAATCTCATAGCGAGACCACTCTCTTTTGTGCTTGATTGATTTTACATGTTTTGAGTGGCTGATTTTTCTTGATATACCTATCTGATGAATACCCATTCATCACTCTTTATTCTTATATTTTAGCTACAAAAACCTATGCAAATGCATGTAGATATGTGTAAATAGGACTATTTAGCAAAAGCATGCATGTTTGTAGAAATAAATAATTAGCATGTTTTTGTGCAAAAATAAAAGAATAAAGAAGAAAAAGAAAAAGAGGGAAATATTTAGAATAAATATTGAGCAACCTAACCCAAGGGAGGGCTCAGCATGGGCCTGACCGCATAAAAGCCACAAGTAGAGGGAGATAGGGGCTCTTGTGTAAATAATTATGTAAATAAATAAAATAATATTTTCCTCAACCAAAAATATACTTGTACATATTTTGTATATATTTAGGAACTATTAAAAACAAGATAAAAATCTAAAAAAATCAAAAATACCAAAAAGAACCTTTCACCATGTACATAGACCACCTCCCTTACCTTATTTCACCTTGTAAATAAAGCTATTTGTTTTCAAAACTTTTTGTAAATATTCTCTTTTATGTTTTGTAAATAAAATAAATAAAAAGAAACAAAACAAAAATCAAATAAAAATTACAAAATTACAAAATACAAAAATACCTTGTATGTATACCATGTATATAGATGTATATAACTAATTATTTAACCTATGTATATAAATAAAATAAAAATAGCCTTTTATTCCTCATTTTATCCTATAAATAAATAAAATATAAAATAGGAATAAAAATGTATAAAAATAAATAATTAAAAATCAAAAATCAAAAATCAATATAGTGTATATATACCTATGTATAGCTATATTATATAGACCTTATTTTTATTTCCAAAAATTAATTAAAAATCACAAAAAAATAGAAAAAATTAAAACAAATATTTTTCATGTTTTGAGTTTTTGAAAATTCGGCCATTTAAGGCCCCAAAAAAATCAAATAAAGATATAAGACTTGGCGGGCTCTGATTGGTCCACGGGGGATTGTTGACCCCCGGTCAACTCTCCCCCCAGGACCACCAGAGCCGGGTCCCCCTCGCCCGACCCGTTTTCTCCACTTTCTTCACGGATAACCCGACCGCCTTCTTCCTTAACCCCGGGCCCCGATTGATACCCGATCATCCAGGACCCTCGCCCGGGGTGGGTTTACCAGATCCGAAGCCCGAGCACCTCGCCCGATCACCATCTTCTCGGACCTGGCGCCATATTTAATGTCGTCACCGGCGACCTATTCACGCATCTTTGATCTTCCCCTCGGCGCCTGTGAGCTCCTCCAGACCACCCGAGTGACAGGCGAGTGATTTGGAGTGGAAGCGAGGCCTGGGCAGCCGGAAATCACTGATCCGGTGGTTGACTCCGCCGTGCGCCGCCGCGTGCGCGCCTGAGCCTCGGGGAGCTCGACGACCCCTTGAGGCAACGACCGGGAGCCTCCTTGGCTCCAGCCCAGTCGAATGCGCCCATCAGGTACCTTCCTTAGCCATTAGAGTAGCGTAGCTTTAGGTTTTTAGATTCGCAGTAGCGTAGCTCCGCCACCTCCACCAGCCGTCTCCGTCCACTCTCTTTATCATCCGACACCGCCATCACCTCCGCTAGCCTTCTCTCCACCTGCTCCGCCCCTTCACACCCCTTGTCTCGCCCAGGAGCAAGGTCTCGGCTCTCACCCCTCCGCCGCTCGCCGGAGAGCCATCGCCTCGCACCACCAGCCATCTTCCGCCCGCTCTGACGGGTCGAGGCACTTTTCCCTCGACCCAGCTTTATTACTGTGCAGGTTTCAGGGCCAATCGACCTCATCTGGAGGTCGAAACTTCTGGGCGCAGCAGCTCCAGCTCTTGGACGTCGCCAGAGCTCTCCGGAGCTCCTCGCCTCCATCGGAGCAGAGCAGCGGGTGCGGGGCTTCACGACGAAGCTCCCCAGCACCTCAGAGGCAGTAGGCGAGGACCATCGCGCACACGGAGGGCCGGCGAAAGTCGCCGGCGACCAGTTCTTCCAGCGTCCTCGCCGACCGTCGGATCGCCCTCATCGCCCCAGTTATCATCTGAGCCATCCATCCTAGGCGAGGCGTGACCGTCCGATCATCTCGAGGGTCGATCTTGACCGTCCGCGCGGAGAGAGAGAAGCGCCAGCTACTCGCGTCCGTCAGATTCGCCACGTGCCTTCCTCTCGTCCGTCGGATACACGAGGGTTTCATCTCCAGCCACCCTTAGCCGTCAGATCTGCCACGTGGAGTGCCCTCAGACGTCGATCAGCCCAACGTTCGCAAGTTCAAAGGCGCCGTTGATCTCCATCGTCAGATCTGCCACGCGTCATTCATCCAGGCGTCGACATTAATAAAAGGGGTAATTTGTCTTAGGCCCCTTTACTTTCCGCATTTAGTTTTTAATCCTGTAAATATTTAGTGTAGTTCTTTTATTTTTGTAAAAATTGCACTTAGGACCTTAACTTTTATGAGATTTGCATTGATGCCCCTGCCTGTTGTGGACACGTGCATCGACACGTGATTATTTGGTGTTTTTGCATATCTGGCCCTGTATTTTTGCCCTGTTACGTTTTCTATTTTTAAAAATAGGATTTGCAATCAAGTCCCTCCAGGCCTGAGTCACGCGCATCGTGCGTGGCCTGGAGGGTAATTTGCACTCTTAGTCCTATACTTTCCAGGGTTGTTGTCCCAGGGGTCCAGAACTTTGCTTTAATTGCAGAAAGGTCCCTGTGCACTGTTGGTTTTCTTTATTTTTGAATAAATATCAAATCACCTCCAAATCCAATGAGATTTTGACACATGGCTCCTGCCATGATGTAGGAATTTTACGGATTTTTGAGGACATTTTTGATTTTATTTAGTATTTTTTTAAAAATTCAAAAACCTCCTTTTTAGCTACTGTCTAGATATAAAAATACCAAAAAAATATAAAAACACCTTCAAAAATTCTAAAAAAATTAGCGACTGTTCTTCGCTTGTTGTTTGATTTTCTAGCCAACTTTGGCTATTTTTCATTGCCTAAAAACCCTAAAAATTGAAAAAACCATAAAAACTCATAAAAATTATAATAAATAATTTAAAAATCCAAAAACAATAATTAGGGTGCCTAAATTTTCCTTATCTTTTCTAGAATACAGGAAAATCACCTCCAGGGCTATCTGAGATCCTTAGATATTTTATCTTTGGGTTTCAAGCCTTGCTGGACAGTACCATTTCTTTTTCGCACTGTTTGATTTTTAGAAAATAATTTACCCATTAGAAAAATACCAAAAATTCACCAAAAACACTTAAAAACCTAAAAAACATAAAAACAATTTTTCCTTAATTTTTGCTTGATTTTTGGTGTGTTAAATAATTTGCCCAAGTGTGTTGATATTTGTTTTCTTTTATTTTCTTTATCTTTTAAAAATCCAAAAAAATATAAAAATTATCAAAAACCACTAAAAAACATTTCCTTTTATTTTTATATTGTTTTTACTACTTCGTAGGCCCTAGGCCAATCCGTGCTCCTTGTGTTCGACCCTGGGAGCTATACCAGGTTAATCTTATGGCTAGACCGCTCTTCTTGTTTTGAGTGATTTGATCTATTCTGAGTGGTTATTTTTCTTGATACACCCTCTCTCTGAGATCCGGGTCGCAACGACCCTTGTTTCATTACCTTCACCCGGGTCTTGAGGTAATTTTGGGGGATATCAGAATGGCGCCGTTGCCGGGGAGCACGGCTTAGTAGTTATTTTTGACTTTCTTTTCATTTTTGTTTTCGCGGCTTTTCGCGGCTCTCCGGAGCCCGCGGCTTTTCGCGGCTTTTGTTCATAGTTCCTTTTTGATTTATTTTGTTTTATTTTGATTTTCTTTTCTTTTTATTTTTGTTTGATTTTGTGTGACTATTTTATTTCTCATTTTTGCATATATACCCTTGTTCTTATTTTCATTTATTAATTGATTATTTTATTGGTCTGACCACCCTCTTCTGTCTTTCTTGCGAGGGCCCGAGGACCGCGGAGGCGACTTTCGAGGAGCCGGTGCAGCCGCGGAGTTCGGAGGCGGCTTCTTTCTCTACGAAGCCGCAGGAGAGAGAGCGAGAGAGAGAGAGTGAGTGGGAGAGGATAGCTTAGTTTATTTTCAGTTCATTTATTATTGTAATAATACAGGAACTGTGAGACTTTTAGACACTTAGACCGTAGCGGGTCTGTTTCGCCGAGCACCGGCGTGCTCGGGGGACCCATTAGGACCTACGGCTTTTTCGCGGCGTTTATCACGGTTTTCTTTTTCTTTTCTTACTGTCATTTTCCGGATTTTTCGCGGTTTTTGCTCGAGCCCCTAGACATAGGATTTTTGTTGATTGTGACGTAGGATCTCTAAGGCCCAACACTTAATAGAATATCTGTTCCTATAGAACGTAATTGGACCTTACTAAAATTCACTGAAAAAGTTAGTTTAATTGGATTCGAGACCACGTGCCGTTAGGAGTCACATACAGCGCTGGCAGGACCCGTTGTGGCGGGCACCGAGTGACTCCCAAGATCGGACTCCGGACTCGATTCGGTTGACTAACTATTGTTCTTCACGATCAATAGAAATTGCCTGTTTAGGACTCGGTTTTTACCGCTGCATCATATAGCTTAGTTTATTTTCTGTCTTTATTTTATGCGCGGATCATTTTGCATGTAGAGTGCTGGCGGCAGGTACGCATTTCTTACTCAGCATGCATCATTGATTTCACGTGCATCGGCTTTTTCGTCTTCTCCCCCCGTTTTTGGACTTAATAACCAGGAGAACCGAAAAATTCGTTAGGCGTTTCTTTTTATTGAAAAATATCTAAAAACAAAAACAATAAAATCGGGACTGCTAATCTTACTTGACCTAAAAGACACTTCACTGAAAATCTGTCTTGGGGAGAGTAACCCCCTCCTTGTCTGGTTTGGATGAGCGAGAGAGTGATCCGCACATTAGGATAGAGCCTCCGATCTTCTCTTGACTGATTACCGGCTTTCAGTACGGGACAGTCGGTTGAGAGAGATTTGGATACCTATTGA
Source organism: Ottelia alismoides (assembly GCA_037367405.1). NCBI lineage: Eukaryota > Viridiplantae > Streptophyta > Magnoliopsida > Alismatales > Hydrocharitaceae > Ottelia > Ottelia alismoides. The sequence goes on from JAZKJV010000112.1 coordinate 172,711, forward strand.
CCTCACGTAATCGCTCTGACAGATTGGATGATCACCTAAAATAAAATTGACAAGATAATTGACCGATCCCTTCGGTCTTCAGCTCTGTGTGCGTAGGTGAATTGGGGGTTTGCTTGTTCATCTTGTTTGATTGCCAGATCCCTTCGATCCTTTCTCATCTTCCTTCTATTTCCCTCCCTCACCTCCCTTCATTCCACCTTCTTCTCCTTTATCCCTGGATGATGGATCACCCTCACTGTGAGCCGACTCTTACGGCTTCTTCTCCGTCCTCTGACCATCACTCCAGTCCACCTTCTAGGGAGGTCGGATCTTCGACCAACCTCCCGCTCCCTCCCTCCCTTTCATCTCATCACTCTGGGCATGCTGTGCTAGACGTCCGGGGATACCAGCTAGAGCAGATGCGAGACCCGGACGATGCTGTTGCTGAGTTGAGAGCGCACTCCGTTGGTGACCAGAGAGAGCAGTGGAGATTAGCAGACATATCCTATTCCGAAGGGATGGAGGAGCAGATAACACATGGAGCTCAGTCAGCTTCTACATTAGGTCCATTCGTGTTGGATTTGGATTACGTTCAGCGACTGCCGACATTTTCAGGAGAGGCGCACGAGGAGCCGTATCTTCACCTGTCAGCTTTCGAGGAGTTTTGTAGAGCACAGAGATATTCAGATGTCACTGCAGATGAGCTGATGAGCAGGACCTTCCCATTTACGCTTCACGACAGAGCCATGAGATGGCACCGACGATTGGGGAGGACATTCGAGACGTGGGGAGAGCTACGCCGAGAGTTCTTACAGAGATACTTTCCTCCACGTAGAGCAGAGTTTATGCGGTCTTTGATCATGGACTTTTCAGTTGACCCCCAGGAGCCATTGCACGAGGCATGGCCGAGGTTTCTTGACCTCTTGAGGAGATTTCCAGAGCACGGACTTCCACTTACAGACTTGATAGAGATCTCCATGCGGGGGATGACCGCGGAGCAGATAGCACTGGTGATTACCACATGTGGCGGTTCACACCGCAGTTCCGACATACACTTCCTGGATACCATCTCGAGGTTACTTTCACAGAGATCTTCTTCGCGAGATGCCATGGTCGGGACAACACATGTGGACGATGTTGTACCAGTGCGGTGTGTCACTTTACATAGTGATTCAGCTTCTACACACCAGTCCGAGGATTTGGATGATGCTGCACCATTGACAGAGGAGATGACAGCGATAGCAGAGGTTCGGACCCAGAGTCCACTTGAGTTCCCGTTGGCTTTCCAGTTGGAGTTCGAGTCAGCCCCAGAGTTTCCTTTTGACGAGTCTTGGATATCAGATCTTCTGATACTCCAGGAGCCGGAGGAGCCCCAGCTTTTGCAGCCATTGATTCAGACACTTCAGCTTCCAGTCCCGGAGGAGTCAGTCTCCTTCCTGCAGAGACACTTCTCGGATGCAGTCAGTTACCAGGACTCAGCCCAGCAGCCACAGCTTGAGGATGGACACCACTTTGAGAGTACAGACACTGAGAGTCCCGTCTTCGAGCCTTTTATCCTCCACTTCGTTGAGATAGATACACTTCCTGAGGACCAGCTGACAGCCAGCATAGCCGCAGAGCGAGGATCAGCTGCAGACACTTTGCCAGTTTCCGCGTTGTTGACGAGTTCCTTCTCCTGCTTCCAGATTGCCGAGACTTACACTTCAGATGATGATGCAGCCTGGTGCACTGAGTGGACACTTGATAGCAGCGCAGATGCCTACCTAGATCCCGATCCTCTTCTTCTCACTTCTGATCTTGCATCTCTCCCCGAGGGTTATCTGCGGGAGGATGCCGCACTCGATGAGTACTCGGTTTCACCTGCTGAGAGTGTCTCCGATCTGGCGGAACACGAAACCGAGTCTTTAGATCATTCTGATTTTGATTCTTCTCACCTCGACGACCCTCGCGAGGATGAGCCCATCCTGGAGATATTCGATGATCTGCCTGATCTTCTTCCATTTCATTCATCGGATATCAGTCTTCTTAGAGAGTCTCCTGATCCTGACCTTCCACATCTTTTTGAGACGGTGATTGACGTGGAGGATTCCATGACTGATCCATCCTTCTCCACGTTTGATTTCTTCGGCTCCACATTTCTACTCCAGTCTGAACCAGAGCCGATGATTTCCTTTGTGCTACCGGATCCCGACCACTTATTTCCATATCTTTGGCCGGTAGCAGACACCCGCTTGATTGCATACCTGGGTGTCGTACTTTACACTGCTGAGTTCGTCGTTGTTCTCACACCGAGACTGCGGCGACAGTACGGCATTCGCCTTACCGATGCCGTCCTGAACCTTGATACTGCATTATCCCAGCCTTTGCGCCCAGCTAGGGGCGTAAAATCTAGCGCTTGTTGAGAGGCACCTCAACATTGTACTCTTTTGTATATACGTGTTTCGTCTTACTTTGATCCTTCTTTCTTCCGTTCTTGTTTTCACCCCAGGTCTCACCTAGGATTATCTTTGCTATACTTAGGATATTTCTCATCCTAAGTATAGGGGGGTGAAGACACCGGGTTGTTCTTCGTTCTGTTCCATCACTCTTGTTGTTGCCTATACTTAAGGTTCTCCACCTTAAGTATAGGGGGAGTGATGTCCTCCTTCTTGTATATATTCGTGATTTTCTTCGTGTCTTGCTACCCCTGTTTTGATGCCTATACTTAGGGATATTTTGCCCTAAGTATAGGGGGGGTAGACCCTGTACATTCTCCACTCGGTTTTCCCTTAGTATACAGCCTGCTATACTTAGGATTATTTGATCCTAAGTATAGGGGGAAGACCCGAGCCCCTTTTGACTTCTTATTCTCCTTTTGTATAGCCTTCCTTTTCACTTCCCTATACAAAGCACGAGTTATGTCTTCTTCATCGCTCTTGACTCTGAGGACATCGTTCGAGCTAAGTATAGGGGGGTGTGTATATATTTCATATATACTTTAGCCATAACTCGTACTTTGTGTGAGTGTGTTAATAAATAAAAATGGCTAAAAACCACAAAAATTAAAAATTTTCATGTACATAATCTTCTTTTATTTTGCACATAAATAGCTAGTGTACAAATTATTTTTGTAAAAATGATTTCAAAAATCTTTTGTGTGTAAAGCTTGTGTAAATATCTTCTGTATCAAAATTATGTATATAGTACAAAATTTTTCCAAAATGTTTTGAAAATCAAAAGTTTGCAAAAATCTTGTGTAAATGTGTGTAAATATCTTTTTGCAAAACTTGCACTTCATGCATCATCATTCATGATTTCAAAACATTTTTCAAAAATTTTGCATGATTGTAAAATTTGTGTAAATATGCATCTTTTTGTACATATGTATATAGTTTTTCTGGATGATAGTTGACATTTAAACTAGCCTGGAATTCAAATTGAGAAATGGAGCTTGATTAAGATCTTAATCCACCTAACTCTAAGAGGAACCTTATAGGGCATAGGTTTAAGGCTTTTCAGGTCCATGGTGACTTAATTCTTTGAGTCCACTAGGCTATGATCACATGTCATCTCAATGAGCCTAAGTAGAGCACTTAACAACAACACATGACTCATATAGATTATGGCTTTACTTGGACAACCGCACTATGCACCGAGCTCTCTACGGAGGAGATGGTGAGGAGGCAGTCTTCCTTGACTTGGGGTAGCATATGAGGGTAGTACTTCTAGGCGGAACCTCTCTTCTTCATTTAGTGAAGGAAGTGCGTCTCAACTTGGTCTGGTCGCCATGAAGTCTAACGACGGGAGTTGTGGGTTGCAATAAAGCTTCAAAAGAGGGATAGTCTGCTGGCTCAAGAGGAAAAACTCCTTGTATATATGCTGCACATGTACATGTTGTATAGATGCACTCGAAAAAAAAAATGTGTGTGAAAAAGATAAGAACTCCAAAAAAGTGGTGGGTCTGAGAGAAAATGATAATCCCACCGGAGTATGTATATAAGTGCAATAAGCAAAGCTTGGTTTCATGATCCACCTGTTGTAGCTTGCAGCAGGGAGACTTGGCTACACTGGTCAAGCTCCCAAGGGTACTTGGCTACACTGGCCTTGACCCATTCTCTTCTTCCCCCTCTTCTTGAGCCGGTTGTACTTGAACTTAGAAGGGAATACCCCGCTCCTCGAGGAAAGAGTGGCCAGATTGAGGTCATAGAGTTACCTTGTTGGGGAGGGTTGTCAAGTTGCCATTTCTGAGGTGGAGAGCTTAGACCTCACTTTCACAGGACAGGAAAAGATTCATGATCTTCAGGGTTTGTGATTGATGACTTGTTCTGACCTGGAGCATTGAGGAGTCTTGGTTATAGAATAGTGGAACTTGGAGGCTGTCAGGTTTTGAGCTTAAGTCTAAATAAGGTTCCGACACATCAATAATCCAAAGATCTGATTAAGCTCCATACCTCAATTTAATGAAGGCAAGTTTAATAATCAGCCTTGATCCATGTACATTCTCTTTTTCTTTTTCTTTTTCTTTCTTTTGCACTTCTTTTTCAAATAAGTGTTTGCTAAGGGACTAGCAAAGTATAGTATAGGGGGGTGATGAATACCCATTCATCACTCTTTATTCTTATATTTTAGCTACAAAAACCTATGCAAATGCATGTAGATATGTGTAAATAGGACTATTTAGCAAAAGCATGCATGTTTGTAGAAATAAATAATTAGCATGTTTTTGTGCAAAAATAAAAGAATAAAGAAGAAAAAGAAAAAGAGGGAAATATTTAGAATAAATATTGAGCAACCTAACCCAAGGGAGGGCTCAGCATGGGCCTGACCGCATAAAAGCCACAAGTAGAGGGAGATAGGGGCTCTTGTGTAAATAATTATGTAAATAAATAAAATAATATTTTCCTCAACCAAAAATATACGTGTACATATTTTGTATATATTTAGAAACTATTAAAAACAAGATAAAAATCTAAAAAAAATCAAAAATACCAAAAAGAACCTTTCACCATGTACATAGACCACCTCCCTTACCTTATTTCACCTTGTAAATAAAGCTATTTGTTTTCAAAACTTTTTGTAAATATTCTCTTTTATGTTTTGTAAATAAAATAAATAAAAAGAAACAAAACAAAAATCAAATAAAAATTACAAAATTACAAAATACAAAAATACCTTGTATGTATACCATGTATATAGATGTATATAACTAATTATTTAACCTATGTATATAAATAAAATAAAAATAGCCTTTTATTCCTCATTTTATCCTATAAATAAATAAAATATTAAATAGGAATAAAAATGTATAAAAATAAATAATTAAAAATCAAAAATCAAAAATCAATATAGTGTATATATACCTATGTATAGCTATATTATATAGACCTTATTTTTATTTCCAAAAATTAATTAAAAATCACAAAAAAATAGAAAAAATTAAAACAAATATTTTTCATGTTTTGAGTTTTTGAAAATTCGGCCATTTAAGGCCCCAAAAAAATCAAATAAAGATATAAGACTTTGCGGGCTCTGATTGGTCCACGGGGGATTGTTGACCCCCGGTCAACTCTCCCCCCAGGACCACCAGAGCCGGGTCCCCCTCGCCCGACCCGTTTTCTCCACTTTCTTCACGGATAACCCGACCGCCTTCTTCCTTAACCCCGGGCCCCGATTGATACCCGATCATCCAGGACCCTCGCCCGGGGTGGGTTTACCAGATCCGAAGCCCGAGCACCTCGCCCGATCACCATCTTCTCGGACCTGGCGCCATATTTAATGTCGTCACCGGCGACCTATTCACGCATCTTTGATCTTCCCCTCGGTGCCTGTGAGCTCCTCCAGACCACCCGAGTGACAGGCGAGTGATTTGGAGTGGAAGCGAGGCCTGGGCAGCCGGAAATCACTGATCCGGTGGTTGACTCCGCCGTGCGCCGCCGCGTGCGCGCCTGAGCCTCGGGGAGCTCGACGACCCCTTGAGGCAACGACCGGGAGCCTCCTTGGCTCCAGCCCAGTCGAATGCGCCCATCAGGTACCTTCCTTAGCCATTAGAGTAGCGTAGCTTTAGGTTTTTAGATTCGCAGTAGCGTAGCTCCGCCACCTCCACCAGCCGTCTCCGTCCACTCCCTTTATCATCCGACACCGCCATCACCTCCGCTAGCCTTCTCTCCACCTGCTCCGCCCCTTCACACCCCTTGTCTCGCCCAGGAGCAAGGTCTCGGCTCTCACCCCTCCGCCGCTCGCCGGAGAGCCATCGCCTCGCACCACCAGCCATCTTCCGCCCGCTCTGACGGGTCGAGGCACTTTTCCCTCGACCCAGCTTTATTACTGTGCAGGTTTCAGGGCCAATCGACCTCATCTGGAGGTCGAAACTTCTGGGCGCAGCAGCTCCAGCTCTTGGACGTCGCCGGAGCTCTCCGGAGCTCCTCGCCTCCATCGGAGCAGAGCAGCGGGTGCGGGGCTTCACGGCGAAGCTCCCCAGCACCTCAGAGGCAGTAGGCGAGGACCATCGCGCACACGGAGGGCCGGCGAAAGTCGCCGGCGACCAGTTCTTCCAGCGTCCTCGCCGACCGTCGGATCGCCCTCATCGCCCCAGTTATCATCTGAGCCATCCATCCTAGGCGAGGCGTGACCGTCCGATCATCTCGAGGGTCGATCTTGACCGTCCGCGCGGAGAGAGAGAAGCGCCAGCTACTCGCGTCCGTCAGATTCGCCACGTGCCTTCCTCTCGTCCGTCGGATACACGAGGGTTTCATCTCCAGCCACCCTTAGCCGTCAGATCTGCCACGTGGAGCGCCCTCAGACGTCGATCAGCCCAACGTTCGCAAGTTCAAAGGCGCCGTTGATCTCCATCGTCAGATCTGCCACGCGTCATTCATCCAGGCGTCGACATTAATAAAAGGGGTAATTTGTCTTAGGCCCCTTTACTTTCCGCATTTAGTTTTTAATCCTGTAAATATTTAGTGTAGTTCTTTTATTTTTGTAAAAATTGCACTTAGGACCTTAACTTTTATGAGATTTGCATTGATGCCCCTGCCTGTTGTGGACACGTGCATCGACACGTGATTATTTGGTGTTTTTGCATATCTGGCCCTGTATTTTTGCCCTGTTACGTTTTCTATTTTTAAAAATAGGATTTGCAATCAGGTCCCTCCAGGCCTGAGTCACGCGCATCGTGCGTGGCCTGGAGGGTAATTTGCACTCTTAGTCCTATACTTTCCAGGGTTGTTGTCCCAGGGGTCCAGAACTTTGCTTTAATTGCAGAAAGGTCCCTGTGCACTGTTGGTTTTCTTTATTTTTGAATAAATATCAAATCACCTCCAAATCCAATGAGATTTTGACACATGGCTCCTGCCATGGTGTAGGAATTTTACGGATTTTTGAGGACATTTTTGATTTTATTTAGTATTTTTTTAAAAATTCAAAAACCTCCTTTTTAGCTACTGTCTAGATATAAAAATACCAAAAAAATATAAAAACACCTTCAAAAATTCTAAAAAAATTAGCGACTGTTCTTCGCTTGTTGTTTGATTTTCTAGCCAACTTTGGCTATTTTTCATTGCCTAAAAACCCTAAAAATTGAAAAAACCATAAAAACTCATAAAAATTATAATAAATAATTTAAAAATCCAAAAACAATAATTAGGGTGCCTAAATTTTCCTTATCTTTTCTAGAATACAGGAAAATCACCTCCAGGGCTATCTGAGATCCTTAGATATTTTATCTTTGGGTTTCAAGCCTTGCTGGACAGTACCATTTCTTTTTCGCACTGTTTGATTTTTAGAAAATAATTTACCCATTAGAAAAATACCAAAAATTCACCAAAAACACTTAAAAACCTAAAAAACATAAAAACAATTTTTCCTTAATTTTTGCTTGATTTTTGGTGTGTTAAATAATTTGCCCAAGTGTGTTGATATTTGTTTTCTTTTATTTTCTTTATCTTTTAAAAATCCAAAAAAATATAAAAATTATCAAAAACCACTAAAAACATTTCCTTTTATTTTTATATTGTTTTTACTACTTCGTAGGCCCTAGGCCAATCCGTGCTCCTTGTGTTCGACCCTGGGAGCTATACCAGGTTAATCTTATAGCTAGACCGCTCTTCTTGTTTTGAGTGATTTGATCTATTCTGAGTGGTTATTTTTCTTGATACACCCTCTCTCTGAGATCCGGGTCGCAACGACCCTTGTTTCATTACCTTCACCCGGGTCTTGAGGTAATTTTGGGGGATATCACTATCCTCTGAGATCCGGGTCGCAACGACCCTTGTCTTATTACCTTCACCCGGGTCTTAGGGATTTTCGGGTTATCACAGGTCCTCTGCATAGGAATATTGATTCGGAGGTATCAGATTAGTTGAGTCAATGAGTTGACTTAACAAGATCGAGATAACCAAAGACCTATGATGAATTACTGTCACATCACAGGCAAACATCCTCTGACCAGAGACAGATATATTACTATATGTCTGAGCATGTACATTTGGCAGACCAATAGGTTGATGACCTAATCAAGGTCTATACACCGGCGAGCTGGTGTGCATGTAAGGGCATATGAGTAATATGATCTCTCAAAGGGATCATACAGGTTCACTTGTGAACCGGGAGACATGAGCTCACTCATGAGGTATTGGGATTGACCAAATTCCATGCATGGTCATCATGCTTTAGAAGCATGATATGAATTTGAAGGTAAGATATATGCTTTGTGAAAGCATATGATCTGTACCATATCCCAAGGACCAAGATTGAGAAACTTAATGATCGGACTATGAAGATGACAGTGTAAAAGTGATCTTTATCTTCATGATGATCATGAGTCTTCCAGTATGCAGGATGTACATGTATTGGGAATACCTGAAGGGTGATTTGATCATAAACGATTGTATAACCATGACGCTTCCATTCCGAGGGAGTGATGAAACAGGTCTGGATTTTAGTGACTCCTCTCATCAGAGAAGTGACCTAATCTTAGTCCATTTACTGGACATTGATCTGAATGAGATTCAGATGCAATGAGAAGATTAGGTATACGGTCTTGATTTAATCAAGTATCTATGAGAGTCCATGGGATCTGGATTTGAGATGTGATCTCAATATCCAAGTCACTATACGTGGAACAACACAATCGCCCTGTCCTTATCTCCAAGTATCTGAGGAGAAATAGCATTGTTCTTAAATGGTTTGAGAACAATTCCATGAGATCTAAGCAAAGAGAAGTTGATAATTAAATGTAATTTAATTATCAAGATGTATGAGAAATTATCCAATATAATTAAATGTGATTTAATTATTATGGATAAGAATAATGTAGATAGTAATATCCAATTATTCCATATATATTATAAATGTGATTTATAATGTATTAGAGAGAGTTAAATATAATTTATATTAGTAGATTAATTATTAATGTGTATTGGATACACATTGTTTAATTAATTGAAAATGTAAATTACATTTTGTTTTGGGTTGTGAATTTGATTCACAATATTCCAATGTCAAGATTGCAATATTCCCAAAATTAATTGAGAATTATTTTGGTGAATTAAAATACCAACAAATTGTTGTTGGAAAATAAGTAGAGAGAAAATTAAGGAGAAGTGCAATCTCATGGGAATCATGAGATTGCACTCCTCATTAGGAATGAGGGGGGCGGCACCCAATTCCCTTGGGAAATTGGTGGCCGTCCCCTCTTCCAAATAAGGAGAGCATCTCCTTTGCCTTCTCTCTCCTTATTTGATTGATTTAGATTTAGTATTAATATTTGTTTGATTTATCAAATATATTTTATCAAATTAAATCACAAGTTGTTGGCTTTTACCAACAACAATCTTGACCATTGGATTGCCATAAATCAATCTCAACCATTGATTTTATATGACACATGGATTGAGATCCATGGATCCCAAAACCCTATAAATAGAGAGGCATTCTTGGCTCTCTCTTTACACATGCTATTGTAGCAAAACTCTCTCTCTCTCTTTCTCTCATACTCGACAGCCCTCTCTCCCCCTTCCTCTTGGTGGCCGTCCACCTTAGTGGAGGGAATCGTCGTCGCCCTCGCCTTCGTGCTGCCGCTTCGACGCTCTGCGGTTCTCCGTCTACTTCGAGTGCTTCGCCCATGAAGGAGACGTTCTATCTCGTGCGACGAGATCAGGAGCAACCACGCTTGGATCAACTTCTTGGATTGCGAGGACTACGCGGTTCATCCCCGCGCTCGCAAGCGATCTCTCCGACGATCGGACTTGAGACAGGAGGTCTCTTCTCTTAGAGACTCGATCAACCATGCTTCAAGAGGTATTGCATTATACTTGTTGTGGTTATAGATGAAACGATCCGAGAATGGTTCTTGGATCATGTGGTTTCATCGAATAAAAAATTTTTAAATTCCGCTGCACCGAGCAACTAGTACGACTAGTCGTTCTTCGTCGTATCCGATACGACGCTCACGCTTCCGTGATGCGCTTGAGGATCTCTCCATATCCTTCAAGTGGTATCAGAGCCTTAGGTCGACGGTTTCGAATAGTGATTCGTTAACCAAGGACGACTTGGGTTCGCTAAGGTCGCGAAAGTTTTCATCGCATTTGATTTCGCAGATCTGTTTAGTAAATAAATTCGGCACTGTTTAAATTGTTTAAACACGAATTCTATACTTGGATTATGTTCCCCATTAAATAAGAAAACCATAGGATCTGAGTTTGCGTAAATCGGATTTCGTATGCTCGAGATATGGTCGTTTTAATGAACATGTATGCACTGTTGCGGGAACTGTGAATCTGAACGTGATTAAAATGTTAATTACTGCTTAGACTTGCCTCGAAATGCGTGAAATATCACTTAGGTTCTGTCCTAAGTCAAATTAGCAAACTTTAGAAATTGACTTTGCTTAATTTGGATTTAATATGATTGAGATATGCCAATTTTAGTAAGTAGGGGTCACTGCTGAAATTGCTTTCCTAATCTAGAACCAAGTGATTGTCAATTAGTGAAATTAATTGTTAATTTCGTGAATTAATCTTGAAAATATTTGAGAAATATTGAAACATGATTATTTTCCTAATTGACTTGGCCCCAACCAATTAGTTGATTAGATTTGATCTAAACCTTAATTAGAATTACAATCATCAAACTTCTTGCTTGAATAGGACTTGGGAATTTGCCTAGCAAATTTCCTTAAAATCAAAATTGTTTTGATTACTATATGGTATAATTTCGGTTGAAGAACCGATGATCATCTCAAGTACAAAATAATCAATTTGGCATTATCCTTTCCCGAGGTGGATATGGTGTCTAGTCGGGGATCGCTGGTCAGCGGGTTGCAACGTATCTGGTCCGCCCCACTCCCGTCGGTACTGGCCATGACAGCGGGTAGGGCCGGGATAATGTCCGAGGGATTATGATGTATTTTTCTAATTATTAAAATACGAATTAATACGTACTTTGAGATTAATATCATATATATTTAAGCATAAAATTAAGTTTGATTGATTAAATTGGATTGATAATTAATTTAATATGATTAAGTTAATTATATCCAATTGAGAATACTCTAATATGATTAGAGTTAATAATTCCCTTGGAAGAATTAATTATATGAATGTGATTCATAGTAATTAATTAAATTTGAATAAGAGGTAGAGGATCACATAAGTGACATCCATGGTCTTCCGTCAAGGCGAAGGGTTTCTGTCGCCAGGGATTGTATATAGGAGACGCCTGTACGTAGTGACAGCTCCTATATACAAGCACATCTGGATCGGACTCTTTGCTTCTCGAAAGAGTAAGGCCGTATGCGTAGTGACCCCAATATCGGATCCTCATATTATTGGGGCGATATTGGATTGCGTATAGCGAGTTCTAATCCTGTTGACGGTTGGTTCAATTAATGACAGGTCAACATCACCTTAGGGGTGGTGGGCCTGGGTATTAAAGACCGAATTGGGAATGCAAGTTGGACTTGCAAGGCGGAATGTGTTCCCGCTTCTCTTTATTGGAGTTACAGTTTCTCATATTATTGGGATGTAACAAAGATAAAGAGGAGATCTCAGTTCTTGCTTGAGATATATCGGTAAGTATATCTCCTACTTTGAAAGTGAATAAGGGAATAAACTTTCATAGTTGACATAGCAAGACTAATTTGATTTAAAAATGTCTTAATCAAATAAAATTAAATTGAATATATGATTATATGTTCTAATATAGTGCATTCTCAATTTCAGAAAATGAAGGCCATGAACCCACTGAGCAGGCTTCTGGAGGTCAACCAATTGACCAGACCAAATTACTCGGATTGGATCCGTAATTTGGAGCTTGTGCTTTTGGCAGAGCGCATCAGTTATGTGCTCTCTGAAAACAAACTTGAAAATCCTAAATCTAAGGAAGACAAAGCATATAATGACAAGTATGATGAAGATCATGTCTTGGCTAGGTGCTATATCTTGGGTTCTCTCTCCAATGTTCTTCAGAAGCAACATGTGGAGATGAGTATTTGCCAGAATATCATGCAGAATCTAAAGGATATGTTTGGTGACATTAACCGCACCCAGCGGTACAATGTTATGAAAGAACTCGTTCGCTGCAAGATGCAGGAAGGGACCTCGGTCCGCGAGCATGTACTCAAAATGTTTGGGTACTTGTCGGAGCTTGAGACTCTGGGGGCGACGATGGATGCAGACATGCAATCTGATTTCATTCTGCTGTCATTGCCCAAATCTTTCAATAACTTTGTGGTGTCATTCCACATGAATAAGCTGGAACTGACAAATGCTGGGCTTCTTGCTGCATTAAAGTCTGCAGAAGACGTAATGAAGAAAGATGGTCCCACTGGCACTGCAATGGTTGCACAGGTCACAGGGAAGCGCGGTCGGAAGCAAGGTTCTCGGAAGGGCCCGACCCAGAAGAGAAAGAAGAAGGGACAAAGTGTTGCCTCATCTTCCAATGCATCCACTTTAATGGCGTCGAAGAAAACTGACGTCTGTCACCACTGCAAGAAGCCGGGGCACTGGAGGCGTAATTGCCCGGATTACCTGAAGTCGATCGACAAAGGTAAAGCCCCAGCAGGTATGAAATCTACATTTATCATTGAAACCAGCTTTCTCGTCGGACGAGAAGGAAGTTGGGTTGTTGATTCTGGTGCTTCTGTTCATGTATGCAATTTGTTGCATTTGTTTCAGGAAACTAGAAAGCTTGAAGAAGGGGAGATAGTCATCCAGATGGGATCTGATGCAAGTGTTGCAACAGTCGCCGTCGGGACTTGTCGACTATCATTATCTAGTGGTAGAGTCCTAGTACTTAAAGAGTGTCTTTATGTACCTGAAGTCATAAGGAATCTAATATCTGTATCTAAGTTAGTTAGAAGTGGGTATTCATTCCTGTTCTGTAATAAATTAGTCATAAACCGTTATGATAAATATATTGCAGATGGTATTTTGACTTCTGGAGGACTCTATGAATTGTGCATTGATAAATGTGTTATGAATGTTACAAGCACTAATAAAAACCCTAAAAGATCCAGGGAGAATGAAAATCTCTCAAATGAGATTTGGCATCAAAGGCTTGGTCATTTGTCTGTTGATAAGATCAATAGATTAATTAAGGATGGACCTTTAGATTTTCTACAGGTTCAACCTTTGCCTACTTGCAAGAATTGCATTAAGGAAAAATGACCAGGATGCCTTTTCGTAACAAGGTTACAAGATGTGAAGGTATTATTGACCTAATACATACTGATGTATGCGGTCCCTTCAGTACCGCGACCCGAAATGGATATCGATATTATTTGACGTTTATTGATGACCATCCGCGATACGGGTTTGTCTTCCTATTACGTCATAAGTCTGAAACCTTTGAAAAGTTCAAAGAATTCAAGGCTTTAGTTGAGAACCAAACCGATAGGAAGATTAAACGAATTCGATCTGATCGAGGTGGCGAATACCTATCAGATGAATTTAAGGAATACCTTAAAGAGAATGGAATTATTTCCAATCTCACTCCTCCTGGAACTCCCCAACTTAATGGTGTTGCTGAAAGATGCAACAGAACCATCATGGATATGGTTCGTTCAATGATGAGCAAAGCACATTTACCACTTAGTTTCTGAGGATATGCAGTAGAGACTGCAATATATATCCTGAATAAGATTCCTAGAAAATCTGTACCTAAGACTCCTCATGAGCTCTGGTATGGAACCAAACCTAGTGTTAATCACTTGAGGGTTTGGGGTTGCTTGGTCCATGCAAAGAATGTGGATGCAAGCAAGCTAGAATCTCGCTCTCGTGAGTGTTACTTCATAGGGTATGTTAGAGATGGTATTGGATACCAACTCTATGACCCTGAGACTCAGAAAGTTTTTGTTTCTAGAGATGTGAAATTTCTGGAGAATGATTTCCTCAAGGGTCAAGATAAATATGAAGTAAAGGAACTCATTGAATCTCCCGAGGATTCTGAGCTTCCTGAACCAGAAACTGAAGAAGTAAATAAAGATGATACACCCATACCTCTTCGAAGGAGTTCGAGGGTGGTTGCACCACCAGAAAGGTATGGAATCCATGTGTCAGGTGAAACTGACAGTGATCCTACTTCATTTGATGAAGCACTCGCGGATCATGACATGGATAGATGGATGCTAGCAATGAAGTCAGAAATTGACTCCATGCATAAGAATGGTGTATGGACCCTAGAGGATCCACCTAAAGGGGTAAAACCCATTGGGTGCAAATGGATCTTCAAGAGAAAGAGGGGACCTGATGGGAAAGTAGAGACTTTCAAGGCACGGCTCGTAGCCAAGGGCTACACACAGAGAGAAGGCATCGACTACGATGAGATATTCTCTCCTGTGGCTATGCTTAAATCTATCAGGGCATTGCTAGCTATAGCTGCATATCTTGACTACGACATCTGGCAGATGGACGTCAAGACGGCTTTCCTCAATGGATACCTCGAGGAGGATACCTACATGGAGCAGCCCCAGGGCTTCATGACTGAGGATGGCAAAGTATGCAAGCTGAAGAAATCCATCTATGGGCTCAAGCAAGCTTCTCGTAGTTGGAACATCAGATTTGACGAAACCATAAAGAGTTATGATTTTGTGCAGAATCCTGATGAACCTTGTGTGTACAAGAAGCTTAGTGGGAGCGCCATTGTGTTCATCGTGCTTTATGTAGATGACATCCTTATCATTGGGAATGATACAGGGATGATGACCAGTGTAAAGATTTGGTTGTCCCATACCTTTGAGATGAAAGATCTTGGAGAAGCCTCTTACATCTTGGGTCTGAAGCTGTTCAGAAACCGAGAGAAGAGGATATTGGGATTGTCACAACAAGGATACATTAAGAAGATTCTTGAACGATTCCGTATGGATAGTTTCAAGAAAGGATTCCTACCCTTAAGACATGGTATCCACCTGTCTAAAGGAATGGCTCCTCAAACTGTTGAAGAAAAGAAGGCCATGGCTGGATGTCCTTATGCATCAGCCGTAGGAAGCTTAATGTATGCCATGATGTGTACTAGGCCAGATATCTGCCATGTAGTGGGAGTGGTAAGTCATTACCAATCCTGCTATGGAGAACAACACTGGAATGCAGTAAAGAACATATTCAAATATCTAAGACGGACGCAAGATAACATCTTGGTCTATGGAGATGGTGATCTCCAAGTCTTGGGATATACAGATTCTGACTTACAATCGGATATTGATGATCGAAAGTCGACATCAGGGTTTGTGTTCCTGTTGAACGGTGGTGCAGTGAGCTGGAGAAGCAAAAAGCAGGACACTACGGCAAATTCAACAACAGAAGCTGAATACATTGCCGCATCGGATGCTGCAAAGGAGGCGGTGTGGTTGCGCAAGTTCGTCCAGGAGCTTGGCGTAATTTCCTCTGATACTCCCATCCCGCTACTCTGTGATAACACGGGAGCCATTGCCCAAGCGAAGGAACCCAGATGGCATCAGAAGAGCAAGCACGTAGAAAGGAAATACCACATCATTCGGGAGATTCAAAAGTGTGGTGACATCATCATCACCAAGGTGGCCTCCACCGACAACATTGCTGATCCTCTTACCAAACCTCTGACACAGAAGGTTTTTGACCAGCATGTAATGAGTATGGGTTTAAGGCTTGTTCCTGAATGGTTCTGAGGGCTAGTGGGAGATTGTTAGCAATGTGAGCCCGAGGCGAAACATTCCTACAATAAATGTTATTGTAATAGATGATTTATTAATAAAAGTTATTGATTTTGTTTCACTCCCTTTCTGATATTGAATGAATGAATGCACTATAAGGTCCCTCTGTACAATAAGGGTTATGTACCATGGCCAACTTGATAATCATACAGCTGTTGATTCATTAAGTGAATCATAGAGGCTGATGCTTGGATGAATATCTAAGGAGTTAGATAGAGGACTCATCAAGCATCATGAATGATTGACAAGTAGTGATCTCCAGTCTGAGTGGGAGATGGCAATCCCATCTCATTAGACTGATATCTGATCGACCTCTTGATGCAGGTCCTCTGCATAGGAATATTGATTCGGAGGTATTAGATTAGTTGAGTCAATGAGTTGACTTAACGAGATCGAGATAACCAAAAACCTATGATGAATTACTGTCACATCACAGGCAAACATCCTCTGACCAGAGACAGATATATTACTATATGTCTGAGCATGTACATTTGGCAGACCAATAGGTTGATGACCTAATCAAGGTCTATACACCGGCGAGCTGGTGTGCATGTAAGGGCATATGAGTAATATGATCTCTCAAAGGGATCATACAGGTTCACTTGTGAACCGGGAGACATGAGCTCACTCATGAGGTATTGGGATTGACCAAATTCCATGCATGGTCATCATGCTTTAGAAGCATGATATGAATTTGAAGGTAAGATATATGCTTTGTGAAAGCATATGATCTGTACCATATCCCAAGGACCAAGATTGAGAAACTTAATGATCAGACTATGAAGATGACAGTGTAAAAGTGATCTTTATCTTCATGATGATCATGAGTCTTCCAGTATGCAGGATGTACAGGTATTGGGAATACCTGAAGGGTGATTTGATCATAAACAATTGTATAACCATGACGCTTCCATTCCGAGGGAGTGATGAAACAGGTCTGGATTTTAGTGACTCCTCTCATCAGAGAAGTGACCTAATCTTAGTCCATTTACTGGACATTGATCTGAATGAGATTCAGATGCAATGAGAAGATTAGGTATACGGTCTTGATTTAATCAAGCATCTATGAGAGGTCCATGGGATCTGGATTTGAGATGTGATCTCAATATCCAAGTCACTATACGTGGAACAATACAATCGCCATGTCCTTATCTCCAAGTATCTGAGGAGAAATAGCATTGTTCTTAAATGGTTTGAGAACAATTCCATGAGATCTAAGCAAAGAGAAGTTGATAATTAAATGTAATTTAATTATCATGATGTATGAGAAATTATCCAATATAATTAAATGTGATTTAATTATTATGGATAAGAATAATGTGGATAGTAATATCCAATTTTTCCATATATATTATAAATGTGATTTATTATGTATTAGAGAGAGTTAAATATAATTTATATTAGTAGATTAATTATTAATGTGTATTGGATACACATTGTTTAATTAATTAAAAATGTAAATTACATTTTGTTTTGGGTTGTGAATTTGATTCACAATATTCCAATGTCAAGATTGCAATATTCCCAAAATTAATTGAGAATTATTTTGGTGAATTAAAATACCAACAAATTGTTGTTGGAAAATAAGTAGAGAGAAAATTAAGGAGATGTGCAATCTCATGGGAATCATGAGATTGCACTCCTCATTAGGAATGAGGGGGGCGGCACCCAATTCCATTGGGAAATTGGAGAGCATCTCCTTTGCCTTCTCTCTTCTTATTTGATTGATTTAGATTTAGTATTAATATTTATTTGATTTATCAAATATATTTTATCAAATTAAATCACAAGTTGTTGGCTTTTACCAACAACAATCTTGACCATTGGATTGTCATAAATCAATCTCAACCATTGATTTTATATGACACATGGATTGAGATCCATGGATCCCAAAACCCTATAAATAGAGAGGCATTCTTGGCTCTCTCTTTACACATGCTATTGTAGCAAAACTCTCTCTCTCTTTCTCTCATACTCGACAGCCCTCTCTCCCCCTTCCTCTTGGTGGCCGTCCACCTTAGTGGAGGGAATCGTCGTCGCCCTCACCTTTGTGCTGCCGCTTCGACGCTCTGCGGTTCTCCGTCTACTTCGAGTGCTTCGCCCACGAAGGAGACGTTCGATCTCGTGCGACGAGATCAGGAGCAACCGCGCTTGGATCAACTTCTTGGATTGCGAGGACTACGCGGTTCATCCCCGCGCTCGCAAGCGATCTCTCCGACGATCGGACTTGAGACAGGAGGTCTCTTCTCTTAGAGACTCGATCAACCACGCTTCAAGAGGTATTGCATTATACTTGTTGTGGTTATAGATGAAACGATCCGAGAATGGTTCTTGGATCATGTGGTTTCATCGAATAAAAAATTTTTAAATTCCGCTGCACCGAGCAACTAGTACGACTAGTCGTTCTTCGTCGTATCCGATACGACGCTCACGCTTCCGTGATGCGCTTGAGGATCTCCCCATATCCTTCAATAACAAGTACCTTCATTTCATATAACCTAACATCAATTCGACCGTCGACAACAATGATAGCTTGTTCGGGATTTTGTAAGGGGTGTCGGCATTTAATATAACGTAATGTCGACAATCACTTAACCACCACCAACAATGAGGAGGCATCGTCTATTGTAGCGTGTCGTGCAACAGATTCTGCTGCAACTGCTCAAGCCGTTCGATCTTGATCAAGCGGTTCGCAAGATCTTGCACATTTTGTGGACCTTTACCGTGCAAGATCGTGCGAACCGCTCGATCAAGATCGTGCGAACCGCTCGATCAAGAACGAGCGGCTCGGACGATTACAGCAGGCACAACACCAGAGAAGAGGATCCTCTCTACAACAATGATAGTCCGCTGTATGAAACCATCCTCGACGATTCAGCAACTATCATGGGTGTGGAAGAGATCGCAGGCGGTTATAGTCCTTCACTGGTGATTAGTGTACCATCGTTGAAGATTGTCTCGACGATCGAGATTTCAAAAATCTAAAGATAAAAGAGGATATGATTT
This sequence comes from Ottelia alismoides, assembly GCA_037367405.1. Taxonomy (NCBI): domain Eukaryota; kingdom Viridiplantae; phylum Streptophyta; class Magnoliopsida; order Alismatales; family Hydrocharitaceae; genus Ottelia; species Ottelia alismoides. The sequence continues at coordinate 191,858 of JAZKJV010000112.1, forward strand.
AAAGCTAGTGTCAGGAGCTCAATAACCATCGTTAACGATAGCTAACTGATGAATCCCCATTCATCACTCTTTATTCTTTTATTTTAGCTACAAAACCTTTGCAAAGCACCATGTAGATACCTGTAAATAGAATAATTTAGCAAAATGCACGTATTGTGTAAATATTAATAATTAGCATGTTTTTGTGCAAAAATAAAAGAATAAAGAGACAAAGAAAAAGAAGGAGATATTTAGAATAAATATCGAGTGACCCGAACCCAAGGGAGGGCCAGGCATTGGCCTGACCGTAAAAGAACCCAAGTAGAGAGAGATAGGGCCATTCACCATAAAAATGCTCCTTCATGTACATATTTTATTTTTATTAAAATAAAATAAAATAAAAATGAGAAAAATAAAAGAAAAATAAAAATAATTACTTTCTTTCTCATCAGTGTATATATACCATATACATACAATAAAAGATGTATTTATTTCACCCAAGTAAATAAATAATAAAAATCCAATAAAAATCATTTTATATTCTATATTTTATGGTATAAATAAATAAAATATAAAATTGGAATAAATATACATAAATAAAATATTAAAAATAAAAATAAAAAACACATAGGTAAATATACCTGTATATAATAATAATATATTGTAAATATGTAATTTATATTTCAAAAAAATAAATAAAAATCACTAAAAAATTCTTTGAAAATAAATAAACATTTTTCATGTTGAAAATATTTTCAAATAAAATCATTTTCTATTTTAAAATGAATTTGCAAATAATTAATAAAAGGAATTACCTGATTGGTCCATGGGGGATTGTTGACCCCCGATCAACTCTCCCCCTGGACCACTCTGCGCCCGGATCTAGGCCCTGACCCGATTTTCTCCATTTTTCTTAGCATGATCCGACCATCATTAACCCAAAACCCCGGGCTCCGACTGTCGACGATCCATCCGAGATGCACACCCGGTGATGAATACCCATTCATCACTCTTTATTCTTTTATTTTAGCTACAAAATCTTTGACAAACACATGTATATCTTTGTAAATACAAATAATTATCAGATTGCATGCATTGTGTAAAATACAATAACTAGCATTTTTTTGTGCATAAATAAAAGAATAAAGAACTAGAAGAAAAAGAGGGAGATATTTAGAATAAATATTGAGCGACCTAATCCCAAGGGAGGGCTCAGCATGGGCCTGACCGCATAAAAGCCAAAGTAGAGAGAGACAAGGAAGCTCATGTGTGTACATATACCTGTAAATAGAATAAAAATATTTTCCTCTAAAAATAAAATAAAAAATGGGTTTGTATATATATATATGTAAATATTAAATTAAAATAAAATAAGAAAAAATAAAAAGAAAATAAAAACACCCTTCCTTGTATATATTCACCATGTACATAAGACCACATAGCTATTTATTTATCCTTATAAATAAATAAATTAAAATCCCATAAAAAGTGTACATATTCTATATTTAATGGTGTAAATAAATAAAATAAAAACCATTAAAACAAAAATCAAATAAAAAGAACAAAAATAAAAATCAAAATAAATATTGTATATAGACCTTGTATATAAGTGTATATAACTATTTAGTTAACCCTTGTAAATAAATAATAAAAATAAAATAAAAACACCAAAATATTCCAAATTTTATCTTGTAAATAAATAAAATATAAAATTGGAATAAAAATGCACAAAAATAATTAATCAAAAATCAAAAATTAAAAATTCAATATTGTATATATACCTATACATAGCACTATATTGTATATACCTTATTTTTATTTCAAAAAAAATAATTAAAAATCACAAAAAATAGTTTAAAATAAAAGAAACACTTTTCATGTTTTGAGTTTTTATTAATTCGGCCATTTATTATTTTAAATTGAATTTCCAAATCTTTTACACGTGGCCGCTTCTGATTGGTCCACAGGGGATGTTGACCCCCCGGTCAACCCCCCCCTGGATCACAGACCCGCGGATCCAGTGCCCCGACCCGATTTCTCCAAATTATAGCCACTTGATCCGAGTTCCAAATCCGTAAATCCCGGGTCATAATCCATCTACGTTCCTCCCTGATCCACGCCCGAGCGGGGTTTTGGGGATCCGCGTGCCGATCGAGTCACTCGACTCCCATCTTCTCAGACCCTAGCCACTTAAATGCCCAGCTCCGTCGCACGATTCTGGCATCTTTGGCTCAGCTCATTCCACCCCAGGACCTCCATTGCTCTCGCCTGAGTGACAGCTCGCGATTGGCTGTGTTGCAGTGAGGAGGGAGTGATCGGACCATCGATCCAATAGCCTTGCGTCCGCCGTGCGCCGCCACCAGCGTGGTGCTCGAGCCTCAGGCATCGACGGCCCTTGAGGCTAGGACCAAGAGCTCCATCAGCTCGTTCCCAGTCGACATCGACCATCAGGTAGCCTTCGTTCCTTCTATTTTCCGCTAATTTCGAGTTACGCCCAAATCGCCCCATCGCCGACGACCGTCGATTCCGACCACCTCCCTCACCATTTCGATCATCGGATGACACCATCACCTTCGCCCTTCTCCCACGCACGTTCTCCACCCCTTCGTTCAACCCAGTTTGCACAGGAACTGGGATTCGAGCTCCCTCGTCGTCGCTTCACCGGAGCTTGTCCATTCCGACGCACCGACCATCCCATCACCTCTAACCGGGTCGAGGCACTTTGCCCTCGACCCAGGAGCCTGTTGCGCCACTTTGCAGGTCAAGACAAGCCCATCTGAGGGCTTGAACGTTCAGGAGTAGCAGCTCCAGCCCCGCTGTGGTCGCCGGACCATCTCCGACGCCTCCAGCTTCATCGGAGGCCCTCTTCAGATGCGGGAGGCTTCAGCGCTTCTTATCCAATCATCAATAGCCCCCGAGGAGGACCACCGTGCGCGTACTGGGTCGGCGAAGTTCGCCGGCCATCTGTTCATTGTGGACCCTCCAGCACCGTCCGTTTCGCCACCAGTTCTAGATCATTTGCGGACCGTCTGATCGGGGCTAAGAGGAGGCCCATCAGTCACTGTCAGATCGACACGTGACCCCCTCTCAACCCTCCATCCAGCGAGGGTTAGCGCCCGTCGCTCTCGACCGTTGATTCCCCACGTGGCGCGCCCTCCACCGTTCGATTATCGCCGAGGATCCCTTCGTTGAGGCGCACCCTGCTCCAGACCGCACGATCTTCCACGTGGCGTCCATCTGGTCCTCGGAATATAATAAGGGTAATTTCTCTTAGGCCCCCGTTCTTTTAGTTTTTAATATTTAGTCCTGTAAATATTCTATCTAGTTCAGTGTATTTTGGTACATTTGCATAGTGGACCTGGTAGTTTTTGTTAATTGCATTTTTACCCCTGCCTGTTGTGGTCACGTGCATCGACACATGTATTTATGGTGAAATTGCATGTTTTGGCCTATTGTTTCTGATGGTTATGGATTGAAATATCTTTTTACATATTTGCACATCTACCCCTGTGAATGTTTTATTTGAGCATGTGCCGAATTTAGTGGGTAAATTGCATATGAGTCCCCAGACTTTTAGCACCTATTGCTAAAAAGTCCTCGGAACTTATTTTCGTTACAAATAGGTCCCTGAGTGCCCCAGACACGTGTCGCGCGTGTGTACATTTGGTATTTTTGCACCGAACCCCCCTGAACTTCCAGTTTGTTACTTTTAGGCCCCTGAAAGATATTTTTATTACAACTAGGTCCCTGTGCACTGTGGGCTCTTGGTTGCTTTAAATAAAATATCAAATCATATCCAAATTAAGTGAAAATTTGACACGTGGCTCCTGCCATTGTGTAGAATTTTCAGTGAATTTTGGGAAATTTTTGGAGCCATTTTGTTATTTTTAAAAATTCAAAAACATCAATTTTTCTTACTGTCCAGTTTTAAAATTCACAAAAAAATATTAAAACATCTTCAAAAATTCTAAAAAAATAGATTTTGTTTATTTTAGTATGTTTGATTTTTTGACCAAGTTTAATCATTTTTGGACTTATAAAAAGTATAAAAATTGAAAAAGCTCTAAAAACCTATAAAAATTCTAATAAATAATAGAAAACTCCAAAAATAATAAACTCTCTTTCTGAATTTTCCTTTTTATTTCTAGTTTCCAAGAAAATTACCTCCAGGCTTTGTTGAGACCATTATACATTTTATTTTGGTCTTAAGAGCCTGACTGGACATTGTGTTTCTGTTCTTGGCTTGTTTCATTTTTAGAAAATCCTATAAAAATCAGGAAAATACCAAAAATTCACCAAAAGTATAAAAAATATAAAAAACATAAAAATATTTTTGTTTGAATTTTTAGATTAATTTTGAGTGATTAAATAATTGTGTGAAGTTGTTTGTTTTCTTGATTTTATTATTTTCTTTATTATTTAAAAATCCAAAAAATATAAAAATATTAAAAACCCACCAAAAATCATTTTCTTTTATTTGTTTTTATTTTTGACTACTTCGTAGGCCACGAGGCCATCACGTGCTCTCCGAGTTCGACCCTGGGTGCTATACCGGGTTAATCTTTTAGCGAGACCGCTATCTCGAGTTTTCATCGATTTTTGCCTTCGTTTGGTGGTCTAAATTTTTCTTGATTGAGCTCTGAGTCCCGAGCGACTGAGGTCGCAACGACCTTAGTTTTACCTTTTCCTTAGTTGTTCGGGCGGCTCATCACCCGCCACCTTTCCTAGGGATCCGAGCTCCAGGATTCGCTGCCCGACTCCATCTTTGCTGGACCCTTGTCACTATTTAGCTCAACTCCGCCGTGCTTTTCACTTCATCTTTGGCCATCCACCTCACCGCCGATGAGCTCCTCATCCTCGCCTGAGTGACAGCAGTGTGAGGGAGAGTCGCAGGGAGGACGCGAGCGCCTGGAGTCATTGATCTGGCGGCCACACTGCCGTGCTCCGCCACCATGCGAGATTGAGCCTCTAGACCGTCGATCCATCGAGGCGACGATCCCTGGAGGTCCCTGACCTCCAGCACATACATCCTCCTCCACAAGGTAGCGTAGATAGTCAGTAGGTTAGGTTAGATTTTAATTTTTCGATTTCTGTTCATTTAGCTCCGCCGCCGTCGCCTACCATCTCCGATCATTCATCTGCCCCTCCGACCACTCCATCACCTACACCGGACTTCGCTCCAGGATCTCCGCCCTCCTCCACCGTCGCCTCGCCGGAGGGCGCCGCCCCGCATCCTACATGCACCCGTTCCGACCTTACCTGGGTCGAGGCACTTTGCCCTCGACCCAGGATTTGTTTTGTGCAGGTTTGCAGGTCAAAGGACCCCATCTGGGGGTCCAACTGGTTCAGGCACAGGAGCTCCAAGCCTTCTCGTCGTCGGAGCACTCCAGATGCTCTCGGCCCCATCTGAGCTCATCAGCAGCTGCAGACAACCTCAGGCGTCATTTCCCCTCTCAAAGCAGCTCCGGAGGAGCCCTCCACCGCGCGTATTGGGCCGACGAACCTCGCCGACGAACTGTTCTTGAAGGACCTCCAGGCACCGTCAGATCGACCCCTCTACGCTAGAATAGATCTCAGTTGTTCATCTAAAGGATTCGTCTGACCATTGATCCATCTGAGGATCAAATCCACGCCGTTGAACAACGAAGGGGCGTCCACTGCTCTCCACCGTCAGATCGTATACGTGGCGCCTTCCCAGCCGTGGATCTCAATAAGGGGTAAATTTCTTGTAGGCCCCTCTTCTTTTGGTTGTTACTGTTTAGTCTTGTAAATATTTTATTTAGTTATTTTTAGTTGGGTAATTTGCATATAGGACCTTGGCATTTTTGGATATTGCTATTTAGTCCCTGTGTGTATTGAACACGTGCCTCGACACATGAGTTAATGGACATTTTGCAGATTTCATCCTGTAATTGTTGGGTGTTACGGTTTAGTATTTTATAAATAGGAATGACATAAAGGCCCCTTTGTGTGCTGATCACGTGTGTTGCCCGTGCTAACTTGGGCTATTTGCAGTATAGGCCCTAGGATTTTTACAAGTGTTATCTAGATTGGCCCTGTAACTATGTTTCTTTACAAATAGGTCCATGTGTGCTGTAGCCCTTGTTTGCATTGAATAAAATATCAAATCAAACCCAAATCCAGTGAAATTTGGATACGTGGCTCCTGCCACTGTGTAAAAATTTTTCTAAATTTTTGGGACATTTTCATGGCTTTTTATTATTTTAAAAAATAAAAAACCATCATTTTTGCTACTGTCTAACATAGAAAATCAACTAAAAATATAAAAATTCATTTAAAAATTCTAAAAAAATTGATGTTTGTTTGTTTTGTTATTTTCTAGCTTTTATCCAATTTTTGACTCATTTGGACTTATAAAACCCATAAAAATTTAAAAACCATAAAAATCTTATAAAAATCATTAAAAATTCTATAAAAAAAATGCAAACTCTTTTTCTGTAGCTTAGTTTTTGTATATAGTTTTCATAAAAATTGTCTCCAGATTTTTAGAGGCTATTGGATATTTTTAGTTAGCCTTTCAAGTCTGGCTACACATTGATTCACCATTTTTCCCTTTCTTGATTTTTAGAAAACTAACTAAAAATTATAAAATTCTGAAAAATTCATCAAAAACACTTAAAAATATAAAAAACATAAAAACAATTTTATTTGAATTTTGGCTTTATTTGTTGTGTTTTATAAATAGTGGTTTGTTGGCTCTTTCCCTTATTTCTATATTTCCTTCATTATTAAAAAATGCGAAAAATTAAAAAGATTTAAAAATCCACCAATAACATTTCTTTTATTTTATTTTAATTTTTGACTACTTCATAGGTCGTCTCGTCCAATTCATGCTCCTTGTGTCCTACCCTGGTCGCTATACCAGGTTAAATAAATAGCGAGGACCGCTGTTCGTTTTTATTGATTCATTATCTGATTTGGTGGTTCCTGATTTTTCTTGTTGAGTCCGATTCGATGGGTTGAGGTCGCAACGACCATTGAGACTTATCTCCCTTAGTATCTCGGATATTCGGTCTCATCACTAACCACCAGGACAACTAATAGAATGACGATTGTCGTACTTGCTGAGGTAACTATGCATGTCAGCGGTGGTTTCTGTATATCGACGAGGGGCGAGCGGATCATCTACAGTACTGCAGACTCTTGTAGTAAAACTGTAGATGATTGGAGCCGCTTGATCTTGATCGAGCGGTTCGCATAAATTCACACTTTTTATGGGGCCGTACCATGCAAATTTGTGCGAGCCGCTCAATTAAGATTGAGCGGCTTGTACGGTTACTGCGGAGTCTGCAGTACTGCAGACGATTCGGACTCCAACGAGGGACGACAACCTACTCATGATAGTTCTATATATTGTCGACAATTGTATGTGGGAGCGTTGATATAACTACCCAAATATAGATGTCTTTTGGTAACCGGTGAGAATAGTTCGTCACCAATGGCAATTAAAGGATTTATTTGTAGTAGTGAGAAATGAGTAAATATAGATTTATATCTCTATGTGTGTGTAGGGTGTCCTTCAAATAAGATGGGTCTTTTCTGATATTTTAAAAATCACTGTCAATGTAGTAAAAATCCTATAACAATTTTGTAGAAGTATAAACTATACGTTGTAAAAAAAAGAATTTGTAAAACTTTAGCATCCATATGTAAACAAACGTTTTCGTCCAATATAATAATATTTTCATAATTCTATATTGATGTATATGTTATATTAATATTTATTGTTAAATCTATGGTATAAGAAATCATAAAATACATGGGAAAGATACCTAAATTGACGTTGGCTCACCATAGATATGGTGAGCTTCCATCTCATTTGAAGTTTCTCATATATATATACATACATACTCAAATACTTAGTAGAGATGAAAGTTAAAGATTTATACACAAAAATATATCATTTCTATATATGTGAAATTAATACAGCTAAAGATATATCCAATGACAGGTTATCTCTCGTATTTTACAATAAGGATGATTTGAAGTAGATACTACAAGTCATGCATGTAACTTGTAGAATTTTTAAAAGAAATTCATATGACAAGGCAAACCTAGGTGGTGTATGATTTCCATGGTACTTTGAGTGCACGGAATAAATTAATTGCAACGTGTGATACTCGATCGACTGCTATTAGATGAATTGCTTGATTGAAGATGGGGTTATGCCATAGGTGGGATAATTGGATGCTACATCAGCATGTACCTTAAACCGCTAGTATACACGATGATTAAGTGTTCATAAACATTTAGATTTTAACAATCGGTACTCAAAGATTGTGTGCTTCCTTGTTAGTAGGAGTGGCCATTCTATTGATTTGGGTGGGTTTAGGTTATTTGATTTGGGTTGAATTCGATTTGGGTTGAAAAAATGACACCCATCACCCAACGAAATTAGATTAGATTTAAACGTTTGGGTGATTGGTCTGGATCGATTGGGTTAGGTGAAAATCAGATTGCCCATGTGAAAAATATTGTTAATTGAATATCAAGTAGTGACGGGGCCATTGATGCATGAAAAAGATGCCAAAGTAAGCAAGTATCAAGCTTGAAAGTAAGCATGTATAAAGCTCGATAGGGAAGAAGAAGGTTGGAGGAATCAAGGCCAACATGGATGAAGAAGGTTGGGATATGTTCAAGTTGATATAGAGTTGTTCAGTTAAGGATAGAGGATTTTCAAGAATAATTTATATCACGTGAAGTGGATTGGGACTGAAGGATAGTTGTGTGGTAATAAGATAGACTCTCAGCTATTTATAACATGTATTGATCATATTAACGATGATAGAGAAAAAAATACATTGAGTAAAACATATAATAACAATTGAAATAGCATTTAATGAGACAAGGTTGGTTAACGAGTTGGTAACTTGGATTAGAGAATGTGAGTTCTACAGTAGAAATATATAAGAGTTTAGAATTCATGATATTATATATTAAGTATATATCCATTTGTGTTAGGTGATATTAAACATTAGCTCATTCAAATAAATAGTTTGGGTTATTTGGACGGGTTAGGTGGAAGACATTACACCCACCAATCGACCCAATACCCATTGAAGGAATATGGTTAGGATCCGACCTGACCAAAATGACTCAAATCATCTCGACACGTTTTCAATAGTTTGGTTGGGTTATATGCGTGGACCCACATAGTGTCCGCCCCTACTTGTTAGAGAGACTAAAGGTCTCAAGACCATGTTTAATAAAATAAAAGAAAATTTGTCCATGTAAAAAATGAAGGATTGCTAAAGGCGATGTGCACTGACATAAGCTCATATCAACACAACTTCCAATCTCAGAGTATCCTTAGCTTCAAAATCTGTGATAAACAAGGTAATAGCAAGTGTGCCAATACTTTATATTGAATAGAATAATAATAATTAAAGAAGAAATGATTTTTTTTGTTATGATAAGTACTCCAAATTACTATACTTGTTTACTTTTTTTCTTCGTAGTTGGATAATCGCACATATCTTTTTTAAAAAAAATCCAACAAGCATCAATGAGACATCACAAGGACAATAGCTAGCTAACCAGATGACGATAGTTTGCTTCTAGTCTCATGTAGTTAGTAGTTCTTTCGTGTGCTTTCTTTTCAGCTTGATATATATGTCTTATAGTGTAAATGAAAAATTATTGAATATTATTTTGATATTTTCTATTGCAATCTGTTATGAATATAAGTAATTATTAAATAAAGTTATTACTGAGTAATCAGATAAAATAAATAGGAGCGTCCGATAATCCATAATTCAGGGCCATGACAGTGGTGGTGAATATGCATAACTTTTTACCCAGCATGTTAGAATAGATTACACCAACACTATAAAAAAGTTAAATAGTAATTTATCCATGTATGGCTCATAATATTAAGTTAGTCGGATATAATATAGGAGACTAGAGATCAAGTGCAATTAGCTAGTTTGATTTATAAACTGGTGAGTTACATATTGGACTTTAGCCTAGCAGATATTCTTTATCTATACACATTGTGGTTGATACTTTGTGGTTGTGGTAGGATCTACCTAGCCACCAAAAATTTTACCAAATATATGCGGATGAAATTGTAATTTTAGAATAAGGACATGGTATCTTTCTCGATCAATCTCTTTGCCCTTCATTAGTCGAGAAACAGAAAGATCCTTTTCGAAATTGAAGTTGTCCATTTAGAAACTGAGCGCTTCTACTTATTTACTTATATTTATTCTTTTTCTATCTCTGTAGTATATGATCTTGCGGAGAATCAAGCTGTCTTCGAGGCCCATGACGAAATAGCCCCTCTTAGCCCTTGCCCGCTGGACTTCTCTTTCCAGTCTGGCCATAGTTGACACTATCCGGTTCAACAGACACGGAAGATGGACAAGTTGAAGACCAGATATATATGCAGAAAAGCCCATTGGACTTAGGGCTCGGACATTCGGGCAGGCAAGTGCCACACAGGCCTATGATAGTCAAGATGTGTGTCGGATCTACCGAGGAAGCTTCTCCTCGGTCGAAGTGGAATGCGAGGCGAGACTAGGTGAGGGCAGCTGGCTGTCTTCTTTGATGATTAATTAAAAGACATTGACCCGCCAAGAGTTGACGGAAGATAGATTGACTAATGAGCGAGGGAATTGGACAGCAAGGTCTGAGATCTATTCAGCTTTTCAGCTCTTTTGTTTCAGCGCTTTTTTCTAGAATATCAAGCATAGCACTCTTTCTTCCGCTGATGCTCCGCGCAGCATGACCCTACCTCGCTTCTAGAACACAAGCCTGATTCGTACTGTGCTATCCTGGCTTTTCGCATAAAGCGCTCCAGGCCACATCTTTTATCAGGAGGATTTGTCATCTAAGCTTATAATATGAATCAATGCATCGTTTTTACTACGCACTCTCTCGCTCGCTGCCTACCCGTATCGGGTCCTTCCCCCTGCATTTGAGATGAGATTGGAGTTCGGGGGACTCTAACCTCGGGTCCATCCCCTCTATTGAGATCTTTGTTCTGAACTTGCGCTTTCGGGTCTCTATCTGATCACCGGATGACCGCCAGAGGGAGATCTTCAGATGGATTCGTCGTCTTCTAGGGTTTTCAAGCAGCTTCTTCAAATCGATTATTTTCTTTATCTAGAAATTGGGGAAGATCATCACATTTACTGATGACCACTCCAGATATGGCTACATCTACTTGCTATCTGAGAAAGAAGAAGCACTTGATGCCTTTTCAATAAGGTCTTTAAGGCGGGTTATTAAAGTGGTTAGATCAGATCGAGGTGGTGAGTACGAAGGGCTTTTTAATATATATAAGTCGATTCCAATAAAAGGACTGCGCTTAGCCCTCCCGGAGCCCCCTGCTCTGCTGCAGTGGATGGCAGAGGGTCCGTAGTACCCGAATGGAGTTATACAGGGGACGGGAACAAGAAATCAGACCCAGGGACCATGTGATAACGGAACCAAGGCCACCTTTGAAACAGAACCCCTCCACCAAAGGAACAAGCCAAGACGAAATCTCTATCTATATCTATATCGTCGGAGCAAAAGCCTGATGGTAGAGTTCGGGTACATCCGATCAGAGCCGAAATCTCAGCACAGGTCTGAACCCGGAGGGTCGAAAGCCTCCCGGAAAATCTCTCAGGTCCCCAAGGCCACAGACAGGCCTCAAAACCAAAGAGAAATCGGAACGGAAATGGTCCCCTGGGTGAAGCACGAATGAAAGATCAATGGGAAAAGAGGCGACCCTGGGAGCGAAGCCCCAAGGGAGCCGGGCGAGCCCTCTAACTTTGACTTCGAGGGGGAGCGGAGGGAAAGGAAGGTATGGTAGTAGGATCTCCTTTCTTTATACGTCATTTCAGTCTCTCTCTCAATCGGCGTCCAGTCTATATACGTCATTTCATTCTCTCTCTCACTCGGCGTCCATTCCAATTACGTTCTTTCTGTCTGAAGCCTCAATCCACTTCCTTCATCTTCCTACCCAGAGTCAGATCCCTCATGCGCTTCGGAAAAGCAAAAAGAAGCATTTATTTCCAGATGACCGGGACGAGAAGAAGGACTTTCCTGGCCCAGCAGGAGTCCTGTCGTCTACCGTATTGGCAACACAACGATCTAACCTCTCCCCTGATCTTGCTCATTTTTCCAGGTTCACCATCCTCCACTTGAGCCAAGATCAATGGCACAATCATCAAGAGCTTGCCGAAACTCTCTAACTGCCCCAATATATATACAAGGAGAAAGGCGGACCTCCTCTCTTTGGGGGGTCAGAGGGGGGAGGGACTCGCATTCCATATAGAGGCTACCGGGGACTGGGTTTCATCAAGATTGAGGCAGGGGGATAAGGACGGCTTCTTGCGACGAGGGGAATTGATTCAACCGGAGAACCCAGTGGGGCTATCCAATTCACTCTGACATCGGAGAGCCGATCCACTCTTGGGATGATGGACGTGGAGAAGACCCCCTCAGGAGTGGTTTGCTTGTAGCCTCAAAGTCTGTGAGTGAGGCCCCTCTCCCGTCAAAGGACAAGAGAGCTTCTTCGCCCCGAACTACCGATTGAGCGTACCCTTCTTCCTCTCCCGGGCGATGGGGGCCGCTGTCAGGTGAGGTGGTCTCCGACCGTCAAAGGTAGTTGCGGGGGTGCCACGGGCAAGGATGAACAGGTCTTCGACTTATGGCTTTTTTTTGTTCGGCGGACACAGTCCCGACCGATAACCATGGAGAGTTGCGACTTGCGACCCCCAATGTGTTAAGACATTGTTTTCACACACTTAGTGTAAAGACAATGAGACTATTGATAAGGGGAGGTGAACCGCAACGGAAGCAATAACGAAGGACCCGAGCGGGGAGTGAGGCTGACCTACTTTCATTTCTCTTGATATCTAGTTCGCCCTCTCACCATCTATAGAGTAGGTGTATGGGTATCCCCCTGACCCCCGGGGGGCTCCCCTCTCTACCCTACCCCCGGAGGGCTATAGGTGGGAGGCTATCCCAATTATTCAGTTAGAATCAGCCCAGACTGAGAAGAAGCTATTCTACTTCCCATGGGACTCCCGGGTTTGATGCCACTTTCCACTTCCCTCTTGAGCCTCCGATCAACTAGGCTTGATATTACTGCTTTCCCGCTCACTTCGTAGCCAAGTCGCCAACTCTCCTTCCTTGCGTCAGCCACCAACCAAACTATAGTATAGTGAGTGACCTTCCCGCTAACTTTGCGAAAGGAGCTTTTCAGCTCAAAGAAATTGTGTAGTTTACGAAACTATAGAGGGTTCTCTTAGGGTTATGAGACGAGCCCCATTGAAAGAGCCTTTCTTTCCCTATTACTTCCCATAGGGGGGCTGGATAGATAGCTGAAAGTCCTGATCAATGACAGCAAAGAAGTCGAGCGGGTAGCTTAGACTGAGAGATGCTCCTCAGTCTATTTTCAAGTACAACCATTCCGTGCGAGGCCGTACGCGAATTGAGGTCCGGTGAAGAGCTTGGACTTCCCAGAATGCTTTCCCAGCGCGTCACTCAAAGCCCGCTGCCTACCCGGCCTCCTGCGGATAGTACCATCTTCTTCCCAGGCCCGGAACAGGACTGATTTCCCTGCTGATTCAGCACGAACTCCTTCTGACTCCAGTCCAGATAATGATCGATGGCTTAATCAACAAAGAAGTTTTTTCTCCCAATTTCTTTCTCGACGCGTCTCAAACACTACATCAAAATTGACCTAGAATAACGAATAATTTAATATTTTTGTCATATCTTCCATAGTTAAATATATAGCAATGTATATTATTTATTTCTTCTTCTTTTTAATTCACAACAAATATTATATTCATTGCAATATTCCTCGTACGAAACATAGACTTTCCTTCTAATCGACAATAAAATTAGCAAAGATTAATATAAATTTTAACGAACAAGTCATTGGAAAAATCATCATTATATGTGTTGGTATTTCAAATACTTATATTAACTTAGAGAATTATTTTATGAGCTTTCAATTATCCTTCTTTTATAATACTTAAATTCCTCATTAAAATATTTAAAGACCAAATACGTTGGTCTTGTGTTTTATCTTTTTTGTAGTTAATTTGATTTGACTCAACTTTAATTTCTATTGCCCTAACGGTTGTGATTTAATTTGAAGGATACGTGAATTAATTTTAATTTCAAATTCATCGAGCGTTAGGTTGTTAAAAGCCCGTTGTATGCAATTTGGATTGCATTTCAGGAAAGTTTCTACACCGTTATTCATGTGACTATGATATATTGTATTTACATTATCCTAATATTTATTTGGTGGCTCTTCAAACGTTCACTATAAGTGACGTTGAGTTTTTTTTTATATAGCCGTTAACAAAGGTTTAAATTCAGCATCTTTATTATGTTTTAAGAACGTGCATGCTTATGCATTAAAGATATGCATGCAATTCTTATAACCTTCGTCGTGTGACATTCCTATATATATGGGTATTAGTTTGTGAGAAAAACACAACATTTGTCTATCTCTCCTCTCCCTTCTCTCTTTAGAGTGTGTTCATTCTGAAGGAAGGATCGTTGTTGCTCAACCGATCTTGACGTTGGCGAGTGCACGCCTGTCGAGATCTCGCCGTTGTATCCTGGAGGATAGTCGTACCGGTACCGGTTGCACCATCGGAATTTCCGTGGGAGGTACGAATCTATTCTTAAGGACAGTGCAGCTTGCACGCCTCGGCTTGTTGGTTCGTCTCGTCGTTTTAGATCCGGTATTGTTTTCTAACCCTCCTGTTATTATAAATACAATCTTAAGAATAGATATGGAGGGCGCTGTTATGCTTGCTTCAAAATCGCTTCTTCCCGATGTATCTAAAATTGAGCAGTTTTCCGGTTCCCACTATAAACGTTGGCAAGAAAAAGTTTTTACCTTGCTAGAGCTAAATAATGTGGCTTATGTCCTTAGCACACCTAAACCAAAAAATGATTTTTCTGAATGGGAAAATGCTAATAAAGTTTGTAGACACACAATCTTGAGCACTCTTTCAAATGAACTTTTTGATGTCTATTATACATCTAAATTAGCATCTGAGATTTGGGAAATCCTACGGAAGAAATATATTTTAGAAGATGCAGGAAATCAGAAATTTGCAATAGGCAATTTCTTAAACTTCAAAATGACAGAAGACAAGGATATTACATCACAAATCCATCAGTTTCATGTTTTAGTTGATGACCTAAAAAGTGAAAATATAAAATTGCCCGACTCTTTTCTAGCCGGATGCCTAATTGAAAAATTACCTGAAACTTGGAAAGAATATAAAAATAATTTGAAACATAAAAGAAAGACCATGAGCCTCGATGATGTTATTATCCATATTAGGATTGAAGAACAAAGCAAGATTAGGGAAAAATCGGAAAAGGCTAAAGAAATGGTAGCTAAAGCTAATGTGGTGGAGAGCAACTCAAACAAAACTTTCAAGCCCCGAATTAAGAATTGTAGAAATAATCAAAAGGGAGGTGGAAAGTTTGTCCAGAAAAAAAGCCACAATCCAACTTTTAAAAGAAAAATTGCAAATTGCTTCGTTTGTGGGAAACCGGGTCATAAAGCTGCTCAATGTAGATACAGAAAATCGGGTGATCAACCAAAAGCAAATATCGTGACTGAAGCCGAAATTGTTGCTGCGGTGGTGAGTGAAGCAAACTTGGTGGCACATGGAAAGGAATGGGTGGTTGATTCAGGCGCCACTCGTCACATATGTGGTGATAGGAATGTATTTAGCTCCTATACACCAGTGAAAGAAGGAGAGGAGAAAGTATACTTTGGGAATTCTCAAACTTCTCTAGTTGTTGGAAGAGGAACAGTTGAGCTAAAACTGACTTCCAATAAAATCCTTTCACTGCGAGATGTGCTACATATACCTGATATCCGTGTGAATTTAATTTCAGTATCTCTTCTCATTAAGAACGGAGTAAAAGTTGCTTTTGAGTCTGACAAATTTGTCATGACTAAATCTGGGACCTTTGTTGGCAAAGGATACAAAATTAAGGTCTTTTTGTACTGAATGTTATTGACGTGATGAATAAGAAAGCTTCCACTTCTTCTGCTTATATGCTTGACTCTTTTAATGTTTGGCATGGAAGATTAGGACACCTCAATTTTTCTTACATGAAAAAAATGAAACAATTAGGATTGATTGAGAATTTACCCTTATCTTTTACAAATAAAAAGTGTGAAATTTGTGTAGACTCCAAATCCACTAAAAAGCATTGTGCTTCCATACAAAAAAGGGAATCTGAATTGTTAGAGCTCATTCATACTGATTTGGGTGATTTAAAAGGGAATATCACTAGAGGTGGGAAAAAGTTTTACATTACTTTTATTGATGATTTTTCTCGTTATACTATGGTCTATTTGTTAAGTTCAAAAGATGAGGCTTTTGAAATGTTTTTAATATACAAATCTGAGGTTGAAAATCAACTCAAGCAGAAAATAAAAAGGCTAAGATCTGATAGGGGAGGAGAATATGATTTCAAATCCTTTAATGATTTTTGTGTGCAGAATGGTATAATCCATGAATTCACACCTCCTTATTCTCCTGAATCAAATGGTGTGGCTGAAAGGAAAAATAGGACTCTTAAAGAAATGACAAATGCTATGCTAATAAGTTCAGGTGCTCCTTTGAGTTTGTGGGGAGAAGCTATTCTTTCAGCATGCTTCATACAAAATAGAATACCTTATAAAAGGACCAATAAAGTACCATATGAACTATGGAAAGGTTATACACCTAACTTGAAATACTTGAAAGTGTGGGGGTGCTTAGCCAAAGTTTTACTTCCTGAACCTAAGAAAAGAAAACTTGGTGCTAAAACTTTTGATTGTTTATTCATTGGTTATGCTCATAATAGTCCCGCTGGTCATTATAGTGCTGCATATCGATTTCTTGTTCTTAGAAGTGAAAACAATATAATGGAACCGAATACTATTGTTGAAAGTAAAAATGCTGAATTTTTTGAGCATATTTTTCCTTTGAAAACTCCTTTAGAAAAGTCTTCTAGAACTATACATATAAACAATGATATAGATGAGAATGAAGCTCAAGAATTAAGAAGGTCTAAGAGAGCTAGGAAAGAAACTGATTTTGGAGGCGATTTCTTTACATACCTTGTTGATAATGATCCTCAATCTTATAAGGAAGCTATTTCCTCTCCTGATTCTATCTTCTGGAAAGAAGCTATCCACAATGAATTAGATTCTATAATGGCTAATCATACATGGGAATTGGTAGATTTACCACCAGGTGCTAAAACTATCGGGTGTAAGTGGATTTTTAAAAGGAAGCTGAAACCCGATGGATCTATAGAAAAATTCAAAGCGAGACTAGTGGCAAAAGGCTATTCTCAAAAGAAAGATGTTGATTATTTTGATACTTTTGCTCCTGTAACTAGAATTTCTTCTATAAGGGTTTTAATTGCTTTAGCTTCCATTCACAAATTAGTGATTCATCAAATGGACGTTAAAACTGCTTTCTTAAATGGTGATTTAGAAGAAGAAATTTACATGGATCAACCTGAGGGTTGTATTGTTTCAGGGAATGAAAATAAAGTATGTAAGTTAGTTAAATCTTTGTATGGACTGAAACAAGCACCTAAACAATGGCATGAAAAATTTGATAAAGTGCTAGTTTCTAGTGGTTTTCAAATTAATGGTGCAGATAAATGTATTTATTCTAGAGTTGACGGTACAAATTGTGTCATTATTTGTTTATATGTTGATGACATGCTTATTTTTGGAACTACTCTAGATATTGTTAATCATACAAAGAAGTTTTTAGCTTCTCATTTTGATATGAAAGACATGGGAGAAGCAAATATAATTTTAGGTATACAACTTGTGATGAAATCTAATTTTATTTTGCTTTCTCAAGAGCACTACATTGAAAAAATCTTGAAAAAGTTTTCTTCTTTTGACTGCAAGCCAGTATGTACTCCTTTTAATGCTAACTCACAGCTCAAGAAAAATAAAAGTGATAGTGTATTTCAGACAAAATATGCACAAATTATTGGCAGTCTTATGTACTTAATGAATTGTACTAGACCCGATATTGCATATGTTGTGGGAAGATTAAGCAGGTATACTCAAAATCCCAATAGAGAACATTGGGATGCTCTTAATAGAGTACTTAAATACCTTAAAGGGACAATGGGATATTGCTTAAAATATTGTGGAGAACCTTCTGTACTTGAGGGGTACTGTGATGCAAACTGGATCTCAGATTCAGATGAATTGAAATCTACTAGTGGATATATTTTTACCCTTGCAGGAGGAGCTGTCGCTTGGAAATCAACCAAGCAAACTTGTATTGCTCGGTCTACTATGGAATCCGAGTTCATTGCCTTAGAGAAGGCAGGTACTGAGGCTGAATGGTTGAGAAACCTTTTAGCAGATCTTCCCATTTGGATGAAGCCAACGCCATCTGTATTCATCCATTGTGATAGCCAAGCTGCTATAGCAAG
The DNA here is from genome assembly GCA_037367405.1 of Ottelia alismoides. Classification (NCBI taxonomy): domain Eukaryota; kingdom Viridiplantae; phylum Streptophyta; class Magnoliopsida; order Alismatales; family Hydrocharitaceae; genus Ottelia; species Ottelia alismoides. The sequence goes on from JAZKJV010000112.1 coordinate 210,302, forward strand.
AGCTAAAAATAAAATATATAATGGGAAAAGCAGACATATTCGTCTGAGGCACAATATTGTGAGGCAACTCATTGGTGATGGCATCATATCCATGGATTATGTGAAGTCAGAGTTAAATCTATCTGACCCTCTGACTAAACCACTAAGCAAAAAGCTTGTGGAGAGTACATCGAGGGGAATGGGATTATGCCCGAATCAAGAGTCGAAGTGATGGAAACCCAACCTTCATGAATGGAGATCCCAGGAAGAAGGTTCATATGGGAAAAACAATTCACTAGACGACTTGTGTGATACTATCAAATCTTCCCTATTCCTATGATGTACAACATGATAGTATCAATATGGTGAGGTTGAACATAATTGTTCTTAGTGGACATCATAGCCCAAATTGGGTGGTGTATAAAAGTAGTATACATTTGATGATGATCCACCTATATGGGTGTGGAGGTGAGGCCGCTTCCTATGAGATTTTTGGGCAAAATCTCTAGAGCACTCATGAAAAATCCAGGTAGACGCATGGCCGAAACGTGTCAACCCGCATGAGCAACAAAGATCAGAAAATGTACTGTGAGATATGAGTCAATGGTTTCAAAATTAAAGGATTGGTTCATAGGAATTTTAATTCCACCAACCTTTAGAAACTATATTCATACTCTCTATGTCTTGGTTCATAGTCGATAAGACACCAAGTCTTATGCATTACATTTTCGAGTTCCTTCAAGTGTCCTTTTCAAATTTCTTTACATTTTTTTTCTCAAATTATGGGGGATGAAATTTGTTAGTTCAAAAAAAAATTGTATTTGAAATAGTGGGGGATTGTTGGTATTTCAAATACTTATATTAACTTAGAGAATTATTTTATGAGCTTTCAATTATCCTTCTTTTATAATACTTAAATTCCTCATTAAAATATTTAAAGACCAAATACGTTGGTCTTGTGTTTTATCTTTTTTGTAGTTAATTTGATTTGACTCAACTTTAATTTCTATTGCCCTAACGGTTGTGATTTAATTTGAAGGATACGTGAATTAATTTTAATTTCAAATTCATCGAGCGTTAGGTTGTTAAAAGCCCGTTGTATGCAATTTGGATTGCATTTCAGGAAAGTTTCTACACCGTTATTCATGTGACTATGATATATTGTATTTACATTATCCTAATATTTATTTGGTGGCTCTTCAAACGTTCACTATAAGTGACGTTGAGTTTTTTTTTATATAGCCGTTAACAAAGGTTTAAATTCAGCATCTTTATTATGTTTTAAGAACGTGCATGCTTATGCATTAAAGATATGCATGCAATTCTTATAACCTTCGTCGTGTGACATTCCTATATATATGGGTATTAGTTTGTGAGAAAAACACAACATTTGTCTATCTCTCCTCTCCCTTCTCTCTTTAGAGTGTGTTCATTCTGAAGGAAGGATCGTTGTTGCTCAACCGATCTTGACGTTGGCGAGTGCACGCCTGTCGAGATCTCGCCGTTGTATCCTGGAGGATAGTCGTACCGGTACCGGTTGCACCATCGGAATTTCCGTGGGAGGTACGAATCTATTCTTAAGGACAGTGCAGCTTGCACGCCTCGGCTTGTTGGTTCGTCTCGTCGTTTTAGATCCGGTATTGTTTTCTAACCCTCCTGTTATTTTAAATACAATATGAACCTTTAATAACAAATATGATTTTTTTTGCTAATTATGAGGACAAATTTGACAGCGAATAATATTCATTGTTATATTGTTAACATCAAAATATATAGCAATGAATATTCACATTTGGTGTCACTACAACAAAATTGAGCTATAGTGATATTTTTTCAAAATCTATCACTAAATTAGTCATTGTTAAATATATAATGATGATATATTCCTTGCGAAATGATCATATTTGTTGTTATATCAAAGAATCATTGCTATTTTTTAGAAAATTTAGCAAGGATTAATTAGAAGTTTGAAAAAAAAAGCAACAGACAAGCATCGATATGTAGACCGTTGTTGATGATATAACGACTAATATGATATTCGTAGCTAATTTCAAGTACGAAAAATCATTTCGTAACGAATACTATCATCGGCATATATTTAACATCGGCTAATTTAGGGACAGATATTGAAATAAAACGTCACTATAACTCAATTTTGTTGTAGTGATCTTTGATCTTGTTGTAGCGAAAAGAATTTATGTACAAAATAAAAAATTCTTCTTTTTAAAGCTATATTATTCAAATTGAATGCATAGGCTAGATCCTATTCTTCATCTCCATTCATATATTCCCTGATAAAATTTGGAAATGCAATGCTTCTTAACGATGTCAAAACCAGGAGTTTGAATTTTGAATCCATTTGTTTTTGTTCTGACGCGTTTATCGCATTTTCCTTCGAATTTAGTACGCGTTGTTAATTTCTTTTTTTAAAAAAAAAACTTTGACCGAATCTATGTTTTTCTATTATCTTCGTTACCATATGGATTTTTTCCCCAATTTTTATAACTTTGAATTCGCTCGTCCTCAGGACCGGTCAACTGTGCACCATATTCCAACTGCCATTTTCGCAGGCAGTTCTCCAGAGATTGCCACGTCATCTTGTCAAACTTAGTTGCATAAAAAAAACGTACATCTTCTAATAATTAATTGATGTCAAGGTGTGAAAAGTAATAGGAAGAATTCTACTGAGAACATAAATATGCCTTACTGCTCAGGAGATGAATCAACAATTTATAGGATAATTTATCGTTCGTTGAAATATCTTCAATAGATAGGCACGTAACAACAAATATTACTCATTATAAAAGTATCTTTAATTTTTTAAAATTTGCATTAGGTCTTATATAGATCGATATATTCCTAGAGATGAATCATATAAATGGTTTTACATTAATTTTTCTTATAAATTGTTGCTAAATTGACAAGATTCATATGCTTTATTTTAGCGAAAAAAGATAGCTTTGTTGCTAAATTGACAAGATTCATATGTATTATTTTAGCGAAAAAAGACCGCCGATAATCATCATTGTATGCACATTTAGCGATGAATATGATATCCATAGTGAACTACAAAAATAATGGTGAAATGTACAATGAAGAATATTTATTGATATGAGCTCAACATCGAAAGATATGACAATGAGTAATCAAATTATTCATAGTCGTAGTCTAACATTGTTGTAGCGATCTTTTCCAAAATTAATCATTTCAATGTCAGATTTTCTTTTGAATGGACTTGTGTTGTGTGTAACGGAAGTAGGGCATATATCAAACACGAGATAAATAAGCATATAACAACCGCATAGGTTCATGTTTTTTACGATGTCGCATTTTGGACAGTGGCGATGGACTTCTCTCTATATGGTGGACATATGATAGCTAGTATATAGATACATAATAGCCATCACTGGAATAAAGGGTCAATTTTCCGTCCAGCACGGTACCCAAGAGTATGGTTATTCACATCCACATCCCATTATTTCACTTCATTCCACCCTTATTCTTATATTTATTCCACCTTACCTATCCTTATTCGATTTTATTATCTTTATTCCTAGCTTTCCAGCCGAACAGAGAATAGATCCTTATTCTCCTTATTTCTCATCCTTATTCATCTTTATTCCTGAACCGAACGCTCCCTAAGGGGATTTTGTAGCATTCTCGTACATACACATCCTATAGCCATAGTATAAATAGGATTCAGACGGATTCCCTAATCACAATATAATTCAGATCCATAAATTATTTTTTAAATCCAAAAATTCATACAATTCCGATCCATAATTATTTTCCAAATCCAAAAATTCAATATCTACTCGACCCTCATTCTTGTTCAGTTGGCTTGACTGATCGGGAAGGAAGTAATAAGTATTGTATACAAAGACTTAATAAACAATGTAATCACAACATAACCATTTATCCCGAGATAGCCTATTTCAGTATAAAGTCGCCTTATCTCGAGATAAATGGTAGTTATCTCGCAAGAGAACTTGATTGTATGTTTTTTTTGCTAGTATTCTTAAGAACGAATTTTGACTATATACTAATATGATTCATATTTGCAATGTGATAAATAAGAAATTAACCAGAATTTATTTTAATCATTATCTTAATCACATGTGTTTATTATATAAGGAACAATTTATTAAAACATATCCTCCTCAAAATTATGCATCTTTTCTTTCTTACAACCAACCGGACTTCTTACATTTATATTTAGAGTTTGCTCCTAAAACTTGCTCAAAACAAAAACCAATTAATGTCACAGATGAACCATGAGTTGGGTATAGATGCAATATTTCCATATAGAATATGGATGGAGGAAAAGGTCAGAAAAAAGCCTCCTCGTCTTGGGCCAAAAGGGGAAAGAAAGGTACGCAAGAGTTCTCTTCGTCCCTCGGAATTGATGGAGGTCGTGGTGTAAATTCCAAGATAATATAGAATATTTAGCGTATGGGACAATATCTTAGTAGTCACAGTGTAAAAATCCCTAAATTTAGAACGCTTATTAGGTCATATGTACATACTAAAAAGGCAAGGTCATTAGTGTAATCGGAAGAGGTACGACTAGGATGCAAACGGTTACGGATATATCTAATCCGATCCGTCATCGTATCCGTTTTATACAGATTTTAACATCCGTATCCGTATCCGTATCCGTTTTAAAATGGATACGGATATGGATATCATTTCGATATCCGCAAACATCTGTATCCGTATCCGTGTATCTATTTTCATATATAAATATAGTCATAGATTTATTTTTAATCATATATAATATAATTCTATACCTTCTTTTACCATATTTGTATAGTTTTTATGATACAATGACATTTAATAAATAGGGTTTTTATCAGTTGTGCCCCTCTGAGATATTGCAATTTTAGTTATGCCCCTTCCTTTTTGAGAATATCAGTAGTACCCCCAACTTCTTATCATTTTATCACTTGTGCCCTTCCGTAACTTTAACCGTCACTGAGTTGAACTTAACCATGGTTTCTTTAAACCATGGTATGGTTAAGAGGGGTATAATCGTCCAACCATCTTCTCCCACCTCCTCCTCCTCTTCTTCCGAACTACACTCCCTGGATCGACAACGTCATCAACAAGGTCCTTGCTCTATGGGAGAACCCTCTGGATCACTGACCCCAGCTCTGCCCAGCTGAAATTCTACGTCAGGAGGTCCCCCGCCCAGTTCGCCAGCATCCGCACAATCGTCTTCATGCCGTCAGAGAGGGGTAGCGGGGCTAGAGGGGGCGATTGGGGAGGAGGAAGATGGGCTGGAGGAGGCCGATTGGGGAGGAGGGTAGCGGGACTGGGAGGTGGTAGGTAGAGGGGTTAGAGGGGGAGGGTTGGGGAGGAAGGGGTGGAGGGGCAGAGGAGGCGGAGGAGGGGATCGGGCTGGGGATGAGGGGGGCAGGAGGAGGAACTGGAGGGGTGGGCTGGGGAGGAGGGGTGGAGGATGATGTGCGAGGGTCAGGTTGGGGAGGAGGGGCAGACGGAGGGGCTAGTGGGTTCGGGTTGGGGAGGCGGGGTAGAAGGAAGGGCTGGAGGGGCAGGATGGGGAGGAGGTGGCAGAGTAAGGGCGAAGGGGGCAGAGGAGGGGCAGAGCAGGGGTTAGGCTGGGGAGGAGAGGGTGTAACAAGGGGTAGGGGAGGAGGAAGCGAAGGAGGAGGTGCAAGGCGGGATGGGGAGGAGGTGGCGAGCCAAAGGATCTACGGGCAAAGGAGGTGACGAAGGAGGAGGTCGAGTCTAGAGGAGGTGGTGGACAGAGAAAGTGCGAGCAGAGGAGGAGGAGAACAGAGAAGGTAGGGTATGGAAGATCAGGGGGACGGAGGGGGATGGGTGATGAATCCTCATTCATCACTCTTTATTCTTTTATTTTAGCTACTTATCTTGGCAAAATATCATGTATATAGATGTAAATACAATAAATTATCAATAAACATGCATATAGATTAAATTATTTTTCATAAAAATAAATAAAAATCACAGAAAAGTAATAAACATTTTTCATGTTGAACATTTTTTAATTTAAAATCATTTTCTATTTTTTATTGATTTTACAAATCTTTTTGACTTTTTAATTTCTGATTGGTCCTGGAGTGGTGTTGACCCCGGTCAACTACCCCTCCCGGACCATCTCCCTCGCGGATCCGGCTCACGCCCCGATTTCTCCGATTTCTCTGAGGGATCTCAATCCTTTAGCTTCGATTTTTCCACCCGCTTCTCCCCAGTGGATCGGTCATCCTCGTGGATCCCTAGGGAGTCGCGGATCATTCTTGGATTGCGTGCACGCCCCGATTCTTCCATGCTGCCTAGGAAGGGCTATTTATTCTTCATTTGACTCCCCAGCAGCTCAACTCGCGCCGCACCCTCCTCTGCTACCCTAGAGTCCTTCCCCTTGTTGACAGCAATCAGAGGGTATCCTTGGTGATCGGAGAAGACCGATGCAGCCGACGCTCAAGACTCGTGGCCGGAGCACCTCGCGACGAGCCTCCCCTGCCATCCGCAGCGAGGTTGAGCGACGACCCCATCGACAGCACCCCCTGGAGCTCAGGATCCAGTTAGGACCTTCAGCTAACTATCCCATAATCTTTAGCTCATGTATTGGCTCGATCTTTGATTCATCTTCCGCCGCACCTCTGCCAGCTCCGACGCACCGGTCGGAGCCTCATCAGTCACCCTCACCCGTTCCGATCGACACATCCGCTCACCGTCATCCTTCTTACGCAACCTGATCATCCAAATCTTGGCTATCTGAGCCAAGATTAGGCCCTAGGTCTCGACCCTCACATACGCCGGAGACGCCCTTTACATTCACCGCCGCTTCCCTTTGATTTTAGCCCAATAACCCTGACCGGATCCTTGCTCCGAGTCTGAGCTTTCCTCTGCAAGACTTTGCGCACGTGGAGACACCCCATCTCACATTTGCCCCGCTTTGCCGGAGCTCGCCCAGGTACCAGCCACCTTCCAAGAGATCTGACCGTCCACGAGTTCATCGAACCCGATCACCTGACGCGGAGGAGACCCACGAGTCGACTGCCGTCGTCCGATCGTTCATCGGAGCCGCCGATCTCCCTCGATGCTCCGGTGAACTTCGCCCAAGCGAAGTTCGTCCAGTACCTCTCTCTACCATTGGATCGACTCATTCGTCCAGATTCCATCCTCGTCGTCCATTCACTACAGCTGTCAGGCCGTTAAATCTGACATCTAACGACCCCCGTACCGCCCACATCTACGCCTTTTGCCAACCGTTGGATCTGTCAGCTGCTAACGCAAGAGCCGCACGTCTTCGACCATTCATAACGCGCCACCTGTCCACCCCAAGCGCAGCGCACGCGCTGCATGGGTAAATTGCTTAGCCTACCTTGCAGTTATTTCCTTTTATTATTTAGTCTGTAAAATAAAAAGTATACAATAGTGTAATTTGCACTTTCACACCTGTAGTTTTAGATATTTACTTTTCAGTCCTTCCTGTGTGGCATCACGTGCTTCGTCATGTGTAGTTGTGGGATAATTGCATGTAGTATCCTTGACTTATTCTCTATTATGTTTTGAAGTGATAGTTCTATTATTTGCACTTATACCCCTGTGCGTATTGAATTTGAACACATGTGAATTTGGATGTAAAAATTACAGATAAGACGCTAGATTTTTTATGCATGTTATTGTTTGTCCAGAAACATGTTTTTATTGCAGATTAGTCCATGTATGTTGTGTGTTTGATTTTTGCTTTAATAAATAGCAAATTTAGTCAAAAAATCACGAGATTTTAGCATATGGCTCCTGCCATGGTGTAGGGATTTCTATGATTTTTTGGTTGTATTTTGTTTCCATTTATTATTTTTAAAAATTCAAAAACCCTAAAAATTACTACTGTTTGTTTTTGAAAATCAATTAAAAATATTAAAAACCCTTGAAAATTCCAAAAAAATTACGGTTTGTTTATTTTGTATTGCTTTTATTTCTATCCAATTTGTGTTGCATTTCCATTTATAAAAGGGATTTTATCAGTTGTGCCCCTCTGAGATATCGCAATATCAGTTATGCCCCTATCTTTTTGGTAATATCAGTTGTGCCCCCGACTTCTTGCCAATATTTCACTTGTGCCCCTCAGAGGGGCATAACTGATAAAAGATTTTTATCAGTTATGCCCCTCTGAGGGGCACAAGTGAAATATTGGCAAGAAGTCGGGGGCACAAATGATATTACCAAAAAGATAGGGGCATAACTGATATTGCGATATCTCGGAGGGGCACAACTGATAAAAACCCTTTATAAAAACCATAAAAATTGAAAAAGACTAAACACTTAGAATAATCATTAAAAATGCATAAAAAATAAAAAAATGCATTTTCTTCTTCTGTAGTTAGATTTTTATTTCTAGTTTGTCATAAAATTACCGCTTGAATTTTATAGGCATTTTAAGAAATTTTAAATTGCCTTTATATTCTGGTTGTACACTATTTAGCATTTTTGACCTTGTTTGATTTTTAGAAAATTAATTAAAAATCATAAAAATCTAAGAAAATTAACAAAAAAATATTTACATATTTTAAAAACCCAAAAAATTTTTATTTAAATTTTCTGAGTATTTTTTATGCTTTAAATAATTGTTTGTTTGTGAGATTTTGAATTCTTTTAGCCTTTTTCTTAATTTTTAAAATCATAAAAAAATTAAAAAAATATAAATCCATCAAATTCTTTTATTTTCTTGGATTCCCGACTACTTCCTAGCTTTCGCATATCGTGCTCCTTGTGTTCGACCCTGGTAGCGATACCAGGTAAAATAAAATAGCGAGACCGCTACATTTACCTGATTGATTTTTATTTCTGGTGATTTTCCTTTTCTTGTTGACTTCACGGTTCGGGTCGCAACGACCTTGATTTATAACTTAACCCGGGTAGCTAAGGCTTGGTCATCAATGGGCGGCAGAGGAAGGGGCTCGATGGGGAGGGGGTCGGGCTAGGGAGGAGGGATGGAGGGGTCGGGCTGGGGAGGAGGGCTGGAGGGGGCGGACTGGGGAGGAGGTGCGAGGGTGGGCTGGGGAGGTGGTGGTAGGACTGGGAGGTAGAGGCGGTCAATGGCATGGAGCGGTGAGATGATGGGTAGGAGCTCGGGGCTGAGGCCTGGTAGAAGGGGGGAGGAGCTGGGGGTTGAGGGAGGAGCTGGGGGTGAGGGAGGAGGTGGAGGAGGAGGAGCAGGAGGTTGGGGAAGAGGAAGAGAAGAAGAGGAAGATGATGGAAGGATGAAGATAGTGGGATGACCTTCCAACCCTCTTTTTAATTTAAATTCCTCTTGTGTCTCCAAAGTTAATGTCTGTTTACGGTGGGTATGAACGATCACTAACTCCAGGGGCACAAGTATAGAAATATAAGAAGTTGGGGGCACTACAGATATTCTCAAAAAGGGAGGGGCATAACTGAAATTGCAATATCTCAGAGGGGCACAAATGATAAAAACCCTAATAAATATGTATCATCTGCTTTCCATCTAATTCGTATATATTTAAGTCTATTTTAGAGTATTTCTAATATTACTCGTATGCAATCAATATTCGTTTTACATTCGTATCTGATTTTAAGGATACGGTAAGAAAGTTTTAATATCCAACAATATTTGTATTCACGTCTGTATTCGTATTCAAAAACGGATAAGGATACGGTAATACCTATATCCATATCTGTATCCGTCAGCTTGCATCCCTAAGTACGAGTATTGAAATCCATAAAAAATGGAATTTTTATGCAAGGACCCTAAAGCCTTGTCCAATCATCAATTACTCCCAAATTAGACGAGGAATCTTACTTTATTCAACACATATGCCCCCGTCCCATCCTACTGGTTATGAATTTGAAAAGTATTCCAATATACGTGTTATGATATCATTATCCTTTTTAAAATTAGATAAGCATATGAATACAAATATCATATAAATGTGCAAAATGAGAATCCTATCCTCAAAATAGGAACAACTGCAAAATGATTATTGATAATTTAGATATATATATATATATATGACAAAAGAATGCAAATTTATTTAGGAAATGTCAGATGTCTCTATATTTAGTTAAAACATACATGAATGGACATCGAAAATAACTAATAATATAAGAAAAATTACCATGCGTATTTGTATTTTTGTATCATATTCTTATTGGAATCCTCCAAAATGTAAATTTTTAATGAACACTAGATTCACTCATCTTAGATATGAAAATTGTGCTAAATACCATGATAGAAAAACTCATGCATGCATTAACATTGAGTTTTCATAAATACATCATATAAATAATGGGTATAAAATAACAAAAAAAATATACAAAAATATGCAGAGAAGGAAATCACAAAAAGAAATAAAAAGATGATATAATGCATGCATGTATATATGTGCAGATTGATTAAGAACACCATAATGAATAGGCCTACAAGGTCTATTTATGACACTTACTCAAAGAATGGGTTTGTAGGCATTGACTGACTAAAAACGAAGTAGGACCAATAACGTAGAAAGTGATATGTTGTACATAAAATTATAGTCAAACAGATATACACAAATACACACAAATTTTAAACAGACATCTTTTTTATAACACTTAGAATGGTCCCATTTTCTTATGCATCAAATTTGTAAAAAGTAAATAGAAAATGTGATGTATCACAAAAATGCACCTTGCACATATGATAATTGAAACATGTACACTTTTTCCAATATGCATATATTTCGAATTTTATTTCTAGAGCATATGAATCTCAATTCAACCCTATTCACTTATAAAGTTCATCATTTCAAATATCTTTAAATCTTAAAAAATAACCCTTTGAAATTAGGTAGATCTCATATGTGAAAAGTTTTTTTCGAGATCAATTGTAATTGTACTAGGAACTTGTGTATTCTTCACAAATTGCATTTTACATTTTCCTTATATATTATATTTTATACTAAAAATCTAAAATCAACTAAAAATCACAAAATGAAAAAGATCCATGAATTATTCATATAGTACATGTATTTTGACTTATTCTATCTTTGGTATTTTATATCTATTCTATTTCTTAAAACAGAAATAAATAAAAATATTTATACATAGCATATAATACATAATGTTATAATATAATATAAATTACAGCCAATATCAATAAGAAAGCAAAAAATAAAAATTGGAAAAAAAATAAAAATCAAGTATGAAAAAACTAAAAAATATATATTTTGATTTCTTATCATTCTAGATAAAGATTTTTAAAAACATCCTTCTGGAAGGTTGTAGATCCTTAAATTTTAAACACTTTTCTTTTTTTAATATTTTGATTTAAGTCCATTGCTATTTCTTTCTCTGATTTTCCTATTGGGCGCTGCTACCCACATGACATTGGTCTCCTTGTGTGTTCCCCCGGTCAACCCCCTCTACTCGTTGGTCGAGGCCCCCTCCAACATATGGCATTGTGACTGACTCCATGTTAACTTCGTCTGCCAACCTCCATCTTTGGTAAAATCCTCGATAATCAACAATCACTGACCATAACTTCCACCTCATTCGCATATTGTAGTCGTATAGCCTGCTAAACAGAATGTCCTCAGAACAGAACCTCATTTCTTACTTGTCACGACCTCAATTCCGGGTCATCGGATCCTCCCATATCTGGATCTGGTTACTCAATAATAATTTATTCAACAATCACAACTAACATTCAGAAATATGCTGCAATTAAAAATACTAAGATGGAAGTATTCAACACTTTTCCATTCACAATAAAGTTTACATGGTACATTATCCCACTATTATTATTTACATGTACATCAGCTGAAAAGGAAATACATAAAAAGATTGCCAACTGCATTATAAAGTAATGTTACCGTAGTTAGTTGGATGGCTATTGTCCTTGTGATGATTCTCCAATACTTGTTGAGTTTTCAGAAAACATAGGAGAGGGATGAGCCAAGTACTCAATAATGAAGAAAAGAAACATAGACCAAGCATGATATTTAAAAGGGTTCAACAATCAAATTATAAAAGTGTTCTTTTATTCCATTTTTATTTTACTTCATATCCATCTAATCCACATAAGGGATTGGAAATTGCGTTGAGCTGATGAGCCTATATCGCCGCACGCTGCCTCAACCAATCCTCTAATACTACACTAAAAATTTCCTTTTTATTTTATTAACCAGGGTTCCAAACCCTCAACCTGACAAATAAGGAAGCACACCATCCTAGAGGACTCAATAGCTTAAAACCACATGCTAACCTTTAATCACATATACTAGATGCTTTAAATACATGTTATCGTGACCCAGACGCTAGCAAACTACCAATTTCTTAACATAGAGGGACTACATCTTGAGTCAATCAACTCACCTAATGGCAGCTGAGTACCAAGTGTTGCAAATAATTTATTTCGTACGCTCAACATATCTGGGAAACCATGTACCACCTAGGTTTGGGATGCCAATATGGATCTTCTTCTGATAAACCTACATGTTGCATGCCCGACCTATAATATCTACTCTCATTCACCCTTATCGTAAAAGATAGTACAAAAATCATAACTCGGTCTCATTTATGACATTTCAAATTTCTCCTAATATCAGTATAATATTGCATAATCATACAACTACAAGGATGATTCATTACAAAAACTCTGTTTTAGCAATTATTTTAAAGTGAATCATGAAGCAAGCATGTGAATGTTCTTCATAAGAAAGAAAATAATCAATAGTGATTTTATCCAGTTTAACTTGAAAATCCAACAACAAGTGGCAAAATTTCGTTACCTAATCGAGCTCTCTCTTATGTATGCAGTATTTTATCGTGATTCGTTTTCAGACATGATGATCTATGACTCCTGAAATGATCGAATTTCACTTCGTATCAATAAACGAAGAACATGCCAAGAGTTCGAAGAATGCAGAGAATATATTTTCTCTTGTTATTTCAACAGAGCTTCCCCTAATACAGGGTGATATTTCTAGGAAAATTTTTGACAGAACTTCCCCTTATATCAGGACATATTTCTAAAGAAAATTGGAAAGAGTTTTCCTCTATAAAATCATCGAGAGGAAAATAACAATGAAAGATCTCAATATCTAAGTCACTATACATGGAACGTACAATCGTCATATCCTTATCTAAAGTATCGACGGAGAAAATGCATTATTCTTGAAAGAGTTCAAGGATAATTTCATTGTTGATAATATATTTGAGCATTGAGGAAAATTTATGATCAAATGCGATTTAATTATCATAAATAATATGAATATCATTCATATTTTTTGGACATATGAGAAGAGTTATCTAAGATAATTAAATATGATTTAATTATCAAAGATGTGAATAATTCGAATGTGATTCATATTATTTGAGCACAAATGGACATACAAGATAATTAAATATGATTTAATTATCAAAGATGTGAATAATTCGAATGTGATTCATATTATTTGAAACACATGAGAATGGACATCCAAGATAATTAAATATGATTTAATTATCAATGATATGAATATATGGATATCGCTATCCATATTAATCATAAATATTATAAATGTAATTTATAATATATTAGAGAGAGTTAATTGTAAATAAGATTTAAGAATTAAATATTGATGCGAATTGGATTGACATTGCACAATTAATTGCAAATGCAATTTATATTTTATTGGCTGGTTGGATTTGATACATAATTGTCAATGGATTTTATTTGTAATTATCACAAATAATTTGCAATAATTATTTGATGATATTATGTTGACAAAAGATTCTATGAAATAAGACCTAATGTAATAAGATTACATTAGGATTGGAGAGAGATCTTCTCTCTCTGATCAAGGTGGTCGTCCACCATGTATAAAGAGAAGGAGGCTATTTTCCCCTTACATGGAAGGAGGATCTCTAGTCCTATTTCATTTGGGATATCTTTGATTTAATTGAAACTAAATATGTTAAGATTATTTACAACATATTTAATTTCTTTTAAATTAAATTAATTGTTGTTGTAAATTTTTACAACAAAATCTCAACCATTGATTTGAATTAAGAGTACATCTCCATAATCCAATTTAGTATATTAGAAAGGGTATACTTAGCCTTTTCTTTTACACATCAAGAAGACAACGACTCTTTCTCTCTCTCTTTCTCTCTCAACTTGTCATCGTCCATATGTTGACCTAGAGAAGCCCGCGGTTGTCACGAAATCACTGTGCTGTCGAATCGACTGCTTGTAGCTCTCCTCCATCTTGGGTACTTCTTACTTGTGAAGAAGGCGTCGGATTTCATGATACAAAATCAAGAGACTCCTAGCTTAGATCATCAACTTGGATTGCAGGAAGCACACATCTCATCTACGTGCCCGCAAGTACGACCTTCATTGGATCGGACTTGAGAAGGAGATCTCTTACTTTAGAGATTGAAGATTGCAACTGCGCGACAAGAGGTATTCCTTTGAATCCGTTTGTGATCTTGATGAAATAATTTGAGAATTGTTCTTGAATAATGTGGTTTTGTCATTTAAATTATTGAATTTGCGCGACCTCAAGTGACTAGTACGACTAGTCACTCTTGATTGCATATGATGCGTTCTTCATGCTTCCGTGATGCGCTTAACGTTTTCCCATAACCTTCAAGTGGTATCAGATCCTTTGTCGATGTCTTGGATTTGATCCAGAACCCTTGGTGAACAAGGTTTTGTATATCGGATGCACATGACTCGTTATTTTACATGAGATGCAAGTTTCGAATCGGTTTTCGCTAAAATAAAAATTTACTGTTTTTGCACTATTGGGGAGTATTTCTTGGTTACTAAAATGCATTTAAAAAGTTTAAATATGTCTCAAAAATAGTAGCCTATTATTAATACCAAAAGTGAATAACTAAAATTCGAAGAGTTTTCGTCACGAAATTATTTTTGCATGTATTCGCAGATCCGCAAGAAATTATTTTTGCTTACTCTTTTGCCATAATCAAATATGAAATAAACACTTGAATTAAGTAAATAAATCAAACCGGAAAACCACTCGAATTTATTTCATGTGATTCTGACACTGTTTGCCCTAGATATTCTATATTTAGTGGAAATGGGTCGGATGATGATTGGATCATCAAATCTTTTTACTTAATGTGTTTATCATTCAATAAAAATCATGTAAATTATGAATTTTCCTTAATTTAATTAATTCTTAATATTTATGAAAATAATTGATTGAACATCATTGGCCATTGAATGTATGTTTCATGAAAATCCTACTTTATACTACAATAGTTGTAAGGACAAAATTTATATGCAAAAACCAAGAACATATGTGCTTGATATTATTAGAAGTTTAAGATCCTTAAAATTATTTTAAAGATGTTTAAATCTCCGAGTGATTACTATATAGTATAATACCGGTCATCAAATTTGATCGTTAAAACCGCTAGTACATTAACATTATTTTGTGTTATTCTCAATCGGAAATGGTGAAGGTGTCTAGTCCAAGTATGTTGGATTAGTTTCTTAATTAGCGCCTTGCATGTCAAGGAAATCCTCCCTCCCATCATAACTTGAGTGTACTTCCTGGATCTCTTTTTGAGGAAAGAATAATATGAGTAAGTCAAGTTGTACTCTAACTATTAAAATACAAAATAATTCGTACTTTTGAGAGCTTATACTATATTGTAACATTAAGCAAACCCTAATTATTTGTTGGTTGATTGATTGGAATTATAATTGATTTAATATGATTAAATGAATTATATCCAATTAAAATAAACACTCTATTATGAAAAGAGATGTAATTCCCTTGAAAGAACTGACTATGTAAAAATGATTCACAATAATTAATTAAAATTTGAATGAGATATGGATGATCATATAAATGGCATCCATGGTCTTCCGTCAAGGTGAAGGGTTCCATCGCCATAAATTGTATGAAGGAGACGTATGTCCGAAGTGACAACTCCTACATACAAGCATACATGAATCGGGCTCTTTACTTCTCGAAAGAGTAAGGTCATATGCATAGTGACCCCAAAATCGATTCCTCATATTATTAGGACAATATTGGATTGTGCATAAGGAGTTCTATTCTTGTTGACGGTTGATTCAATTTACAACAGGTCAACATCATCTAAAAGGGTGGTAGGCTCGGGTATTAAAGACCGAATTTGAACATGCAAGTTGAACTTGTAAGGCAGGATGAGTTCTCGCTTCTTTTTATCCCAGTTGCAGTTTCTTATATTATTGAGATGTAACAAAGGCAAGAAGGAGATCTCAGATCTTGCTTGAGATATAATGGTAAGTATGCCTCTTACTTTGAAAGTGAATAAGGGAATGACATTTTAGACTTGACAAGGAAAGACAACTTTCATATAAAATCCTTAATCAAAGTAAAATATGTATTTATGCAAATTATCTTATTTTAGATACCTATATTAATCCCACTCAAAACTATACTCCAAATAATTATTGAAGAGAATCCATCCATCCAAAAATTGAAGAAAATTTATCCATATCTTCCTGCAAACTTCAAAATCATCTTTTGACCACTGTAATACGGATAATAACACTATGATCTTCCATTCAAAATAATCTCCAACTTTCATGGAAAAGTTACTCCTGGATCAGTTGTTGTTACAAGCGATCAGAGCCGCTCCTGTCGCGATCATCTTGAATGATTGGCGGTTGAGATCGACCTTTCGGATTCTTTGAACGAGCAAGATGAATCAGGGCTCGGATCCTCTGAGTGCTGTAACAGCGGGGAGCCTATTACAGAGGATCCGCGCTCGATGAATCATCCCTACAAGGACGTCTGTTATCGATCATCGTGCGAATCGATTGATAGTTATGCATAGTGTTCTGTATTGTCGTTCACAGACGTCCATGGGAAATCTTTTGGTAAAGTCTACACTGTTCGTTACTTGAGCAAAGATTACTGTAGTGTACCCCGCAAGATGAACTGCGACTTAGTACACATGAAACGATAAATTGATGGATCTAAAGATGACAAAAGGATGGATGACACCAACAAATAATGACCAGGACATGCAGATCTTGATGAACCAATCGGGGAATTCATAGGTTGCGTCTCATGGGTCGCCCTGGACGAGATAGCAGGGGCGTGGGGAGTTCGTGGAGGTCGAACAGCTTGATTGTCCTCTGCTTCTTGGCCCTCTCCGCCCTGTCGTAACCTTCATGCAGCCTCTTCTTCGCTTTCTCCAGACGAGACTCGTAGGACGCCGGCGATGTCGTAGGAGCACCGGCAACGATGCGATGATGTGTAGTAGTAGCAGCAACAGCAGTAGGCTCGATGCTAAGCCTTGCTTTTGACTTCTTGATCACTATCCTTATGATGATCTTGGCCTTCTCCCTTTTACTCAATTGGGTTTCTTGACGGTCTTCATCGCCGCCGTCAACTACCGAGCTGCCGATGTAGTCGGACGACGGCGGTTCCTGAACTGCCGGAGACTCTAAGGCGAACTTCCCGTCTAATTCTGCCATAACTTGCGAGGAGGATGTGGAGAAAGAATATGTACCAGGAAATTAATGGATACACACGTATATATATTTAGAGGAACGCCTATACGTGAAGTCCCAAAGGAATGAGGACCGCGCGATTGGGAAGTCCTACTCCTAATAATATAATAATCTGGCAGTAGGACGTCGGGGATTTACTACCCGTTGTAATATTGGATTACACGACACTATTGCATTGTATGTTACGTATTGTTTAGTTCGGGCTTTGATGATCTCCATGCATGCAACTCCTAATGCTACAACAAAATTGACCTTATTCAACAAATAATTAATATATACTTTGTCTTATCACTGCACCAAAGTAGGTTGATAGTGACAATTTCTTTTCTAAAATTATTTTATACTCCAAATAATAGGTTGTAAGTAAATAAAATATAAAATTGAGGTAAATAAATGTATAAAATACATAGGTATTTTATACCTGTATATAATATAATATATTATATATAGATTAATTATTTTTCATAAAAATAAATAAAAATCACAAAAAATAGTTCAGAAAATAAGAAATATTTTTTATTTTGAACACTTTTTAATTTGAAATCATTTCCTATTTTTAATTTATTTTACAAATCTTTTTTACCAAGCTATTTTATGATTGGTCCAGGAGGGATGTTGACCCCGGTCAACTACCCCTCCCGGACCGTCTCCTTCGCAGATCTGGCACACGCCCCGATTTCTCTGAATTCTTCTGAGCGGATCTCACATCCTTTAGCTCCGATTTTTCCGCCCACTTCTCCCCAGTGGATCAACGATCCTCGCAGATCCCTAGGGAGTTGCAGATCATTCTTTGATTGCACGCACGCTTCGATTCTCTCCAACTGCATGGGATGCCCTATAAATTCTTCATTCGATTCCCTAGGTCAGTAGCTCACACCGCACACTCCCTTGAGACCATGGAACCCTTCTCCTTGGTGACAGCAATCGGAGGAGGCCCTTGGTGATCGGAGAGGACAGCTGCATCCGACGCTCAAGACTCGTGACCGAAGCACCGTCGCGACGAGCCTCCCCCGCCTTCCGTAGCGAGGTTGAGGCAACAACCCACTTCAACAACACCCTCTGGAGCTCAGGATCACTTTAGGATCCTTAGGTACCCCTCTCATAGTCCTTAGCTCCGAATCTTTCATTTGCCATCTTCCGTCGCTCCGCCAGCTCCGACCAGCCGGTTGGAGCCTCGCCGTCATCCTCCATCCGTTCCGATCGATTACCCAGATCACCGTCATCCTTCTTACGCAACCTGATCATCCGAATCTTGGCTATTCGAGCCAAGATTAGGCTTTAGATTCCCTCTGTCGCTTCACCGGAACCCCCATCCCATTCGCCGCCGTTTCCCTTTTGTCTTAGGTTCAATAACCCTGACCGGAGCTTTGCTCCGAGTCTGAGCTTTCCTCCGCAGGACTTCGCGCGCGTGGATACGCCCCAGATTGCATTCTCCCTGCTTCGCCGGAGCTCGAACAGGTCCAGCCACCATCTAGGAGATCCGACCAGTAGAGAGCCCATCCGACCGACGCACCCGATGCGGAGGAGCCTCGTGAGTCGTTCGTCGTCGTCCGATCGTTCATCGGAGTGTCAGATTACCGTCGGTGCTCTGGTGAACCTCACCCAGACGGAGTTCTTCCAGAGCCTTTCCGTGCTGTTGGATCGAGCCTTCGCCCAGATTCCATCCTCATCGTCCCTTCATTGCAGCTGTCAGACTGTTAGATTTGACTTCTAACGGCCCCCGTACAACCCACGTTCGCACCTCCTGAGGGCCATTGGATCTGCCCGCTGCACGCGCCAGAGCCGCACGTCTTCGTCCATTCAGAGCGCGCCACCTGTCCGCCCTACGCGCAGCGCACGCGCTGCAAGGGTAATTTGCTCCGCCACCCCTGCAGTTATTTTCTTTTATTAGTTAGTCTGTAAAATAAAAAGTATACAGTGAGACTTTTTGCATCTGTGCCTCTGCAGTTTTTGTATTTACATTTCAGTCCTTCTTTTGTGGCCACACGTGCTTCATCACGTGTTAGTTGGGTTAATTGCATGTACTGTCCTGGATTTATTCTATGTTATGAGTTGAATTTATATTTTTCGTGTTTGCATTCATACCCCTTTGCGTACTGATTTTGGACATGTGCCGATATTCGTGTGAAAATTGCAGATAGGAACCTTGTACTTTTTATGTGTGTTATTGTTTGGTCCAGGAACATGTTTTTGTTGCAAATAAGTCTCTATATGCTGTGTGTTTGATTTTTGTTTTAGGGACCCTTTCAAATGAGGTGGGGTCTCATAGAGATTATAGTGAGCCAACCATAAATACGGTTAGATTAAGATCGGATGGATGAGATCAAAACCACTATCATTATATGGAATCGTTTTGACGAAAAAAATTTCTATACATAGAGAATACGAACGTGCGATTTTCAGGGAATAGTAGAGAAAAACGCGGGTCTACAAATTAGGCATAACTAATTTCTTAAAAACAAACTTCAGGAGGCTAATTTATATAGTAAATACCAAATAGTTCAAAAAAAGTTACTTTTTTGGGATAGTTTATTGAATAATACTTGAACGAATTGCTATTGTAAGATACTTTTTTGAAATATAGCTAATAAATTTACAAAAATTTGTTCATATTTTGTTGGTTTTAATAGCAACAGATATAGTATATTTATGTCATGAGGATTAGTTAAATAGCTTACGAGGAAAAAAATCCGAATCCATATGATAACGAGGTTTCATTACGACCAATTTCATTTATTGAACAATGTAAATATGTTTTGGATTGTAAAAATTGTATTTTAAAAAAATTCAATTACATCTAATTAACATATTTTATAATTAAATTTTATATCGAAAATTTGAATACATTGATACAAATTTGAAATTTGAACGTATAATAATACAAAGATTTTATTAGAATTCGAAATAACATATACTACTGAAATTTAAAGATTAGGCGAATTTATTAAAAGCTGATGGCCGCAACAATGTATACTACAATTTTTTAAAATAATAATAAGATTAAAATATTTGAAATTTTATACTTATGTAAGATTGAATTTTAATTATTTTTTTGATAAACTTGATTTGATTTTTATAAATATTTACAGATATTTTGAAATAACAGATACTATATGACAAAATTAATTGTATTAGAAAATATAATTCCTATTAAATGGTTCCGACATTACATATTAAAATTTTAAATTAAGCTGAAAATGGAAAAAAATTAATTGAGTAATTATGAGAATGTATCGACGGGTGATTATGATAATAATAAAAACAAGGAAAGTAATAGTTAACTTCCGTAAAGGGAGCTCACGGTCAGCTCCACATAATAAAATTGATGATAATAAATATTTCCAAATCGAATAAAATAGTCGGATTTGTAGTTAATAGGTTAAGAATTTCCATAAAAAAGGAGGGAGGGCAGTTTTGATGGTGGTTTTCTATTGCAAAACCGGATTTAATCATGTCCATCAATTCAAATCAAACGGCTATAAATTGCGGCTCATCAAAATCACAATGAGACCCCGTCTCATTTGAAGTTTCTCCTTTTGTTTTAATAAATAGCAAATATTGTCTAAAAATCACGAAATTTCGGCACATGGCTCCTGTCATGGTGTAGGAATTTCTATGAATTTTTTGTTGCATTTTGTTTCCATTTATTATTTTTAAAAATTTAAAAACCCTAAAAATTATTACTGTTTGTTTTTTAAAATTAATTAAAAATATTAAAAACCTTTAAAAAATTATGAAAAAAATTCCTGTCTGCTTGGTTTGACTCGTTTTTATTTCAGTTCAATTTTTCTTGCATTTTCATTTATAAAAACCATAAAAATTGAAAAATACTAAAAATATTAGAAAAAATATTAAAAATTCATAAAAATTCAAAAATATATATTTTAGATTTCTGTAGTTAGATTTTATTTTATAATTTATCATAAAATTACCGCTTGAATTTTATAAATATTTTAAACAATTTTTAATTGCCTTTGGATTCAGGTTGTACATTGTTTAGCATTTTTAACCTTATTTTATTTTTAGAAAATTATTTAAAAATCAGAGAAATTCAAGAAAATTAACAAAAATATTTGAATATTTTAAAAACCTAAAAATATTTTTATTTGAATTTTATGAGTATTTTTTATGCTTTAAATAATTGTTTATTTGTGAGTTTTTGAGTTTTTTTTACACTTTTTCTTAATATTAAAAATCTAAAAAAAATTGAAAAATCTAAAATCCAGCAAATCCTTTTATTCCTTTTTATTTTTGGATTCCCGACTACTTCGTAGCTTACGCATATCGTGCTCCTTGAGTTCTACCCTGGTAGCTATACCAGGTAAAATAAAATAGCGAGACCGCTATTTCTCGATTCGATTGTTTGATCTTTACTTTGGTGGTCTTCTGTTTTTCTTGTTGAATCCGATCCGAGTGGTTGAGGTCACAACGACCATTGATACCTTTTACCCTTAGTCGCTCGGGATTTTCGGTTCATCAATATGTCACACTGAACTTTGGAGGCACGGACTTTTATTTTGGAGGAGTTATTCTTGGTCGTCGCCTCTGCGGATGTGGACTTTCTGGGAATCATGGTCGTTGTGATCTCATGGGTGTTTAAGTCATGGTTGTTGATTGAGGTACCCGACTTCATTTGGGCTCCCAGATTTCAGTGGTTAACGGTGGAGCATTTTCAGATTCGACGAATTGAAAAAAGAATTCTATACGATGCATCATCATCCCCTGCAGCCAAGAACAAAAGGAGGATCATAATTAGCGTATGTTTGGAATATTCATGTGTTTGATGTGAATGCATAATATAATTTCATTTGTAAGATGATCATTATTTTAGCTGTAAATGATTGTATAATATGTGTTTGTTAGATAGGTCCATAATGTAGATTGCATTATGGTATTGCATGAAATCATACAAAACCTCATTCACACATGTGCATCCCTCAATGCTAGGTTATGTGTGGCCATGCACAACGAGAGGCATGTGCAATACATTTTGGGGAGTGATGCCCCCATCATGTGTTATATATGTTTTAGTTTTTCACAACTGACGGGATCTTAGCTTTACAAGCTAAGAAATGCCCCTCACGACATCGTGCAACTTTTGATGTCTATTTTGCTGGTATGTGGGTAGGGATAGGATATGTTAGGAATATACCGAATTGGTCTGTACCGAAACTAAAATTTCTCAAGTCTTATTAAATTCAAGCGATGTCGCTCGCTTGCATAGTCCATCGTCTTATTAAATTCTTAAGGTAATTAAATAACCTAATAAATATGAAAAAAAGGGGAAAAAAATCAAATACTTGATATGGAGCAATGTGCGGTATGTAAGATTGTATGGTACAATGTGGGCATGAATGGGTGTAGAATGTGTGCAAGTGTGTGAGGAATTTGAGTATGCATGTAGGTGTGTCATGAGTGTATGGACAAAGTATGGATCTGAGCGGATTTTTTCACGCTATTTTTTTTATTTTTCCCCTTAAAATTATAACCCCCTCAGCTATGTGGGTTAGTAAATACTAAAACGATCAACAAGAACCATACACAATAAAGTTAATGTAATAAAATGAACAGAACACACCTACCATGATAATGATTGCTCACATTCCTGAAGATCAATCGATGTTGTGGTGCCAGACTTGGATGAGCAAGTACTACAATGACATGGCTTAATCGATGGATGCACAACAATCGATCTATGAGAAAGTTGTCATCTCAGCGAAGTTTTTTACACCTTTTTTTATTTTGTTCTTAAATTTGTGAGAATATATGCATATAGAAATCCATAGTAGGATGTGGGTATAGCGAAGTACGATTTGAAGAATTTGGCCGGGTATGTAAGCATTGGGTTTGTATGGAGTTAAACATTTAAAGAATTGATACTCCTTAATCCTAAAATAGCGAGGCTATTTAGCAGTCTTTTAGGTCTTTTTGATATAAATTAGTGAATTTTTTGAGTTCCATTCGGACTAGAGGCAATGATGATTAAATATCATTTTAGCAACTCTTTACTTATATACCCTATATCTTGAAATGATGCGGTGATTTGACTTCCTATGAGGAATCTTTCAGCAATCTTTATATTAAAAGTTTGGCCTCTGTCAATGGTGTCCAAGGATTAGATCGCTTATCAGCTTGAAAATACAACAATCCCCTCCTTGAACATCATTTGCAAGGGCAAAATCGAACCCGACCGTCCAGATTTGAAACCATTATTGTTCTTTCTTTTTCTTTTTGATTTCACACAAGTGGAGTTCTTGGAGTATTCCGTTGTATTTTCGAGATGATAAACATGGATCCTATTTTTCATTGACAATTAAATATTCCTCATAAGTAGCTACATTGCATCCTTTTGAGATATACGTAGTACTAATTAGAAGTTATGATATATAACATGAGCTTCGATGTTGTCTATTTTTTAAGTTTTTTTAATCTTCTAAGTGTTTAGACCTTCTTTGTTCTCATGCGTGGTAGGATGCAGGGATTGTATGGTACAATGTATGGGAATCTATGGTAGAGTGTATGGTGCAATGTATGGTTTTTTCATTTTGTTATCTTAAAAGCGTGTTCTATTGATTTTGTTATTAATTAATTTTCCCTATGACTTTTCTAAATTTCAAACTTGTGCAGAGATGTGGTCTTGTGGGGGAATGCCCAAAGACGATGCTTACACTTCTTCTCGCAACAGAGAATATGAGACATCTCATCACAATGAAATTCCCAAGATTATAGAGCCTGATTTAAACTAATATAGTTTCAACATAATTCATGATTCTTATTACGGTGATCGTAAGAATCCTTACTTTGATTTATTCCTCAATCATTTGCGAGAAGATAGAAAATCATATATAGTAGAGATGCCAGATCTCAAAAATAGCTTGATGACACTTGTTAAATATGAGAAAGATGACCAGAGTGGCAAGAACGATGATGACAATGAAGATGAGGAGCAATTTAGTGTCTCGACGTAACGGTCAGTTTGTCACAGAGTCGTCATCAGTGGGAGGGATGTCGAGGCTGAGAGAGCAGAGAGGGAGTGTAACACCCCAACCCCAAACATAGTGCCATACCTAAAACTCACGAAGTGTGGGTATGGTTTATAAGTGGTGGGGATTACTACTTGACAACTTGGGCTTAAGCATTTTGGGTGGTTGTCAACGGGTCCATCTGGGCCCGAATCCAACAAGTTGTCAGGGCCAGTTTTCCTCGATAACGGACCGGGGACCTAAGCACGGGACGTTACAGGGAGAGACAAAGTCAAAGAATAAATGAAAAGAGGAAGATCATCCTTCATCGATTAAAGAAGTGAATGATTTTAAACTCGATGTCCAGTACTAATATATAACTTATATTTTAGTATTAACAACTTATTCTCATTAACATTATGATTCTAAATTTAAATTATTCGTGTGATATATTGTGTTGTGGCGTATGTGATGCTTGAATGTGAATGTGCATATACTTGTGATTCTTGATTGTGAATGTAGATAAATATAATTGTATTGCTTGATTGTGATTGTAGATTATATAGAATTAATGTGTTCTTGGACGGACACAGTTTTTATATGTTTTTCCAGGTATATGTAATCGTGCGGGAGGCACAAAACTGAACATGTAATATTTTTTTGTTCTGGTATCAGAAAATGCGACTACCTGTATTCCCCTATGTAGTCGCATTTGATGCATTTTTAAATATGTTTGCGGCAGCTATTACGAACACACGGGCCTTTATGCTTGCATGCTACGAGAACCATACGACCACAATGTGATCGTAATTGATTTTGCGGTCCTAGAGGTGAGACCACAACGTTTTTGACTACTTATAGTCACATATGTCTATCACAACTACATTACGGCTATAATGCGAGTAGAACGGGACTTCATTCGTGCTCACATCATCTGCAATTTCTTGTAGTGAAGCCAAAACTAGCTACCCCTTTGAGTGGCAACCCCCAGACGTCGTTTTCTACCACTCTTTCTCATTCCAGGTATGATGATCTCCCTCCACTGTTACGTATATGCTTCTTCCTCCCATGTGTTGCTCCACCTCTCTTCTTTCTCTGCTCCTTCGATTTCATGACTCCATCGTTTGACATGCTACGTCACCTCATCCCTTCTTTTCACCTCCCTCTTACAAATCCCACAATCCCTTCACCTCCGTCCATGCCCAATGGTTGGAGTTCGCTCTTCTCCCTTCGCCTAAAGAGCATTCGCACATCCCCTTCCAAACATGCTTTGAGTTGATCACGAATAACCTTTGATTGATACCTTGTCCTCAAGCCACACCCCCTTTTATACAGGTTCCTCGTAGGAGCAGCACCGTCGGAAGCAACCATTGAGGTGCACATCAGTATGAGCATCAAAGCCTCAAAGTTCTCCTGTAAATGCTGCAGAGAAGAGGACGAGGGTAGACCTGGCCATTGGGCCGGGGGCCCGCCCGTCCAGCCTGCCCTGCCCGTTCATGGGCCGGGCTTGGGCAAGCGATTTTGGAAATGGGCCGGCCCGGCCCGGCCTGCTCTTTGGCTTGCCCGTCAATTGGGCGGGCCGTGGACATGTGTCTTAAAAACCGGCCCGGCCCGGCCCGCATATACAAAAATATATGTTTAAAAATTATATTTTAGATACATTTAATATAATATACTTCAAGTTTTTATTTTACATTATCAATATTACATCTTATTTTATATTTTACATGCAAAGTAACACATATTATGGTTACTTGGATTTAGAAAGATTAGATGATGCTAAAAAAAACGTAATTATCTCCATAAATTTAATTAAAAAATTAGATAAAAAATATTTTACATTCGGCCCATGGGTCGACTTTGGCCAGATCTAGACGAGGGGTGAAGTACAACATTTTTAAATCTCAGATGTTGATCAATATATAGGCTACACAAACATATTTTTGCTTTTTCAAAATGATGATGCACGGTGTGCTCAATATTTATATTTATTAAAGTTATATTAAAAAGATTATAGGGATTCTAATGTAATTTGCATGAATTTAGGGACATTCTTGTAAAATTTCCCAATCACCCAACTATCTCCATCTCCCACACGCACACACACATATATAAGTTTTAAGTGGGGTCATTGATCCACAGGTTCGGCTCCAAGGGCGCAGATCCGCTCCTCGCTCCCCCTTCCCCCACTCGCTGTCGGTTACCGTCACCGTCATGGATCCCACTTCCACCTCCACCCTCCCCGTCGAGGAACCCACCGCCCATCCTCCCCTCACCGGCGGTGAGCTCACCTCCCCCATGCACGTCCCCGACGACGATCTCCTCTCGGACCCCCTCCTCTTCTCCGATGACCCCTTCCCCTCCCTCCCCGACTTCCCCTGCCTCTCCTCCCCTCCCTCCTCCTCCTCCACGCCCCCTCCCTCCTCCTCCAACTCCTCCTCGTCCTCGTCCTCCACCTCCTGGCCTCCCCCTCCCCCCGCCCCCCTCCTCGACGACGACCACGACCTCCTCGCCGGCTTCGACCTCCTCGACCACGACCTCTGGGAAGCCTCCGCCCTCCTCCACGACGACTCGCCTCCCCAAACCGCCTCCCCAACCACCTCCGACAACCTTCCCGACGCCGGCGCTGACGACCTCGCCGCCGTGTTCCTGGACTGGCTCAGGTCCAACAAGGAGACCATCTCGCCGGAGGACCTCCGCGGCATCAAGCTCCGGAAGTCCACCATCGAGAGCGCCGCGCGTCGCCTCGGCGGCGGCCGCGACGGCATGAAGCAGCTGCTCAAGCTCATCCTCGCGTGGGTGCAGAACCACCACCTCCAGCAGCGCCGCCGCCCCCGCGATCCCAACACCGCCCAGTGCCCCTCCTTCCACAACAACTCCCTCCTCCCACCAATGCTCCACGTCCCGGTCACCGCCGGTCAGCTCACCGACCCCAATTCCACGCTTCACAGCCCGATCTACGGCCACATGCTCGCCGACGGATTCCCGCCGTGGCTGCCATCGCCAGATTCCCCGTCGATGGGTGCCGTCTACACCGATGGGCTCGTCGATCCGATAGCGCCTTGGCCAATCACCGCCTTGCCCTACTCGCCGTCGCCTCTGCAGCAATACCCAATTTTCCCCACGCAGTTCCCGCCTCCGCCGCCCGTCCCGCCGTACGTCGGCGGGTTCGGCGTTCCGGTCGGGCCCTTTCTCCGGCAGGGTCCCACCGAGCCGATGTTGAGGACCACATCCTCGGCGACGAAGGAGGCTCGGAAGAAGCGCATGGCGCGTCAGCGACGGCTAATGTCCTTGCACCACAACCGTAGCAATAGCTACTTCCAACAGCAACCACCACCTCCTCCGCCGCCGCCACCACCTTCACAACCGCAACCGCATCAGCTACAGTCCACGACCATCGCATCATCGTCATTCTCTTCGTTGGATTCGCATGTCAATAATCCGCCGATCAACGACTGGCTTCTGTGGTCGAACAACACCAACATCGCCAGCACGTCGTCGGTGCAGATGGTCTCTCCTTGCGATCCCAATTCGAGCAATAAGACCAAGGAGAGCGCGAAGGCGGACGAGGATCGGAGCACCAAGCCGCCGCAGAATCACAGCAAGGCGCATCAGAACGGCACCACAGATAAGCGTCAGGTGGTGATTTAGTGAGACTGCAAATTTTCTACCGTTTGATTTCGTTGCATGCAGTTCTTTCTTATGTTTGCTACCAGTTCTAGGAAATTAAGTGTATCCCGTTCGTCTAAATCGAGCAATAGATGCGTATACTTATAAGATCGTCGATCATCGATCAGTACCGGAGCTACCCTTGCTGATCGTCTATACTTTGTCTAGTAATTCTAGTGGAAGCATGAAACTATACGATCTTCATCTTTATCAATTGTTTGGTGCTTGCTAATCTGATGATAGGATACACCAAAAGCCGACGAACTCGCGTGCCGCTTGATATATCATTGATGTTTTTGATGCAAAGTGGATCGTCTGCTGTAGGGTCTGCTGCAGCAGACTGTGCAGTAGACCTGTGGTCACACGAATTCATCCTTTTTGTGGATCTGTATCGGACGAATTCGTGTGAACCGCTCGATCACGATCGAGCAGCCCACATGTCTACTGCAGAGTCTGCTGCTGCATACCCTACATCAGACGATCCACTTTCGTTTTTGATGTACATTTTTTTCCGTAATGCATCGTATACGTTTGCTCCGACTTATCATGTATTCATAAGCAAATGCATACAATTCTTGTTCGCCAATTCATACAATTCCTAATTCGCCCAATTCGTATGTATTTTCTACTAATTGCGTACTCTTTGTTTCTCGTCTACACATCGATCTCTTTGATATGTAATGTATAATTCAAGTTTAGGCACATTATGGTCGTTGTTTCGATGCTTTCTTTACGATTTTCATCTTGTATTACGGTTTTGGACCCTATCTCCAACGGGAATTATATAGGATCGTTGCTGCAAGTGTGATTGCGACTATTTCGTCGTGCGATAACTCGAACTGTGGTGCGATCAGGGTTGCAAATCGGAGAAGAATCTGAAGTTCTTGCTCCAGAAGGTGCTGAAGCAGAGCGATGTCGGGAGCCTCGGGAGAATTGTGCTCCCCAAAGTAAGTGTATCGATGCACATACAATCCTTTTCCAATCCCTTGCAGTTCGATTAATTACTTGTATGTTGATGCATCAGAAAGAGGCTGAAACACATCTACCGGAGCTCGAAGCAAGGGATGGAATCCCCATCATAATGGAGGACATCGGGACCTCGCGTACGTGGAACATGCGTTATCGGTAGGAACTACGACACATCGGTTTATCTCTATGTTTGTAATACAATGATCTCTCATGATTAAACTAGAAAAATGTTGTAATCGTGTTTTCGGTGATCATATTGCAGGTACTGGCCTAACAACAAGAGCAGGATGTATCTATTGGAGAACACCGGTGAGCGCAAATCAAATCGTCGTAATTAGATTAAACTTATTTGACATACACAGCGATTTTACGAGGCTCATTACAATGACCGATTGCAGGTGATTTTGTGAAATCGAATGGACTTCAAGAGGGGGATTTCATAGTAATCTACTCCGACGTAAAATGCGACAAATACGTAAGTATATCATAATCTTCAATACGATCATTGAATGTCACCACGCGACGTATTTTGATTAACACGAGGATTTTCCTGAGCAGATGATACGGGGAGTGAAGGTGAGGAAGCCTGGGGAGTCGAGATTGGTTGGGATCTCGACGGACGAATACCAAGAGTGATGGTGTATGGAGGTAAATACGCTACGAGAAAGAGCGATACGGCGATCGAGTACGGTACTGGGCTCGTCTAAACCGTATCTTCTTCTTTTTTTGCCTGATGCTAATTTGCTAATGTATAAAACCTGCTGCTGGCTAACACGGACGTGGGCGTGTAAATCCAACACGAGCGTGAGAAGGGAACCATAATGGTTTTGATGTGTGTGTGTGGTGTTTTGTAATGGCAATTAACATATATAAATATGTTCTACTACTAACTTATGTATTTTGGTACCGCTTATATATAGACGAAAAGGCGGGAGATATATATGTTGGAAGACAAGTCTAATAGGTCGCTCGTTGAGCATTATATCGAACCGACTCGAACGCAAACCGATGCTTTGTATAGTTGGTGCTCGGGCGAGGGTCTGTAAAATTCAGGCCGGATATGAGATGATCCAAAAGCTCGTATGTTTTGCGTGTATGTATGTGTATGTATGTGCTTGTGCGTATCATATAGTAATGTAGTAGAGTTCTCTCGGGATACATTCTTATACAAGCTACGTATACGTATATTTTGTTCTTTGACTACACTTGAGAACGAGATTGTTGCGGTACTCGCTTTTTTCCATGAAAATAGACATCGAGAAGACTGGATCACGCGAGAAGAAAGGACTACGGATGAAAATGGATCATCGATCTCGTTGCTTATAAGGTGAAGTCGTTCTTTTCTTTTGATGAGTTTTATGGAGAATCATGCACCTTTCCATGTAACCTTGCATGTCTTCCTCTACCGCGAATCATCCTAATGGTAATCCGATCAGACTAGGACTCCATCCTAATGGTAATCCAATCGGACTAGATCTCCGACGATTGCCTCTAAATATGTTGTAATGACGAAATCTAGATAGGTTTGCAAGATCTGAAAACATCTGGAGTTAAATATGTAACAACGATTAATACAAATTTTAACGAATAAGTCAACGGATAAAGCATTCTACATGAACATTTAGCAATGAATATGACATTCATTGACAATTTCATGAAGAGTGGTTAGTTTTACAGCGAATAGTATCCGTAGCTATATATGTAACATCATCAAAGGTTTGTTTGTCGATGAGTCCGTCCATTTGCCCCACACTTGTGTAGGCGGTAAACTAGACTGCCTGCACAAAAACTCTATTTCTCGCTTGGCTTTCGAACTCGATCGTTTTTGTAAAAGAAAATTGAAATTTTATCAAAGTGAAAATGAGTAAACAACATAAATTACTTGTAGTTTGTTCCAAGGTTTTTGAAATCGAACCGGAAACCTTGCTGAAATGATCGGATCGGATCGAACCATGTAATTAAACCGGTTCAACCGGATGATGACGTCATCATTATTTAAAACCGGATTAAATTGGACCGGTGAAAAAAAGTGGTTGAACCGACTAAAAAAATCAAAATGAAATAATATATATAATATGCACTTCGTATACTTGAGATATATATATAAAATACATAGATAATGCATATATTTCACACTATAAGTATTTTTCTTATACACCATCAAATGTCATACATATCACATATATATATATATTATTTAGACTAGATGCTCTATAACATTATAATAGTTTAATTATATTTAAAACCCAACACATACAAAAAGTGTTAGTGTAGTTGGTTGGAAGTGTGAAATAAGTAACCAAAGGTCATGGATTCAACTCCCACTGGTTAAACTGGATCAAAAAAATATGTTGAATCGAGCCGGTTAATTAAAATTAGAACAATTGAACCAAATCGGCATAAACCGGTTAACCAGACCGGTCCAGGCCCGGTTCACCGGTCGGACCGGTCGGACCGGCCGGTCCGATCCGGTTTCAAAAACACTGGTTTGTTCTGAACCATACCCTTAACAAACCATATCGACCCTTCACGAACTTGAGGCAGGGCCGAATCAAAGTTGAACACCATCTTTATCTTGTCGAACCGAATCGGAATCCTAATATGCTTAAGATTGTTTATGTTGCTAGCTGTGATATGCCGTCTAGTTCAGCTTGCCCGAGCTTGGATTTGCACATTGGGGACCATGGGCTGGACCCAATCTTTGAGGTACTCGAAATTTCAGGCCTTGGACCTGACCCTTGTCAGATTGATCTGGGCCGTACGTTTTGACATCGAGCAATTCACACGCGAAAAAAAACAAGCAAAAAAGAAAGAACACGTCCAATTGCATTACACGTGGATTTATAGTGGTTCGGAAATGCTAGAGTTAGGGCATGGTTTCAGATTTCGTGAAATCTCGGCGAAAATTTCGGTTTCAACAAGGAACCAAAATCTCGAGCGAAATGGCGATACGAGGATAGCTTTCGGTCATTTCTTCACAAACGATGGTCGATATGGGTGAAATGTCATCGAAATTTCGTCGAAATATTGTATTGGCAGGGTATCGATACGATATCTGAAACCGATATTTAGACCCTTGGGTTAGGGTTATAGATAGGGTTATGCGAAATCACAAATATACCATTGGCACACTAAGAAAATGCAGGAAAAAAATCTGATAATATATAGCATCGATATGTCTGTTAAAAGGTTGAAGTGAAGACTGTACATGGATTGGATTAGATCGGATTTTAGCTTAATCTGTGTCCGTTCCAACTTTAATGGATTTTCATGTTTTTTAATCCATTCCATCAAATATGTAAATCCAATACAATCCGTCGGATTACAGGTTGGATCAGATTGGATTGGATTTTGATACTTGCATATTCTTCCTTAATAGTGTACCCTCTAGTCTATAGCACGGTTGCCCTCGACTAATGAAGCAAATCTTAAAATAAAATATCAAATATATTTCAGTGTTGAAGAAATCTAATAAAATTCCACACACTCAACCATCTAAACAGGGATATACTAAGTATAAGACAAACTTCTACAAGTTGGAAACAAATGGAGAGAAATTCGAATATCACCTTAACTATTTAAGTCGTGATCATTCGATAATAAAAGAGGATCTCATCCGAAAGGCAAACATATAGATCTGAAAATAAATATTCAAACAAACTCAAAATGATAAAAAGTATCTAAGTAGTAATCCCACCCCAAGATGAGTGCTCTCATATTCCGACTTCCTCGGAGCCTCCGGTAGTACAATGGAGACATCAACGGGTTCTCTGGCCCCGCGAGGATAGAGCGACAAAATAACAGAAACTCTGTTATAGCCATTTATGTGCATTCAATGTACCCCACAGATAAAGGAATACATAGAGTTGAACATAATAAAATAAGAAATTGAAAGATTTCGTTGAAATTATTTGTTAAGAAATATTCTGAAAATCTAATCATGGGTTCTTCTCTCCATCGGAATAACAGGGTGATCTGATCCAATCCATAGTTCAGGAGATTGTAAAAACATCAATCTAGTCCATTATAATGTTGAAACCAATCCAACTCAATAACAACGGATTTGATCGAATTTACAGATTTTATCCGATCCATGTGCACACCTACACGTGAAGTCAAAGATCAACAGTGGCCCACTATAAGTTGGATCCTTATTCGGCCTCTTAAAAAAGCCCATTATGAGATTTTGGTATTTTAGCTTTCTATGAAAAGGGTGCAAGGACTGGAGGTGTACGTGGATCGGATTTATCTTAATTCATGCCCAATCCAACGTTAACGGATTTTTATTTTTTCGAATTCAATCCAATCCATCAAATATCTAAATCCAATCTGATCCAATACATCAGATTATGGATTGATCATATTTTTACATT
This sequence comes from Ottelia alismoides, assembly GCA_037367405.1. Lineage (NCBI taxonomy): Eukaryota > Viridiplantae > Streptophyta > Magnoliopsida > Alismatales > Hydrocharitaceae > Ottelia > Ottelia alismoides. The sequence goes on from JAZKJV010000112.1 coordinate 243,766, forward strand.
TACATTTTTCAGTTCGATAGTGTAGTTACTCTCTCATGTTTATACTTTATAGCACATTAGCCTTCGAAATTTGAATAATGACTTAAAACTCGATAATAAGAATAGATGTAAAGAAAAGAAACGAAAGATCACATAATCAAATGAAAGTTGAAGAATCCATTAATCAATTATAAATACTTGAAGGCCACACAATCAAACTAAAGGGTTATATTGAATTTGTAATTCAAGTTTTTAATAAATAATGCATTAGTTTATTTTTAGAATTGATTTCCACCGAATGATTCAAATAAGAATAATACAAGTTACCAAATAAGGATGCAAACACAAGTTAGATAAATACAAAATTCAATCTCTGTGATCAGATATTGATGAAGTCCATGATTAATTTAGAATGCTAAGATATGCCAAAGCCCAACTACTTCCAAAAACATCTGTCAAGTCTCTATAATATATCATTAAAAATGAGAATCATAGAATAATCATACTCTTTTGAGTATGCAAGACAAAACTAACTTAAATATAGCCAACCGCTTAGACATTATGTCTCTCATTTAAAATGAACTTGATAAGAAATTTATTTGTAAGATTGCACCTATAGTCAAAACATGTAAATTTTATGAAAAATATGAATTATATATATATATATATTTATTTAAAAACGAAAGGAATCGAAGTAATGCTTATTTCTTCTTAGATGGGTATAGTGTGGTACATTTAATTATGCAATTGATCCAATTTCATCTATAAAATAAGACTACAAGTGAGAGCAAATAAAAAGTAAGAAGCAAGAATAAAAAATATTTAACAAATATTCCAAATCTATTTACTTTTAACGAACATCAGAAGAGGGGCAGCATGAGGCTGAATGGTATCGCGTGGGGGGGGCTGCGATGTTTGAGATGGGTGATGACATCACAAGGGTGGCGACGGTGGCGACGGTGGCGTTGTGTTGGAAGGGAATAACATTGTTTAGAGCATCATTGCAATGGACTAATAGAGAATTGGGAGGAATATTGACGGTCAATAATGAAATCAGATGGAGAGCGGGAACCGAGATAGGAATAACTGAACACAAATTACAATTTTACAAGTTATAGTCATACATTACTATTTTGAAGCTTTAACATTTGGCTTTCAAGAGAGAACAAATGATGATATCAGGAAGATTCGTATCCAAAAATAACATGGAAAAAACATGAATGACATTGATTAAGGTCTTATAGAGAATTCAAAAATAGGTGCACATAGATATTATATTTATATGCATATAAGTTTGTATGTATTTATTTATGTATGTATGTACGCATGTGTTAATTGATTAAAGGATTGGATCTGAACGGATTTTGGCAAAGATTCGATTCATTCCATACTTTAACGGATTTTAAAAATCCATCCCGATCCGAGCTATTAGAATGATAAAATCAAAACAATCCATTACATATATTATCCGATCCGTGTGCACCCCTAGCAGGAACAAAAAAAGAAAATTAATATTTTAATTATTGCCCAAAAAATGAGGTGATTTAATCCGTGGTATTAGAGGTGCATTCGTGTGTAGGTTTTTATAAACTTGTTCCTTCTCAGATTCTGCAATTATAGTTATACCTCTACCTGTTTGCAATAATACGTGTACTTCTTTATGCTTACAAAATTCACAGTATTGTCCTTATATTGCTTATGTCCATTTATTACATCAATGAGGTGGTAATACTGTGAATTATGTAAGAACACATGGGCACACGTGTTATTGTAAAAATGTAAAAAAGGTAAGGGTACAATTGTAATTGTAGAACCTCATAGGAACACACGGGTAAAAAAACCCTTGTGCATATGCTCTCCTCTTCTTCTTTTTAGGAACTTATGATGTGCATGTTCTTTCTTAGGTATAGACATGGCCAATGAGCCTGGGGCTCGCCCGTCCAGCCCGCCCAACTCGTCCGTCAATTGGACGTGTCGTGGGCATGTGTCATAAAACCCGGCCCGACCCACATATATAAAAATATATGTTTAAAAAATATTTTTTAGATACATTTAATATAATATACTTCAAGTTTTTGTTTTACATTATCAATATTACATCTTATTTTATAGTTTACATGCAAAGTAACACATATTATGGTTACTTGGATTTAGAAAGAGTAAATGATGTTAAAAAAGCTTAATTATTTTTATAAATTTGATTATAAATTAATAAAAATACTTTACATTCGGCCAATGGGCCGGTCCGGCCCGACCTAGACCTAGAACAAACTTGAGCCTTGAAGTATGGCTCGTGGACCGAACCAGACCACACCTTGGACAAAAAGTTTTAAAATCCCGACCCGTTCGGCCCGGCCCATGACCCGGCCCAGCCTGAACTTTGAACCGGTCTACTTAAGGTATCATGTTGTGGATTACTGTCAATCCCCATTCACCATATCCCAATCTAATAAGATTGATTTTCATCCCAATTTAAACCGAACTCTCATTTCTGAAAATTCTTCACGAATCATATTTGTGCATTTCTTCTCTGTGTAAACCGGTGCTAAATATACCGGGGATTTTTACACCATGACCCTTGTTTTTTTTACAATTGCACGATAGTCCTTGTAATCTTCATCATCACACCAAATCCTGTACCATCTTACTCCGTTCTTTTTTTGGCAAAACCTCGTCATTAATATCTGTCAGTTAAAATGTTAAGTTGACAATGAGGACTAAAATGCCAAAAAAATCGAAATGTTAACATTATGCAGAGAGATAAGAAATTGGAGGCAAACGAAAACACCCTTAAAGAAGTTTAAGGCATAAAACTGTTTTCATATTCTCATATGCAAAGAACCATTCTATCTAAAACTAAACCGTTCTCATGTCAATTGACGAAGACAACAAAGATTGGTAACATCAGACACGGACTATATAACATTTGGGTTTTTGGCAAGTGAAGCAGTGTAGCTTCTTAAGAGGATTCAAAAAAATCAAGCAATGTTATGGTTCCTAAGTTTATGAATATTGTATTTCGAATGATTAGATTTGCCATTTAAAAGGGATTGGCTGCGCAGCTTGTCACCCATCTCTCGTCAATTTCTATGTAATTCTTGATGTTTGATTACTATTAAACAGTTTATGTAAAAAAATCAATCTCCTCCAGTTTTCTCTCTCTAAAGCATCCCCACACACTCGGATGGAAACCGATCGTCTGCTGTAAATGGCATTTACAGCAGGGGCTGTAATGCACGTGGAACGTCGGATGAGATCCGATGACCCTCCTAAGAGACCTTGGATAGTTTGCTCACATCTCGAGACAGGGGATAGATGATCGGACGACAGTAACCCCTACAGTAGAGTCCGTTGCAGCAAAGGCTACAGCAGATGATCCGCTCTGCTCTTGGAAACCACTGGAGATACGACATATCATCGTTCTCACCTCTCGCAATAAAGACTGTTTCGATGTACACCTGAGAAATAGCACAGTATGAATTCTATCTGAACAGTGAGGTCGAACAAAACGTGGATTTTGCTACAAATGGATGAGATTTTGATGATCCCTACAGGATCTCATTTGATGCACTGTGGACAGCACAGGAACAGTACATCAGATTCGCAATGAAATTTATTGATAGATATATTTTTTCCTAAGATTGAGTATATATAATAGTTTATATGTTTTTCGAGCAGAAATTGCAGGATCATCAGACAGATGGGTAAGTCTGTGAACATTGCTGCAAATATTTAATTTAAATATATGTGCATTGGTGATATCATTATGACCTAACATTTAATAGACGAGAGCAGATGTCTGTTGTCTTTGCTGAGATCTTTGCATCAATGAGAGGAAGCAATGGAGAAGAATACATATTCTGCAATTAAAATGGTTGGATCTGTTCAGAACACACTTCACCATTTTACGATCACATGGTTCACATCCATGTAAAAAAGAGAGGTAAATTACATAAAAGCCCCTAACATGTGCACACAATTTCTGTAACACCCTATAAGCTCACATCTAAAAACCTACAAAGTTTGAGAGTAAGTTAAAAGAGTAGGGATAGTTGGGCTTGGGAACAGATTCCCTGTTTAGATCGAATAGCAGAAAAATTATGAAAGTTGATAAGCGGATCCTGGTAACAACTACAGAAGAAAATTTTAACCACAGAAAATCAACCACAGATGCACGATAAAATTTTAACGTGGAAAACCCTCAATGTGATGGAAAAAACCACGGAGTTGATCGCAACCCAAAACCAAGCACTATAACCGAAATAATCTCTCATGAGGGGCTTACAGAATGCCGACCCTCTATACTACAAATCATCAAATAATGGAGAATAATAGAAAGGAGAAATATCACCAAAATGATGAATCAGTCGTCAAACTTAGGGAAGAATGTTGGAGAAGAACTACTCCAAAGGTTACTCTATCCAAACTTCGCGTCAACCACGAACCTTCGATCTCCTTCCTCTCTTATTTTTTTCTTATGCTAGGAAAGCTTGTTTTGGAACGATCCTGGTATGCATCCCATACCTCCTATTTATACTACATGGAGATGAGCAAATAAGGAAATATAAACTCTAACTTCCAATAGGATTAGGAAAAGATGACTCCTAATCCTAAAAGGTAATTGATCTCCTCCTCCAATTAGCAATTGATTTTTCCTTTTTCAAATAGTAATACCAATATCCTGTATATATGGACTAGGTTCCCACAAGGAGGGGATCCCATCCAACAGGGATTACTACTTGACAATTTGGTTTTAAGCATTTTAAGTGGTCGTGAACGGGTCTGTATAGGTTCGAACCCAACAAGTTCAGGGTTAACGTTGTCATGGTTAGTTTTCCTGATAACGATCTAGGATCTAAGCTCAGGACATTAGAAATGCTATTAAAACGGGTTTCCTCTAATATAGTGGAAAGGACTACTCGAGGAGACCTAAGATTGTAGTGTACAAATTACCATAATTATTAGAAATAAGTGATGGATCATATCACAATGGAGATGTTGCAAATATAAGTAAGGAACGTTGTAACACCCCGAAACATAGTCACACATCTAAAACTTACGAAGTTTGAATTGGATTATAAGAATGATCTATTACTATTTTACAACTTGTAATTAAGAATTTTGGGTGGTTGTCAAGGAATTAGATTAGACCCAAAACAAACAAGTTGTAAGGACCACTTTTCTAAGAACAATAGAGTGCCGTACTCAGAACTCTATCAGGAAACAATGTATAACCATATCTTTCATACTTGTTTTAATATGATATTTAGCTAATGTAATTTAAGGTTAGAAACAATATATAATCAATTCAATTCCACTACATTCAAATAAAAGTTTAAAAAGTGGATATTACATTGTTATCTTTTTAAAGTTCAGATATCGATATCAAAATGGGATCGAAATGGGATGTATAGTTCAGAACTTTTGTGTAATCAATTCTAATTTTTTATACCAAAATGCATTTTTAACTAAATTCATTTTTTAAAAAATAAAAAAGGTTATGCACTGTACAGTTCAAAGTAATAATTAACATCAAGCTGCACTGTGAGCGGGAAAAGGGCAGCAAATTTATGAGGAAAATGACCTGTGAGAGCAAAGATGGGCCCTTGTGAGGGACAATGTTTATACATTTTTTAATAGGAAGCAACTCCTGAACGGCTTGCAACTTAGATGAAGGCCAAGCAAATGAATCAACCAATTCCAGCTATGGCATTCAATGGCAATATTTGTTTTTTAGTACTAAATAATGTAAACCTTCAGGGCCCGTTCGGTTCGAGAATAAGCAGGAATAAAGATGGAGAATAAGGAGAATAAGGGTCTATTCTTTGTTCGGCTGAGGGATAGGAATAAGGAGAATAAGGTGAAATAAAGATAGGTAAGGTGAGATAAAGATATGAATAAGAGTGAAATAAGATGGAATAATGTGGAATAGTCATACCACTGGGAACCGTGTCGCGAGGAGAATTGGCCCCTTATTCCAGGGCTTATTCTCCAACCAGAAATAGCCTCAGAGCATTTACATTGTCTATGTTCTTGGTGTAACTTCTTTCCAAATTGGTGTTGGTAGAAGATATGGCTTGCATGAGCACACTCCTCTCTTAAGAAAGGTGCTTCCTCTTCCTGTGATTCTCTTGATATTGTTATCTTGGTGTAAGTATGGACCATGCCATTTAATCCTTCTAGAGATGGGATAGTTATCCATCTTTTTATCTCTCTTTATTTAAGCAATTGTTATCACTAATCCTTCATTGAATATCCCACAATAACTATCACTGATCCTATACTAGTTATCATACCCCACATCCCAAAGAATAACGGCCATATTTATCCAATAGTATCCTTAAAAACAGATCCCACCGAATAAACCATTCTTATTCCTTATTATCTCACTTTATCACAATCAATAGCATTTAGGCAACACAAACACTAGAATAACCCTTCAGGGTCATACAAAGAGTATAACCCATCAACCCTGATAGTCAGGATCCTCTGTTGTACTGCAGAGGCCTGTTGCACTGTCGGAGCCGCTCGCATATGTGTGAACCACTCGATCATGATCGAACGGCTCTACTGTACATCATACTCTGTTGTAGAGCAGAGGATCCGATCTCCAACCATGAATAAGGTTTGGAATCCCTCGTGGGTGGAAAAACGTCAGAGCATGTTGAGTATATCTCGTCCATCCATCGAAGATCTCGTGGAAGGTGTTGTTTGAAGCGATAAACTACTAAGAGTTTTGCCTAGTAATGTGTGCATCCATTGGTAAGATTATGCATTTCATAGTAACATGTTTTTTTATGGTAACGAATTGTATGATTGGCAAAAAAACAGTTTGCATCACTTGGTAACTCAATGTCAAGTCTGATAAAAATGTGTGATATCATGGCTGAGAAAAATGTCATCGGCTGAGTTCTACTTGACTTTTTACTGAGGACAAGGGAAACCTTAGCACCAAAAATGAAAGGGGTTTCTTTACCGTTATACTCCTCTTAGATTCTGCAATATTAGTTATGCCCATCACTTTTTTGCACTATCAGGTGTGCCCTTATATTCTTAAAAAGTTACAGTTTTGTCTTTCTTTAGAAGGTAAAATAGGGGCATAAGTGATATTCTAAAAGGGTAAAACTGTAAATTTTGTAAAAAAAAATAATAGGAAAATACCAGATATTGCAAAAAAAATTAAGGAGTATAACTGATATATCAGAATTTAAGATGAACATAACTATAAAAAAACTCAACATAAAAAATGGGCAGACTTTCCTTTTTCTTTTTTTAGAAGAACTAAGATCTAAAATTCAACCTGTCCTATTAACAAGAACTTCTGTAAAAATTAATTGCATTAAGTAATTTCTAATTAATGCACTCTGGAACTTACAACCGTATCTTCTTTGTCTGCTTTGACATTTAATTGTTTGGTGAAGCATTGATGACCCTGCATCTCACAAGCAAAATCACATGCAAGGGCCCAAAAGGAGACCTTTCTTCCTGACACACCATCTCATACCCTTTTTGTCATCTTCACCATTATGATCCCATCTATAATTGCAACTGAGAGAGATAATATAATGCATGTAAATTATGGTTTGATGATCGCATTATGGATCAGCTTGATATAAAGAATATTAAAATCATTATTCATGGAAATGTGGTTGTCAATCAATGATTCTCCACATCATTTGGATGATGAGAAATAAGAATTAAGGTACTATATGAGATAAATAAGATTTATCCTTCGTTGTTATTTCTGTTGGCTTAAGGATAAGGGGGTTAAATATTGTAAATAGAGATATAACAGATGAAACAGTGATGCGATGCGAGTCATGTGACTGCTTATCCAGAAATAATTTAATCCGAGAGAAAGTCTACGATAGAATTATTATCGAAGAAAACTATGACATTCGTTTTATTTAACTGTAGCATCTATGAGTATGTGTTTCAATCATTATCGAAGAAAACTAACCGTAATGTCTTGCAAGCCTCTCTCGATATTCTTCCCTAGTTATGCATGAGAAAGTGTATATGAGATGCTATATTGATGATGCGGTCAACATCAATCTTGAGATTTACATATGAATTTATGGTTGGATTCTTGTCTTAAGAGCCTAAAATGTACTCGTACGTTGCATACTCATGATGTATGAGAGTGGATTACAAATAGTGGAGATTACCATTGACAAATTTGTCGTAAACATTTTATGTGATTGTCCCGAGTCTAAATTAAACTAATTTTCCTAAATCTCAAATCAGATCTAGATTGAATACGTCAGCATTTGATTCCAATAAAGTTAAAGTTGACGGTAGGATCTATGGGGTAAGATGGAGCAAGTTTACGCGGTCGATGAGTTTCAGAAATTGAAAATTTTATGAAGTTAGTGTAGTAAAAATCCCAATAATTTATGGATGCTCTACTTTGAAGGGGGCACCCTCACTCCCACACTTGGCCTTTCCCTCTTGTCCTCTTGCTCGAATGGGGGTGCTTAGGGGAGACATGGAAAGAGAGATGGGAACTAAACGACAAGAGCCCCGTGAAGGCCTCTGTTTGGATCATGTGACTCTCTCTCTCTCTCTCTATCTTTGGATTGCCCTCCCTCTCTCTCCCCTCAAGGTTACCTCTTACTTTAGGCAATATCTATTATATTCGTGTTCAAGGATTATAGTGTAAGAGTTAGCAAGATTACTGGATCATGGTGTAATTACAAAGATTAAGAGGGTTATGTTGTAACGGGACAAGATATATGTGCATAAAATCCTTATTTTTTATACATGTGCATAAGCCCTTCTTGGATTTTTTTTGGTAAAATTTAGATATGTGAAGAGAAGGCACTAAGTGCTCAAAGAAAATTATTGAGACTAATCTGACACCATGGGATTGGCCTTTTCCTGGTACGAAAAAAGCTAAGTAGTATTGTCATAGATACCATGTTTATCTCATTTGGGAAATATATTTAGCTGAAACATAAGATAAGGGTTCATGTAATTGAGTGTCAGGATAATTCGACCGATAAGCTCAACTTGTTAACTGGCTGGTTAAGCCATACTTGGAGCTCGACAACATAGTCGAGTTGAGCTCAAACATGTTCATGCTCACTACTCTCGAGTCAGCAGAAGCTTAGAACTCACTTTTTCATATTCAAGTTTACAATGCCCATGTTTTAAATCTCTGAATCATTATTAGAGAAAACTGACCTTAACAACTTGTTGAATCCGATCAACCATAATCTCTACGGGAAAACATGCTACAGGATCAAGTGAGAACAAAGGAGCGAATGGACTCTTTTTGTACCAATCTGAAATGACAACGTATCCTCCATAGACTGCAAAGGAACATTTACTTTGGAGAAAGTAACAACGCATCCGTGAATCGCCAATTATTTAACTGCTCGTGACTCGAAGACCCCACAGGAATAGTTTTTTTCCATTGGATTTGGGGCACAAGCGCAGGGGGGCAAAGATTCTCATTCTGTACCGATTCGTAATTGTTTACAAGAAAGTACTGCTAACCATCCCAACTCCAAGGCATATATGACCGTATCTTTTCGAAAATTGTGAGTATTTTTTGTCTTTGAAGCCTTTCTCAAAGAAGGGTGAATATATATAATTCTAGGGATTTTTGCATAATGAACCCTATAATCTGGCTCTTTTTCAATACACATGCCCAGTCCAAAGGCTGTCTTGTTATCTTTTTACAATAGGCAGATTATTATTTTTTGTACAAAATAATATTTTTATTTCATCCTTAAACTTCTTAGTAAGTAAACTAGTTTTTTACCCTACTGGACAGACAAGTTGAGCAGCAAATTGTTTGGTATGTTCCCTCATTGATCACAGGTAGCAGTGAGGCAAAACATTTTGAAAGGTTACTGTCCACGTGCTGTTTTTCTATGTTTCCTGATACCTATAATTATTTTTCATGAAGAATATAACATATGAAAAGTTTATGGGAAGATAGAACAGCTCATGCATCTTATTCATGTTCCTCTACTAATGCCTTGAGAATAAAGAAAACAAGTACAACAACTAAATCTTTATATGATGTAAATGTTTTTTTTGTAAATATTGAGCATAATGAAAGTTCGATTAGATCTCATTTTCAAGTGTCGTGTCTTCGAAGAATGTCCCCATCCTCTTGATGCTAATACGAAAAGGATCGATAATTGCGCCAGGGTCATAGTATTATTTTTCAGGAAAAGGGTCATACTATTATGATAAACTATTCTAGAACTTCCTTGCTTCTATCACCATTCACTTACTTTGTTAACTCGCCTTTTTCTCCCTTCTCACCGTTCATGTTTTTCCAATGACGCGAAGTAATTGTGCCTCTACCGGGCAAGAACAATGGAAATGATAAGAAAAAGTTTCAAGCAAAAAGGTCAAAACTCAGGTCAAGCATCCTAAGACAAGTCGGCCTTTCTTGTTGGTTTAAGTTATAGATCGTCATGGTGGATCTATGACATCTTTTGGAATGAGGGACTTCTTGATCTCTTTGTGCCTCCCCACGCGCGGTCCTTGAAAGACTGTCAATCTTTCGAGTTTTTAGAACCTAGATTTGATAAAACGAGAAAGAAATCTTGAATTGAAATGCCATAAAATGGCTGACTTTTCAAACTAGATATATAATACTTTTTAAAGCGCAAGAATAGACGGTCAAGACGAGACTGATATGGGGTTGAAAGATTTCTTAGCTACTGGTCCTTACTTGATGTCAGTATCATATCGGGGAAGATCTTTAGACATCAACCATGTTCATTAACTACCGCTAAGAAACAAGTCTTCCCATGAACAATCAACAATGCAACTATATGCAAAAGTTTAATACTATGGTGTCACTTGGATAGGTACATGTGTACCTTTAAAATCGTATAAAAATGTATGACACATATAATACCTATTCAAACATGCTTACCTTGTAAAAGCTAAATTTTATTACTTATATATAAGAAAAAAGTACACTACTTTTCTAACATTTTTTAAAGTAGATTTTTGATATAAAGCTATGATCCAAGGGTTAAATGGGGCTGCCCCTGGGAGTAGCCAACTTGGCTACTCCCACCCCCTATTTTTCCCTCATTTTTTTTATTTATTTGGAAAATAAAAATTTGTAAATTCATCATATATCCCTCTAATAATCTATTAAAATTTCATCAGAAACAGAGACTCCTACGGTCTCCATCCAAACATGGTCGATTTAAAAGATCCTGCGACCGTTAAAAAAATGGCGTCTGGATGAAGGGCCTAAGAGTCTCTGTTTCTGACGAAATTTTAATAGAATATTAGAGGGATATAGTGATTAATATACAAATTTTTATTTTCTAAAGAAATAAAAAAAATGATGGGAAAATAGGGGTGGGAGTAGCCAAGTTGGCTACTCCCAGGGGACAGCCCCATTTTACCCATGATCCAAATCATAGCACATAAACTATTTATTCAATCGACGTCTATGGGTTCGTCCATCTGTCGATGGGGCAATTTATACACAAATGTTCACGCATCAAGTGATTTCTTTGAGTCCATCTATGCAAATTGAGAATTTGAAATCAAGAATAGACAATCCTACCTTGTCAAAAAAATCCATAGCCCCCTCTTGATCAAATGATTTAGGGCATCTACATCAAGTGAATCATCAAATTTTAATGCAAACTTGTAGGTCTTCTTCCTTTCATGTAGATTCTAATCATCTATAAGAACTTGCAAGTGAAAAAGTGGGAGGCATGTGAAAGAAAGTCTAGATAGCGGATGGAATTGGATTGTCTCTTCTCTCCTCCTCTCCTGCGTCCTTATGTGGTCAGCTCTTTGGCAAATGGTCCTAACGGACATCACCAAATCCAACTACACAGCAAGGCAAAGTGATGGGTCACATGGGATAGAGTGATTACATCCTATCTTTCCCTTTGGCAAATGATTGAGGATAGATGCCATGTAATTTAAGTCTCCCAATTAGATATTTCATATCCCTCTAGACAGAGTTTGAACATCTCGGCTTGCCATTCTCTATTTCGATCCTTGATTTGGGTGCAGAGTCGTATGGGAAGGGAGGCAATGGCATCCTGGCTAACCAACAGTTGGTCTCAAAGTACAACCTTGAATAGACCCTATTGCACATGTTGCTGGGCAGAAATAGATTAAGCTTGATTTATTTTTCTGCAGATATATTCATTGACGAGTGCATGCTAAAAATATCATCTAAAGAATGTGCTTAACCTTTACTTGTCTTTTTTTACTTTTGACCGTTCTTTCATGTTCAAAGCATCCTCATCTGTAAAAGCGGTACGCTTTCCAACAAACCTTTCTAAATGATATTTTCTTTTCATTTCCAGCAGGAAATAAATGTGGTGATGAATAGACCATACTGCTCAAACAAATGCACCACATCACCATCCAAATCCATTACTATATATTAAGGAGGGACGTTGGACCACTTCCTATTAATTTTTGCTTTTAAAATTCCCATTTTACCTTTGGTAACATCTATGACCGCCTACCTTTGGTTAGATTTTGATCAAGATTTTTCATGTATGACCGTGCAAACTTTTTTAATGTTGATTAGGCCACTGCCAACATGGCATAAGTCTTCACCCAAGATTTGTCATGTTTGCCATTGCAAACTTTCTTCAGTTTATTCATTTACTTCGATCCTGATATGACCTTACAATGTTTTTTTAATGTTGATTAGATCCTGATATGACCTTACAATGTTTTTTTAATGTTGATTAGGCCCCGGTTAACATCGGATTTCTCCTCAGCCAAACTTTTTTTAGTTTACTTCTATCCAGATAACACACGAACACCAAAAACAAACAAACCCTTATCATAAAGATGTAACTGAATACATATTTTGTCGGATAAGAATATATAAATTTTATTTAGACTACGGATACGGCAAATAATATGGACTTGCATTATTTTTATGGATACAAATATAAATACGTATATTTTTTGATGCATATATGGATATAAGTATTGGTCGCATGTACATTTATGCATGTTAACCTCTATCATAATAATGAGATCAGATAATTTGCATCTTCCCGCTATTGTACCCAGGATACATATGTAAAATAGTGTGGATTTGAGTTTTTTTAGATGATGATGATAATACCAATATCTTTGAAATTTTTAAATCCATATTTTCAATCTTGCATAGAGGAACCTACAATTAATACTAAGATCCATATCTGTATCTAAAAATTTAAAAATGATATTCATATTCATAAGTATTTATAAAAATAAACCCATATTACTTGCAGCCAGTACTAATATCCATATACGTTTCGAAAAATATATGTATTTATACCTATATCTGCAAAAATAATACAAATACGTAATAATTTCCGCATCTGTAGTTGTGTAATCATATTCGACAAAATATGAGTATATATGTATTCGACCGTAACCATATGATAGGGCTTACTTGTATAAATCTAAAGTCAAAACATTAATTTTAGTTATCGTAATAGTAAAAATAAGAAATAATTCATTTTTTATTAGGATTACAAAAAATAATTTATCAAGTAGAAAGAATACATTTGAATATAAAACTCTTTAGTTAATATGAATGTGAGGATTAGTGATAACAATAATTTTTTTAATAGGATAAATATGCAAAATGATAGGACTTTAGTGCAAAGCTCACCTTCCAAATCGGCACTCGAGGTGTCGTTTTGGGCTTTCTCCCCAACTCGACACCTGAGGTGCCAATTGATAGCTAAAATTTAAACTATTATGTTTTCATGTTCATTTATGTTATTAGAATTAAGATAGTGGTTATTTAATAAAAGGTCGTACGTTGTCAATGATTCTCTTTGCAAATTATATGTTGCTTTTTTACTTCATGTTTTTTGAAATGGGATGGCCTACATGCTAATATTTTTTGGAAAAAATTATTATCTGAACAAGGAATTACTTAGTTTCTTTTATCCAATATATGAATACGGGGATTTTTGTTGTGAAAATGATGTGAAGGTATATTGCATGTAATTGTTCGCAACATATTTTTTCTTCAAAATTTACTTAGCGTATGCAACTTTTTAAAGAAAAATGTAAAAGGTAGTGGTAGACCATCATTGTTTTTTATTTATTGGTGATAAATGATGAAGTTTTTGGGCTCACATACGATAGAAGCCCTTTTATCTTAAAAAATTTATTGTTTTTTAAGTGATTGCATTTTAAACTTTTTATCTAAGTTACAACATATTGTGAGGCATCAAGCAACTATGTGATTGCCTTTTGGAGATTACATGCTTTCCAAATAAGAGTTTTTTATCTATTCGTATTATATTTAATTTTCTATATCATTAATACAATTATGAAATCCGTGCATCGCACGGGCCATGCACTAGTTGTAATAAAACTTCTTATTCTGTTTGGAATGCCCTAAGCTGATCTGATTTCCAAAGCAGTTGTGAGCATATCAAAGGCCTGATTAAACCTATTAATTAAACGCATGACTTTTCAACAGATAAAAAATGCAGACAAGTAACAAACGGAGGGAAATGCCAAATATTCCTCACAGATCTACGAGCATATCCCTCTCGTCTGAGAGCCGTTGGCAGCTGTCCTAATTTGGCCTCACATACACCCCCACCCAAAAGTACCAAACAACATCATACTCACTCTCTCTCTCTCTCTCTCTCTCTCTCTCAAGGTCCCAAACCCCCAGCAAAAGCCACTATACGTTATCAACATCAGTATTTGCCTAAGGCCCTATTTGGTAGGAGAATAAGTCTTGGAATAAGGGGTCAATTCTCCTTCCGACACGGTTTTCAGTGGTACGAATATTCTCCATTATTCCATCTTATTTCACTCTTAGGGCCTGTTTGGTTGCAGGGTTGGACAGGGTTGGGTTAGGCAGGGGTACCCCTGTGAATAGTAAACTGTGAGGAGGAGAACCCTGTTTGGTTGGAGGGGTAACCCGGGTTGGGCCAAGCCAACCCTGTCCAACCCTCCAACCAAACAGGCCCTTATTCTTATCTTTATCCCACCTTATCTACCTTTATTTCACCTTATTCTCCTTATTCCTATCCTCCAGCCGAACATAGAATAGACTCTTATTCTCCTTATTCCCCATTCTTATTCCTGTTTATTCCTGAACCGAACGGGTCCTAAGGCCTTATTTGGTTGGATAATAGGCCCTGTAATAAGGGACCAATTCTCCTCCCGACACGGTCCCCAGTGGTACGACTATTCCTCATTATTCCATCTTATTTCACTCTTATTCCTATCTTTATCCCGCCTTACCTACCTTTATTTCACCTTATTATCCTCATTCCTATCCTCCAACCGAACAAAGAATAGACCATTATTCTCCTTATTCCCTATCCTTATTCATTCTTATTCCCGAACCGAACGCACCCTAAAAATAAGTGAATAATGACAATTATCTTGAGTAAAATATACACAAGTTCCTAAATTATAATCCAATTTCAATAAACTTTTTAAAAAATAACGATGTGCTAACCGATCTTCAAAATTTTGTTTCAGGTGATCTGAGACGGATGGAATTCTACTGTGGTTCAAAACAAAGGTGAAACAAACTTTGAAAATCGGATGCTACGTTATTTTTTTCTAAGTTTTAGATATGATGTTGAAATTGCATGGATAGTCCAGAACTTGTCTCTAATTTACCCTATTAATTTTATCTCCCAAAACCACCCTCTCGAACCTCACCACTACTAGACAAAGCTCCCAGCAGGCAACCGCAGCAACTCAGTGTGCGTGAAACAACACAGAAGCAAACCCCAACGCAACCATAACCCAGAGATAGAAAAGCACAGAGTCACGCAAACGCAAACCAACCACATCAACTGTGCTTGTGTGTATGTGTGAAGTGCGAGTGTGTGCATGAGATAGAGAGAGAGCAGTGCATGAGATAGAGAGAGAGCAGGGAGAAAGAGAGATGAGAAGGAAGGCGTACCCGGCAGCGGCGCGGCCGCAGCTCCTCCTGCTACTATCATTGCTACCATGCATTTACGCGGCGGCGAGTGTCGGCAGCAGCGGAGGCGGCGAGGGGCTCAACGACGACGTGCTCGGCCTCATCGTCTTCAAATCCAGCGTCGAGGATCCGTCGTCGGCATTGGCGACGTGGGACGAGGACGACGACTCGCCATGCACGGCGTGGGCCTACGTCCAATGCAGCCCCGCCACGGGCCGTGTTGTCGCTCTCTCCCTCGACGGCCTCGGCCTCTCCGGCCACCTCCCCTCCCGGGGCCTCGAGAAGCTGTCGGAGCTCCAGTCACTCTCCCTCTCCCGCAACAACCTCACCGGAGCCATCCCCTCCCGCCTCGCGCTCCTCAGCTCCCTTCGCCGGCTCAATTTATCGCACAATTTGCTCTCCGGTGTGATACCGAGCGTGCTCCCCGCGGTACAGGTGCTTGATCTCTCCGGCAATTCGCTGTCCGGGAGTATCCCGGAATCGATCTTCTCGGAGAACGGTAGCCTCTGCGAGAACCTGAGGGTGCTTGACCTCTCCGGCAATGCGCTGGAGGGCAAGCTGCCCGCTGGGCTCGCGCAATGCGGGCTGCTGCTGTCGCTCAATCTCCGCGGGAATCGCCTCGCGGGGAATGTGGACTTTGTAGGCAGTGTTTACAGCTTGAGGAGGCTGTGCTCGCTGGATCTCTCCGATAACGCGTTCTCCGGTGGAGTACCGGAGAGCTTCGCGGTGCTGCATAACCTCAAGGAGCTGAAATTGAGTCGCAACGGCTTCACCGGAGCGGTGCCCGCAAGCATCGGGCTCTGCCCACATCTCGTTTCGGTCGATCTGAGCAGCAACAAGTTCACCGGAGCATTGCCGCACTCTTTCCAGTGGCTTCCGGCGCTGGAGTATCTCAACATCTCCGGCAATTCGCTGACCGGGGACTTCCCGACATGGGTGGGGGCCTTGCGGAGCCTCCGTGTTATCGATGTGTCCCGTAATGAGCTAACCGGCAGTCTCCCGGAGGAAATTGGCGAGCTCAAGGAGCTCAGCTACCTCGGTGCCGCAGAGAACAAGCTCTCCGGGGAGATTCCGGCGAGGATTGCAGAATGCGGGAAGCTCTCGATGGTCAAGCTGAGGAGGAACCAGTACACCGGCGGCATTCCCTCTGGGCTCTTCGACCTCGGGTTGGAGCAGCTGGACCTCTCGTCGAACGCACTCGGCGGGACGATCCCCGCAGGTTCAACGCGGCTTTTCGAGAGTCTCCGGTCGCTCGATTTGTCGAACAACCGTCTCGCAGGCGATATCCCACCGGAGATGGCGCTCTACTTCAATCTCCGTTACTTGAACCTCTCGTGGAATGATCTCCGGTCTCGCATTCCCCCTGAGCTCGGTTACTTCCGGAACCTCTCTGTGCTCGATCTTCGCTACAGCGCGCTCTACGGGCAGATCCCCGGCGACCTCTGTGACTCCGACAGCCTCGCCGTCCTCCAACTCGACGGGAATTCGCTATCTGGTCCTATCCCGGAGGAGATCGGCAACTGCACCTCACTCCATCTACTGTAAGCAACTCCAAATCCATCACCAATTCCGCACTCACATTCCATTCAACAAACTTCTAATCATCCGATTCGAATTCGCAGGAGTTTGTCGCACAACAATTTGAACGGCACGATCCCGCCAACGATGGGGAAGCTGAAGAAGTTGGTGATCCTCAACCTCGAATTCAACAGTCTCGGTGGCGAGATCCCCGCGGAGCTCGCCGGACTCGACAGCCTCCTCGCAGCGAACATCTCTCACAATCGCCTCGTCGGAAGGCTTCCGACTGGAAGCGTCTTCCCAAGCTTAGATCAGAGCGCACTGCAGGGCAACCTCGGCCTCTGCTCGCCGCTCGTTGCGGAGCCATGCATCATGAACGTCCCCAAGCCCCTCGTTCTCGATCCAAACTTATACCGCGATCGATCCCATGGCCACGACGCCGCCGTGATCCCGCAGCCGAATTCCAGGCACAAGCGACTACTGAGCGTCTCCGCGATCGTCGCGATTTCCGCCGCGACGCTGATCGTCCTCGGCGTCCTGATCGTGAGCCTCCTCAACGCGTCAGTCCGGCGGAGGATGGGGCTTATCGAGCGGGCGCTGGAGGCCTCATGTACAAGCTCGTCCACCGCCGCCGCCGCCGCCGCAAAATCAGGCGACCCTGCCGTGGGGCGCCTCGTGCTCTTCGGCCCCAGAAGCAGCCTCCGCGCGGAGGACCTCGCCGGCGGCGCGGAGTCTCTCCTCCACAAGGCCACCGAGATCGGCCGCGGCGCGATCGGCACGGTCTACAAGGCCACCGTGGACTCTCGAATCCTCGCAGTGAAGAAGCTCCAGACCTCCAGCATCGTCCCCTCCCACGAGGACTTTGATCGCGAGCTCCGGACACTCGGAAAAGCGCGGCACCCCAACCTCATGCCGATCCGCGGGTACTACTGGACACCAGAGCTCCAGCTCCTTATATCCGACTTCGCCACGGGCGGGAACCTCCACTCGCGCCTCCACGACAGGTCCAACAACCCCAATCCGCCTCTGAATTGGGGCCAACGGTTCCGGATCGCGCTCGGGGTGGCCAAGGGTCTCGCGCATCTGCACCACTCCTTCCGCCCGCCGATCGTGCACCACGGGGTGAAACCGAGCAACGTTCTGCTCGACGCGGACCTCAACGCGCGGATCGGAGACTTCGGGCTCGCGAAGCTGGTGATGGGAGGCGGGCGGAAGGCGGCGGGCGCGGTGGCGGTGGGGTACGTGGCGCCGGAGGTGGCCTGCAGGAGCATGAGGGTGAGCGAGAAGTGCGACGTCTACGGCTTCGGCGTGGTGGTGCTGGAGCTGGTGACGGGGCGGCGGGCGGTGGAGTACGGGGCGGATGAGGTGGAGGTGCTGGTGGAGGGCTTGAGGGCGGCGGTGGAGGGGGGAGGGGGGGCGGAGTGGGTGGACGCGGGAATGGGGGGCGAGTGGCCCGAAGAGGAGGTGATGCCGGTTATAAAGTTGGGGTTGGTGTGCGCGTCGCAGGTGCCGTCGAGCAGGCCGTCCATGGCGGAGGTCGTGCAGATCCTGCAGGTCATCAGGACGCCCGCGCCGGAGAAGATGGAGGTGTTCTGACGGTTGTTGGAGGGGGCTGTTGATAATTTTGAATTTCCGGAAGGGTTAAGGTGAAACTTTGATTTTTGTTTTTGTTTGGTATTTTGTTTGGGGGTGTAGTTAAGCTGTGGTGGTGTACTGGTGCTGCTGTTCTCTCTCTCTCTCTTCCGAAGCAAATTAAGAGGGAGTTCCAATTCTAATTTGGGATTTGAAAATTGTGCTTTTTCGATTTATCTTTTCGTTTTAAGCACGCAGAAAAATCCGTGAATTATATATATTGAAAAGGATTTTTATACTTCTTTCGTAACGTTTACGCCCATAACTTTATCTACAATTATACATGTGCTCTGTATTCATACAAAATTCCACTATCATGCACATGTCAAATTGCAAAAAAAGAAAGTTGGGAGCATCAGTACTATTGGAAAGACTCGAAAAGATTAAAGTATAAAAATCCCATTTTTTAATCTGGTATGGAAAAGAATGGCATTTATCGCATATATATGACATAAGTGCTATATATAACTCCCACCCCTATTTTTCCCTCATTTTTTTATTTTTTTGGAAATAAAAATTTGTATATTCATCACTA
Organism: Ottelia alismoides; assembly: GCA_037367405.1. NCBI lineage: Eukaryota > Viridiplantae > Streptophyta > Magnoliopsida > Alismatales > Hydrocharitaceae > Ottelia > Ottelia alismoides. Next base: position 263,358 of record JAZKJV010000112.1, read on the forward strand.
TATCCCTCTAACATTCTATTAAAATTTCGTCAGAAACAGAGACTCTTAGGCCTTCCATCCATACGTCATTTTTTTAACGGTCGAATGAATTTTTGAATCGACTCTGTTTAGATGGAGGCCGTAGGAGTCTCTCTTTCTGACGAAATTTTAATAGAATGTTAGAGGGATATAATGATGAATTTACAAATTTTAATTTTCTAAAGAAATGAAAAAATGAGGAAAAAATAGGGGTAGGAGTAGCCAAGTTGGCTACTCCTAGGAGGCAGCCCCATTTAACCCATATATATATATATATATCCTTATTTATATTAAAATATAAACGAGAATGTGAATCCAAATATCGGATATACGAAATATTGAATTCCATCAGAAGCGATAGATGGCACCAAAGAGGTTCCAAGCTCACTCGCCATCCTATTTTGTGGTGTGATTAGTCACATTGATAGATCAAATCTCAAAGACCCGCTTCACATAGGGATAAGGATCTCTCATTTCTATTCGATTGGAGGGATATGATTTAAGGAATAATGAATAAAAATTAGTTATGTTAGATAAAATTATTTAATTAAAAAACATATTTGTATTTTTATGTCGAGAGTGACTGCTCGTCTTGACCTCATCAGAAAAACATCGACCATCCTCTTGTATGTGTGATTGCTAACTTCTCCTTGTTCCGTTGCCGCTTGCTTAGTGCATGGGCCTGAACCTCCTCGTGAATACTCTTCCCTCATCTCAATTGAACTGCTTGATTCATCGTATAGTGCTTGCTATCACAACGATCATACCTTGTCATTGCTTTGATCCTCGTCCCTCACCACTGCATCGGCTATCCAAGGAGGAACCTCTCTACCCTGCCTATTCGCCACAACTCTCTTTCAGTTTGATCAGCGGCTCTCTTTGCCTATCGGAGGATATTGACTGCTTGTGCTCAGCGGAAACGACTCTTCAGACCTACGCGTCGACTGTCGGATGCCTAAGCACTCTGTCAAGCATCGATTCTAACAAAAACTAGATTATTGCACATATAGATTTCTAGTATTTGACAACGAAATCATCGATTTTGCAATTTCGGACAATCCTATCTTGACCAAGCCCAAACTTTTGCTCCCTTCTAAAATTCGTCTAGCTGAAGTGAGCTGTATGTATTTCAAGGGAAGCAGTTACAAATTCAATATAGATTTTATCACAAATAGGGTTGGTTGTTGAGTCAAGACTCGATGAGCCAGGTTCCGGCTCGCCTCGATAAGGGCTCGTGAGCCCCAAGCCCGAGCCAGAATTTTGAGGTCGATAGTTTAATGAGCTGAACTTGAGCTGAGCTATGCTCAGCTCAATAACTCGATAAAGGGCTCGATAAGGAATATATATAGATATATGGTATTTATATTTATATATTTATATGTAACACACACAAGAGGAGTTGCATTTCAACAATCTATATCTATATCTATAGTTGAACTGTCTACGTAAGTAGTAATTAAATATGTATATTATACCAAATCAAACTGTTCGATATAATTTTATTTCGTGGGCACCTTAGAACTATATATGTCCATATATGTGAATATGAATTCCAACATGACTATGTTCTATATATATTATATTGTAGACCTAATTACGATCTAATGTTATTATACGTCTTTAAACATGAATATATTTGATAATATATATTATCCACTAACATATCGATCTACAATATATAATATAATTTAGCTTTAGAAATATAACTTAGATAGTAGTTTATTAGTAAGGAAGACTCTCTCAAAGAAGAGGTCATGGGTTCAAGCTTAGCACCACACATTTATAACAAAAAATCTCATTTTCTTTAACGAGCCAGACTTGGCTCGAGCCCAAATCAGGCTAGGTTCGGCTTGAGCCTTATCGAGCTCGAGCTGAAGCCAGCTCGGTTGGGCTCAAGCGAGCTCCTAGCTTGACTCATTAGGCTTGCAGCCCTAATCACAAAGCTAAAATACACACATTTATATAAGGGTTCAATGGGGTTGCCCCAATGGCTGCCCCCGCCTTATTTTTTGGCATTTTTTTATTTTTGTCCAAAATATCACCATGTATGCTCATCTCTATATCCCTCCTATATGTCGTTCTAATTTCGTCAATGACAGAGACTCATATGCCCTCCATCTAGAACAGGTCGATTACAACAATGTTTAAACCGCTAAAATTACATGTCCTAGATGGAGGGTATAGGAGTCTCTGTTTCTGATGAAAATTGAGTGGCATATTGAATGGATATATAGATTATTATACATGATGATATTTTTCAAAAAAAAAACAAAAAAATACAGAAAAGTAGGAACAAGGCAACCATGTTGGCTGCCCCTAGGGGATTTTTCCGTTATATAACGGTTTAAATATCAAACAAAAATACTGATTTATTTATTTCATAAGATTTTTTCAAATAAAGTAATAAAAGACATCAAAAATTTTAAATACAGTTATTTTTATGCAACTAGGGATACAATGTTTTGTTGATTATTGAAGTGACATCTGTGAGTTTTTTAATCTTAAATAAATAACCTGACATGAACCATTTTATTTATTTATTAAGTTTTAGCACTTAGGGTCTACTTCCCATTTTGCAAATAATTAAAACTGAAAAACTGTTCAATACTTTTATTTAGCGACAATAACATGTGCACTCGATAGGCGGTCAATTATATGAGCTGGAAGTGAACCTGTAGAGCAAAACCAAACTCGATATAATGTGGGTCAGGCTCAGTCCAATAGTAAACTGGACCGAATGGGACTAGACCCTGACTTGGACAAGCAACGCAAGCACCAATCTATTCTTCTTGACAGCACTATGATGAAGGATAAAGGATCTCGTTTTTGTTTGATCCGTTTGAGGGACAAGGAATGGATTAATATTGTAGACATTGACATAATAGATGAAATAAGTGTGATTTATACTTTTTTTTTGTTCGATTGATTTTATAGATAAGGAATGTACAAACATTGTAATCAAACATAATAGATGATGTAATTGTGATGTGACAACTTTACCCCAAGATAGTTAATTCCAAAATAAAGTATGCCCTTAACATGCATCCAAACAACAACAAAATCTTTTCCCACAATTAAGTAGAGTCAGCTACATGGATACTTTGCCTCCAATTAAATATATATTGGGCCGGGCTTATATCCAAAAAACTAAGATCCCTTCATATAGTCTCTTTCCAACACTTCTTGGGCCGTCCTCACCCTCTCAGTCTGCTCAATATCCCAACACTCGCATCTCCTAACAGGTGCATCCGCTCATCTTATCTCTCGCATCTTATTCTTGATTGGAGCTACACCAACTTTATTTCTGATTGCATCATTTCGAATCCGATCTTTAAGTGTATCCACACATCTACCGTAGCATTTTCATTTCTGCTACAACCATTCTCTGCACATGTCTATATGGTTCATAGGCAAACACACATACAAAAAATTAAAACCATCATGGGATAAACCATCTTCCCCGTGAAGCCTCAGGCCCAAAAGTTGCTGCAACACCATATACCTCAACCAAAGACCAAAGTACACACTAAGTTTGCAAACAATGATATTTACAGTCATATTTACATAGAATGACATAATCGAGAATAATAATCACCAAGAATGGCTGGCGATTGAGCAAATCTTAATCAGAAGATCAGCTAGAAGAATGAAATGAGGAAATTCGCCTAAATAGAGAAGAGCACCTTGCCCCCACGACAGGTTGCAATGTTTAATACCCGATTTCATGATGATCGCTGAAGAAGAAATTACAACTCACGGAGATGGTGGAGTCTCGCTTACTCTGCACACCTCAATCTCAAAACCACAGTCCATTAGAAACAATATCCACGCTCTCTGCTGTTCAGATAACCGATCACGAGGCCCTTTCACTTCAACAAGCTTGGCTTCTCCGCCATCTAAATCTCCACCGCGGAAGCGCCATAGGAAGAGGTCAGGCATGCCTCTGGACCAACTCCTGTAGTCTTGGGCCAAGAGACGTAGAAGGGAAGCCAAGCAGGGGCCGCTGATACAGGAAACTGCAGCTCTGAGGTCCATCAAGCAATGGCGCTCCCAATTAACACCTCGACAAGCCGTGCCCATGTGAGATTCCCATGATGAAATGAGGATCTCTTCTGCCATGCCTTCATGAATCTTTTCTAGATGAGATTCAATTAGATCTTTCCTTGAATGATAAAAGCTGTCCGTGTCAAGGTCCAAAGGAGCTGTCTGCAACAGCAAATAAGTTGAAGGGTAAATATATGTTTCGCAAATCATTCCACCAACTATATATTAAACCATAGATAGAGAAAGAGAAGACCAATACATAACAATAAAGTTCGAATAACCTATACTTTATCACGTACTTGAAATCGGGTTTGAAAAACATCTGGAACATCTGAAAAGATGATGTCCCACATGAGCAGCCCGAAGATAGTTAGCCAGATGCCGGTTTCCGTATGAACACCCTTCCAATTACCACCTTCCTCCGCGTAGTACTGCAGGGCCAACTGTTCAACATTGCAATGCATGTTATCATAACCATAATAGTAGTTCTTTGCACCAATTTCAGAATTCAAAGGCCTTCCTTGAACGTGAACCTGTTAAGATTGTCAAAGCATCACATATCATTGTCGCCATTTCGACGTAAAATTCTGGAAGAAATTATACATACTTCTTTGATCTTCTTACTGATAGAAGCGGAAAAGATTGGTACTTTCCAGCGTCTAGGCGGCTTTCCCAAACGCAGTATCCTTCTCTGCAGTGCAGTTTTAGAACCAGCTCTGACCCAAGGATCTAGAATACCTTCTTCGGCAATGGAAAGACTCTCGTTAATTCGACCCATATGCTCCAAATCAATTGAAAGTCTGAGATACCAATAACCCCTTTTCCCACCCGCTGTTATTTTCCCGAGAAGCCCCTTCAAGAGCTTCACAGCTTCCTCATACCTGGAGATACAGACATTGCAAACAGCATACAGAAATGTCAAGAAAAGCTACCATCTGGCTCCTCAACGATCACGCATTTACTGCAACACAAAGAAAAAGAATGCTAGAATTTCAGATGAAATTAATGGATTGTGAAAGAGAGGTGACAAATCCCAATCCAAAGCATCCTTGAATCAACTTGTGGCAGAGAAAATCGCTCCCACAGCTAATCTATGTCACCATGTGATAGGCTGGAGTACAATGTATGTGCGGCAAGCTCAAGGAAGCAATGTATGTGCGGCAAGCTCAAGGAAGCAATTCTCATAAACAAAGTCTCTCAAAGACATTATCCCTTGAAATATATCCATACATCGGCTTACCCCGGACCTATGTAACCCTCTACAACTACAAGATAGGGTCAGACATACCCAAGAAAATATGAGGACATGTGAAAGGGAGGACCGAAAGCCTCAAGCATATCTTTGACAAAAGGAAGGAGACAACGGCACCCGACAAACAGCTCTTAAATATCATCTTTTTCCCAATAAAAACCACACAGTTCCTCTGAAACCATAAACTTGCGACCAGAGTCCAGACCATTCGAAAATACGGGACGAATAATATAATAAAGAGTATATACTGTGTATATGCCAACTGCCAAGGTATTGCCATGTATTTTGCCACACAAAAAATATGAGAAAAACAATAAAAATATAATCTTCTAGCTAGCATACCGACGGTCCCGCTCACAAATGGAAATGCCTAATGTGATGACTTTTGAATAGACCCATTGTGCTGAAAATTGTGAATAGAAACCCAATGAAGATTCCGCAGCCCTAAGTTGTTCATGGGAGAAATATGTGCATCTCATTGCAATTTCAGTATCATCGCATTCGAGGGATTCATCAATCAGCTGTGCAACTGCAATGGCCTGCTAAAGGGTCAATATCGGAGAAGAAAGTGAATCTTGGTAATGTTATTTGATCAATAAAGTATAGTACCTCCTCATATGCAAGCAATTCAGTTCGCTCACGAAATATTGGACGTGAAATGGTGCACAAATAAGTTGGATATTTGACCAGCCCAAGATCAACTAATAAAAAGGAAGACAAATCTTGCTCCCCGTTCAGAAAAAATAATCTCTGCTTAATGGAAAATTATTGAATGCAAGGAAAATGAAGAACTTAGAACCAAGGGTACAAAAAGTAAAACTATAACCTGAATGCGCCATAAAATTGATTCAGCAGTCAGAGATATTTTAACACATGTTCCTGCATGCTTCTGAATAATGTTTGGTAGAGATGGGCTGCATGTCAATATGTTGAAAACTCGTGAAAAGATATGATCAAAGAAAAGCCAAAATTCAGAAACTAAACAAGCACCAAATGAATTAGGTATAGCCTTACCAGTTTCCATCTTCATATGCATTTAACAGCTGAACAATGTGTTGATCCTTCCTAATCCCATTGCTCTTCTGAAATTACTTGGAGAACATAGCACGAAGACTTAAAAAATAGCAAAAAGCAAAGAAATAACATGAGGTGTTCTAAAATATCAAGATGTAATTTATCTGTTTAATAATTCAGATGTGTTGAACACTTTATTAATCATTATTAATTAAAAACTGACATCCTCAGATCCTCTCCATCTGAACAGAAATTTCCGAATGATATGTTACCAAGAGACGTTTAAAGGATGCTCAGATGTCAACTAAACGAGGTAGATATAGTCTAGAATAGGAAAAGGAGAAATAAAAACTGCAATGTGCATAAATGTTTGGCCCGTATCTGTCCACAAAGGTCTCATTCTATGTGGTCACCAGAAGCCAAAGACATTGATTTTGGAGTAGTACTATGGCACACTCCATGTTTAAAAGGAGCCATCCACGATACTCCATAAATAATATAACACATGTAAATAATTTTCAGTTGGAAACAAAATTAATAGTAATTATAAATTACCCATAAAATTTAATAAAATCAAATGTGACCTAAACATGCTTCAGAAAGCAGAACTGGGGTTTTGAGGCAGATGTTCCTTGACTGTTAGAACGTCACTTTCTATAGTTTACACATGTTTTAGTCAAATTTATAAAATTTGATTTGCATACCTTGGATATCATATTACTAGAAATTTCTCTTAGCTCAGAAACAGTCATAACATCAAGAATTTCAGCAATATCGCTGACAGAAGGACCTGCATCTGCTATGAAAAGGCTAGCATATCCTGACACTAAAACCAAAGCCAGTTAGTAAATGATGTTAGAAACTCGTATATACATAAATGAAGAGTAATTAACAAAGGGCAAAATCACATACATTGGAGTTCCTCGATTGCTTTCAGAGGATCCTTCACCTCTGGGTATGAAATATTGCACACTCGAAACCATGGTCCTAATGGAAATGATAAAGGTGATCAAATCAATGCCCAGCATTCAAAAGCGAATTGACTCAATAGACTATAGGATGCTAGCAATTTGTCCAAAAGAATTAAAATTATGCTATTTTGTTTAAAAGAGAAAAGAGCCCTTGTTAGTACGCCATTTGAAAAAGGAAATTTCTTCTTTCCCCTACCCCCCTTCTTTTTGTCGAATTCCGCTTCGAATGGAAGCCCGGTCAAGCAGGAGTTGATTTCGGTTTAGCTACAGAAAGAATGATAGCTTGACGCCTATTTGACTGTGTTGTTTAGGGCATGTAGACCTGTAAACAAGTTATAGCATGATTGCCTAAGCCAATGAGCCGTCCAGGCTAGGGTACACCGATGTTCTCTCCATAGCAACATTTAGAGATATGCGGGATTGGCTGCATTTTTTTCTTGTAATTCTCGGAGCCCAGACACTGAACACCACCCGTGCTCTGTTGTTCGAGCGAAACCGAGTTCAGTTGCTGGAGGAAAAGCATCATTGAGGATGCTACCTGGTGATCATTGAGGAAAAGCATCATTGAGCGAAACCGAGTTGCTGGAGGAAAGTTAGCAGAAAGGAAGAAGATCGGGTTTGCCGACAAAACCGATCTCAGCAACACTAGTCTGTCACCCCTGGACAGGTATATGGACTTCCAACCAGCCAACTTCTGCTCCAACGGGAATCAACGGCAACCAACGGCACACCCAGATACCGTAGAGGTAGAACCTTGTGCGGCGACCGCAGCTAGCACGCACATACCGCAACCTCGGCCTCTGAAAGGCAAAATGGAATGAATTCAGATTTCCTCATGTTCAACCTCAAACCAGATACATAACCAAACAAGTCCAAAACTATCAATAAGCCCCTACAACTATCAGTTCCACCCCCAGCAAACTAAATCATGCCATCCGTGTACTGGAGGATGGGGATATTCATCCCATCCTTAGAATAGCCACAACATATGCCCCCAGCAATGACCCGATTAATCATGACAGTCAGAGCATTGGATACCAGGACAAAAAGCAACGGCGCAAGCGAGCAACCCTGACAAACACCCCATTGAGGCTGAAAGAAACCCCCGTTCGGATGACCATTCATCAACACAATGCATGACACAGTCGTCATGCACCTATTCATCCATGATATCCAAATATCCATAAGTTGCGCTTGTATAAAGAAGCTCAAAGAAACCGACATGTCAACGCAGTCATTGATCTTCGAGGAATCAACCTTCCACAACACGCCCTTCACCTTCCTCCCGTGTCAATCTGCTATAATCTACGAAGCCATCACAACGCTACCCATGAGTTGTCTACCGGGTAGAAACACACTTTGTGCCAAAGAAATAATCGTGTTCAACACCCCCGTGAGGCGGTTTGCCAACAGCTTGTCCACGATCAAGTAAATCGTGTTGGAGAGTGCAATTGGCCTGTAATCCTCAACCCTTGTTGCCACATCCTTCTTAGAAAGCAGGAAAATAAACGATCGATTGATCCGATCAAAATCAAAGTTACCCTTCCCAAACTCATCGACAGCATCGAACACTTCCTCTGCGATGAGATCCCAAAACATCATATCGAAAAGGACAAGGAAACCGACCAGGCCAGGGCAAGCATCAGGATTCAGCCCAAAAATAGCCTTACAGACCTCCACCAACGCAAACTTCCTTGTCAAGAGATCCGCATCTAGGTTTGAAAGCGGTCTCACTCCCAATCCCAGCAATCAATAGTCCACATGAGGCCAACGTCTGCTCACACTCCTGAAATAACCAGCCATCGCACTCGCAACCTCCCCCTCCCCACGTAACTCGTCTCCCTCTACCTCAATCGAGTGTATCATGTTCCTTCTCCTTCTACCGTTTGCCACTACATGGAAAAATCTCGTATTGGCATCCCCCTCCTTTAACCACCTCTGTCTTGACCTTTGCCTCCATTCACACTCCCGCTTCTGGTCCTCGCCCTCTGAGATCTGAACTACTCCTTGACTTGAAAGCTCCTTTGCGTCCAACTCCCTTTCATCCTCTAACAAATCCAATCTCCCCATCTCCACCTGGGCATGATTCCTACAAATCTCCTACTCGACTCGAGTCTCCCTCTTGAACACCCATAGCCTATGTTGCAGCGCGTCCAGCTTCAAAGCAAACTTCACCGTAGTTGAACCTTCCACCACCATCTCAGACCAAAAAGTACAGACTATATCCCTGAAACCCTCTAACAACCAACATTTCTTAAATCTGAAATACGATGATGACCCCCTGCCACTGCACGAGTCAAGACACAATGGCATGTGAACCGATCTTAATCTGGGAAGTGAATGGCCAAATTGAACCTCTTCATAGCTTCAATGGACATTCAGAAAACGATCGATGGGCGAACAGGAGGAGGAATTCCTCCAAGTATATCTACAGTTAGCAGCAACCATAACTTCAAGACCAAGCTCCTCCACAACTTCACCAAATAAAATCGAGTCTGGGTCTTGCACGCCTCTTCTCCTCAGCCTATCCTCTGTATATAATGTTACATTAAAATCACCTCCTATCATCCACACCATCTCCGGAAATTTCATTCTCATCTGATGAAGTTCTTCCCATAGGACCATGTTTGCAGAAGCGCATGCAATACTGTACATCAACGTCACTATCATCTGAGAGTTATTTGCTTGTTTGTCAAAACCACTGAGACTGAGCAACCACAATTCCTCTCGAACTCCCGACCGCCAGCATCGCTATGAACTCATTGAGATATGGTCCGGAAGCCGTATTCCATTTTACAGACTCCCGTGAATCAGTTTTTGTCTCCTGAATGTAAGCAATATCAACTATCCAGTTCACAAACATGGAACCAATCGCCAGCCGCTTGTCCGGCTGACCCAAGCCCCTCACATTCCAAGTTATGATTTTCATTGGGAAACCAAGGGGTATCCCTCGCCGTCCTCACCCCAATCACTACAGTGATATCCTTCTTGTAGCTCTTCTCTGATTCACTTTCCTCATTAATTCTGGCGATGTTGCCACATTGTTACACGTGTCTTTCACCTCAATGCTATTTGCCTTTCCATTTCAACCTCCAGATCAACATTAAGCTCCCTTTGGGTAGAGGCGCCTTGCTACTCTCCCCCTCTGAAGCTCTTTTTGTACCCATCAGTAGATCTTCTTCCCTGTTGCTAGCCCTGCTCTGTCGCCTTCATCTCCCACACTAAATCACATGCGTGACGACACTTCCTAGAACCAGACAATATATGTGTCACAAACTCTGAGCCGAGTTTGTTAAAATACTGCTCCTCTTAACTGTAACACAAAGGTTGCAAGTGAGAAGCCCCCTTCACGTGTTTCGCTCGTCGCGAAAATGTCGTCGATTTTCTTGGATCTCCCTGTCTGGATTCGCCAGCAGATGAAACTGGGTCCACATAATGACCCAAACAGACCTCCATATTCATCTGTAGTATCGTGCACGAATACGTTACCGATACCTTCAGAATAGGTGGATCCGATAGCCGCCAATTCAAACTTCTTCCTGGGGCGGTTTTTAATGGTTTGTATATGCCCGATTGGGTGAGGTTTAGTGGGCCCCCGCACGTTGCTTCCTACATATTACCCCAAAAGAAGCTTTGAAATCTCCAAGGCGGGTTCTTGGAACCAACGACAATCGGACTTCCCTTTCCCTGAGGCAACCCATGGTCTCCTCCGACCCTTGGCATCGCCTTCCCCGATGGTTCATCAGCCTCGTAAGGCACCAGCCACAAGGGTACCACTCTCCGACCGAGCCATATCGACACTCTCAATGGGGATTGTGGCTTACACCCCCTCATCTCGACAACCATCTCCGAGCCCTCGCCTGGCTTCAACCCGAAGCTGTGGATTTTCACACCCACACCTATATGGTTAAGTGATTCCCGCAATATCTCAATCCTTCTGCACCGCAGCAGCACCTCGGCAACCGCAAGCCTCCACTCTAGTTCCTCGTCCTCCGCTCTGTCAAGGAATCTAGGTTTTCTTCGGCACAATGCACCTCTCGATTCTGGAGGTAAGACTCCCTCCAGCACCCTCTTGAGACCTCCTTCACGCCCTTCGTCGAAAGACCCCTAATACAGATGATGCCTCCGTATAACCAGATCGTATCTGCACGAGAATCATCTTCCTTCAGCACCATCAATCTATCATGAGTCCTCCGCAGCGTTTCTGCATCTCCCTCTCCAATGACGATACCATCGATCGAATATTCCTCAGAAGCATCGGTCACTAGCCTCGATATTACTCGACCAAGCTCTGCATTAGAGAGAGAGTTTACAGGTGGAACCACCGTCTCCTCCTTGATGTCGACCTCAGCCGTTTTAGTTTACTCATGCTAACGCATGCATCCTCATCACCTTCCTCTTCCAGTTGCCTTCCAAGACGCAATCCCTCCGAAGATGTCCAGGCTTCATGTAATCAAACCATTATTGTTTTGTTGCCTTACAGGCCCAGGACAAGTGGTCCTTGGCACCGCAGCGAAAACATCAACATGTAGCCCTGCTCTTCCACCAACGCTCGCTCTTCCCCTTCGGTCGACTCCACGACCCACCCCCCACTAAGTCTTCCATATCAACATCCGGTGCCTCTCCTTCCTCTCCCTCATCCATGGTGACCCTCCGCTTTTAGCATCGACGCCATCCCCCCAGCCATCGTTCCTTGTTTGTCTTGTCGTTGACACTCTTATTTTAATGCTCCATGAATCCGTGACAGTTGCTTACTAAGAACTTCATTTTTGAAGTCTATATCTGCATCTTATTAGTGTCAAATATATTTTCAATTGGTAGATCAATGCATAGGTTGGGGTAGAAAGTGTTCGGAATCATATTACGGCGGACAATGCTTCTGCCACATAGCAACGAGAAGAATGTTGCTCACAAAATATCAGCAGAAATGGTGGATTTTGTGCCACATGTTCCATTGATTCGATATTAGAAGAGATAAGCAAAGAGTCAAAAGTGAAGAATGCAATTACAAAGGCGAAAATACTCATAATTTTCTTCTATGATCACATAAAGACTCGAAGCTCGATCAGAGGTTCACTACCAAAACAGAAATTGCCAAAACAGGGTAAAGGAGATTTCCAATAACTTGTCTCTACATTTTAAAGCATTTAAAAAAAGATAAATTGAAGTTGAGGTTCTCTTTGAATGACTTTGAGACAAGGGAGATGGAGCAACATCCATAGTCTAGAGCCCTTCTTCATGAAAACACAAGCTTGCAAAAGTCGGCCAACTAGACCGACTAGTCGGCCCGACTAGTCGAGTCGGGGGGGTAGCCGACTCGAATAGGCCTAGTCGGCCTTTAGTCGGTCCACCCGACTAGTCGGCCGACTTTTACAACAACCTTTTTTATTTTTTTAGTTTTTCACTTTTTTTAAAAGCAAACATATTTTATCATGCTTAATTTTATATTTAAAGTCAATTACTTCTTTTGTTTCATTATGATGGCATATAAAATGTTCAAATATATGTATATATATAAGAATATATGTATAAAAATGATTTATATATTTAAAACAGTTAAAAAATTCAAAACCGACTAATGACCGACTAAATCCGATTAGTCGCCCGATTGTCGACTAATCTTTAGTAGGTGACCCCACAGATCGAGAACCGACTACCGCTTTCTGCAACCTTGCGAAAACATACTACACTTGCAATCTAAATTTTTAGTATTTTACACCTTCATCGATTCCATTTTATGTCATTCATCTTGGAGTTTTTTGACATAACATATTAGTTATTTTAACAACCCATTGGTGGTTGCTTTTAGAGATGGGGCTCCTCATTTACGGTCCATGACCATTAAGATTATAAGCTTGATTCCTCATTCCTCAGATGTAAGAGTACATTTGACTCAGTAATGAGTCTATTGACCCAATTAATTAGAATGCTAATAATTGTAAATAAATTCATAATGTTACATGTAATGTTGCTTTCAAATCCTAACAAAAAGAGAGGCAAGTTGGAGACAAACTAAACAATTTTGTTTGTGTTTGTTTCAATTCCAACCTCAACGAATGCCAACTTAAGCAATCAAGAGGCCCCATTTATTCTCATGATCGTGCACACTTAAGTGGCGTACAAGCTCGATATTGAGGAGATTTTTCCTAGTTCACGATTGATTGGGGTTCATTATCAAATACTAGTAGTTTTAAGGAAATTTTGAAACCAAGAAGAAGTCAAAGAGATGAACTTAACATGGAAGCTTTAGGTGCGCACTCAACTGTTAATCCAAGAAACAAAGAAGATGAAGAATTTGACTCTAAAGTACTAAATGGAGAGAAAAATGTATAAAATGTTGATTTAGATGATAAAAAGAATGACTAGTGTTTATTAGTTATTATTATTAGAATTTATTTTTGTGAAGAATGTTTATGATTTCGCATATTGTATTTGGTTTATAACATCAAGTCTTCACTCTTGACTTGTGAAAAACATTTTGTTTTTGACATTTCTATTTGATTCCATCAAATATGTATGGTAGTTAATTATGTCATTATTTTAAATGAACCATATCTGTATAAATATATACGACTACAAGTATTGATAATAATTTATATATTTAGAACAATAAAAAATACAAAAAACAACTAAATATGATTGGCCACTCAACGACCGTGTGAATGCGGACTTAACCATAGATAGTGACATGAATTACATAATATCGATTATCAACTTTGGCAAGCTTGAACACGACTAGTAGACAATGCTTGATGGCACACTTCCATTATGAGACATCAAACACCTACCGAAATATCTAATTATATGTGCATTTCTTCTATAAGTATGTAGATGTCCATGGATGTCGCTAGAATTAGCCATTTTGGCAAAAAGTGGAGCATCTAAAAGTATTGTTGTCCATAATATCCAGTGTAACATTGTGTGATCACTTGTTTCTTGCTCGTTTTTCTAAATTAATATATAATAGAATTATTACTATATCTTTCTTTCAACAACAACAACGCATTTTCCCGCATTAGGTAGGGTCGGCTACATGGATTCTTTGCTTCCATTCAAATCTATTTTGAGTCATTCTTAGGATTAAATCCAAAAAATTAAGATCCCTTCGAATAATTTCATTCCAGCACTTCTTGGGCATTCATCATCCTCTCTTAGTTGGCTCAATATCAAACCCCGCATCTCCTAACCGGTGCATCGACCGACCTCCTTTGCAAATGGCCGAACCACCTTAACTGGTTTTCTCGCATCTTATTTTCGATAGGAGCTACACCAACTTTCCTTCTGATTGCATCATTCCGAATATGATCTTTACGTGTATGTCCACATATCCACCTTAGCATTCTCATTTCTACTGCTGCCATTCTCTACATATGTCATAATTCTCTATCTTCGTTTATCGTATTTGTATAATTTTTATGATACGAACACATTTAGTAAGTTTATATCATGTGTTTTCCATCCAATCTGTATATATTTAAGTCGATTCTATATAATATTTCTAACATTACTCATATGTGATCAATATCCATTTTACATCCGTATCCGTTTTTTAAGGATATGGTAAGATAGTTTTAATATCCGGCAATATCCATATCGTCATCCGTATTCGTATTCAAAAAAAAGTCTTTTAAAACATTCTCAGTGACGCTTGATTGCTTCAATTGGAAATTCCACCATCTAGTTCCAATGATCTTGGAAACCTTCACTTTCTTTACCAACTCTTTTATTTGCATATCCATAACTAATAATCAATGTTGGGTTGTCCAACTCTCTCCAGTGATTATTTTGCAGTCTTTGCAACACAACCGATCTCTTGTCATCAACGCAAGGTAATCTATATGTGTTCTAGTCGGGCCACTCTTATAAGTTAGGGATAATTACACCCATAACCCTGAGTAATTTCGCAATAACATTCATAACCCTGCATAATCGCGAATTACATGAGAAACCCTGTATAGTCACTCCGTCTCACACCCATAACCCTCCGTTAGTTTAAGACGTTAACTCAACCATACGAATGAGTTAATCTAACTCATCCTCGATTAACAGTAAAAAAAGGGATGTGTTTCACATGATGGCTCCTTCGTCTTTTCTACCTCCGATGGAACAAAACAGGGATGGCGGTGTACTTTGATGGTGGTCACGCTAGTGGTCTTCGGGTGAAGGTGATGCGCAGCATTGACCGGAGGAGGCGGAAGACGAGAGATGGCAGTGAAGCTTCTACGGAGGAGGTGTTCACGTGGGGGAGAAGAGATTGACTGCGGTGCGACCACGCCCAGGTCGGAGGTTCGCGCAACGCACGTTGAAGATGGATGATGTTCTGAATTTCTTCTTCGAGTACCAATTTTAGCAAAATAATCCGATCTCCAAATCTTTGCACATCAACCATTCATATCCTTATGAACAACCACTCCAACATCATTTTGTCCATTATCTTTACATGAATACTAAAGTTTAAAGCATGTCTTCTCGATCTCCATTGTTTTCTCTCCAACCCATTTTGTCTCTTGGAGACATAGTATCTGAATATTCTTTCTTTCCATCATATATACTATCTCCGTCGATTCGCCAAACAAAGTACCAAAATTCCAACTACCTATCCACAACTTCCTTTGCAACTTCTTTTAGACTAACTTCTATACCTGCATGTGTCCAGCATACGAGAAATTTGTAGTAACCTATATCCTTCTTTCAAACAAATAAAACTATTACTGTTGATTTTCAGCATAATTTACAGTAACCTAAAAACGGCCAAAGAGAAAAACCAACTAGATTTGGTTTCAACTAAAGACTAACTACGATGAAAATAGGAGTGGACACAATTTCTTTCCATGCCATTCTCTATATCAATATCAGTGACTACGATTAATACAGAAACTAACATTCTTATAAGCACCTCGACAATTCAAGTGTATAATACTTTTCCAGCTGAGTTTAGCACTTTGGGCGACATACAATGGTCCACTAAAATAATTAACAGTGCTGAAAATGTATATTACAACCAGACAAGTTGCTTTCAGTGAATATACATCTTTTGCACAAGGATAGACCTTATTTTTTCAGTCTAAATAAAAATACGCTAAAAGCTTGAATTGTGGATATATCCTCAGAAAAATAGGTGAGAAATAAATATAAGACCTTTACGTGTATATAGCCTTATGAAGATCCTCTGGCTGTCGTCGGATAAATTAAAAAAGTTTCCTGCCAAATATAAAAAAATGAACAAAGCTATAAAAAATGCATAAGAAGACTAGTGGGAAATACGTACCAAGAAATGTCTTTTCATCATCGTGGAGGATGTGAGCATGATGATCTAAAACTTCTTTCACCATTATATGAAAATTGCGCTGATATTTTGTCATATTGTGGGGGCATTTGTTCCCATAATCAACCACGCGAAGGACATCATCCCATAATGTCTTCCAATGCAGAACATCACAAGCTTCCAGCTCATCATGTATCTCTATTTTTTGACAGAAAATACGTACAGGAATAACCCCCGAGGCTTCCAAGTTGGATGTCACAGATCCCTGTTACGATACTCCAAAGTCAACGCCGAGAATGAAAATAGATTAAAGGGAACCAATTTACAGATTTCGTTAGAATATAACAAAAAAAGCAACTAATTACGGCCACGGTGAGGGATGTTCTTAAATCAAATAAAAGTAGTGTAACCATACAAAAAGAGCATTTTTCATTAAAAACAAATACACTCTACCTCCAATTTCAACTGGAATTTATCAACTAAAGGTGATAGAGACTTGGCTAACTCTCTGGGAAGATATCCTGTGGTGACCTCATATCCAGAATCTGAGCAAACCACCTGATTTAGAGAGTCAAACAAATTTCAGCCAAAAAGAGCAGTTTCACTCAAGGAATATCTGTGAAAGAAGAACTAGCAAGTTCATGAAAAGCGAACCTTCAAAGCATGATGATCATTTGAATTTCCATGATCCCTCACAACACATACATTAGAACCTTCACAAAGATTGACTTCATTTCTATACTTGTTCCCAACAATGAAGGTCTCTAGGACAGCAGTCGATAAAGTTTCTACAAGGTTAAATTTACCGGCTTCCTTCATGCTGTCAACAGTAAATGGAATCAAAGAAACTACAGGATCTCCTAAGTTGATATCAACATCTTTGTTTATCTTCTCAAATGATACCTGGTCCACACTCTCTCTATTTTTTGTTGAGTGTAATACAGGTTTTGGTATACTGCCATGTCTTTGCAAAAGCTCACAAGCTTTGTTATCCGATACTACATATCCACTAATACAATTGTGCCCATGATCTATGGTATTATCAAGTTGATTAACTGACTCAACAGATGCAGTAAGGCTGCTTGATTTGGTGCAGAAATTCAGCTGGAGAAGAGTTTTTTGAGTCAATTTCCGCCTCTTCCCTCTGTTGAGACACAAATCTGCTACCAACAATTTACATCTATCAGACATCAACTTAGTGCACAAATAAGCTAACACAATAGTCATTACTTTTTCTTAGAAATAAAAAACCTGCAAGCAAGGTAGTAATGTGAGGCAGAACGAGGCAGTTTAACGTCATTGACGTGAGGCGTAAGTCTCAAGGCCGCCGAGGCATAAGTCTCGATTTATAGAGAAAAATATGTGCGAAAACTCAAATTAAGTATATGTCGATGAAATTATATGTTATGTGACTAGTATATAGTATGATTGTAATATATGATGAAATCATATAGACACGAAAAAATATTTAACAAGTAACCATCCCATATATATTGTAATTTTGTAATTTTAATTAAAGTCACTCGCAAAATAAATACATGTATAATAGTTCTTCAATACCTTTTAAAAATATATAAAACATGGCGCATAAAAGTAGAATATGCATGAAATACTAGGTAGAATTAACAATCACAGAAATCATTAGCAGAAATTAAAAAGAATATAAAAAACCATTCAAAAATAACGATTAACATAATTACTGATAGAACCAAAATTATCAAATAATCTAAAGTTGGTCAAATCAATTAAAGCATATAGCAATCGCATCTATAAATTCTATATTATAACATAGCATTAGTTATAAAAACCACCGGAAGAACTACAACTTATAGGTAATCTAGGTAATACATATATATAAGGAAAATGGTTAACCTCCCCCGCCTCTTTTTTAAGAACACATGAGGGATTTTATATCACCCAATATCAACAAGTTCTCATTAAAAATTCAACTTATTTCGAGGTTCATATTCCATCCATCAAGCCTATCAAATTTTAACGATCTCAGAATTGTTGAAATCAGCCCCTTCCAGATGGACGGGTTATGAATGTATGTTTTTCACGAAATTGGAATCACATATTCCTCTTGTTACTATAAACTAATCCACCCCATGTGTTTTAAAAAAAATAAATAAATAAATTTGAAAAAGGGCAAGAAAAGCTAACTTGGCTCCCCTTGTAGCTAGCCCCATTTTACCATATATATAAAGAGAAGGGGTAATTAGCAGAACAAGCTAATATATAAGTAAGAGATGAATGTACTTAAAGGAAAATAATAGATATGTTGCAAGAGAACCTACAGATAGACCTTACAACATTACACCAAAGTTAATATATATATATATGGGAAAAGGGAGCCTACACCCATGTGTAGGTAACTTACCTACACCCAACTCTTTTTCCCTCAAATTTTTTTATTTTTTTGAATTAATTCCTTGGGGAATTCAGATCACAATATATCACCATATCGTCATTCAAATTTCAACTTATTTTGAGACTTCTAACTTATCCATCATGACAGTCAAATTTTAACGGTCTGAAATTTGTTGAAATCGGCCCCTTCCGATGGAGCTGTTAGGAATGTCTCTTTTACATGAAATTTGAAACACATATTCCATTTAATATTCTAAGTAAATCCCCTAAAGATCCATTTCAAAAAAAATCAAAAAAATTAAGAAACAAGAGGTGGGTGTAGGTAAGTTACCTACACATGGGTGTAGGCTCCCCAATCCCTATATATATATATATATATATATATATATAAGTAGCAGGATAATCTTAAGAAGACTGAGCAGATTAAGCAGAAATCTCACTTGGCACTTAGCAGAAATGAGGTGCCGCCTCATCGCCTCAGATAACACCTCGGTTCTTTGAGGCGTATGGCTCACCCATGTTGACCGCGTGTATATCCTCGGGCACTTTTTTGTGAAAAACCACCTTGAGGCATACGCCTCAGTGCCTCACGGCATGTTTTTAGAAATCAGGCTACTATCGACAATAATATGTTCTTAAACAAAATCAAGGTGGTTGAGGTTTTGAAAACACTTGAAACATGTATTAAAAATTGTTGGTTAGGATTTTTGTAAATTATGCAATATTTTGAAAGTCTTAGAAGTTTAAGTGAAATGGGTATATGAACTTAGGGTTATTTCCTAGTATGCCTAACTACCTCCCCCTCCTGAAAATATAAATTAAAGTTTACTTAATTGAGGATTTAGATGCCAATTCGAAAGGATTCTCCCTAACAAGTCATTTGTGATTGTGGTACCTTATCTCAAGGATTTTTTTGTTGAAAAAAAAGGCACCCAAAATGGTGCCCATCCACACTAAATATTAATAAAAATGTTGCCTCCAAAACTCGAACAAAGCCTTGGCATGATTTATATTCCCACAGAAGTGATGTCCAACAATAGGCCTTTCGTCTTGTGGATGCAATCTCTTGCTTGGTTGTGCACATGAATACATTCTTACATAAACAAAATTTTGGTATCACAAGAGATTGCACATCGATGTTTGGATCCTAAATTACATACCTAGAAGTTGGATGGTCTGTCATGCTTGACCTTTAAAAAAAAGAAAAAAATACTTGCACCATATAGGCATATGCCCAAAAATTTCACCATTTATCCCCAAACATTATTACAAGCCTATTACAAGTATTGACACTACGAGATTATATGTTCCGATTCATTCAACGCATTGGCATGTACGGCAACGTTCTCGGCGTAGAAGCGATCTTGGTGAAAAACCATCCCATTTTCGGCCAACTAGACTGCCTAGATCATGCCAACTCTTCGATCTCCCCTTCTCTGTGTCGTTCCAATCCGCCCCAATGGAACTCTAGAAATTAGAAACATTGTCGGTATTTATAGCTCTATTCCCAAATCAACTCCGGATCTCCATAGAGCTTCCACAAGTGAAGAGATGGTCAGCATCAACCACCCCCTCCAAGCACATGGGGCACTCCGAACCAACCCCTGGAGGAATCGTGCAAATTTGTCCTTTTTCGGTAATCTTCCTCTTCTAAAAAGCCATAGGAATACCTTCACACGAGTCGGAACACTCCACTTCCAGATCCGCCTGCAATCCGCCTCACAACTCCCAGGATCAAAAACCATGGGGGCCCTAAGATCCCTATAAGCCTTCCCTATTGAAGATGAGCCATCACGCCAGACCTAGCAATCCCACCCATCCGTGAACCCAACTACCTCCTTGAGATCCACAATCATAATAAGAGGCTCCTCCGCTTGTTGCTCAAAGAGCTCAAATCTAAACTGAGGAAAGAAGGTATGCCCATCACATGCCTCCACCACCAAGCAATCTGGAAGTTCTGCAAGCGCCAACAATAATGGGAATCTTGCGTCCGGTGCCCCACCCTCATTCCAATTGTCTAACCAGAAACGAAAACATGTGTTGTCACCAACCACATGCCTCATAAAAGGACGTATCTCCTGCGCCACATTGCCAATGCTCCTTCAAAAGAAAGAAGGCGCAGCACCAAGATCCCCATAGCAGAGGAAAGAAAGCCAGATACATAGATCCCCCGAATAAGATTGCATACCAGAATGTCGCAATCACCCCAAATGCAAGCAACCCACCTATCGATCAAATAAATGTTCATCTCATCCAAGCTACACACATCGAATCCCCCCCGTCCTCCTTCACACACAACACCGTCCTCCACTCCACCAAGGGAAAACCATTTGATTGCCCCTTTGACGACCAGAAAAATAACTCATGATGGTCTACAACCTCATCCTAACACCAATAGGCATAAGCCTAGAGGACAAGAAAAAGATCGAGATCGTTAATAGGATCGAACATAGTAACACCAACTTGCCGCATCTGGACAGGCAAACAGATTTCCATCCAGCCAGCTTTTGCTCCAACTTCTCGATCACCAATAACCAATCAATGGCACGCATCCGGCCAGACACCAATGGCATGCCTAAGTATTGCAACGATAGGCCCTTGCGCGGGGATCGCAACCATCTGGCGCACAACTCAGTCTCTGCATCTGTTAAGCCAAAAGGGACAAACTCTGACTTGTCCATGTTCAGCTACAAACCAAAAACATCTCCAAAATTGTCAATGACCACTGATAGACATGCAATTGTCCGCCCCTCCCTCTGCAAAAAGTATCATGCCATCCGTGTACTGGAGGATGGGAATAGATATCCCAATCTTTGCGTACCCATTGCAATAGCCCCCCAAGACGGCATGTTCTACCATGACCGTCAAAGCATCAGACGCAAGACCAAAAGCAATGGAGCTAACAGGTATCCCCAACGCACGTCCCATGGAGGCCGAAACAAACCACCCTTCAGCTGCTCATCCACAAGAACAGTGCACGACATTGTCGCGACACACCTCGTCATCCTCCTCGGTTGCCATGCTTGTTCATTGTGATGTGAATTTTCCAAAATCTTGTATTCAACGAGGGAGGAAATTAGGTATATTTGGAAGTAGCCCCAAGTTCATAGGCTCATTTCACTAAAATTGTATTAAAATTTAAAATTTTAGAAAAAACATTTCATAGTTTGCAAAAATACCAAAAAACAATTTTTAATGCATGTTTCAGGTGTTTTCAAAACCTGAACCACCTTGATTTCAAATTCCTAACATAATGGAGGATTTAGATGTTGTTGAAATGGCTATCCCTGACAAGTTGGTAGTGATTGTGGTATGTTATCCCAAGGATATTTTTTGAATGGAAAAATATGTGCACCCAAAGTGGTGCCCACCCACACTTAATATTAACAAAAAGTATTTCCCAACTTACAGAATCCACAACTCTAACAAGGCCTTGGCATGATTTATATTCCCACAGATGTGATATCCAACAATAGGCCCTCTGTCTTGTGGATGCAGTCTATCACTTGGCAATACACATGAACACATTCTCCCACATAGCCTTAGATGAAAATTTGTACCAGAGATTAAACATGGGCGTCTGGATCCCAAATTAAATGCCTAGAGGGCTTTGAACCCAAGTTGTGTGTTGGGCAATGTGCCATGCTTGATCATTTTAATGTGATTTTTCCAAAATCTTGTGTTACATGAAACCCTTATCAGATGATGATGTTTGTATTCTAAGCTTCGTACTCAAGCAAACCATAAGAATTTGGATTAATATAATTTATGCCAATTGTCAGGTGGTACTTTGAGTGGTAATTTTTTGTGATTATATTAACAGTGATCATAATAACTAAAATCCAGGTAGAATAGATATAAAGTATTACATAATCCAAAACAACTGAACAAGCATTATTAGAGTTAATAAATTAGTAATCATCGAATTTTGAAAATATACCACAAAAACCAAAAAATAACATGAATAACAAGTAAAATATAATCAATCAACAACCGTTGATTCCATTTCCAAAGACATGTATGCTAGAGTATGTCTTCATTTCAATTTTATCATCACATAGGGCCAAGTGATCTACTTTCAAGATACCACAATACACGTTCACAATCGACACACTCTAACAAAAATCATCCTCGGTCGGAATACCTCGAAGAATCATAGAAGTTGAGAGAGTAAACTGGAAACGAAGAGAGTTGCTTGCTCGTGTGATCATGTTCTCAGAATAAGAGATATATAACCCTTGAAATGGCTGCATGGAAAATCTCGTAATTCAAACATTTGGGATAAATGTTTCAGAATACAAAATCCAAAACGCCGAACTTTCGAAATCAAATCATGAGAATAAATTAAACAAATGAATCCAGGAGCCAAAGGGACCCTACTGAGCTCGAGGCAAAGAGAATTGACAGCTGGAGCTTCGAGTCCGCGAGGTGGATACCTTCGCATGGGCGAAGGAGACAGCAGGGATGGCTTCAAATAGAAACACAGAAATGATGCCAACCGATGATGTTGACAAGGTTGGAAGGTCCAACCAAGAGTTCCCTACCCCAAGCAAGGACTGCATGCCAAGGAATTGAACATGTTCTCGCTCTCTTGCTGCATGAGCATAGAGAGGTACACATATATAAGTCTGCCAAAATATCAGACACCATCAATATGGTACGTAACTTCTCCTACATACTGGACAATGCTTTCAATCCAAAATCCTGATCACATCGTACACAATTGAGTACCCAATTAATATTCACTAGACAATACCCTTAGATACAACATGATCTTTTTTTTATTATTGCAAGTGACTTAGCTGTGGTCTAATAGCCTATACCATTTTGAAAATGGGGATTAATTCATCAAAGGTCACGATCGAAGCCGTGTCATCCAAAATTAAAGCAAAGTTGCCAATCAACACAATACTAACAACTACTAAACAACTAATAATGTAACTGTAGAACATCAATAGCCTCCCAGCAGACGACAACTAGTAGTTCGTGAACATTTGCAAGGGGAGCAGTGCCAAAAGTTGATTCCTAACTCTCCCCATCGCCAGAAATGCATTCAACTCACCCATTGATGAAATGGACCTAAAGCCTGAAAGTCAATCAACTCCGCTCCTCAGTCCACTCCACTGTGGATATTACCATCAACTTCCCTAACTAGCAATGCAGCAATCTACGACCACTCGAATGAACAGTCAAACAGCCCCGCAATCAGTAGAGCGAATCGGATTCAGATCGTCGCAACTCCAAACGAATAAAAAACACAAAATATTGAGACCGCATCGCTACCTAAATGGGAGTTCACCAAGTGATCGTCCCCTCGTATGCTTTTTCCGCACACGGGGCACTCCACCCACTCCTTCACATCACTCGTATCCGCCTTTTTCTCCTCTTCTCGATCCTCCGCACGCCGATCCCCGATGCGGCGGAGCAGCGCCTCGCGGGGGAGGTGGCGCCTGCGCTTCCCCACGAGCCTCGCGAGGCTCTCCCTCCCCGTCAGCATCGGAAGCTGCAGCGAGAAGGTTCGTTGAGGGATCTGATGCCGGCGGAGGCGTCCGCTTCGCCCTAGAAGCTCGTCTCCAATTCTCGCGCGCGCGCGGGGAATGGAGCGGGTGCTTACGATTGGCGTGGAATTGGAAAGACGCCGCGCTTCGTCGGGCGACCCTTGTTGGGCATTGCGGTTCCGTCCCCGATCCGACAGGGATGTTGTAGGATCCGGATACCGAGATAGATATCTCTAGATTGCATACGGATATGATAAAATCCGTAATATGATCCAATCTGATGTTATTCGATTGGATTGATTTGGTTTTATTATTGTAATGGATTAGATTGGATTGGAATTTTTCAAATCCGATAAAGTATGAATAAGATTGGATATCATCAAAATCCAATCCAATCCGTTAATATATACATACATACACGTATATACCTACATACATATACGTGTGCATGCATGCACTCATTCCCATGAGACTATAATCAATGTCATTCATCTCATTTTTTCACATCAATTGTGAATACAAGTCCCCTCTTTACCATCCTATCTTCTCTTTTGAGAGATAAATGTTAAACTCCTAGATAATAAAACATAATTATACCTTGTAAATTTATAATCCCCATCAAACTATTCCCCTCTCAGTTCCCATACTCTCTCATTCACTCTTGACCCCAATATTTCACTCATAGTTTCATCTCCCTTTTAGTCCATTTCAACACCTCCCTCCTCTAGCACAACAATACCACTCCTCCCTCGCAATGACATCACCCCTCTCTCATGATGTCGTTGCTTGTTTCACAGAATATTGTCCACACGGTACCATTTGTTCCAACAGTGTTGTCACGCATCTAATCTCCTTTAAAATAGATTAGATTTAGGACAGTTGTCTAGTACATCTTATTGTTATTCTTACTTCTTACATTTTACTTGTCCCAACTTGCAAGCTTATCCTAATGATGAAACTGGATCAATTGTTTCATCTAAGAATTAATATTCAGATATACTAAATCCATCTAAGAAATATTATTTTTTTTGAAGTCTGAAAAGTAGGAGAAACACTCGGAGGTGTCCGCCCCATCAAAATTTATTCCAAAAAACAAAAATAAAAACAAGGGAGAAAAACACAACACGCACCAGCCTCACATGATCATTACAACACCCAGTCTTCTACCATGCGTTGTGCAAACACCCCCACGTTCTCCTTATAAAACCTTTGCCCCATCTAAGAATTAATAAGCATTACTTGAATTCCTTTCCTTTGTAAATTGATATCCAAATTTGATCTATTTTTTTAAATACATATTTTGACTATATGTATAATCTGATAAATAAAATTTATTTTTAAATTAGAGGCATGCTACCCAATTGGTGAGCTATATTTAAGTTGGATTTTCCCGATACTCAATCAAGTATAATTATTTTATGATTCTTGATTACTAATAATCTATTATAAGACTATGAAGGGTGTTATTAGAAGTAATTTAGTTTGACATAGCTTAACAGTTTAGATTAACCATGGACTTTGTCAATATCTGACTGCAAAGATCACATTTTTTGTTTGTTAACTTATCTTTAGATCATTATTTGATAACTTGTATTACTCTTACTTAACTCATTAGTTGGAAATCATTTGCAAAAAAAAGCATACTAATGCAACATTTATGAAAGGAACCTCAAATTTTAAATTCAATATAATCATTTACGTTGATTTTATGGTCTTCAACTTCTTTATTGCAGATTAATGAAGTTCTTCAACTTTAATTTGATCGAGTGGTCTTCGTATATTCTTTTCTTTAAATCAGGTTTATATTACCAATTTTCGAGGCGTAATTTAAATGTTGAGGGCTAGTGTGTGATAAAATACAAACATGATAGGGCAAACAATTGAGATGGAATACAAAAGTATAGAAAATCTGAACCAATCCATAATCCAATCGATTGGATTGGTTTGGATTTAAATATTATTTGATGGACTGGATTGGATTGGAAAAAGTTAAAATCGGTTAAGGTTGGATTGGACATTGATAAGCTAAAATCTGATCCAATCCGATACATGTGCATCCCTAGATATCTCCATACAAGATTTTACATCTCACTTGATTCTCTCCAAATTACTTATCTGTGGTCAAAATTTTCTATTTTTTAAAAGAAAAATCAGACCATTCTATCTATTGATAAAACAAGAGATCTGCCGACATAACTGAGAGGTTGCAAAACTATCCAATCAAATATAAAAGCGTCATATAATGTGAATTGAAACATCAAATAAATGTATGCTACAATATATTAGATTGTACAAAATCAAGCGAACAATGATAAAACAACAAAAACATTCAAAGTTCATATTGAAGATTTCATCATGTCGGTCATGAGAATTGAATCTTGATTAAGCAGCATGTTCATCCGTCTTAGCTTAGTGATGGAGTTGGCTATACGCCTGCATTAATCGGTTAATGCGAGGAAAGTATTGTTGTTTAATTGAGATGTAATGAAGGAGAAGAATTTTACTATAGGAGAGTACATAATGATAGAGGAGTTTTGGAAGGTGAATTTACACTTAGACTTCATATAAACTAATGGGTTGAGGTTATTATCGCTTTATATTTCCAACCCCTTGATAGCTTAGGCATAGAAACATAAGGTTAAAACAATTTATGTCATTCCAACTAAAGTCGGTGATATTTAAGTTGCTCAAGATCGTCTTAGTTAACACAGGATAATCGGAATGTTGAGTAAAATCGAGGTTGTCTCAACATAGGCATTGGTGACTTATGGCATTTAAGCCAAATCTACAGAACAAAAGTTGAGTTATCTTGAACATACATATTTTTAATTGATGAAATATCAAATGTTAATAAGCGGAAGGTTGGATGACCAAGTTTATGATTTTGGACGACTTTAAAGAGAGTATTTATATTTATATGTATGAGAATTCCTAGAACAATGCAAATCCTAAATTTTTGAAAGTGCTTTAATCATTTATTTCCAACTAAAGTATGTCACACACTTCAAAAAAGTTGTTTCTTAGAAAAATTTATTCCCTTATTTTTGTCAATTTTGTAACGTTTGGATAACAACTATTAAGTGAACAAAGGAGTTGAGCTCATCACCAAAAAAAGATTGACAATTGTTGTGAATCGCGGAAGCAAACACGTACAAACAAGATCAATCAAGCAAGACACAAAACACAAGGATTTGCAAGACTCACACATAAATGGTCTAGGTATTCAGGCGAGGGTGAACGATTTTCACTATGTGGAGAAGGAGAAAACAGGTGATAGAGAGAGACCTAACCCTAGTGGAGTTTATATATTATTCACATACAGACGTATCCCTAATATAAACGGATCCATATAGCGACCCCCCATCTTGTCGGGGTATGGTACGAGAGGAGGGGGTACATACGATGGTTCTTCAACATGTGCATGGTTAGGAGTCAAGGCATAACAACAATCTCCACCTTGAATTGGATCCTCTAAGAAGCTTTGTCGTGCCACTGTCAGCTCCTCCTTAGGGCTACTACCAACTGCCGACATTGAGAAAGTCCAAACAATATTCAAACTTATTCCCAGGAACCGTCTTTGTGAACATATTGATTTGATTATATGTCGTGTCAACCTTGTTGACCTTAATACTCTTCTCAAAATGAATGAAGTGATATATGACATATGTGTGCTTGGTCCTCTTATGATGCACATGGTCCTTGGCTAACCATATTACAGTGAGATTGTCACAATATACTATAGCATGATCCTGTTGAAGATCGAGATCTTCAAATAAGCCCTTCCGTCAGATGTCTTCCTTTGCAGCTTTTGTCAATGCCATGTACTCTGACTTTGTGGTAGATAAAGTAACTTATGATTGTAAGGTAGCAACTGGTGAAATAACTCCCCAAGGTGAAAACGTAGCCTATCATTGATCTCATCCCATCAACTTCTGTAGCTTAAGCCGAATCTAAATATCAGCAACCAAACACTTTGAGACATTTTTGTAGATGAGACCAGTGTCTAATATTCCTCTCAGATAGTAGAAAAATCCGTTTGACTACATGCCAATTCTCCTTCCCTGGATTGTCCATGAATATGCTAACAATGCTCACAGCAAGAGTGATAGCATGCACTGTGCATACCATGACATACATAAGATTCCCAAATGTGTTGGTATAGGGAACAACAAGACCCCCGTCTTGTTGGTATGACACGATAGGAGGGGGTGTATACGACGATTCTTCAAACTGATGATGGTTAGGATTCAAGGCATGTCATTAACAAGAACATATTTTGAACCCTCATAAGGCATGTCTACATGAAACCTCAACCCATGAGTATAAAGATTGCCAAAAAGGACGTGTCTTGCTTAGAAGAGTTGATGGAGAGCAATTTATTTCTATTTTAGATAACCTTAATGATGGAAGGTATGGAAATCGGATCTACCACATCCTATCTACTTCAAATCTTTTAATTTTTATGCAAATGTTTATGAGCTCGCTCTAAACGATTCTCTTTCCCTTGGAGTTCCACTCACCATCATCTTCTTTGATGGACTCATGATCCATCTTCCTTTATTTAATTCGTTCCACCTGACCGCAACTCATATGACCTTTGAGGTTCGTTTGGTTCAAGGGTTGAGGTGGGTTGGGGTAACCTTCTGCGAATAGTAATTGTTTGGATGGTTATGAGGGTTGTTAGAGGGCTGGAATAAAGAATGTGATGTAATGTTACTTTGATTTGTGATGGAATTCCAACCCAGACATGACCCAAGAATACAGGGGGTAAACCGGTAATCAAACGAGCCCTTGGGATCACCCAAATGTCCCTAACCCTCATTTTTTGCACCTAAATATTCATAATCCTTTTCAATGTTTTGGAGGTTTAATACGCCAAGGTTTAGGCAACCTCAATGACCTCTAAACCTTTTTATTGTTCAAGTAATCCTTAATACCATTGCCTTCTAAATTCCATCAGAGGAAAGTTGCATTGATAAAAAATCTACTCATATACTTAACATGAGCTGGAGAGCTCTAGTTGAGTAATCAAGGATCAAAACTTCGCTAGAGACCGCATCAAGTGGTGAAACTAGAAAAGAGTGAATGCCTTGGGTTGGGTTAATTACAACAAAGCCCTCGATTTTTTAATCTAGATTTTTTTTTATCATGGTAGTTGAGAATCCTAAAGTAGCAGTTTCTGGCATTTATTCAACATTGTCTTCTACTGGTATGTTAAAAGAATATTGAATAGCATTTTAGTTTTTGTGATTTTATTTATGTGTTATTAGAGTAATAGTTGTCCCACGAGAGATATTGTGGAGAGTTTTGGAGAAGAGACAAGTGCATGTCCTATACATTAACCTCATAAAGGACATGTATGATAGGGCTTTATCTTGTGTAAGGGCCCCGTCTGGGAAGATTGGCTATTTTGACATCAACATTGCTTTACATCAAGGTTCAACTTTAAGTCCATTTCTTTTTACTTTGATTATGGACGAGTTGACGAGTCACATTCATGATGAGTTACCTTGGTGCATGTTATTTGTTGATGATATTGTGTTGATTGACGAGACTAGAGATGGAGTAAATGAGAAGCTTGAGGTCTGAAGACATGAGTTGGAGAGTAAAGGATTTCGTATAAGTAGGACTAAGACAACATATATGGAGTGCACCATTGAAGCAATGATGAATGTTATTTGTTGATGATATTGTGTTGATTGACGAGACTAGAGATGGAGTAAATGAGAAGCTTGAGGTCTGGAGACATGAGTTGGAGAGTAAAGGATTTTGTATAAGTATGACTAAGATAGAATATATGGAGCGCACCTTTGATGGAAGCAATGGTGAAGGAATTGAGGTGAAGATTGGGGATGATAACATTCGGAAGAGAGATTCTTTTAGATATATGAGATCTATTGTGCAACATGATGAGGAAATTGATGGAGATGTTACTAATAGAATAAATATAGGATGGCTAAAGTGGAGAGGAGCCTATGTTGTTCTCTGTGATAAGAAAATTCCTTTAAAAATTAAAGGAAAGTTTTACAAAGCAGCCGTGAGACCTGTTATGCTCTATGGATCTGAATGTTGGCCTATGAACCATAGACATGTGCAGAGAACGGTTGTAGCAGAAATGAAAATGCTAAGGTGGATGTGTGGACACACATGTAAAGATCGGATTCAGAATGATGCAATTAGAAAGAAAGTTGGTGTTGCTTCGATCGAGGATAAGATGCGAGAAAACCGCTTAAGATGGTTTGATCATTTGCAAAGAAGATCAGCTGATGCACCAGTTAGGAGATGCGAGTATTGGGATGTTGAGCCGGCAAAGAGAGGGCGTGGACGACCTAAGAAGTGTTGGAAAGAGACCATACGAAGGGATCTTTGTTTTGTGGATATAAGCCTGGGACTGACCCAAGATAGATCTGAATGAAGGCGAAGAATCCATGTAGCCGACCCTACTTAATTGTGGGAAAAGGCTTTGTTGTTGTTGATGATGTTGTTATTAGAGTAATAGCTTTTGAAAATCTCTCCATATTATTTCTTGTTTGTTTTTTAATCCAAAATTTATTATGAATACTTGAATCATTGATAAATCTCTTACCTCAACAATTGCAATAATTGGATCTACTTTGTTAAAAAAATAAAAATGAAATAAGATATAGGGATATTAACTAATATTTCATACATAAAGCAATACGCAAGAGGAAGTAAAAATATAATAGATACATCTTATCTCAACAAAGTAACATAATTTTCATCGATTTTTTTAGGTTGTGGATTTTTATTTATAATTATTTTTTAATTAAATTAACATATTTACTAAAAAAATCTAAAAATTACTATAGCTTGTCAGATAACTATAAAAAATGTGTTTGATTGTTATTTATTTCATTCTAGGTTGAAGTGACATTATTTAGAAACTTATTAGAAATTATTTTTCTTAAAAAACTTATTATTGATAAAAAATATATAAACTACAAAATAAAATAAGATTATAACTTTGCGAGAAAATATACATTTTGCGAGAAAAATACAAAGTTTATTTGGTTGGGTCGGCTTGTGTATTTTTGTCAGGTTGTATTATTGGGATTTTGGATAGCTTTAGATTTTGGAGTTTTTACCCTCCATCGACTTATGTGTCATCTAGTGACAAGACATTATCAATGCAGTCATCAACATTAGCACACTTGCAAAAATAGTGAGAAGATAATAGATATCAAGTGCTTATCAGTCTAATTTGTGCTACATATACATTTGATCGCAACGAATTTTAGATGTAGATTTATGAGTTGACCTTCATAATTAATAGGGATTTTTACTCAACAGACCCTATAAACTTTGTCAATTACCTCCACGACCTTTGAAACAACCTAATTCCCCCCACGACCCTGTAAACTTGCCAACTCTTATCCCATGAACCCTCCGGGTAATCTGTTTGAAACCCGTAGGGGTTCTTGGGGTAATTTACAGGGTCGATGGGAAATTACGTTGTGCAAAAGGTCGTAGAGGTAATTTAAAAAATTTATAAGGTCTCCAGGTAAAAATCCCTAATTAATATTCATAAGCATACCCAATGTCTTTACGTGCAATCTCACCAGCATCGCAAGTAGGTTGCATAAATGTCACATCATGTGACCAATGCTTGTATTTTATAGGCAATATATATTTTATAGCCGCATCATATTTTGCATCCGATCCATTTGCATCATCGTGATGATCATCGTATGACAACTACGAGTATAACACATGATATTGACATCACAACGCATACATAAGTTGAATTAGATAAAACCACGTATGAATTCCATAAAAATGAGGAGGGAGATGCGAGCAGGTGTTACGCTTATTAGCAAACACGCAAGGAGAACATTGAACTTTACATATATCACATAAGGAAAAATCTACCATTGATTCGTTTGATCAATTGCTTTTACTGGTTGATGCCAATGCTATATCATTTAACACCCTCTGAAATGAGCACAGTGGTATCATTGTTGTCGATATGACCCCTTTTATTGTCTATAAATATTCCTTCGTGTTAATAATAAATGACAAGGTGTTTACAAAATGAGCTAAAACTAACCCAAGGGTTAAAAAAGAGTACTAAGATCGAAAGTTAAACATGGGAGTTTAGTTGTGCCTATGACAGAGTTTAAACAAATTTGAATGGGACCCGACAAAGGTAAAAACATGGTTTCAATCTTAGCTCACGAGAGATCGGACGTCTACCACAGTAAAACAAGCCACAGCCTGCGCCGGGGAGGAGGAGCATGATGCCCATTTTCAATCTCTTTCTCTCCGAATTCCCAGGTCGCATTAGCCTTATTCCATACAACGAGTTGTCTGCATACTGCACAATCCAACATGTTATCGTATCAACATCCAACAAGACATGGGGACGTGGATTCTTTTGAGGAAAAAGTGGGTGTGACATTGTATAGACGCATGCTCGTAAGCTTTATATATTCACATCAAGTATCAAGAAGATAGTTACATAGACCAAAAGGTCTTTAAGTTTTTCTCATGCTCTGTAATATTTCCTGTTGGAGTATATTGATGTATGCGTCACTTATGTGATAGATGCGTAAATGGATCCCGGAATATATTGATGTATGTGTCACTTATGTGTTTACTACATCCTGTTGTTTAGTCCCAAATCTACCAGTTGTGAGATGCGGAGACTCTGTGAGGGCTATATAAGAAGCCCCTCACCCCCTTGTAACGTTGAAAAAGTGCAATGCAACATATGGCCCTTTGAGGTCTTCTTCCGTGCTTTCATCCCACTCCTTAGGGAGCAGGGTTCCACGTAAAATCTTGCATTCTTCATTGTTCTTTATCCTTTATTTCTGATACGCTTCCGCATTCAAGTTTCTAATATGGTATCAGAGTGGGTTCGATTCTCGAGGTTTTAGTTCGTTGTTTTATCGAGATTTGAGATTCAATTCTAGGGTTTCTATTGAAACCCTAATTATATTTTTGAAGATTACTTTGAGGATCATGTTCAAGTTCTGGAGGGTTTCTAGGTTTTCTGATGGAAACCTTGATTTCTGGAGCTTGATGCCCGCATCCCAGGTAGTGTTGCCCTTCTTCTAGGTGTCACATATGGCGGCAGAGCCCCTTTTTTGTCAGCAGGAGATGGCTCCAAGCGACCCCCTTTCGATCTTGAAGGTTCCGGGCAAAGCCTTTCCCATCCAGGAGCCAACGCCGAAGGCCTCTCACGAGAGGAGATCTCCATCTCCCCCAGACGCACCTCTGCACGACGGCAGACACAGGATGGCATTGCGGTTCAAGCATCGTGTGTTGCGACATTGTGCATGACGGCACTCCATGCATCAACAGCTGCCCTCTAAGGCGGCTGCACTGAAAAGCCCTAGCAAAGAAAGAAAGGCGGTGTTGCACCGCTCCTTCTCGTGGATTCAGAGCAACCTTCTTTTGGTCCAAATGGGTTTGCAAAAAAATGGAAAAAGGTTCATACAAAAGGAAAACAATATGCTGGAAAATAAATTTTGCAGAGAGAGAGAGAGAAGCCGTAAAAAAGGGTAACGACTTATTTATAAAAAATTTGAGTGTGACGGCTACTAAAAAAGAGATGAAATAGTCAGAAAAAAATGACTTGAAAAAAATGATTAAGAAGAAAAATTGAAATCTGTGATGGCTTATGTGATGTTTTATTTTTTTCCCGCATTTTCATGTCTTCTCCCAACTTTGTCGATATCATTATTTTCCGACAAGTATGGGAGAAATGAGGAGTATTGTGTAGAGTTCTACGGCTCTGATAATTCCACATACAAGATTCAGATTCTCTAGTCCAGAGGCCAACTAGATTGTCAGACTATACAGAGATTTTCATATTTTAGACTCGATGTTCATATTCCAAGTCTTTAGTTTGATTCACACAAGTTTGCGATCATCATTTGTTGTGGTCCCGATCTTTGTCGGCTCAGAGTTTTCATGTGTTCCATGGGATTCCAGAGTAGAGATCCCATTCCATATGTCATGTGGGCTAGGATTTTCATGTGGTTTCATAGGGACTCCAGAGTAGAGATCCCATTCTCCGAGTTAATATGGGAGAGACCCAGTTCTCCGACGAGAGGACTTTTTTTAGACTCCATTCTCCAGCGACCGTGGACTCCGACGATGACGTCTCCATGACTTTTCAGTTCGACCCTTTCAGAGATGGAGCAGTTGTCCACATGATGTGGCAGACCAGAGTTATCCAGGTGGAGACTCATTTCCAGTTGCAGTGATTCTGACAGGCACAGTACAGAGCACATGCTCTCCAATGAAGAGATTCAATTTGGCCCACACTCCAGCATGTTTGTTCCTCCTCACATACACAACATGAGAAGCAACGTCATCGACAATAGCCGACAATTGTGTTTGCGTTGAGTTGATATTGTCCATAGTGTCCTGTAGCATGAGTTTGAGATTTCTTTCTGTTTGTCCAAGTTGAGAATTGCATGCTTCAGCTTGAGGGGGAGTGTTGGATCGTATTAATGTATGCGTCACTTATGTGGTAGATGGGTCACCGCATCCTGTTATTTAGTCCCACATCTATTAGTCGTAGATGTGGAGACTCAACAGGGGCTATATAAGAAGTTCCTCAACCTCTTGTAACGTTGAGAAAGTGCAATGAAACAAATGAACCTTTGAGACCTTCTCCCGTGGGTTCATCCCTCTCCTTAAGGAGTAGGGTTCCACGTAAAATCCCATGTTCTTCATTGTTTTCATCCTTCTCCTTAAGGAGTAGGGTTCCACGTAAAATCCCACGTTCTTCATTATTCTTTATCCTTTATTTCTGATATGCTTCCGCATTCAAGTTTCTAACATTTCCCATATACATTATCTCTCCATAGAAGATATTTCCATTCCACGCTAGCCACATGGACCAAAAAATAGCTGCCACCCAACCTACCCATTGATACCCCAAAACCAACCCAACCTGCGCTTGACTCTAGCTCGACATGTGATGTTGCCCACACCTCTTTTACAACCGTGCATAAAAAGAAGACATCCTCATTCGATGCAAGACACCATTGCCACATTCCACCAGCTCTAGGGAAAAATCTAGCTCTCTGCTCAGCGGTCAACAGATGATTATTTCTTAGCAACCAAACAAAAATCCTCACCATCAGGGGAGCCTTCCACCTTCAAATGTCAATGAATGTGTGAAGCACTCATTGGATCAAATACCATCTATTGATAAAAGGCCATTTAGACTTTCCAAATAGTAAAATGTCCATCAACCAAGGACCAATGATCTTTCACATAATGAAAGCCCTCGCAAGCTGGCAGTATTTCCATAAGACGTAACAACTCTACAAAGCGTTGGTCAAAAAGTTCAGAGCGAAGTAGAGAGAGCCAATTCCCTGCCTCCCAGCAATCCCTCACGGAGGCCTCTGCCATGTTGCCAAAGATGTCAGAGACAGGGACATGAATGTAACCGAAGCAAGGGGCAAAGACATGTCAGTTTGCCATGTTTGCAAACTTGGACAGATTATTATGTTAAATCTCGAGCTTCTCATGATCACGTAACCAATAATATGAACAAGCTTACAATCACATATCATTTTCATGGTTGCAAATGCGCGAATGTTGGAAACAACCAAGTATGTCTACATCCTATACTGATCACAAAACACTTCGATTTGCGAACACATCACTCTGAGGCGATAATGTCCAGTATACAGCTTATGCTGATAGAAAATTGCTTCCTGTTCATTATTTATTTTGCAATAAAAATAGTTCCATTAAATTCACCGATAACTGTTTTGTAATCAAGTGCTTCACAACAGGAATTTCAAGGCACCAACGGTTGTGGGCTTCGTAAACTTCACAAGTGCAAAACCAACTTCTCAGTGTCACACAATGTCTTCCTCATTGCCAGCTAGTACAGCATCCACTGGCATCAACATTTTTATCATGCTCATTCAGCTACCATAAATAAATTCTTTCATCCATCAACTGTTTCTTTTTCATCTCGTAGTAGCAGTTGCATTGTCTGTCACATAGAAAGACTTCTAAATTGTCTATGGTTAAAACTTCTAGGCATTCCATTGATTTTTATTCAATAATGCATGAACCCTAGTAGGTCTCTTCTACATCAGGTTTTAAATAGTTTTTCCTTTTTGGATGAATAATCGAACACCCAATACAATCTTTTGTAAGTCCAATATTTACAGTACCGTCATTCAGTATCAAACCATTGTTGAAATGTAACTTTGAAGGACGACTAAAATCTTCCAATATTATGGTGTTGGTGAATAACTTGCACTTGTTGATATTTTATTTCAAATACTTTTATTACTTTGTTAAAAACATAAACGTGTATTTATTTTATATTTATTGATGCACGAACTTTATTTGGTTAGCATCAATGAGCATGTGATTATAGCATACGTTTTTTGCATGATAATTTATTAGTGATATTATATTACTATCATGTTTTCTAACGTCTTTACATGGATATGATTTATTGTCAATATATTAATAATAATATCTTAATATAATATTTAAATCTTTTATGTAATATTGCATGCATGTTGTATGTTACACATTTTACTTTATAATAATAATGATGGATGTTGTGCACATTATGAGAATATTGAATCTTCTTTATTGTATTTTTAATACGTTATTTTATGAATGATTAATATTCAAATTGAATGGAGGATTTAATTGGTTGTTTTCAACGTGTAACGTTCTCTTATTGTGTATCTATATAAAGGGGCCTATAACATTTGCTTTGAGAATACCAAATACACAATATTATATCTTCTCTACTCTTTTGAGTGAGTTTATTCCAAAGGAACGATCTAATGTTGCTCAATAGATCTCGATGTTGTTACGTGCATACCCATTGAGATCTCGCTGTTGTATCATGGAGAGTAGTCGTACTAATACCGATTGCACCATCGGAATCTCCGCGGGAGTGCGAATCTATTCTTAAGGTCAGTGCTTTTGCACGCCTCGACAAGTTGGTAGTCCATCTCGTCATCATACTCTTATCTCATCAAATCCGGTATTATCTAGCCCTCTTTCTATATTTATATTTATATCTTTTTATTTTTCCTACAATCTTAAGAATAGATTCTGGAGGGTTCTTTATTTGTTTTATCCAAATACCCTCTCTTATATCTAGTCGTGATTGAGCAACTTTTATGATTCAACATAATGTTGGTGAAAAAAATATTGTTGGATTTTTTGAAGAGTTGAATGATTATATTCTTAAATATCTAGCCTAAAATATTCAAAATGTGGGGGTGTAAACTAATATCATACTTATTGAGCCTTAGAAAAGAAAACAATCATTGCAAAGCTTTTGTATGTTTGATTATTAGACATGCTCTTAATAATCATGTTGGTCACTATAATATTATGTGTTGATATGTTGTGATAAAAAAAAGAGGTACTTAATTTTTAATTAGACTTATTATTTCGATATCAATGATATGAGAGAAATAAATATCATCTTGAGAATAAATGTATCATAAAGAATAATTATATTTCTCCATCACAAGAGTATTGCAAAAGCTTTTCTTCTTTTGAATGCAAGCAAGTTAGCATTCGTTTTACTGCATGATTTTTAAGGAAAAAGAAGAGTAAAAGTGATTGTATGCTTCAAACTAGATATGCAAAAATTATTGATTGTCTTATACTTTGGACAAGATGTTGCATATGTTGTTGAAAGTTATGCAGGTATACTCCAAATATGGAAGAGAGCAATGAGATGATCTATTTTGAATCCTTTAATATCTCAATGAAGAGATGGAATATTGTTTAATATTTTATGGAGATCCTACAATTCTTGAAGGATATTATGGTGTAAATTCACTCCATTATTCAGATGAGTCGAAAATTACTATTGGGTATATTCTTATCCTGGAAGCGGATATATTTTTTGAAAATTAATCTAGCAAGCATGCTTTGCTCGATATACATGAGTTTATTGCATTAGAGAAGGCGTGCACTCGTGATGTGCTTGAAAAACTTCTGGGCAGATCTTTCCATTTGGATGAAGCCAATATCATCAATATTTCTACTGTGAAAGCCATAATCTAAAAATATGTTATATTTGTCTGAGAGACAATATTATGAGATATCTCATGGCATAATATCCATGTATTATGCGAAGTCAGAGTTAAATTTGGTTGATCCTCTGACTAAACCACTAAGCAAAAAACTTGTGGAGAGTACATCGAGGGGAATGGGATTGTGCCCAAATCAATAGTCGAAGTGATGGAAATCCAACCTTCATGAACGGAGATCCCGGGAAGGAGGTTCATATGGGATAAACAATTCACTAGACGACTAAGAGGATACTATCATTTATTCCCTATTCCTATGGTGTACAATATGATAGTATCATAAGTGGTGAGGTTGAACATACTTGTTCTTAATGGACGTCATAGCCCAAATTGGGTGGTGTGTAAATGCAGTATACACTTGATGATGATCCACCTATATGGGTGTGGAGATGAGGCTGCTTCCTATGAGATTTTTAGGCAAAATCTTTAGAGCACTCATGAAAATCCAGGTAGATGCATGGCCGAAACGTGTCAACCCCCATGAGCAACATAGATAAAAAATGTAATGTGAGATATGAGTCAATGGTTTCACAATAAAGGATTGGTTCATAGGAATTTTAATTCCACCAACCTTTAGAAACCACATTCATATTCTCTAAGTCTTGGTTCATAGTCGATAAGACACCAAGTCTAATGTGTTACATTTTTGAGTTCCTTCAAGTGTTGTCTTCGAGTTTCTCATCTATCTTTTAATATTTATTATCCTTAATTTCTTTTTTGAAATTGTGGGGGATGAAAATAGATAGTTCAAAAAAAGTATTTGAAATAGTTGGGGATTGTTGATATTTTATTTCAAATACTTTTATTACTTTGTTAAAAACATAAAGGTGTATTTATTTTATATTTATTGATGCATGAACTTTATTTGGTTAGCATCAATGAGCATGTGATTTATAGCATACTTTTTTGCATGATAATTTATTACTGATATTATATTACTATCATGTTTTCTAACGTCTTTACATGGATATGATTTATTGTCAATATATTAATAATAATATCTTAATATAATATTTAAATCTTTTATATAATATTGCATGCATGTTGTATGTTACACATTTTACTTTATAATAATAATGATGGATGTTGTGCACATTATGAGAATATTGAATCTTCTTTATTGTATTTTTAATACGTTATTTTATGAATGATTAATATTCAAATTGAATGGAGGATTTAATTGGTTGTTTTCAATGTGTAACGTTCTCTTATTGTGTATCTATATAAAGGGGCCTATAGCATTTGCTTTGAGAACACCAAATACACAATATTATATCTTCTCTACTCTTTTGAGTGAGTTTATTCCAAAGGAACGATCTATTGTTGCTCAATAAATCTCGATGTTGGTACGTGCATATCCATTGAGATCTCGCTGTTGTATCATGGAGAGTGGTCGTACTAATACCGATTGCACCATCAGAATCGCCGTGGGGGTACGAATCTATTCTTATGGTCAGTGCTTTTGCATGCCTCGGCAAGTTGGTAGTCCATCTCGTCATCATATTGGTATCTCATCAAATCCGGTATTATCTAGCCCTCTTTTTATATTTATATTTATATCTTTTTATTTTTCCTACAGCACTTTCATAAACACCTCAAGTGAGAAGGAATTCATCATTGTACCTCTTACCTACACACTCACCAACAGAAAGGTGTACTCAAACATAAGATATGCCACATTGCAGATATGGGTCTTACACTTAGCACAACTTGTGCATCAAAGAACTTCTATGGGACTGCTTTTCAAACTACAACTGTTCTTATCAAGTGCTTGCCTACAACTATACTTTAGCTTACGTCTCCCTTCGAAGACCTCTTCGAAGCACCTCTAAATTACAAGTCCATTCGAGCATTCAATTAAGTGATATTTCGGGTTCTTAGACCATATAAAACACAAATTATATTTTTGGTAAGGAAATGATTTTTTTCTTTTCTATCTAACCCATTACATGGGATATATTTGCTATGATATACATGCTAAGTGCATATATACTGCCCGTTATGCTCACTTTGATGATCCAATGTTTCTACTTTGTGAGATATATGCTAGTATCAATCCCAAGGCCTCCATTATCGAGGATGATTGTCACTCTTCATAACTCCGAACCGTCCTCGTCTGAGTTGTCCACAACTTAAAAAACTTTAAATGACCCCAGTAAACAACAATAATATACACCTACTCAAGTTCCACCTCTAGAACCTAGCATCAGCACTTGATAACTATGTCCTTGTCAACTGGTTGACCTCCGCGCCATGATAGTTCTCTCCAAGTCCTTGTAATAATAACTACTTTTGGTTCTAAGATACGGTATCTACCATACAAGATCCCACTTGTTTTTATGAGGCTAAGAAACATCAAAATTAGCTAGCTACTATTACAAATGAGTATGACATGCTTCTTACAAACATAACTTGGTGACTTGTCCTAAAAAAGATTATGAATTGCTACAAGGCTCGCCTTGTCGTAACATGACCTCTATGAATGAGAAGGGATCAGCCACAACAAGACCTTCAGTCTCATTGTCAAACCAACAACCATCTGAACTATCTTGTTCGTTGCCAACTCAACAACCATTGCATATACCGACTCAACACCAGTAAAGTTGGGAATGGATTTCCCGTATAGATCGAATTGCGCAAGAAACACCAAAGTTGATAAGTGAATCATGCAGTATATATTAATTACAACTACAGATAAAAATTTCAACCACGGAAATTTCATAAGTGTACGGAGAATTTTTTAACGTGAAAAACCCTCAGTATGGGGAAAATCATAAGGTTGATCGCATCCCAAAATCAAACACTACAATCAAATCAATCTCCTCTTAAGGGTTACACAAATCCGTCCTTCCATATGATGCTGCAAATCACCATATAATCGAACATAACATATAACAGAAATATCACAGAGCCGATAATTGTGCTATCAAAATATAGGGAAGAATGCAGGAGAATATCAACTCCAAATACTGCTCTCTCTGATGTTTACGGTGGTATCCACAAACCTTCCTTCTCCTCCCTCCATCTCCCTCTCTGATTTCTTTCTTGTGCTATGGGAGCTTCTGTTATGAGGTGTGGTATGCACCCATCCTTCTATTTATACCCCATGAGAGACTCGAACCTTCATAAATAAATCTCCCAAATTAATTAGGAGAATCTCATCATTTATGAAAAAATTAGGAGGATATCATCAATCATTAAAGGAATCACAAATCAATATCTAATTTGGTAATTGCAAATTAAATATTTGGATGTTATCCATTCAAATATCCATTAGGACTATGATTGGTTCGAATCAAAATAAGTTCCCAAATCCACCCAAAAAATCCCCCCCTTCACTGACGATATGCGAAGTGCTCCAAACCTGTGACGGAATAACAACTCGTTAACTCAAGCGGTAAAGTCTTTCTCATCATATCAACACTATATGTCATACGTGTGTATCTTGTCAAGGAGAAGTTGCCTTTGATTCTAGCGCATCTCATATCGAATGATATCTGATATCGATGTGTTTTTGACCTTGCATAAAAAGTAAAGTTATTGTCAAGGTAGCTAATTGTTGCATGGGGAAAAATTAGTTCTTGCATTGACTTCATCCACAAGAGTTCTTTGTTGGCTTCAATATCGATAATGAATTATGCCTCTGTAGTATACAATGCCACACACTTCTGCAACCTTGATTTCCACGAAGCATCACCATCTAAGATCGAGGTGTATAGAATTATCTCCATATCCTTCTTTTCATCTTTTATTCTTAGATTATACATAGTATTGAACTTTAAGTGTGCTCCAATAGGTTGCTTACATGCTTGGTCTCAATCCACTTTTCTTTCTGCACATCTCGTATACCCTCTTCAAAATATCCTAGCTTACAAATATTCGTCAAAAGAAAAAAATCGTGTGCACACTATCTTGTAGAGGGACGCCTCTCTCTTGTGGATCTGCGGCCGCGGGAAAGATCTGCACTAGAGGAAGAGCCCTCCTCTTGATTTCTTGTAGGGACATCTATCATGTCAAATATCGTATTTGTGAAGATCATGAGCATCGTCATGAACTTCATCTGGAACTACATCTAGTGGATGCTACAAAGGAATATGATCTACATCAACTGCATTGTAGCTATTATGAGGTAGATCCTTTGATGTCGTTTGAATCTTTTCAATATTCTGATTGTCAGCAAAATCACATCACGACTTCTCACAAGCTTCTTTTCCACAAGATCATATAACTTGTAGCCAGACCCACCATGTCCATATCCTAGAAAAATGTGATGTCTGGTCTTTGATTCTAACTTTGATCTCTCATTTGTTGGCACGTGAAAAAGGCTTTGGACAAAAAAATGTGCAGATCTCAAAGGAAACATCTTTTTAATACCACTCTGTCAAGGATATATCTATTCAAAGTAGCTCAAAGACAGGTTTATCCCATGAGCAGTTGTGCTTAAAGCTATGTACCGAAAATGAATCGGGTAACTCTACCTCAGAAAGTAGGCACCTGACTCTTTTTATGAGAGTCCTGTTCATTCTCAGCAACACCGTTCAACTGAGGAATCTTCAGTAGAGTCTTCTAATGTCTAATGACTCTAATTCCATAAGACATGCAATACATGTTGTTAATATGCCTTAAATCCTAACCATCCCCAGTTTCAAGAACCGTCGTATGCACACCTCCTGTCGTGCCATAACCTAATAAAATGAGGGTCTTGTTGTTCCCTGCGACAATGCAGTTGGGAGTCTTATGTATTCTATGGTATGTACAAGACCTGATATTGCTCATGCCATGAGCATTGTTAGCAGATTCATGGGTAATCCAAGGAAGGAGCATTGACAGACGACTAAGCGAATTTTCTGCTATCTGAGAGGAACATCAGATATTGCCTCATCTACAAAAGTGATTCAGAGTGTTTGGTTCCTGGATATTCAGATTTAGATTATGCTGTAGATATTGATGGGAGGAGATCAATAACATGCTACGTTTTCACTTTGGGGAGTTCTGTCATCAATTGGAAGGCTGCCTTATAAATTTACAATCATCAATTACTATGTCTATTACAGACAAAGTACATGGCTTTGACAGAAGCTGTAAAAGAAGACATATGGCTGAAGGGCTTAGTTGGAGATATCGGTCTTTAACAAGCTATAATATATCGTGACAATCTCAGTGCAATATGCTTAGCCAAGGATCAAGTGCATCATGAGAGGACCAAACACGTAGATGTCAGATATCACTTCATTCCTTCTGAGAAGAGGATTGAGGTGCATAAACTCGACACATTAGATAATCCAATCGATATGTTCACAAAGGCAGTTCCTGGGAGTAAGTTCAAATATTATTTGGACTTGCTTAATGTCGATAGTTGGCAATAGCCCCAAGGAGGGGTTAGTGGCCACACGGCGAAGCTTGGCAAAGCTTCTCAAAGGATCCGATTCAGGTGGATATTGTTGATATGCCTTGAATCCTAACCATCCCCAGGTTGAAGAACCATCGTATGCACCCCCTCCTTCCATACCATACCCCAACAAGATGGACCTCAGCGAATTTTTTTAAGAGTAGTTCTATTTGTATTCGGGTATATGGATCTGTTTGTATTAGGGATCTGACTGTACATGAGTAGTATATAAATTTCCCTAGGGTTAGGGCTCTCAGTATCCTATAAAATCGATCGTTGCCACCCAAGGACGTAGCCCAGTTACGGAGGAACCACACAAATCCGTGTGTCTTTGTGCTTGCGTGATTGATCTTGTTTGTATGTGCCTCCACGATTCGCAATACATGTCAAAGGGTCCCACAAACTTTCCACTATTGTTGTTGTGTGTGCGTTTAAAACTTTTTCATGTTTGACTCTCTACAAGTTTATGAAAGTCTTCGAACACTCCAAAGAAAGGATCCTTCCTGTTTAGGATATAGACCCATGGCTTCTTGAAAATTGACCAATAATGGTGATAAAATAAAGTGCACAACCAAGAGAGCTAACTTTCATATTACCACGTAAATCAATATATACCAACTCTACTTTTTGTGCCTTACTAGAGGGTGAGTTACTTTTGAATGTACCTCTCAACTGCTCTCTGATCAATAATGAGTGCATCGCTTTATCATCTCTTTCTTTATTCCTGAAAGAAGGTTGCTCATAATCAAGGTGTACATATCCTTCTCGCTCAATGGTCGATCTTATGGCACAACTAAATTGAACTATTATCGATGATTGCAATCACTACAATCTAAAAAACTGATGCCTGCATAATATAAAGGTCATTGCTGCACTTCTGCCGTTGAGCCACAAGGTAAGTTCCCTTTCTAAGTTTCCATTGTCCTTTGATGAATCCACGATTCATCGTCTTTATTCTTTTATTTTAGCTTTATTTCCTTAGCCAAATACTTGTAGATACCCACTAATTTCATGAAATTACCATTTTGCATGCATTTTTTA
The DNA here is from genome assembly GCA_037367405.1 of Ottelia alismoides. NCBI lineage: Eukaryota > Viridiplantae > Streptophyta > Magnoliopsida > Alismatales > Hydrocharitaceae > Ottelia > Ottelia alismoides. The sequence goes on from JAZKJV010000112.1 coordinate 308,292, forward strand.
ATCATGCATTTTTAACACTTTTTATATCAAAATAAAAGAATAAAGAAGAAAAAGAAAATAAAATAAAAATAAAGGATGTATTTATGAAATAAATGCAGACTGACCCGAACCCCGAGAGAAGGTCAAGACTTGACCTGATCGACCAAGAATAGGATCTTTAATCCAAAAATAAAAAAATTATTTGTAAATATTCTTTCTTTTAATTTTGAATTTATTCATTGTGTATTTATACAAAACTTACACTATTTTATTTGTATTTAAATTGACTTCAAATTAAATATTTTTCAAAACAAAAGTTGTAAATAAAAATACTTTGTAAACAATAAAAATAATTGCAAAGTAAAATCATGTATAGAGTAAAAGTACCCATACTCATAAAAACCGTTAAGTGACAAATAAACGATCAATTCCAGCTCCATACGAACTCAAATTGAATCAAACTCACCTCCATTGTACTTTAATTAAATTATCTTTAAAATAGTTGTAGTTTCATAATTTTTGGAATTACGGTTGAAAAGTCGATTTTCTGGGGTGGTTTTTGCAATTTCATCGCTTACTTATTGTATATAATTATTCATATTTACTTTTTATACATAATGTAAATAATTGTAAATGTTTCCATAATTATTTAAAAATAAAAATAAAAATAAAAATATATTTTTTTAAAATTAAGAGTAATTTCTTTATTTGTAAAGGTCTATATTGTATTATATGTATATAATATTTGCATATAACTAATTTACTTATATAAAAATCACCCAAAAATTAATATCTAACATTAATTAATTAAATTAATATAATTATAAATTTATTTATTTATTTGATTTAAAAACCTACCATGTATATAAGATTTGATTTCCTACCTTAAATAACCACCATTAAGATGGCTAATTAATTTTTGTAAATTAATTATTTGAATTATTTTATTTAATTACAAATTTCATTTTTTATTTATTAATTTATTTAATTTATTTATTTAATTAACAACTAATTACCATCTTTTTTTATACATAATTTCCTTTTAGGATTTATTCTTCTTTTTAATGGGTCTCCTCTCCTTCATTATTATTTGATCAATCTTTGGTGGAGAAGGAGCCTCATTCCCGAAATTCCATCAAGCACTGCCGCTCCCCGCCTTCGTCTCCACCGACCGCGACCGCCACCCAACGACCGCGCCTCCGCATCATTAGCCCCCAGTGGCACCGACCTCCGTCGTCCAACCGCGACATCCGTCACCCGACTCCACCAGAACCGCGCACCCGCCGCCTTCAAGCCACGCTCTAGTCTACCATTCAACCACCTACACATTTAAACAAATCGAAGAAGATCAGGCCATCGCCACCCTTGGCTTGGGCAAGAAGAAGGGGGCGACACCCCTTGTGGTTTGGAAGAAAAGAAAAAGCAGAAACCCTAGGGCTATAAAAAATATTTGGAGAAATTACATTTAAGCCCTGGATATTTTTGAAATTGCGAAAAAGCTCGTGCACTCCAGCAGTCACGTGCATTGTATGCATACCATGGGTAATTTTCACATTTCTTCCTGCATTTATTTCTGTTACATTTCCCATTCCAGAACAATAAATATTTGCATTTCCATCCGACATTTAATTTGCTTGCTCTTTTCATTGAAATAAATAATTTTGTTGCTCAATAAATTCTCAAAAAATCATGTTATGTTCCTCCTGTATTCCTCTTCATTGTATATAAGTTTCATTTCATTTAATTTTATTTGATATTATTAAAAAATAAAAAACAGTGTCATTTTCTCTGTCTAAAATTTGAAAAAGCATAAAAATTCGAATATTATCTGAAAAATTCCAAAAAATTAGATTACGTGTATTCCATTGTATTTTATTTTCTATCCAATTTTTGTGCACTAATAATTTTCAAACCCCCAAAAATTGCAAAATATTAAAAATCTTAAAAAAATTGTAGATAATTGTAGAAAAATCCAAAAATAGTGATTTCAGTTTCTATGTAGATATATGTTTATACTTTAGTATAAAAATAATTCTCAGAAGTTTTTGGCATTTAAAATATTTTTAAGTTGCAAATTACTCCAGGCTGCACACTGTTTATTTTTTTGGCACTGCTTGATTTTTATAAAATCATAAAAACATCAGAAAAACTTGGAAAAATTACCAAAAATATTTTAAAAATAGTAAAATCTAAAAATATTTTCTTTGTAGTTTTCTGAGTATTTTCGACAATTTTAAAGAAATACAAAAAGAGTGTTGTGTGCATGTTTCTCCCTTTGTGCATATTGTTCCTTATTTGAAAATTATAAAAAAATGGAAAAAAAAAACCACTATAAATTTATTTTATTATTTTTCAAAACTTGACTACTTAGTTTTTCAATCGTGCTCCTTGTGTTTGATCTTGGTTGCTATACCAGGTAAATTAAATAGCGAAAACTGCTTACATTGCTTTTTATGGATTGATTTTCTTTAAAAGTGGCTTAATACGTTTTTCTCGTTGACCGAACTGATTGATTGAGAACGACCTATGATTATTTTTCCATCTTAGCTGATCGGATTTCCGTGTCAACAGAATGACACCATTGCTAGGGAGATTTAAAACTTAGTCCATATACATCCGATTTTCCCGGTCACCAGAATGGTGCTGTTGCCGGGGAGCACGACTTTGTAGTCATTTTCAGTTTTTTATCTCTATTTATTATAATTATTTCCTGACCATCTCTTGTTTCACTTTTTCTGCGAGGAACTACCGTGGATTCATTGGATTCTTTGGAGGGACGAGTACAGGAAGAGGAGCAGAGGAGGAGAAGACAATTATTTTATTTAGAGAATTTTGTGAATAATTTTAATAAGTTTATATTTCTGGACACTTGGACATTTAGACACTTGAACATTTCGGGGTCTGTTTCGCCAAGTGCCGGTGCACTTGGGGGACCTCACCGCTTTTTCCATGTTTTATTTTCTTGCTTTTATTTTTTATTTGTTTTACGAGGATTCTTTGTGCTTGAGCCCCTAGATTTAGGGTTCTATTTGATTGAGCCAGGCAGCATAGGTCCAAAGCCCTAATAGAATATCCGTTCCTATAGAACTCACTTGGACTTAGACAAATAAATCTGTGCTTCACGATAATAGAAGTTTTTATTTAGGACGGTTCTTGTATTGCATTCATATAGAGTAGTTTAATTTTTCTGCGCAGATCGTATTGCATGCAGAGCGCTGGAGTCAGGTACGTACCTCTATCTCTAGCATTTGCATCCATATTTTCTCGTGCATTGACTTTTTTGTTTTCTCCCTTTGTGTTGTGGATATAGGAATAAAGGAAATCGAAAATCCCGTTAGTCGTTTCATTGAAAAATACTTAAAAAAAGCAAAAAATAAAAATCAGGACTGCTAATTGAACTTGACTCTTAAAATCAAACGTAATTGATTCATCATTATTTTGGGATAGCAACCCTCCCATTGTTTGCGCTTTTAGTTGCTCGCGTACACACTAAGGAGTAGTGTCCAAATCCCGTTAAGCCTCCTAAGTGTTTATACAACTTTTGTTCGATCATCTAACTCTAAAAATTGACAAGATAATTGACCGCATCTTCACAGTCTTCACACTACGTTGAGTAGGTGAATTGGGGGTTTGCATTGTGTTTGTATGTGATTAGTGCAAGTTGGTTACTATCATCTTATGTAGATAATTAGCAGTCACCTTTTGTCTCCCTTCTTACCTTCACTCCGTCTCTACTATCCCACGCTCCCTTCCTTCATTTCCCTCTCTTCATGATGGGACGAACTCCATTTCAGCCGGATTTTGCAGCTGCTTAATTTCATTCCCATCATTCCCGCCCACTCTCTTAGGGGGTTAGAACTCCAACCGACATCCCATCTTCTCCCTACCCACCTTATTCTGGGCATGTTGTCCTAAGAGAAGACACCCGAAAAGTTCATATTGACCACATACGAGACATGGATGATCACCTTGCTGAGATGAGAGTGCATTCCATAGGAGATCACATGGAGCAGTTACGAGTTTTAGACGACTTCTATCCTGAGATGATGGATGAGTACCCAGATCAGGAAGCATAGTCCGCTTCTACATTTAGTCCCTTCATTCTGGATATAGAGTTCATTAATCTAATGTCAAAGTTTTTAAGGGAAATGCATGAGGAGCCATATATTCATATATCTGAGTTTGAGGATTTTTGTGGATCACGAGCATACCTAGATATCACTTCTGAGGAGCTGATGCTGATGACTTTCCCTTTCTCACTTCAGGGTAGAGTCAAGAGTTGGCACAGATGATTGGGAAGGAAGTTCGCTACGTGGGGAGATTTGCGATCATTGTTCTTGCAGAGATTCTACCCCCAATGTAGAGCAGATATGATGCGCTCTTGCATTCAAGATTTTTTAGTAGACCCCCAGGAGCTATTAAGAGATTCATGGCTTAGGTTTATTGACCTATTAAGGAGATTTCCAGATCATGGAATCTCGGCGACTGACCTTGTACAGGTCGTCATGAGAGGGATGACCGCGGAGCAGATTGCACTGGTAGTTACCTCGTGTAGTGGTTCACACCACAATTTCAACATAGATTTACTTGAGACCTTCTCTAGAGTACTCTCAGACATCACATCTTCACGAGATGCTTTATTCGGGACAACACATGAAGGAGATATGAGACCAGTTGAGTGTGTGGCATTTCATGCCGATTCAGACAGCACACACTATTCATAGGACATGGATTCTACTACATTTCATATGATGGACGTGTTGACCACCACTATGAGTTTCTAGAGCCGGACATTGGTCGAGTTCCCGTTGGTTTTATATCTAGAGTTTGAGCCAGTCCTGCACTTTCACATTGAGGATTTTTGTATTCTAGATCTGCTAGTATTACAAGAAATGGAGGAGGATCCCACATTGTTTCAACCGTCCTTTCAGTCATTTCAGTGTCCATATCCAGATAATTCAATTTTCATTCTTCAGAAGATCTTCTCAGATTTATATGTACATTTGGATCCATCCCAGCAGACAGAGCTCGATGAGGGACACCATTTTGATTTGACAGACCTAGAGAGTCTCATCTTTGAGTTGTATGTGCTCCCACTTGATAACGTCTATACAGTTTTGGAGGAGTTGATGATTGAAAGCATATATCCCCAGTTCAATTCTAATTCCTCTTTCTTTAACGACGAGCCTGCATCACTCCCCGAGGGTTATCTGCGGGAGGATGCATTATGTCCCTTGTACTCGGTTTCACTGCTTGAACGTGATTCCAATCTGTCGGATCACGAAACCGAGCTGTCAGTTAGTTCTGATTTTCCTGAGTTCAATTTTTGTCTCGTCGATGACAAGGATGATCCGATCTTTGAGATATTCGATGATGTTACTGATTCTTCTCCATTATATGCATCGGATATCAATTTTCATAGTGCGTCTCATGATCTTGATCTTCCTTATCTATCCGAGACGGTGATTGACGTGGAGGATTCCATGACTGATCCTTCTTTCTCCACGTTCGATTTCTTTGGTTCCATCCATTCACTCTATTCAGACCTTGAGCCGACACATTCTTTTGTGCTACCGACGCCCGATTTCATTCTCCCATATCTTCACCCGGTAGCAAACACCCGCCTGATTGTTTACTTGGGTGTCATAGTTTACACTATTGACCTCGTCGTTGTTCCCCTATCGAGACTACGACGACAGTACGATATTCACCTTACAGATGCCATCATGAACCTCAATACAACATTACCCTAGCCTTTGCGCCCAGCTAGGGGTGTAAACTCTAGCGCTTGTTGAGAGGCACCTCAACATTGTCTTACTTGTATAGATCCATTCTGTCCATATCATTCATTCTTTCCGTCGATACACCCCATCTTCATCTCATGATTATGCTATACTTAGGGTGCACTTTACCCTAAGTATGGGGGGATGTCAGACTTGTGATTATCCATTTGATTCTATCACCTCTGTTTTGCTGCCTATAATTAGGGATATTTTGCCTTAAGTATACGGGAGGTAATATTTGCACATTCTATCACTCGGTAGTCCCCTTGTGTACAATCTTCTATACTTAGGATTTCTTGATCCTAAGTATAGGGGGATCACCGACTCCTATTGATTTTATTCTTTCATTCGTCGTGTAGCATAGTATTCTTCTTACTTTTATATACTCAGCACGAGTTATGTCTTCTTTTGCAGCTCTTTGATCACTATGAGGACATAGTTCGAGCTAAGTATGGGGGGTGTCGTATATGTTGCATATATACTTTAGCCATAACTCATACTTTCGTATTTTTAATATGGCTAAAATACTATATAAATACTTGTAAAATAAAGTAAAACCAATTAATAAAAAGATGCAGATATTTCCTCAAAATTCTTTTTGTATATACTGATTAATAAGTTAGGTTAAAATATTTTGAAAAATATAATGAAAGTAATTTGAAAATCTAATTGAAAATTCTTTTGAAAACTATTTGAAAAATGTTTGAAAAATATTTCCAACCTTTGTAAAAATATTTTGGCTTGTAAAAAATTTTCTTTTCTTTGTGTGAAATAAAATTATTTTATAAAATTATCTGCAAATGTTTTGAAAATGAAAAACTTATTTTGAATATATATATATATATATATATTATTTGAAAAATATTTGCAAAATAGTTTTCAAACGTTTGTAAAATTGTTTGAAAAATTATTTTGGATTATATTTTTCAAAATTATTTGTAAAATTATTTTCAAATAAATTTGAGGAATATATGCATCATAAACAAAAAAATGAATGAAAAAAATTCCAACTATATATACTTGTATAAATTACTTATCTACCTAATTCCTTTAAATAATTAACTCACTCCTGTGTAAATATGTGTATCGTATCTACTAACCCGAATCCTTATTAAAAAATCCCTAAAAAAACTGCAAAATCCAAAAGTCTATAAAAATTTGCATTAATAAAAAAATCTTTGTTTACATGTGCATCATTTTTCAAAAAACCATAAAAAGTTCGAAATTAGAAAATTGTTTCACAAAAAGGTTTACTTTCTTGCATTGTACATATTTTCTTGCATTTTCATGTGTATTTTTCTGGATAATTTTGACATTTAAACTAAGTCTGGAATAAAATTGAAGAATGGAGCTTAGTTGGACCTTAATCTCCTTAATTTCAGAGGAACCTTATAAGAACTGGAGTTAAGACTTTTTCAGGTCCTAGTGACTTAATTCTTTGAGTCTATAAGACTATGTTCACATGTCATCTTGATTAGTCTAATTAGAATATTTAACAACACACACATGATTCTTTAAGATCGCAGCTTATCTTGGACAATCACTCTACACGTAGCTCTTCATGGAGGGGGTAGTGAGGGAGTAGAATCTTTTAATTTGGGGTAGCATACGAGGGTAGTACTTCTAGGCAGAACCGCTCGTCTTCCTCTAGGGAGGAAAGTACGTCTCAACCTGGTCTGGCTATGTTGAGGTCTAAAGATATGATGCTGTGGGATTGCAATAATGCTTCAAAAGAGGGATAGTCTACTGACTCAAGAGGAAAAAACTCCTTATGTACATGCTGCACCTTGTATATATTTTCCAAAAAAATAAAAAAAGAAAAAAGTGCAGAATCTCCAAAAGTGGACAGGCCTGATTGAAAAGTAAAATGCATGTCAGAGTGTATATACAAGTGAAAAAAAAGAAGAATAAGAGCTTCAAAGTCAAATTTTTGTAAGCTTGCAGTGGATGACTTGGCTACATTGGTCATGCATACAAGGATAGGTAGCTACATTGGTTATCGTCCATTCTCTTCTCCATCCCCTCTTCTTGAGCTGGTTGTACTCGAACTTAGAAGGGAATATCCCTTCTCCTTGAGGAAAGAGTTGCTAGACCGGAGGACTAGAATTACCTTGTTGAGAGAGGATGTTTCTTTGCTACTTTTGAGATGAGGAGCTATATTTCACTTAGACCGTACAAGTAAAGATTCATAGTCATAAGAATTTGTGTATGTAGACTTGTTCTGACCTGACTGTTGAGGAGACCTGAATAGGAGTCTTGTGGAACTTAGAGGCTGTTAGGTTTTAAATGTATTTCCCATTAAGGTTCCGCCACACTAATAATCCAAAAGTCCGACATAGCTCCATACTACAATTTTATGAAGATAAGTTTAAAAGTCAACATTGTTCTAATTTCTTTCCTTTTCCTTTTCTTTATTTTTGTTTTTACTTATTTTCCAAATAAGTGATTGCTAAGAGACTAGTAAAGGTAAAGTATATGGGAATGATGACGATTCATCGTCTTTATTCTTTTATTTTAGCTTTATTTCCTTAGTCAAATACCTGTAAATACCCACTAATTTCATGAAATTACCATTTTACATGCATTTGTTAATTATGCATTTTTAACACTTTTTATATCAAAATAAAAAGAAAAGAAAAGAAAAATAAAAATAAAAATAACAGATGTATTTATGAAATAAATGCAGTCTGACCCGAACCCCGAGAGAAGGTCAAGACTTGACATGATCGACCAGGAATAAAGTAGGTGGAGATAGGGTCTTTAATCCAAAAATCTAAAAAAAAATTTGTAAATAATCTTCCTTTTTATTTTGAATTTATTCTTTGTATATTTGTACAAAACTTACACTATTTTATTTGTATATAAATTGACCTCAAATTAAATATTTTTTTAAACAAAAGTTGTAAATAAAAATGTTTTGTAAACAATAAAAATGATTGCAAAGTAAAACCATGTATAGAATAAAAGTATCCACACTCAGAAAAAGCCGTTAAGTGACAAGTAAACGATCAATTACGGCTCCCTACGAACTCAAATTTAATCAAACTCACCTCCATTGTACTCTAAATTAAATTATCTTTAAAATGATCATGGTTTTCATAATTTTTGAAATTACGGTTGAAAAGTCGGTTTTCTAGGATGGTTTTTGCTATTTCACCACTTACTTATTGTATATATTTATTCATATTTATTTTTTATACATAATGTAAATAATTGTAAATATTTCCATAATTATTTAAAAATAAAAATAAAAATAAAATTATTTTTTAAAATAAAAACAATCTCCTTATTTGTACATGTGTATATTGTACTATATGTATATAATATTTGCATATAACTAATTTACTTATATAAAAATTCACCCAAAAAATTAATATATAATATCAATTAATTAAATTAATATAATTATGAATTTATTTATTTATTTAATTATTTGATTTGAAAACCTACCATGTATATAAGATTTGATTTTCTACCTTAAATAACCACCATTAAGGTGGCTAATTAATTTTTGTAAATTAAATATTTTAATTATTTTATTTAATTCCAAATTTCATTTTTAATTTATAAATTTAGTTAATTTATTTATTTAATTATCAACTAATACCATCCTTTTTTGTACACAGTTTCTTTTTTTGGGATTTATTCTTCTTTTTAATGGGTCTCCTTTCCTTCATTATTCTTTGATCATCAATCTTTGGTGGAGAAGACACTCATTCCCGAAATCCCATCGGTCGACAGAGGAGCCCAACCCCCGAACTGTCTGGTGACAGCAGACCGGTTGTCGTTGAGGCCATCACGGCGCCCGCCTCCCTCAGGTTAGATCCAATTTTTTCTACCTATTTCATATAGAGTAATCATAGCGTAGTTTTTATTTTCAAGCTCGTAGATCTAGATCCGTAACTTTCATCACCAATTTTATCCGATCACGATCCGAATCCAATTTTTCATCTCATTTTCCGATCTCTACATTTCGCATTCTACCTCACATAACCTATCATCTCCGACCATACACCGTGGTCGGAGATCTGGATCTATCTCTTACTTCGCCAGATCCGCACCCGCGCACATTTTTTCGTGTTTGGTCTTTCTTGGATCGAGCCATCGTGCTCGTATCCTCGTTTATTTATATAAACAAACAAATAAAAAATCACATATATTTTCTCTTTCTAACAATTGTTTTGTAGGAATTAAATAATAGTAATAAAGAATAAACAAAAAAATTGTTTACATTTTCTGTTTAAAAAAATCAAAAAATATTCCTGTTTCTGTTTACAAAAATAAAAAAATTAAAAAAAATCTCTGGGCGGCAGCGATCGCGCCTCCCCTTCAATGCCGACCGCCACCACCGCTGCTTCGACTAGCGAGGCCCGCTGCCCGTCCCCCCACCCCGTCGTTCCCCTTTGTCTCCACCGACTCCGTACACCCCTCCACGCGCCACCTGACTGCTTAGTTCCTCGCCATCACCGACCCTCCCTTCGACCGTCACCCCTCCGGATCCGCCAGCGTGGCTGCGTGCTCCAACCACCGATCACTGCCGCTCCTCGCCTTCGTCTCCACCGACCGCGAATGCCGCCCAACATCGTGCTTCTGCGTCATGATCCCCCCAGCGGCACCGACCCCCATCGTCCAACCGTGACATCCATCGCCTGACTCCACCAGAACCGCGCGCCCACCGCCTTCAAGCCACGCTCCGGTCCGTCGTTCAGCCACTGCACATTAAAAAAAAGGTCGAAGAAGATCAGACCGCCGTCACCCTTGGCTTGGGCAAGAAGAAGGGGGCGGCACCCCTTGTGGTTTGGAAGAAAAGAAATAGCAGGAACCCTAGGGATATAAAAAATATTTGGAGAAATTACATTTAAGCCATGGGTATTTTTGAAATTGCGAAAAAAGCTCCTGTCCTCTACCAGTCACGTGCATTGCATGCATACCGTGGGTAATTTGCACATTTCTTTCTGCATTTATTTCTGTTACATTTCCCATTCCAGAACAATAAATATTTGCATTTCCATCCTGTATGTCCAGACATTTAATTTGCTTGCTCTTTTCATTGAAATAAATGATTTTGTTGCTCAATAAATTCTCAAAAAATCATGTTATGTTCCCGATGTATTCCTCTTCATTGTATATAAGTTTCATTGATTTTAATTTTATTCGATATTATTAAAAAATAAAAAATAGTGTTATTTTCTCTATCTAAAATTTGAAAAATCATAAAAATTCGAATATTGTCTGAAAAATTTCAAAAAAACGGATTAGGTGTATTTCATTGTATTTTATTTTCTATCCAATTTTTGTGTACCTAATTATTTTCAAAACCCCAAAAAATTACCAAATATAAAAAATCTTAGAAAAATTGTAGAAAAATGTAGAAAAAACCAAAAACAGTGATTCCAGTCCCTGTGTGTAGATATTTGTTTATACTTTGGTATAAAAATAATTTCCAGAAATTTTAGACATTTAAAATATTTTTTAATTGCAAATTACTCTAGGCTACGCACTGTTTATTTTTTTGGCACTGTTTGATTTTTGTAAAATCACAAAAAAATTAGAAAAACTTGGAAAAATTACTAAAAACATTTTAAAAATGATAAAACCCAAAATATTTTCTTTGTAATTTTCTGAGTATTTTCGACCATTTTAAAGAAATACAAAAAGAATGTGGTGTGTGTTTCTTCCCTTGTGCATATTGTTCCTTATTTGAAAATTATAAAAAAATGGAAAATAAAAAACCACTAAAAATTCATTTTATTTTATTTTGAAATTTGACTACTTAGTTTTTCAATCATGCTCCTTGTGTTCGACCCTGATCGCTATACCGGGTAAATTAAATAGCGAAGACCGCTTACATTGCTTTTCATGGATTGATTTTCTTTAAAAGTGGTTTAATACATTTTTCTCATTGACTGAACTAATTGGTTGAAAACAACGACCTGATTATTTTTCATCTTAACTGATCGGATTTCTGTGTCAACATCCTCCATCAAATGTGTTGCAATAATCTTCATCATCAAGCTTTCCTGTGGATATCATGTTCAAGTGCATGTACTGATAATTCTTAATGTGAAAAGCCCTCAATGTGAGGGGAAAAATTATGAGATTGATCGTAACCTAAAATCAAACACTATAATCAAATCACTCGTAAAGGCCTTACTCAAAGCCGGACCCTCTATACGGTGCTACAAATCATCAAACAATGTAGAATAGTAGAGAAAAGAAATATAACGACGATGATAATTTTGCTATCAAACTGTAGGTAAGAATGCTGGAGAATAGTAAGTCCAAATACCGCTCCCTCCAAACTTCACTACAATGCCCATCGACCTTCTTTCTTCTCAGTCTGTCTCCTTCTGATTTCTTTCTTGAGCTATGGGAACTTGTGTTCAGATGTGTTGCTGTGCACTCCATCTCCTCTATTTATAGTCATGGAGCTCTTTGTGACTTTATAAAAAAATCTCCCAAATTAATTAGAAGAACCTCATTAATCAATATAAAAAATCTCCCAAATTAATTAGGAGAACCTCATTAATCAATCAATCAAGAGAATATCATCAATTAAGATAAAATTAAGAGGATCTCATCGATCATCAAAGGAGTTACCAATCAATCTCCAATTTGATTGTTGCAAAATAAATATTTGAATGTTAGCAATTCAAATCTCCATTAGGACCTTGATTGACCCACATTAGGATAAGTTCCCATATTGGAGGGGAGCTTACCCAACAACTAATACTTTGCTTGGCGGATTCCTAGATGAAAACTGTCTGCATGAAACAACTGTAAGGTTTTTTCATGCTGACTTCCAGGGTCATATTTATTGCCTTCAAACATCACTTCATGGACTTAAACAAGACATGCGGGCATGTTTCAACAAGCTGAGATACTTTCCAAAGCAAGAGGTTTTAAAGAGTTGGAGATAGATACATCTTCGTCTATACTAGTTAGCAATTCGACATTGATTTATGTGCCAATACACATAGATGTTATCCCTCACTGTGAATAACTGTGTAGACATTAGCACCCTCATTTCCAAGCTCAACCATGAATTCAACCAGAGTGACCTTGGCTCACTTGAAAGAGCTACAATTGAAAATTGCAAATATGTACAAACTCCCATGTGTATGTCAATCTGATCCCTCATGGTGCTACTTTCTATGATCCAACTCTGTGTCGCAAAATTGTTGGCATGCTACAGTATATGTTACCCACACAACCTGATATATCTTTTGCGGTCAACAATGCCTGTCAGTTTACATATAACCCCATTGTTTATCATAAGGACAATGTTAAAAGGATTCTATTATACTTAAAGGTAATCCTCGTGTCAAGACTTCTATCCATGCATTCATCCCTCTAACTAAATTCATATCCTGATGCCAACTGACCATGCACAACCTGATCAAAAGCCTTCGTTGACTCTCTCAAAACCTAGTTAGTTGGTCAGCAAAAAGAACAAGCTTTTCTCCCTCGTCTACTGAGTCTGAACATAAATCTGTTGCTGAGGCCACTACATAAATTACTTACCTCCAATCCTTTAAGTATTATATGTATGACGTATCAGATCTACACAACACTTACGCTTTGGTATGACGACATTGGTGCAACTTCTCTGTTTTTCAAGAACACATTGAAGTTAACTTTCACTTTGTACACGATAGAGTAACCAAGAAGGAACTTTCTCAAAAAAATCAATTGCATAGTATGGATACATGTAACTTAGAAAGCCATGTACTATCAATAGCATATTCTATCTTAAAATTCTCATAACATTGTATCAGACAACTAAAACATTTTCTAGTTACCTCTATTTTCTACTGATAGAAGGTACTTCACCACCTCTTTATAGAACTATAAGCCAAAACAAATAAAAACATAGCTGCATTATATTTTCTACTCGAGTCTTGATCACAATGACTTCCCGCCGAACCATCGTTCATGAGCAACAAACGCTTCTCGAGGCATGTACGCTGGTACTGTATGTCCTGCACCCTATAGAAGAATACATGATAGTGATGCAGTGATCAAAGATTTATCAGAATGCAAACAACAAATCTGACCCTTTCCTCTCCATTAGGTTGATACATCAACTACTAGTTCTGGTTTTTGACTTGGATAGAAGCTCAAACTCGAAAACTTACATCGTGTGGAGTTGAAAAGATCATCAAAATATTATTGTTTTGCATCTTTTTCCGAGGGAAAAAATCGTATATAACGTATAGAGTATCTGAGCTGCCCTCTCCTGATTGCATCTCGCAGGGTAAGGATCATTTTGCTTGGGAGGGAGAGAAATTCTCGGTGAAAAAGGCATACAATATGTTTAGAGGGAGAAGTGATGGTTTGGAAAGCGACCTGAAGCAGGATATGAAGATTATCTGGGCAAGCATGATCCCTTGCAGAGTCAAGTTTTTTCTATGGTGCTTCAGAAGAGGAAGGATTTGGGATAAAGCAAGAAGAAGAAGACTGTTTGGCGTTCCACATACACAGTGTGATAGATGTGGGGCACAGACGGAGGATGCAGAGCATTTGTTCTTTACTTGTCCTGCATCGGAGCATGTTTGGAAGGAGATAGGCGTGACATGGCTACTGCATGGTGGCACGACTGATTTCTGGAGATCTATTAGGTCGGTGGGGATGAACTCGACGGATGACGTTTCTTTGCCATTTGCAGCTCTTTGGGCCATATGGGGAGGAAGAAATGATCTGATTTTTAAGAACCAAAGGTTTTATTCCGAAAATGTAATCGCTTCTTGTATTTCTCTTTATCGATTCTGGTCTACAAGGTAACTGTATATCTTTATATTTTTATATATTAAAGGCTTGGCGGTGAGTCCCAACTCGGGAGTTCACCCTTTTTTCTCTCAAAAAAAAAGTTTCAGTGGTCTTACTGAAATGGTAGATCTTATATCACAGAGTAATTTCAGTCGCATATTATTAAGGTTTCTTGTGCTGGATAGTCAGAAGTAGTTGGCTCACCTTGAATGTAGCGAACACGAGATTGTGTTCATATTGGACAGTGTACCTGTTCAAGAAAAGAAGAATTAGTAATTGCAACACTACATTTATTGCCATAAACATCTAAAGAAGGAAACTTTCATTGCATGATACTATAAAATTTAACTGTTTATTTCATGATTTTCCTTGCTCGTCTATACGCGTCTTGTCACTTTCATGTTTCTGAAATGAAACCGCTAAACAACACAAGTAGAAAATGATCAAGAAAGGAAAACACAGACAATCATACAACACAGAAATATTTAGTGGTTCAACAATGTGCATCCATTGCACACAACAAGCTCACTCTTTCATGGAAATAATATGCGGGAATAAAATAAGCGGCTGCCCTTGAGGGCACCCATATCACACTATCATAGTGCCAGAATCTACAGGGTTACATGAAATTACTAATATATTCCTAGAAGTCTTCACGGGAGAAAACCTAACAATTAGGCACAAACTACTTAAGATATTGATATATGTGAATGGGTAACAGGAGCAATATATGATTCTATGCTTCACAGGTTACAGATTTCAATATCTGTGTGATCCATTATCTGGACAAATATACCTAGTCACCTTGAACTTCATAGATGATATTTCTGTTTCATCACATTACCGGTTTATTTTAAATAATAGTTTATACTGTGTTCTTAAGCTGTATCATATTGTCATCAAGACTGCCAATGTTATGCAGCCTTGTGATTAAACATGTAAAAATGGCAAAACCTTCTCCCACTATAAGTGCGGTCGACTACATGGATTCTTGCTCAAATCCATGTTGAAAGATTCGACTATTTTTTACGCTGGCTGTCGACTACCTAACGCAAACCCCACAAGGGGGATTTGAATCCTGGTCTTTTGGGTGGTAGCCACACTGCACTACCACTAGACCATTTAAGTGGGTACAAACATGTGTGCTGAAAAAATACAGTATAACTTGGTACACTATTTAATGTGATTATATCTGTCAAAAATCACTTTTTTCGCTGATATCACATTAGTTTTCTACTAATACTCATAACAATAATCATATCTTTTGATGATGTAAAGCATATAAAACACAGAAAACAAAGCTTACCCTGCCACATGCTCGTCAACAAACCACGGCCTCCATCCATCAATCACTGAGTAGTTAAGCATCTTTATTGATTCTATGATGGCATCAGGTGGAACAATCATGTCATGGTCCCCGCTAATGTACCGGAGTATGCGCCACCATTCAAGATTCACAATTTTAGATCATGCAAGATGAACAAAGAGGTGTTGTGTTCATATATACGGTACTTACGTGTAGATAAAGGCCCGGTATCCTTTCATGGTAAGCTCCAGATGGTATGGTATCAAACTAAGGAAGTTTCTCTTGTAGTTTGGATAATCTAAGCATCGAGTCCATTTTCCAGTGATCTCTTCCTGGTATATGAACAAAAAGGAAAAAAAAACGATTGCATAACATCATTAAGAGATCAAATGCATGCTTGAAAATGTATACAAACCTGAACAACATTTTACTGACATGTAAAATTATTAAAAATTGTAGCTATACCATAGAACATGGAATATTTGCTACCAGGAGAGATGTATTACTAGAAAAAGAGAAAAATTTTATGAAGCTGGTTTTTACATTTGGATGCCATCATAATTATTTCTGTCTGAGCTAAAAAACATCACGGAAGTTACAACTCAACAGAGCTGAAAAAACGAGAATTTACAGGATCTGCATGAAGGATATCTCTGGACGAGATGGGGCCAAACAATCGTCTTGCTCGTTCTTCATGATCCTGAAACGTTTCAAGCGAAAAACATGTTTTACCGAAAAATCTGTGCATCCTAACATGAATTCAAGATGTTATGCATATAAGACTCTGACATAGCAATAAATGCTATCTGGCGGCTTGTCGCTAAGGCTTTGATATCGTTTGATGGAGTCATACTCGTGGGGAAGGAAGTTGTGTCCCATCACAGTGTGGCATGGCAAGCAGAGAATGTGATACGGGTTTATTCCTTCGATAAGCTGCAAAATGAGAAGTTGTGCGTTATTCCATTCAAGTAGCTGATTTAAACAGATCATTTCATTCTAATTAATTGACTTTATCCACAAAAGTTGGATATATCATTCCCTACAACTAAGATGTAACAGAAAGATAAAAGCCTAAAACTACATGTAATCAGGGAAAGATCAACTTCAAGTGAAGAGCATATAGGAATCTCCGAGAGTCCCACTAATTTTCTTCTTCGATGTTACTGAGATTACCTTATGAAATGCTTGCATATTCTTCAGGCACTCGGGGTTGTAGTTAGTCCAATACTTCCCACTGCACGATCTCTTCAGATCCTACAGATATCTCAATCACGAGTTGATACTAAGAAAGAAATATTCTTGCTATAAACTTCATTCAACAATTACATGCCTAAATTTGGTAATCTATAATAATTAATTATTTATACATATAAAATTTTTCCTCATTTCAGCGAATCTCTGACTAAAATCTTAATTTAATCCGAGCAATTCTTTGAGGATATTGGAACTTGTTTGTCTTGTTAATAATTGCAAAAAGGAAAATAAGAGAACTGTTGGAGAAAAATTCCTCCCAGGGGCAAGTTTATATACCTATTAGCTTTATGCGGTCGACATTAATTTTTTTGTTATGTACCGTAGGTAAGCCACCTCTTGAAGAGGCGGTTTGGTTAAGAGAAAGCCATCTCTTCAAGAGGCGGCTCTTGGCTAAAGCCGCCTTTTCAAGAAACGGAGGGGCGGCTCTAGCTAAAGCGCCTCTTGAAGAGGCGAGAGCTGCTGCTTCTCCTTTTTTGGAATTATAAATATAAATGAAGTCATACAATATGGTATCAAAACAAGTTTAAGAGACATGGTTCATAGATTAGTAGGATTAAATGTTCACATATGTTAGAAAATAGGAAGCGGAAGCGGAATCATAGAATAAAGAAATATAACAATGAAGAACAAGATTTAACGTGGAACTCTACTCCCTAAGGAGCGAGATGAAACCACGGGAGAAGACCTCAAAGGGGCATATGCTTCATTGCTTTTTCTCATCTGATACAATAGGTATATGGCTCCTTATATAGCCTCGACAGAGCCTCCAAGTCCCACCATTGGTAGATGTGGGACTAAACATATGGATGGGTTAAATGGATCCAGGAAGTATCCATTTACCCATCTACAACTAATGAGCGCACAACCAAATACTCCAACGCTCCCCTCAAGCTAGAGCATGCAATGCTCAGCTTGGACAAACAAACAGAAAGAAACTCAACCCACGCTACAGGACACTACAGACAATATCAATTCAACGCGCACACGTTGCTTCTCATGCCGTGCAGGTAAGGAGGACGAACAGGCTGGAGTGCGAGTCTGCTAAATCTCCTCGTCGGAGAGCATGTGCTCTGAACTGCGCCTGTCAGAGTCACTGCAACTGAAAATGAGTCTCCTCGTCGTAGTACTTTGGCCCGCTACAACATGTGGACAACTGCTCCATCTCTGAAAAGGGCCGAATTGAAAAGGTTGTGGAAGTGAAATCCTCGTCGGAGTCCACGGTCGCTGGAGAATGGAGTCTGAAAGAAGTCTCCTCGTCGGAGAACTGGGTCTCTCCCATTTGGCTCAGAGAATGGTACACTACTCTGGAGTACCTATGATACCACATGAAAACCCTTGCCAACATGGCATAGGGAATGGTCCTCTACTCTGAAGTCCCTATGGCTCACATGAAAACTCTGGCTGAAACAACAAGAAGAAAGATGGGGACCACTACAAAAGATGGCAAAAACGTGCTCATCTGAAAAGACCGCATACATGTGCGTGTCTGAAACTGGAGACTCGGAAACATCTGACGTCAAGTCTGAACAACTGTAGAGTCTGAACAATTCGGTTGGTCTGGAATATCTGTCTGTGGAGAATATAAATCCGACCTGCGACTCTATATATAATCCCCCTTTCTCCCATACTTGTCGGAAAACAAGACATCGACAAAGTTGGGAGAAGACAATATAATGAGGGGTACAAAATACCAATAAGCCGTACCACAATTTTTCTTCAGCTTTTCAAACAATTTTTTTCGACAAGAAAGATGGGGGAAAATCATGAACTTGTGGCTTTTGTCAATTTTTTTAATAGCCGCCATGAGTATTTTTTTGACATATGCCGTTCATTTTTTTGTTGTTATCGGCTTTTCAAATCCCCCTTTTTTCGGCTTTTTCTTCTCACACTTTTTTTTCAAACATGCGTACGGCTTTTTATTGTACGCGCCTTTTTACTCCTTTTTTTTAAAGAAATCTCTCAATTTTTTTCATCTGACCTCTCTCCTCCATTTTTTATAAACATTTTCTAGCCCGCTTGGGCTCTCCAACAACCCCACAATTTTTGTTTGACCGTAGCCTTCTTGGACCTCATTTTCTTGCCAAAACACGCCCCCCTCTTTTTTTTTCAATAAGAGAGGGCCATTGGGCCCCCTAATCCTTCTGTACGTGACTAGGGTTCCCACGATTGGGAACCCCTTTGAATCGCAACCCCACACATGGGAGGGCACCGCCGCGTGTCACTTAGGAGATGGGAGTTGCTGAGGGTTCGCCTCCAGATGATGGAGCGTCACCTCCAGGTGCTCTCTGCTGAAGATACGATATCACGCTTGGGGGATCGGCGCATAGGGCTTCTCGACAGGAGGAAGGGCTTCACGCGGGCTGGAGCCTATTTCTGCGAGTGCGACACTGGAGCCGCTGTGGAGTCGCGTGAGTGGAGGTCTGGCTGGAGAAGGGCTCGCCGCCTGCTGATGTTTGAAGCGGCTGGAAGTGGCTGAGCGCACCAAGGAGATGAGGGCGCCGTCTGGAGTCGAGGGAGATCGCTGCTCCGCCTGGGATCCTACGTGTTAGAGGCGTCACCTGATGCGTCGCCGCCTAAAGGAGGAGGCTTACGCGACACGGCTGGAGCAGCCGCTGCTAGAGGGCCGCCGCAAGTAGCACGCCGTCGCTGATGGAACTCTGATCTGGGAACATGGCATGGGTGCCGCCATATGCTGCTAGGGTAATATGCGGCTAGATGGTGGCGGACATCGCTTGGAGAAGAGGCTTCCCTCATGGGAGAAGATCTGAAGATCTTCAATGAATCACCGTGAACATAGAACCCTAGAAATTAGGGTTTCCGCCAAAACCCTTAAAAATGAACTTGAACTAATATCAAGATCTTCATAAGAAGGATCTTCAAAAACTTATGACAACCGAACCCCGAATCTCGAGCAACACATAAAAAAATTCAAGAACAAAACCTCGAGAATCGAACCCGCTCTGATACCATGTTAGAAAATAGGAAGCGGAAGCGGAATCATAGAATAAAGAAATATAACAATGAAGAACAAGATTTAACGTGTAACCGTACTCCCTAAGGAGCGTGATGAAACCACGGGAGAAGCCCTCAAAGGGGCATATGCTTCATTGCTTTTTCTCATCTGATACATGAGGCCCGGGGCTCCTTATATAGCCTCCACAAAGCCTCCAAGTCCCACCACCGGTAGATGTGGGACTAAACATATGGATGGGGTAAATGGATCCTGGAGGTATCCATTTACCCATCTACAACTCATGAGCACACAACCAAATACTCCAACAACATACAATATGGGAACCAAAAAAGTCAAGACAACATCCCAAGGATTATAAAAAGACATTTACATATGAAGTTCATATAAAATTGGCATGCATGCCTTATATTACAAAAATAGCATAGATATCGATCTAGTCTTTACGCTGCCTCCTTCGTTTGTATTGCAATTCGACCGGTCTGTCATCGAACATCGATGTCTCAGGTGCGTTTGGCTCAAATCCATGAAGTTGGCTATTTTGATCGATAACAGCGATGTAGCTCGTATCCGTTTCTTCAACTCTGTTGGGAGAAGAGAATCCGTTATTTATTCTAGAGAACCCTAGGCTCTCTTATATAGAGAAGGCCTATGGGTAAATTACATAAGATGGATACAAGAAAATAAAAGTAGCAGAAAAGGTACATAGAACATAGAAATATCTCTACACTCCCCCTTCAAGATGGAGCATCGATGTCAATCATGCTCAGCTTGGAAGAACACTTCTATAATGGCCCTCTGAGCAATGGCTTGGTAAAAATGTCAGCAGTCTGCTCTCTTGAACTGACATGGGAAGTAGAAATCAAGCCCTTTTGAATCATATCTCTAGTATAGTGACAGTCTACCTCAATATGCTTTGTTCTTTCATGAAATGCATGATTATTAGCAATGAATAGCGCTACTTGATTATCACATTATAATTGCATGGGTAGAGGTACATCTATATGCAAATCTTCTAACACAGCTCGAACCCACATCATCTCTGTACTTGCTTGTGTCATGGCTCTATACTCAGATTCAACTCTAGATCTAGCCACCACTGTTTGTTTCTTGCTTTTTCAAGAAACCAAAGAACTACCAACAAACACTGCAAAACCTGAAGTAGACTTCCAATGCAGAAACAGAAATGTTTGTTTCTTTTCTGAACAGTAGTCCTACACCTGGAGACGACTTTAGATATCTCAGTATCATGTATATGGCATCCATATGTACTTGTCTGGGCTGTTCCATGAACTGACTCACCTGACTCACTGCAAAAGCGATATCAGGTCTATTGATAGTAATATAGAGAAGCAAACCCACCATCTCTCTGCATTTTCTCATGTCAACCTCATATGTATCATCATCATATAACTTCATGCTAGGATCCCTAGGAGTAGTCGAGGGTCGATACCCGATCATGCCCTCTCAACAAGCATGTATGTAATATACTTCCTTTGGGTCATCACAAGACCCTGCACATTCCTAGCAAATTTCAACCCCAGAAAATATCGTAGGGTGCCAAGATCCTTAGTAACAAATTGATGGCCCATAAATGCTTTTTCCATCTTTATCCCCTGCATATCATCTCCCATAACAAGTATATCATCAACATACCATGATAACAACAATACCTCTGCGAGTCTTCTGGGCAAACAAAGAATGATCTGCATTTGATCTTTTGAACCTTTGTCTTTCAATTAGATCAGAAAGCTTCTAAAACCACACCCGCGAGCTTTGTTTAAGGCCATATATTGCCTTGTGAAGTCTACACACCATCTAACTCTCCCCCTCAACAGCAAATCCCGGAGGTTGCTGCATGTAGACTTCTTCCTGTAGATTCCCATACAAAAGGCATTCTTAACATCAAGCTGAAACAAGGGCCAATCACGCACCACAACAACTGAAAGGAGGACACGTAGAGTTGAGTGGCGCGCGACTGGAGAGAATGTGTCCATATAATCCACGTTGTATGTTTGTAATGGTCAAGGCTGCCAATTGCATGATATTTGGCAGTAAATACCCATTTACAGCTGACAACAGATGCTCCTTGGGGAGCAAAAACCAAGCTCCATGTACCCCGCGACTGTAGAGCAGCCATTTCCTCCTCCATGGCTGAACGCCAGCAACTATCCTTCAAGGCATCCTGATAATTCTGTGGTATTTCCACGGTAAATTGGGCCACAACGAACCTATGAAAGTCCCTTGTGAGACAATGAAAGGAAACCTGTGAAGCAAGCAGATATGATGCACAGGTATGCTTCTGCTTCCATAAGGCAATAGGTATATTCAGATCATCAAAAACAGTACTCGCAGGTATGTTAATCTCCTGCAAAGATCCCTGCACTGGCACATTTTCAAACCCATCATTAGTGATATTATCGGGACAAACCTGAGACGTGCTGGATGATTGACGAGTACCATGAGCAGGGACAGACCGACGGTTATAGGATTTTGGTAAAGTTGAAACGAGTGATGGTGGAGGTGGTGGTGGTGATGGTGGTGGTAGAACAACATGAACTGGTATGGGAGAAGACGAACACTGAGGAGGAGGTGGTACATAAATCTCATCATCAGATGTAGATGAAGCCAACTTGTCACCTGTAGGAGAGAAATACATCACATACTCAAAGAAGGTGACATCGACACTGACGTAATATTTCCTGCTCAAAGGGTCATAGCATCGGTAACCCTTCTGAGTCCGAGAGTACATAATAAACACATACTTGACAGCCCTAGGTGAGAGCTTGTCAAGTCCTGGAGACAGGTGGTGAATGAAGGCAACAGAGCCAAAGACACGAGGAGTAAACGAGAATAATTCTTTGTTAGGAAAAACAACGAAAGAGGAACTTTCTCAGCTAAGACAGAGGATGGCATACGATTCACCAGATAACATACAGTAAGGACTGCATCACCCCAAAAGGAATTGGGAGCACGACTCTGAATAAGTAGAGTCCGAGTGATATCAACAAGATGCCGATGCTTTCTTTCTGCAACGCCATTCTGTTGAGACATGTAAGCACAAAATGTTTGATGGATAATGCCTCGAGACGAGAAGAAATGTGAAAAGAGCACAAGTACAAAATTCCAGAGCATTATCCGTACACACAAATTTCACAGTAGAAGGAAAAACATTCTGCACTTCCTTTATAAGATTTTTGATCACATCCCCTGCTTCAGATTTATTCTTCAACAAAAACTCCCATGGCAACCGAGAAATGTCATCAACAACAACTAGGTAAAACCTGTGGCCCTAGTGATCAGGGGCACGACTCGAACCCCAAATGTCAACATGAAATAATTCAAAAGGGGAGCTACTGCTCCGAGACTGATGACTAGGGAAAGCAGATCTGTGATGCTTTCCCAACTGACACGCTTCACACTGAAAAGAAGAATCCAGTGAAATCTGCGGCAAGATATGACACATCTTCTGAAGAGGGAGGTGGCCAAAGCGTAGATGCCATGTAAATGGAGAGACTGATCCACTTGACAGAGAGGAGATGCAACATAGGGAGTTCAAACCAGACGATAAAGACCACCCTGCTCACAACCACAATCAATCACTCTGCCGGTAAGAATGTCCTGAAAAACAAGAGACAATGGGTCAAAAATAGCGCGACAGTGCAAATCCTTTGTAATCTGACTGATGGATAACAAATTCATTGAAAAATCTGGAGCATACAACACATATTATAGACGCATAGAAGCCGTCGAATTGATCTCCCTCTGTCCAATGATGAGGGAATGGGTCACATCTTCTATCACCACAGATCGCCCCGGTAGAACCTCCCTGTAGGATGTAAGTTTATCTTTGTCTCAACAAAGATGATGTGTCGCACCGGAGTCCGTAATCCATTCTGAAACGTCATATCCATTACAAGAAGTAAAAGCATAAGCACTACCTGAGGTGCTAGCAGTGACCGAAGCAGCTATGTCCGAGTTGCCTTCTGGAGATTCTGTAGAGATAGGAGGCATAATATCTCGTAATCTGGCAACAAGTTCCTCAAACTCTGGTCTGAAGCAAATGCCGGTGGAGATGCAAATTGCTCGGCTATGCACGTCAATGCCGGAAAACCATGCTTAGAATATCTTGTATCCTCCACATGACCTGTGCGATGATAAAAGGTGCAGGGACGACGGATACGGTTGCCTCGACCATGAGGTCCACCGCCACAGAACGAAGAAGAGGCTCCACTGCCTAGGAAGGCCGCCATTGTCGAAGGAGGCTGAGTAGTAGCAGTAGACGAGACTGTAATTTGGCTAAGTCTGCGGTATACTTCCTTCATTGGAGGAATAATAGCATCAGTAAGAATCTGCGAGCGAGCAACATCATATTCAGGATCGAGTGTCGTGAGTAAGGCCCCCACCATGGTAGCATACCGAAAAGTCTTCTTCTACCCGGGAATTGCAGTAAGGGGAATGATGCTGTAGAGCTTCTCAAACATCCCTCGCAAAGATGTATACAATGAATGAAGAGGCCGTCCATTCTGCTTGACAGTAAATATGTCATGCTGGAGTTGAAGGATCTTGGTCTCATTTCGCACCTGCGAGTATGTTGCGGCAAGGATGTCCCACATCGCCTTAGCAGTGGGCTGATGGAGTACATCATTAGCAATCTCCAACATCAGTGTACCTGAAAGCCATACTTTGGCGTACGAATCATTGGCCTCCCAGGAGGCATAAACCCTAGTTTTATGTACCGGCTCATCTTCTGTAAGAATGTGCTTCTTACCATTTGACTTCATGAGACTCATGAATTGCATAGCCCAGAGCTCATAGTTCATCCCATTGATGAATCTCGTATTCATCATGCTAAAATTGGTCATTTAGGCTCTGTTCCCCATCAGTCACTTGTAATTAATCATTAATAGAGCATTATTAGCATTCATACATGTGTTAATAATATCTGCATTTCATCATGCATAATTGCATTAAAAATCCCAAGTGTAAATTAGCCTAAAAAGCCGCTAACTTCTCACATTTGTAAATAATTCATCCTAACTCCGATTAACCCAAAACTACTCCATTATGTAGATATTACTAACCTTAATAAATAAAAAATACAAAAAATTACTAACCCCAATAAGTGTCAAATAATCCCAAAGTCTAATTTCACACCCGACAGACTAAAATGAGCATATCTCCTACATACAATGTTCGATTTTGGTCTACTCACTTTTTAAGTACACCATTTCAAATACCTTCAAAAGAAGACCAATTTCGTAAAATTCGGATCTCATATGTGAAAGTTGGGTTTTGGGCCTCTTTTGCGCATGTTGACTTTTTGCCATTTTTGACCTAAGTTTTTATGTACATAATTAACCCTGTTAATTTTGTTTCTTCCTCATTTATGTTATTTGATGAAAGTTTTATTAAGCGACACAAAAATCCAAATCCTGATTCAAATTGAAATCAAAGAAACTGACTGAGTCCAAGTGGCCGTTGTCGGTCTGTACAAAAGTTGTGTGTTTCGGACTTCTATTTTATTTCCCTATTTTCATATTTATTAAAAATCCAAAAAAAAAGATTAGTGTGTAAATATTTTTCTTGCATTTTATAGTAATTTTTCTAAATTTTTATCCTCTCTAAAACCACTAAAAAAATTACAAAACCTCCAAATACGATTTTCCATACACATGGAGAACCACCAAAAATATCACTTTGCACAAGTGACCTCTTTTGCTCATCGGTCCTTCATGAAAGTTGTAGATCTCGTTGAGACAAATAACTTTCGTGAAGGAAATTTTTCGATCCGAGGTCATCTTCTATCTCTTTTTCCCTCTCCAAAATCTGAATTTTTTTGGTGCCACGTGGCAGCTCCAGGGCATGCCACGTAGCACCCCGCTTTTCTCTCTCTCCCCAGCCGCACCCGGGTCACGTGCCTAGCACGTGACCCCTGTCTTCTTCCCCAAACCCAACGGCCGCTCTTCCGTCTCCTCCGCCATGCACGGCCATCACGCCCATGTATGGCCGTTCACCACCCGCCATGCGTCGCCATTACTACCTTCGTGTAACGCCCTCCTTCTTTACCTATAAATCAGCTCCCTCGTCGACCTCAAACCCCATCCGCCCTTACTCCATTTTTGGCTGGTGACAGCGGCTGCACGGCATGATCCAAGGCTCCTCCGCCTTGTCGCTCAGCTTCCCTTGACGAAGCTGCACTTCGCTCCGGCCTCAGCTCCGCCGTTGAGCCCCCCCCCCCCCCCTTCCCAGGTCACTTCCATCTTCTTCTTCCTTCCCTCTTCAGGCCGGGACCCCTCTCCTATCACCGGCCTTGCACAGGCCGGGACCCCTCTCCCATCGCCGCACACATTCTCCCCCCCCTCCCCCGACTTTTGGCCTAACTATTTGCAGGTAGACGACCCTCGCTGGGCTCCGCCCCCTCTCCCAGCAAGCAGCCGGCAGCTCCGCCCTCCGCGCTCGGCCACAGTCATCCTCTAGCCGTCAGGCACCTCTGCCACCGCTCCGCCTCAGCCTCCACGCCTCCTGCACGTCTCGCCGGACGAGTCTCGGCCGGCCGAGGCGCATTCGCCACAGCCCTTGGTCTCGCGCCCCAGTCAGCTCGCGCCGCCCCTCGCGCCGTGTGTCGGCCGAGGTGCGACGTCGCCAGCCTCGGCCCTCGCTGCCTCCGCCCACCGCGACAACATTCAACCCTCCATCGTGACTTACAAGTGTCGTAGGATCGTGCATTCTTACCCTTGATCCAACGACGCAAAACACGCCACGCCCGACCCCCCGAGCCTCGGCCCCAGCCTCGAGGCTCGGGTCCCCCCGAAGCGCCGCAGATCGCCACGTAGGCTCGGGCCTCCGAGCATGAGCCCCGGCCCCCGACCCTCCGCCTCGACAGACCGAGCCTGCGCTTCGGCCCAAACCACAGCTTTACCACCCGAGCCTGAGCCTCGAGACCCCCGAACCTCAGGCTCGGCCGCCCGAGCCTCAGCCTCCCTGACCAAGTCTGGGGAAAATTGCATCGGAGTCCCGGAGCCCCTGTAAGTTTCTGAAATTACATATATACCCCTTCTAGTGGGTAAATTACAAAGGGACCCCTCTAACTTTTACAAATTATAGATAAGTCCTCCCAGGGACCCCTTTGCAAGAAAACTTTATTTTTATTACATTTTAGTCTCTCGAATTTCATTTTAGCATATCTTTTTCATATGAACTCTGTTTTGATCATATAATATGTCATTTTAAAGCTATTTCCATGCTTTATCACTTGGAATAATTTGTGGATAGATTCGAGGGTGTTTATTGATAACTATTATTGAGGATATATGCTGGCATATGCAGGCTTATTTTGACATATCTGTGCCATATTTTCCTTGGAAAAATTGACGATTTATTTTACAGGGCTTTGATTTATGCAATGATGAAATTGATCTCAAAATTGAGGACTTAATTGTTGTAGGGGTTAAATCAAGGAGATTTATTAGGTTTATTGACTTGTGGACTGCAAACAATTCTTGAGAATAAAATTTGAAGTATTTTGGAGATAAATCATCGCAGGATTAATCTGATATCTATACGTGCATCAGGGATTAATTTGATACATCTTACTGGATTTGATATTATTTGATCTGTGATTTCATTTCGCGGATATTGATTAATCTTATTTGGATTAAACATCACTAAATCACAGATCCGATGCTTCATTCTCTCTGTTTCATTTTCTTCATATTTCACCTTTCATCATTGCATTGCATTGTACATTTTCTCAACGCAGAAATTAATCAAGCACTAATTAATTATTTAATTTGATTTAAGACCACGCAACTAAAAATCACCGTTCCCTGAGTTCGACCTTAGTAGACTTGCCAAGTATAAATACTCCACAACATTCAAACAACTGTGGTTTTTTATCAATCGATTTTCACCTCCTATACTACAATTACCTATTATTAAAGAGGTGGATTTCACGCTCATCAAATGATGCCGTTGTCGGGGAACGACAAATTTTTAGGGTTTTAAATCAATTTTTGTAATTAATTTTTGTGAGATTAATTTTTGTGTAATTTTTTCCTTCTGCATTTTATTTTGCATTTCTCTCTTACTTCTGCTACTAACCACAAATTCTCTCTTCGCAGACTACTGGGAGCCCAATTTTGGATATTAATCAAGGATCTGCAAGAAAGATTGAATTTTGACTTTTGTGAGAGCGAGCTTAGCATATGTTTAATTTTCTGCA
Organism: Ottelia alismoides; assembly: GCA_037367405.1. Taxonomy (NCBI): domain Eukaryota; kingdom Viridiplantae; phylum Streptophyta; class Magnoliopsida; order Alismatales; family Hydrocharitaceae; genus Ottelia; species Ottelia alismoides. The sequence continues at coordinate 336,578 of JAZKJV010000112.1, forward strand.
ATATTCTCAGGGTCCCTCTCTTTGAACCCTTGTAATAATTAAGACTGATCTTCTTCTGTGGTGTGTCGGGTCTGTTTCAACCCCTTCTGTGTGGTTGGGACCCGACTTGAGTGGCGTAGGATTTAGCCACATATACGATCGTTTCTTTATCATTGAATGTGCTCGTAATTCTTAGGTCACACTCTCACTAATATACGCACTATAGATCGTTCAACATTAGCCAAATTTTTAAATCAATTCTTCCCGCTAATAGTTTTATCTGCTTAGGGCGTTTTTCATCTGTGCATATCATTTAATGTAATTTTTAAATTCCTTGTACTGCATCTCGCATGAAGAACGTGAGGATTCACTGTAAGTCTTTCTCTTAAGCATGCATCATTGATTTACGTTTGCATTGGCTTTTCCGATTCTCCTTCTCAAGTTTTACAACCTAGGATTTAAAGGAATTGGGACTGCTCGTTAGGCGTGAATTTTTGTGCTCACATAAACTACAGTGATATCCTTAATCTAAAATCGGGACTGCTAATCAAGGTGATTGTAAATAAACTGACCTAAAATTAACCTGTGTTTGGTGGAGAGGAACCCACTCATTGTTTGTAGGGACCAGAACACACACGTAGGAAAGAGCCCAAAACTGAAGTGCTTCATTCAGACTACTGATTTTAAAAACAATTAGCTACTTTTTAGTGAGGGTATCGGGTAGCCGTTTCACGGTCCGACTTCCCTTAGCAGAGTAGGTGGTTTAGAGGACACCGCGTAAGGCTCCATCCTCAAGTAACACGGGTAGCCGTTTTAACGGTCCGTACTTACACCTATACTGGCTGAAAGTAGGTGCAACTAGTTGTATGAACTAGGGGCAGTCTTTGTGAAATATTTCGGCACCTAACAGCTCCACTTAATCTACAAGACTGTCTTGTCATTAAATTAAAATTGAAAAGATAAGTGGCCGAACCCTGACGTGCCTTCATCTATGTTGAGTGGTGAACTTGAGAATTGGCTTGTGTTTGCTTTGTGTCTGCTTCATTGGGAAGACTCTCTCCATCCTCCTTGTCTTAGAAGTTTCATCTTTTCACTCATCCGCTAAGGAATCTCTTATCCTTAGCAAAAACCTCATTTAATTCCAACACTTATATCTGAACTCTTCCTTTCTGAAGGTGACTCATAATGCCTCCAAAGAAGAACCCTGAGGACGATGAGAATGACAATGACCCTATCCGAGCACTCTTGGCTAGGATAACAGCTGCCGAACAAACCAATGAACTACTTAGGACACAATTGGCAATAATGCAACAAGGCGAGGCTGCTATGGAAGACACGTATCTACCAGAAATTAAAGAAGACTATAATTGGTTGAGACCAGTACACCCTGAGGATGCGTTCGAACACAAACCGCATTTCCTTGCACTGTTGCCGAAGTTCGGAGGCAATAATCATGAAGAACCGTATGTCTTCCTCCGTGACTTCGAGTTAGTCTGTGCTAATCTCTGCCACCCTAAGGTTAGCCAGTACTACATAAGGTTGAGAGCTGTCCCCTTTGCCTTGACTGATAAGGCGGCTTACTGGCTGAAAAATCTAGGGGAAATAGTCACTACATGGGCCACATTCAAGACTCTATTTTTAAAGAAATTCTACCCAGTTAGTAGAATTAATCAAATGAGGATCAAACTCACAAGCTTTACCCAACACCCGAGTGAACCATTCCATGAGACCTGGGAAAGATTCACAGACTTAATCCAGAAATGTCCAGGGCACGTGATAAGTAAAATGATGCTGGTCCAAAGTCTTGTTAGCGGACTGAACCCTGAGACTCAAGGGTTAGTAAGTGCATCTTGCGGAGGAAGCTACATGGGACGTCACGAGGACACCATCTACAAGGTGTTTGAGAGATTGCCTGAATCCAGCCGCGCACAAACCACCAGCCGGGCTTACATAGCCAGCTCCAAAAAATGGTAAATAATCTGACGACCGATCAAAGTGCTGATATGGGAATAATAGCTGATAAGCTAACTATGGTCGAGCAGATTTATAAGAAGGTGGACGAACTCTATAAATCATCTGATATGGAGAAATTGGCTAAATTGCCTAAGTAAATGGAAGAATTGGCTGACAGGGTATCTAAGATACCAGCCCTGACTTCACCCCCCGCACCCATACACCAAATTCACTACATTCAAGGTCAAGGGGTAGGGCAACAGAGCCACTGGAGTGGAGACCAAGTCTTGTCCCATCAAACTGAAGAAACCTCTGCTCAAACTGTTTACGAGGAACCTCCACAAGTCATGGAGATAAATGAAGTTTGGTATAACCTGGAACCAGTCAACCGCTCAGACCAAAGCTCTACTCTGAACCCTCGTCCATCGCAAGCCAGACCCACCTACCAGCCTCAACCGCATCAACGACAACAATATCGCACGTGATATCAGAACTCGCAACCTCAGCCAAAGCAGAACCAACGCCAAGGCCAACAGGGCCAATATCAGCGACCTCAGGCCAAGCAGGGCCAAGGGTCATCCTCTTCTTCTATATCTCCAGAACTCCAGCGAGTGCTGGATGAGCTTCATGACATGAGAGTCGACATAAATCGACTTTCTCGTTGGAGAGATGAGGTGACTACACCCCAGACCGTGATTCCAGCCCAAGTCCAGGCTAACCCAAATAGCCTTGGACACAATCAGGTATTAATCTCTGACTATTCCGTACCTGAACTTGAGCCCTCATCAAATAATAATGCTTATCATATCTCTCTTAGGAGCGGAAGGACCGTAATCATGCATGATCGAGCACGGGAACCCAGTGACATAGCCCTAGTGTGCATCAATTCACAAACCCTAGGGAAATTAACAAAGGAAGACAGGAGGAGGATGAGGAAGTCCCACCCACACCACCTGGAGAAAATGAAGCGTCAGAGTCTGAGTCTGACGCGGACACACCACAAAGTCATCCGCATCACCTTGCCACCAATTTCCCTGCTTTTAGTCAAAGTCCTGTAAATAATTTCTCATTCAATAAAAGTGATGTTTTTAATCACAACAAGTCCATCCCTTTCCCCCGTGCTCTTACGGCAGGAAATAAGAAAAACATAAAAAACCAAAAAAATGATGAAGAGATGGCCCGTTTCTGTAAGGAAAATATTAAGGTCACTCTGTCCCTAGACGAGATGAGAGAAAGAGACTCAGCTTTTCGAAAATACCTTAAGGTGAGATGCACACCAACAAGGGCCAGCAAACAGACTCCTAGCCGAACAAAGAAACACATACTCTCAGTTGCCACATCTCGTCTTATAAAAAATGATCTGCCAAGGAAGAAAAGAGACATGGGTGCTCACTTTGTCACTAGCCACATCAAAGAAATCAAGTTTGCAAGAACATTGTTAGACAATGGATCATCCATTAATCTCATGCCCACAACCCTATATGAGCATCTAAATCTAGGTCCTCTTAAGAAATCTGCTGCCGTACTTCAATTCACAGACACATCAACTAAGCGACCTAGGGACGAGATTCGAAATGTTGTCATCAACATAGAGGGACAAAACTAACTAGTAGATTTCACAATACTTGACATGGATGTCCCTAGAAATTGGAAAGATTCCCAGATGATATTAGGGCGACCCTTCCTTAGGACCGCAAGAGCTATATTTGACTACACATCCGGGAGAATTCAGTTTGGAAAAGTTGAACTTAAAATGCAGCAAACTAGGTTCCAAAGACCTGACACTGAGTCAAGCACCGAGTCTGAAAAATCAGAAACTGAGACTGAAATTACAAAAGCAACAGTTGGGCCCTGGAGACAAAACCCAACCGCTGTGATAGAATCAACCTCATCTGGAGAGGAAACTGTTGATGATTTAGTCTGCCAGCTCATTCATGAATCTAACTATACTTTAGGAGACTCAGAGGTCCCTCTGGACCTGTCAGTCCATTCCCCTTATGGACAATCCTTGAGTAAGGTACACAGATCGGACGCGGCGCTTGCCACACCACATTCCATCATTAGCGATCCGATCCCAGAAATAACCACAATGGTGGCCAATATGGATACACTGCAAGCATCCACATCACAACAAGAAGCATCACTGAGGGGACCAGATTTGAGCAACATCATTGACCTTCCTGAACTCAAACCATTGCCCCCTACACTTAAGTATGCCTTCCTTGCAGGAGAAAAGGGACAGTTTCCGGTCATTATCAGTTCACATCTGACCGAAGAGCAAGAAATCCGTCTGCTTAATGTTTTGGAGAGAAACCGCAAGGCTATAGGCTGGAGATTGTCTGATCTCCCAAGGACAAACCCAACCCTGTGCTCACACCATATTTACTTGGAAGATAATGCTAAACCATCCCGTGAATGCCAACGTAGATTGAATCCAAACTTACGTGAAATGGTTAAGACTGAGATAGAAAAATGGTGTAAAATTGGGTTCATATATCTCATCTCTGACTCCAAATGGGTGTCACCTTTGCATGTAGTCCCGAAAAAGTCAGGACTTCAGATTATCACCAATGGGGAGGGAGAAGAGATAACGACACGGGTACCTACGTCTTGTCGTGTCTGTATGGATTACAGGCGCCTGAATGCCGCAACGAAGAAGGATCACTTTCCGCTGCCTTTTATTGATCAAATCCTGGAGAGATTGGCAGGGAGAGAATACTTCTGTTTCTTAGATGGGTACTCGGGCTACAATCAGGTGGCCATCGCCCCCAAGGACCAGGAAAAGACTACTTTTACATGTCCTTTCGGCACATACGCATTCAAGCGAATGCCCTTTGGGCTTTGCAATGCCCCCAACACCTTTCAGCAATGCATGATTGTGATTTTTGCCGACATGGTTGGGGATTTCCTGGAGGTCTTCATGGATGATTTCTCGGTCCATGGTGATTCATTCGATGATTGTCTAGCGTACCTGGATCGAGTCCTCCAAAAGTGTAGGGAAGTGAATCTGGTGCTCTCTTGGGAGAAAAGCCATTTCATGGTGAAAGAGGGCATTGTATTGGGGCATGTCATCTCCAAGAAGGGAATGGAGGTTAACCCTGCCAAAGTTGATGTGATCAAAAAGCTCAAGCCACCTACAAATGTGAAATAAGTACAGTCTTTTCTAGGGCATGTCGGATTTTATAGGAGATTTATCAAAGATTTTTCAAAAATTGCCCGACTGCTAACTGACCTCCTAGGGAAAGACACCGAGTTCCTAGTAGACCATAAGTGTCTTGAAGCCTTCGAACTACTCAAAAGGAGGATCATTGAGACCCTCGTCCTACAAGCCCCCGATTGGTCTCTTCCCTTCGAGATCATGACAGACGCATCCGATTTTGCTGTAGGGGCTGTATTAGGACAACGAAAAGATGGAATCCCGTATGCTATTCACTACGCAAGCAAAGTTTTAGACCCTGTTCAGAAAAATTACACTGTGATCGAAAAGAAAATGCTTGCTGTGGTTTTTGCCTTGGAAAAATTTCGATCTATACTTCTAGGATCTAAGGTGACAGTTTACACAAACCACTCTGCCATTCGATACTTAATGGCCAAAAAGGACGCAAAAGCACGACTTCTGAGATGAATTCTACTGCTTCAAGAATTTGATTTGGAGATTAAAGACAAACCTGGTGTTAAAAATGTCGTGGCTGATCATTTATCACGGATCGAACATAACAAAATTCCGGAATCTGAATCCATCCGTGAAACCTTCCCAGACTAGTCAATTTCTGCTATTGACTCACTCTCATGGTATGCAAACACAGTGAATTATCTTGTCACCAAAGAAGTTCCTCAAGGTTGGCCCATAAACAAAATCGATCGACTCATATCTGAAGCGAGACACTATCATTGTGAAGATCCGTTCCTTTTCTTTGAAGGACTGGATTGCATATGGAGAAGATATATTCCTCTAGAGGAATACCAAAGTATCCTCAATCTATGCCACACCTTGGAGGCGGGAGGACATCACTCTGGGAAGAGGACCACTGAGAAGATATTGCAATGTTGATTTTACTGGCCGACCTTGTTTAAAGATGCTTACAATTTTGTTAGGTCGTGCCCGGTCTGTCAGAAAATGAGAGAAACCATTGGTTCCAAAGATGCCATGCCTATGCAATCAATAATCATCTGTGATGTATTCGATGCATGGGGCATTGACTTTATGGGCCCATTCCCTAATAGTCAAGGATTTGAATATATTCTTCTCGCGGTAGATTATTTATCTAGATGGGTGGAGGCTATCCCTACTCGAGTAGCAGATATCAAAACTGTTTGCAAGTTTTTGAAAGATAATATTATTTCGAGGTTTGGAATTCTAAAGGTTTTAATATCTGATGGGGGAAGCCACTTTGTCAACCAGGAGGTGAAGAAGTTGACTAAGGAATACGGCATCGAGCACCGTGTCGCTACTCACCATCCACAATCCAATGGCATGGCCGAGGTGTCAAACAAGGAGGTTAAAGGAATTTTACAGAAGCTCGTCCGCCCTGACAGGAAGAATTGGTCCCAACTCCTGGACCAAGTTCTATGGGTTTACCGGACGGCTTATAAGACCGCATTGGGCACCTCCCCGTTTTGAATGGTATATGGAAATCCATGCCATTTGCCCGCAGAACTCGTGCATAAATCAGAATGGGCAATCAAAAAGATTAATTGGAACTGTCACCAAGGAAAGAAGAATCGAGAGATGGATTTGAATGAACTATATGAAATCCGAAATCATGTTTATGAAAACAACACTATTTACAAGGACAAAGTAAAGAGATGGCATGACGAGAACATTCGAACAAAGATCTTTGTCCCAGGGCAGAAAGTCTGGTTATTTAATGCAAAATTGAAAATTTTCCAAGGTAAATTGAAATCAAAATGGACGGGACCCTTCATTGTAAGAGAGGTACACAATAATGGGAGTGTTGAGATCTCAGAGACCGCAGATAGCACGCAAACATCTTTAGTCAACGCTCAGCTACTTAAACATTTTGTCGAATCCAACGAGCAATTAGTACAAGTTGAACAGATCTCCTTCACTCAGGGCATAGATTTTGACGAAAGATTTGATCTTCCCAGATAGACCACCTCTCTGGAACCTACACTCTTATGTATATCCATCTACCCGCTCTCGATCCCCCGATACTTAGGGGACCGATTTCATTGTTTATACATCGCTTCTCTTCTTTTGTTTTGACCCATCTATACTTAGTACGAGCCATGTCAACATTTCACTTTATGCCATGGGGACATAGCACAAGTTAAGTATAGGGGGTGTGTTTGTATATATTTTATCTACTTTATCCATAGCTCGTACTTTAATCATTTTTATCTAACATCGGAGATGGGTACAAGTAGTATGCATAATACTTGTTTTTCAAAAAAAAACAAAAAAAACAAAAAAAAACTTTTTGCAAAAAAAACATCACTCATGGTCTTGCATTTCATGCATTCCTTGGTCGATATATTCCGAACACATTCACCATCACTCAAGGCTTGAGGATTTTTGAGGACATTTGATTTCTGAGATCTTGAGATTCTGAGTTAGCCTGCATTAGTCATTAGGGTTTTGAACTTAATAATCCACACTTCCCTAGTTTGAAAGATTTGAGCGCTACATTGCACTCTTCATCTCTACCTTAAAAAAGAATATGATCAGCACAATCACTTTCACAACTGCATGACTGATGAGATGAGTTGAGTTATCACTTGAGGAATTGGGACTAGAGATTTGAGTTTAGACCCGATCTGATGATATTCGAGGATGGGATAAAGTTAATGAAGGCTGCAGAAAACCTGAGTGTCAGCAAAACCCTAGCCAGTATGTGAACAAGATTCATATGCTATCTCTTTGATAAATGACCTAAGTGCCAGGGTGTGATGAAACTTAATGAAAATTGTTGATCAGTGCACACCAACTTTTGGTAAAAGCAGAGGAGCTAGCCAACAAAAGAAAAGAAAAAGAAATGCCAAAGAAAAGCTTTATCATCCAAAGTCAAATTCCAAATGAGCTTCCACTAATGGCGAGCGCTCCCAAATATTTTCAAAGTGTCCACTTGGACCAAGCACTAATTAGGACCAAGGAGTCGGGCTGATACCATAAAAGGGCTCTGCATCGTAAGCGATACAAGTCTGGGTGTCGAAGGTATCTTATATACTCAAAAGAGACACACCCTGGTGTATTCCCAGAAAAACAAGTGCAGACGACTCCAAATTCTCTTGACGGACACACTGATCAACAAAATAAAAATATACTTGTGTTGAGTAATAAGGCACACGAGAGGCACCTTGTTCTAATGTGAGGGAGAGAAAATTAGACACAATCCTATGCCCTCCATCATCTGGCCGTCCATCTACACTTTCAAGTCTGACAAACTAATGAGACGGTTGACTGAAGCAAGAATAGACTTATTCCCTAGTATTGAGGATTAGTTCTAGAGGAGAATCTCTTGGATTGGAACTTTAGGTGATGCCTAGACTTGACTCTCATGAATGCAGTATACTAAAAAAATCATATCCTTATATTTTATGTACAAACAGAGTCTGAAAATTAGAGAAGTTGGATTCCTTTTGATTAAAGCTTGGTTAAGCCCAGAATTTTAGGATCACTCAAATTAAGGGTCTTGTATGAATTAAGTCTTGAAAATTCACATGCACAGTCAGGGATGTATTCAACTAAGTCATTCATTCATGCTCGGGGACGAGCATGGTCTAAGTATAGGGGTATGATGAATCTCGTATTCATCATGCTAAAATTGGTCATTTAGGATCTGTTCCCCATCATTCACTTGTAATTAATCATTAATAGAGCATTATTAGCATTCATACATGTGTTAATAATATCTGCATTTCATCATGCATAATTGCACTAAAAATCCCAAGTGTAAATTAGCCTAAAAAGCCGCTAATTTCTCACATTTGTAAATAATCCATCCTAACTCCGATTGACCCAAAACCACTCCATTGTGTATATATCACTAACCTTAATAAATAAAAAAAACAAAAAATTACTAACCCCAATAAGTGTCAAATAATCCCAAAGTCTAATTTCACACCTGACGGACTAAAATGAGCATATCTCCTACATACAATGTCTGATTTTGGTCTACTCACTTTTTAAGTACTCCATTTTCAAATACCTTCAAAACAAGACCAATTTCGTAAAATTCGGATCTCATATGTGAAAGTTGGGTTTTGGGCCTCTTTTGCGCATGTTGACTTTTTGCCATTTTTGACCTAAGTTTTTATGTACATAATTAACCCTGTTAATTTTGTTTCTTCCTCATTTATGTTCTTTGATGAAAGTTTTATTAAGCGACACAAAAATCCAAATCCTGATTCAAACTGAAATCAAAGAAACTGACTGAGTCCAAGTGTCCGTTGTCGGTCTCTACAAAAGTTGTGTGTTTCTGACTTCTATTTTATTTCCCAATTTTCTTAGTTATTAAAAATCCAAAAAAATTAGATTAGTGTGTAAATATTTTTCTTGTATTTTATAGTAATTTTTCTAAATTTTTATCCTCTATAAAACCACCAAAAAAATTATAAAACCTCTAAATACGATTTTCCAAACACATGGAGAACCACCAAAAATACCACTTCGCACAAGTGAGCTCTTTTGCTTATGGGTCCTTCATGAAAGTTGTAGATCTCATCGAGACAAACAAATTTTGTGAAGGAAATTTTTCGATCTGAGGTCATCTTCTATCTCTTTTTCCCTCTCCAAAATTTGAATTTTTTTGGTGCCACGTGGCAGCTCCAGGGCGTGCCACGTGGCACCCCGCTTTTCTCTCTCTCCCCAGCCGCACCCGGGTCACGTGCCTAGTACATGACCCCTGTCTTCTTCCCCAAACCCAACGACCGCTCCTCCGTCTCCTCCGCCATGCACGGCCATCACGCCCATGCATGGCCGTTCACCACCCGCCATGCGCCGCCATTACTACCTTCGTGTAACGCCCTCCTTCCCTGCCTATAAATCAGCTCCCTCGCCGACCTCAAACCCCATCCGCCCTTCCTCCATTTTTGGTCGGTGACAGCGGCTGCACGGCGTGATCCAAGGCTCCTCCGCCTTGTTGCTCAGCTTCCCTTGACGAAGCTGCACTTCGCTCCGGCCTCAGCTCCGCCGTTGAGCCCCCCCCTTCCCAGGTCACTTACATCTTTTTCTTCCTTCCCTCTTCAGGCCGGGACCCCTATCCTATCGCCAGCCTTGCACAGGCCGGGACCCCTCTCCCATTGCCACGCACATTCCCCCCCTCCCCCTACTTTTGGCCTAACTATTTACTGGTAGACGACCCTCGCCGGGCTCCGCCCCCTCTCCCAGCAAGCAGCCGGCCGCTCTGTCCTCCGCGCTCGGCCACAGTCATCCTCCAGTCGTCGAGCACCTCTGTCGCCGCTCCGCCTCAGCCTCCACGCCTCCTGCACGTCTCGTCGGACGAGCCTCGGCCGACCGAGGTGCATTCGCCACCGCCCTTGGTCTCGCGCCACAGTCAGCTCGTGCTGCCCCTCGCGCCGTGTGTCGGCCGAGGTACAGCGTCGCCAGCCTCGGCCCTCGCCGCCTCCACCCGTCGCGGCAACATTCAACCCTCCATCGTGACTTACAGGTGCCGTAGGATCGGGCATTCTAGCCCTTGATCCAACGACGCAGAACACGCCACGCCCGAGCCCCCGAGCCTCGGCCCCAGCCTCGAGGCTCGGGTCCCCCCGAAGCGTCGCAGATCGCCACGTAGGCTCGGGCCTCCGAGCCTGAGCCCCGACCCCCGATCCTCCGCCTCGACAGCCCGAGCCTGCGCTTCGGCCCAAACCACAACTTTGCCACCCGAGCCTGAGCCTCAGGACCCTCGAACCTCAGGCTCGGCCGCCCGAGCCTCAGCCTACCTGACCAAGCCTCCGATGCACGTGCGCTCTGGGGAAAATTGCATCGGAGCCCCCGTAAGTTTCTGAAATTACATATATACCCCGCCAGTGGGTAAATTACAAAGGGACCTCTCCAACTTTTACAAATTACAGATAAGTCCTCCCAGGGACCTCTTTGCAAGAAAACTTTATTTTTATTACATTTTAGTCCCTGGAATTTCATTTTAGCATATCTTTTTCATACGAACTCCGTTTTGAGCATATAATATGTTATTTTGAAGCTATTTCCATGCTCTATCACTTGGAATAATTTGTGGACAGATTCGAGGGTGTTTATTGATAATTATTATTGAGGACATCTGTTGGCATATGCAGGCTTATTTTGACATATCTGTGCCATATTTTCCTTGGAAAAATGACGATTTATTTTACAGGGCTTTGATTTATGCAATGATGAAATTGATCTCAGACTTGAGGACTTAATTGTTGTAGGGGTTAAATCAAGGAGATTTATTAGGTTTATTGACTTGTGGATTGCAAACATTTCTTGAGAATAAAATTTGAAGTATTTTGGAGATAAATCATTGAAGGATTAATCTGATATCTATGCGTGCATCAGGGATTAATTTGATACATCTTACTGGATTTGATATTATTTGATCTGTGATTTCATTTCGCGGATATTGATTAATCTTATTTGGATTAAACATCACTAAATCACATATCCGGTGCTTCATTCTCTCTGTTTCATTTTGTTCATATTGCACCTTTCATCATTGCATTGCATTGTACATTATCTCAACGCAGAAATTAATCAAGCACTAATTAATTATTTAATTTGATTTAAGACCATGCAACTAAAAATCACCGTTCCCTGAGTTCGACCTTGGTAGACTTGCCAAGTATAAATACTCCACAACATTAAAACGACTGTGGTTTTTGATCAATCGATTTTCACCTCCTATACTACAATTACCGATTATTAAAGAGGTTGATTTCGCACTCATCACCCATCCATCGTGACAGTGGGTGCTGGACCTTTGAAAGCGCCTATGGAGGGCATGTCGACCTTGTTTTCTGACATATTACCGGAGATATCAAACTAGGCTTTGTAGACCAAGAAACGAATGTCTACATAACATCCGAGGATTTGAGTGCATATGTAGACTTATGCACTCAAACCCATAGGCGATGACGAGAGAGGGTGGGGGCGGTGGCGACAAGAGAGAGGTGGCGGTGGGGCAGTGGCGGCGAGAGGAGAGGAGGGGGCAGCGACGAAAGGGGGAGGGGCGAGAAAGGGGTGATGTGACGACGACGGCGGTGGGAGAAGAAGGGGGGAGAAGGGGTGGTGGGCGGCTAGGGTTTAGGTTGCCTCTGATACCATGTTGGGAGAAGAGAATATGTTGTTTATTCCATATAACGCTAGGCTCTCTTATATAGAGAAGGCCTATGAGTAAATTACATAATATGGATACAAGAAAATAAAAATAGCATAAAAGGTACATAGAACATAGAAATATCTCTACAAACTCTTAAGAAGTCCAATGAGAGGGGTGAATGACGCGAAGGTCCTGCATCCATAACTGCTCGATCCCTCCGTGGTGCAGGCGGTGTCATAGGATCCCTATACGGGCCACACTCAAGAATGGGGTCTCAAATTCTATATTGGATTGCGGTGGTAGTTGCGTCTCAACGGGGACATCTACCTCATCAGAAGTCCTCTCTTCCCTTTGTCGATGAGCTCGTCCCCGTCCACATCTTCGAACATGGGAATGACGATGAGATGCAGCTTCTGCCTCGACATCTTCCTCGACAACGTCCTCATCCGGACCGTCTCTGAATTGCAGCTGTATAGACTCACGTAGACGAGAACTTGCTTCAGCAACAAGCTCCCTAATCCGTGGAGCATCATCATCACAAAGAAGTACAATCTCGTCGAAGCGAGGCACCTGTATTATGAACAACTCTTGTCAGAACGTGGTAAAATAAAATAGGCAAACATACTTGCTATTTCAAGTAACTTTGTTCTTAAGGCGTAATCTAGGGTGCATCCATGTCGACCAATGAATCGTCGTGTAATACTACGATACCATGGCAAGTAGTCAACAGTCGTATCTAGTCCTCCCAATGGAATGGGAGTCATTGACACAACATAGTCCATGCGAATGTTCCATAGTCTAACATAAACCGCATGTAACTCCGTCCAATCGACGCTGCTCTTTCCTCGTAAATCGATTGAATGCAAATGAGTTGAGTTATCGCAAGGCATCACAATCCCTTGAATCCCACCAAACTGATGAAGGATTCTATCTGAGATGTGTAGCTCGACAATGCAAAAATGAATCGATGGTACACGAGTCACATGCAAGTCTTCATTGCCAAGACAATAAAAAGGTAAAAGAGATAACACCTCCTGAGTGTATGGGGTCCATACCACCTGCATAGCATTAGATATTTAAACAAAATAAGCGACTAATCTTGAAATGGTTGACACCAAGCTTAAGTCAATACTTTCTCCACAAGTTGGATGTCAAGTGCATCCCTATATGGCTGAATCACATGAGTTGACTCTGTCGTAATATGAAACTCTGCATGCCACCTTGCTCCCAAGGGTTTCCCTTGCCAGAAAGTCGGTGATGAACAACGAGGGTGCTATGGAAGAAGCGTTCCCAAGCCCACAACTGCAACAGGATCAAGGGTCCACCAATCTCAACTATGTCAGCCCTCGACGCAACACATAACTGCCTATACAAGTATGCCAAGCAAACTGAACCCCAACTGTACGTCCGACAAGTCTCCATATCCTCAAGAAATGGTACATAGATTAGTGAAACCTTGTTTCCCGACTTGTTGGTCACACCACCCATGAGCTATAGAATGTAAGCCCGTGTGAACTGTAGAATGGTATCCTCCTCGGCATCCTCAGAGAGAACTGAAAAATGCTCAAGTATCCAAGTCATGCGTATACGAGCTCCATCAACGTTGGGTCGCTCAGGCCGGACTCCAAGCATACAGACAATCCTGCCCAATTGGGCGAATTGATAGGACCAATCACTGGTTCTTCAAACCAAAAATGACACCTTAACTGAGGGAGATATTTTGATTTGATTAAGAAATCTGAGTGCTCGATGTTGATATCCAACTGTGTATGGTCTTGATTGACAACACGATTCAAGTAATAATATGGTTTGTCAACCATTGAGACAACAAACTGTCCATCAATTGGTCAACGATGACCACACGATCTCCACAAACATCCCCTGGCCCGTTCGCTTCAGTGTACATCCCAGACCTTCCCGTCTGATTCAACTACCATGAAGTTGTAATGTAGTTTAATGTGGAAAACCTTCACAGAGTACACCAAATCGTCTTTGCATTTGAAAAGCACCCTATTTTCAACTCGCTACTCAGACTAATCCCATTATCACAGTTCATGCAATCTTCGCCATTCAAAATATAACCATCACCTCCTCTCATGTTTAGAAATGGTATTTTAGAAATGATCCGTATTCCCAGATAACCCTGCTCCTCACTATCATCATTTTCCATCTCGTCATCGGTATTCTGTAGTAAGGGTTCCATCAAACTATAAAGTTCTGGATCATTAACATGAGTTCCTACAGAAGGACCCATATTCACCATAGGAGGAACATATGTATTTCTACCCTGAGGTACAGATCCATGAGGTACTGATCCGGGCATGAAAACAGTGACAGTAAGTATCACGGGCCGATATGCAACACCCATTTCCTCGGCATATTCCACAATCTCTCAGACATCATCATCAAACTCGACACACCCTATGTAAAAAGTTGCACCATCCTGGGACATTCTATGAAACACATGTAATTCAACTCCTTGCGATAAGTCCATCATGAACACAAACCTGATGTGCTCAATCAACCTCGAGAATGACATTTCGTGACCAATCTTGATGGTTTTCACACGACCTCCGACACAGGTCATGTCCTTACTCGACTTTGAAATAGTCCCACCATAATGATAAAAATAACGAATTTCACGAGACATCCTAAATTGCATTAGGTCGACAATCAATAATTTGTGATGAAAAAAATATATAATTTAGCACATCCCACAAAACACTCAAAAATCCCCCAAATCCCTGAACCCACAATAGGCAATACCTTCCTTGAGGTTGGAGAAGGGGAAGGCTCGAACCGATCAGAGGTGGTCAGCTCGTCGCGTGAAGGAAGACGCCAGTGAGAACAAGGTGACGGTGGTTGCAGGGGGCGACAAGAGGCGAGGGTAGGAATGAGCGACGGGAATGAGGGAGAGCGTGGGTTCTGTTCGTCGCTCGTTGGGTTTATGCCCCGATCAAAGCCGCCTCTTGAAGATGCAGCTTTAGCCAAGAGCCGCCTCTTGAAGAAATGACTTTCTCTTAACCAAAGCCGCCTCTTCAAGAGGCAGCTTACCTACGGTACATAACAAAAAAAATGTCGACCGCATAGAGCCAATAGGTATATAAACTTGCCCATGGGAGGAATTTTCCTCAGAATTGTTGTATTATGTGTTTTAGAGTTCTCTTTATGTAGACAAGAAACCCTAGAGTTAAGCGGAGGTTGCCCAGTTTGGCTAAATAGAGAAGGAAATGAAAGGTTGTCATATTATATATTATTACAAATACTTCATTGCTATAACACACTCCCTCAAGATGGAGCGTCGGTGTTTATCATGTACAGCTAGGATGGACACTTCGAGAGTGGTCTCTGGCGAGTGATGAGCGCGAAATCCGCCTCTTTAATAATGATGAATTGTAGTATAGGAGGCGAATTTCGGTCGATCAAAATACCACAATTTTTGAATGTTGTGGAATATTTTTACTTGGCAAGTCTACCAAGGTCGAACACATGGAATAGAGATTCTTAGTTGCGTGGTTTTAAATTAAATTAAATAATTAATAAACGTTCGATTAATTTCTATGTCGAAAAATGTAAAATGCAATGATGAAGATGCGATGCAAAGAAAATAAACAGAGACGAATGTGCTCAGGATCTGTAAATTGAAACGTGTTAAATCCTCCAATAATATGATCAATAATTTCACAAAATTAATCACAAATCAAAATGGATCAAACTTGACTCAATGCTTCAAGTTAATAAAATGATGCACATAATAATGAAGCAAAGTATCCGGCCTCTATGTTTCAATTCCTTAAAATAGTCGACAATAATCTTAGAGGAATTACTGTAAATTAATTTTAGATTTGAGAATAATCAACAATGGTTCAATCAGAGTAAAATCATTATCCAAATTAATGCAAAAAATATCGTTGATTCCTCAAGCATGAATATGTCAAAAATAGCCTGCAAGAGTCTATAGAGATCCTCAATAATCAATATTAATAAACAACATCAGATCCGTCCATAAACCATGCTAAGTGGTAGATTATGAAAAGAGCTTCAAAATGATATATTATATGCTCAAAACGGAGTTCACATGAAAAAGATATGCTAAAATGAAATTATAGGGACTAAAATGTAAATAAAATAAAGTTTTCTCTCAAAAAGGTTCCTGAAGGGGCTTATCTGTAATTTATAAAAGTCGAAGGGGCCTTTCTGCAATTTACCCCTGTCAGGGGTATATTTGCAAATTCTGAAAATGCCAGGGGCCTTGATGTAATTTTCACCAAGCGCACTTGCGTCGCACGTGCGCCAGGAGGCTCGGAGATGGGGCAAAGGCTTAAGTAGCCTGGAGCTGAGGCTCGGATGACGAACCAGAGGCTCATACCACGAGGCTAAGGCTTGGATGGCGGGGCTGAGGCTCGGGCGGCAAGGCTCAGGCTCGGACATCGGAGCCTACGTGTGATGAATCCCGTATTCATCATGCTAAAATTGGTCATTTAGGCTTTGTCCCCCATCATCCACTTGCAATTAATCATTAATAGAGCATTATTAGCATTCATACATGTGTAAATAATATCTGCATTTCATCATGCATAAATTGCATTAAAAATCCCTTGTGTAAATTAGCCCAAAAAGCCGCTAACTTCTCACATTTTTAGTTAATTCATTCTAACTCCGATTGACCTGAAACCATCTCCATTGTGTATATATTACTAACTTTATTAAATAAAAAATACAAAAAAATTATTAACCCCAATAAGTGTCAAATAATCCCAAAGTCAAATTTCACATCTGACAGACTAAAATGAGCATATCTCCTACATAAAGTGTCTGATTTTAGTCTACTCACTTTTAAAGTACTCCATTTTCAAATACCTTCAAAACAAGACCAATTTCATAAAATTCGGAGCTCATATGTGAAAGTTGGGTTTTGAGCCTCTTTTGCGCATTTTAACTTTTTGCCAATTTTGACCTGAGTTTTTATGTGCATAATTATCCCTTTTAATTTTATTTCTTTTTCATTTGTGTTTTTTGATGAAAGTTTTATTAAGCGACGTGAAAATCCAAATCCAGATCAAAACTGAAATCAAAGAAACTGACCAAGTCCAAGTGTCCGTTGTCGGTCTGTACAAAAGTTGTGCGTTTCGAACTTCTATTTTATTTTCCTATTTTCTTATTTATTAAAAATAAAAAAATTAGATTAGTGTGTAATTAATTTTCTTCTATTTTATCGTATTTTTTCTAGAATTTTTATCCTCTCTAAAAATACCAAAAAAATTACAAAACTCCAAAAAGGCGGTTTTCTATACACACGGAGAACCACCAAAAAGACCACTTCACATAGATGACCTCATTTGCTCACAAGTCCTTCATGAAAGTTGTAGATCTCGTCGAGACGAACAACTTTCGTGAAGGAAATTTTTTGATCCGAGGTCTTCTTCTATCTCTTTTCCCTATCCAAAGTTGAAATTTTTTTGGAGCGCCACGTGGCAGCCCCTGGGCGTGCCACGTGGCACCCTGACTCTCTATCATGATCACACCCAGGTCACGTGCCCAGCACGTGACCTGCCCCCTCCCCTTCCTCCGTTCACCTTCTTCCCCTATAACGCCCTTGGCCTTCCAGCCGTTGTCCTCCACCATCACTCCTCCATCGGCCATAACTCTTCCCCCTTAGCCGTTACTTATCTAGCCATCTATAAAGACGCTCCATCGGCCGGCGACACAACCCATCCGCCGAGCGAGAAGAAACCTCCAGCCCCTCATCGTGTCCAGGTGACAGCAGTGATGCCTTGAGTAGAGCAAGGACGAGGTGCTCAAACCCCAGGCGAGATCCGTGAGAATCCCCTCACGTTGCAGCTGCTTTCGCGTGTAACTGCTGAAGCCTCTCAGCGATCCTTCACCACGTTGATCGAGGCCAAGATCTGGAGCCACACATCGCTGCTCAACTTCCAGTTGAAGAAGCCCGTCACAGGTACACCACCGCCTCCGCCTTCATCAACTACCTCGCCTTCGCCAGCCGCGGTCAGCCTCACTTTGCTCAAACATCGCCGCCGGCCGAGCTCCACCACCGCCTTCGCCCAGCCGCGTCTCCGCCCCGCGCCTCGCCGCACAGCTCGCCCGCGTCGCCGCCCTGCGTGCAAGGCCAGCCCCGCCTTCTCCGCCACCTTCCGCAGCGTACAACTGCCGTTGGATCGGGCCTTCAGCCCTTGATCCAACGGCCCCGGAGACGCCACGCCAACTCCCCCCCGAGCCTCGGCCCCAGCCTCGAGGCTCGGGGCTCCCGAACCACCGCCCCCTCACTCGAGCCTCAGGTCCGGATCCGAGCCTCAGGTCCGGCCCGAACCTCTAGGCTCGCCACCCGAGCCTCCAGCTTCGTCCCCGAGCCTCCGCACGCACGTGCGGCGCATGTGCTTTTGGGGTAAATTGCAGCCATACCCCTGGCACTTTCAGAAATTACAGAAATACCCCCGCTAGGGGTAAATTACGTCCAGGCCCCTCCGAGTTTTATTAATTACAGATAAGTCCTCTTAGGGACCTTTTTGAAGGAAAACTTTATTTTAATTACAATTTAGTCCCTGGAATTTCAAATGAGCATATCTTTTTCATACAGACTCCGATTTTTACATATAATATGTCATTTTGAAGCTATTTTCACGCTCTACAATTTAGCATAGTTCGTGATCAGATCTGACGGTGTTTATTGTCAATTATTATTTGAGGATCAACATTGACTCTTGCAGGTTTAAATTTGACATATTTGTAGTGCATTTTTATTGATGTATCAAATTACACAGGAACACTCGTTTGCAAAATAGATATTGATTACTTATTCCTTTATATGATAATTTTATTGAGGCTTAAAATAATGATCTAAGTAAATTGCAGGATTGTCTCTCTGTATTATTCTCTTTCTGCTCGCTGTTGGAATTATTTTGATAATTATTTCCGGACAAAATTTCTTTTGATCTGAGATAAATTTTGAGGATATTGATTAACACATTTTGGAGAAGAAATATAAATCCCAGATCTTGTGCTGAACTGTTGCCTCTGTTTATTGGCATCTCATTGCTTTTTATTGTTTTGCATTGTATATTTTCGCAACACAGAAATTAATCAAGCATTAGTTAATTATTAAATTTGATTTAAGACCGCGCAACTAAAAATCACCGTTCCCTGAGTTCGACCTTGGTAAACTTGCCAAGTAAAAAATACTCCACAACATTCGAAGATTGTGGTATTTTGACGACCGAAATCCACTTCCTATACTACAATTTCACGATTATTAAAGAGGTAGATTTCGCGTTCATCAAATGGCGCCGTTGCCGGGGAACGACGAATTTTTAGGGTTTTAAATCATTTTGGTAATTGATTTTTGTGAAAATTGATTTTTGTGCTATTTTTTTTCTTCTCTGCATTTTATTTTGCATTTCTCTCTTACTTCTGCTACTAACCGCAAATTCTCTCTTTGCAGACTTCTGGGAGCTGGATTTCGATATTAATTCAAGGATCTGCTATGAAGACCGAATTTTAATTTTGAGCGAGAGTTAGCATAAGTTTAAATTTTTGCATTATTCACAGGGTCCCTCTCTCCTTGTACCCTGTCAAATTGTAATATTCATGACTGGACTCTCTGTGGCTTGACGTGAATTTAGGAGCACATACGCTAGATTAGAATTATTTGATTGTGCTCGTAATTTTTAGGCCACACTTTTCACTAATTAAACGCACTGTAGATCGTTCAACACTAGCCAAAAATTTCAATCAATTCTTTCCGCTAATAGAACTATCTGTCTAGGGCGTTTTTCATCTGTGCATATCATTTAGTTTAAATTTTAATTCCTTGTACTGCATCCCGCATGAAGAACGCGAGGAGTCACTGTAAGTCTTTCTCTTAAGCATGCATCATTGATTTACGTTTGCATTGGCTTTTCCGATTCTCCTTCTCAAGTTTTACAACTTAAGGATTCAAAGGAATTGGGACTGCTCGTTAGGCGTGAATTTTTGTGCTCACATAAACCACAGTGATAACCTTAACTTAAAACTGGGACTGCTAATCAAGGTGATTGTAAATAAATTGACATAAAATTAATCTGTGTTTGGTGGAGAGGAACCCACTCATTGTTTGTAAGGACCAGAACGCACACTTAGGAAAGAGCCCAAAACCGAAGTAATTCATTCAGACTACCGAGTTTAAATAATTAGCTACTTTTCAGTGAGGGTCTCGGGTAGCCGTTTACGGTCCGACTTCCCTTAGCAGAGTAGGTGGTTTAGAGGACACCGCGGAAGGCTCCGTCCTCAAGTAACACGGGTAGCCGTTTACGGTCCGTACTTACACCTATACTGGCTGAAGGTAGGAGCAACTAGTTGTATGAACTCGGGACAGTCTTTGTGAAATAGTTCGGCACCTAACAACTCCACTTAATTTTTAAGACTGTTTTGTCATTAAATTAAAATTGAAAAGATAAGCAGCCGAACCCTAACGTGCCTTCACCAGTGTTGAGTGGGTGAATCAACGTTTTGTTTTGTGTTTGATTTGTGTGCGTCAAAGACTTTGCAATCGCAAGTAAATCGTGGTTCGCTAATCATTCCATCCATCTTGACAAGATGTCGGCACAGTGGTCTTCTTTTCCGATCTCCACGACCTTGTCCCGATATTCTTCTTCTCACACTCCCCAAGAGAACCTGAGCTTCAAATCAAATTCACCGCAGTCATCTTTCTCTTCCCGCCCATACATCCCACTCTATGACCACACTTCTTCTTGGACTAGCCCTCTCTCACATTCGGACAATCTTATGGACATAAGAGAGAGATCAGAATTGAGGATAAATAATAGAGTGATCGATATTGATAATAGAACACGATTTCCGGTCACTAGGATCTCACAGCCTCTTGAATTATCCCCTACTCAAGATAAGTATCAATTTTCCTTTGACAACCAACAAGAAAACCAAAGTCAAGGAAATACAACTCATGACCAGACCATAATGTTTATGAACAATCAACACTCTACTCGAGGTTACATGCCAGAATCAAGGCACATGGAGACTGATTATTCAATCACTAGTCATGAGATGTTTTAGGATGAGATTGCTCGGATTAATCATAGAGCAGACACTTTAACTATGAGAATATATGATCTCATCCAGTCACTGCAAAATTCAGAAGAAGTGAGGCCACCACCATGCGAACCACTGGATCATCACAATCAGACACAGCCACTGACCTCTGACCCCCCGACTGACCATATTACAGAAAATACCAAAAAAATTGAAAAATTTGAAAATTCAAAAAAAATGGACAATTCTGAAATGGAAGCATTTTGCAAGAGTCTGATCTTAGAGCTTCCATTAATCAAAGCCATAGAATATGTGCCCGATCTTAAGAGATTTGTGAAGAGTCGATTGATACCCAAAAAGACGGGCAAGAAACGATCCAGGACTGAATATCATGTCATATCTATGGCTAGTTCTTTGGTGATGAATTATAAACTCAAAAGCCGCAAAGTCAAGCGGTTGACTCGGGTCACATGTGAAATTGAGGATTCTATATTCACTCATGTTCGGTTAGACGACGACTCTACATTAAACATCCTCCCGAAGTCCGTCTTTAATCAACTTAAATTCGGACAACTTAAAAAGACTAGGGTGATCGTTCAATTACCTGATCGATCTATCAAAAGACCGCGGGGGATCGTTTCTGTCGTCGTAAATTTCCGAGGTAAAAAACATAACGTGGACTTTATTGTCCTTGACATTGAGCACCCCGGAAAGATGTCTGAGTCTCCTATTATTTTAGGAAAGCCGTTCTTAGCCTCTGCTAAGGCGATTGTCGATTGCGAGACTCAGGAAATCAAGTTCCCGAACTCGGACCACAATGAATACGACCCCAATGACACATCATGCTCTGAGGAAAATAAACTTGAAGCCAACAGTTATGATCAGGATATTTCACACTATCGGACATCTCCGCATGACACACTGATAAAAACACTAGGAGAGTCACCCAAAAGACTGACTGTTGGACAAACTTCGGATTCTCACCACCCTATCACTGCTCCTAGGAAAATTCAAGATTTTGGAGCTTCTGAAGAATTGGACCATATTTTTGAAGACGATTATTTGAGTGGTCCAATCTTTGAGTCGGCAGTAATTCATGACATACTCGAACCATTTAAGGAACCGACTCCAGAAACATCTGATGTCACCGAAATTCATGATCATTCGAAGGTGACATCCGAGCCCCCAGCCATAAACCACAGAATCACCAGGAACAATCTCCCTCGACCGAAGCAGTGCATGACCCTTCAAGAATTGGTCGACTTTTACGGGGATTCATCTGATGAGGAACTCACGAATGCCACAGCGGTTACTCAAGACAGGGAGATGAAGACTGTCCAACTTCCTCCCAATACTTCTCAAGGAAACAAACCGACCAAGAAAGTCACCTTTGACCTTAGACACCAGGTGATCTCTGAAGAGTCCTCGTTCGGTCCTGATGTGGTTCATCAGACAAGTGCAATCGGTACAGCTCTGATCCAAGGGCACTTACCTCTGATCGACAAAAGTTGGAGATCCTCTGCAGACGACTACTATTCTCCTGAGGACGACTCTGACGATGGCTGGTCTTCTTCATCGGCCCCCTCTTCATCACACTCCACATCTCCATACTATCTCCCTCCACACTCCCGCAAGAAGGTCCGTCGCAAACCTCCTTGATCTTGTACATCCGCAAATCTACCCGGTTCCCCATCTGTATTTATCCGATTATACTTAGGCTGACCTGAGCCTAAGTATAGGGGGACCGCTACCATTGTTTATTCTTCACTTCTCGTCTTTTGTTTTTAATCCTTCTGTATTTAGTACGAGCTATGTCAACATTTCACTTTGTGCCATGGAGACATAGCACACGCTAAGTATAGGGGGGGTGTATTTGTATATATTTTATCTACTTTATCCATAGCTCGTACTTTAATCGTTTTTATCTAACATCGGGGATGGGTACAAGTAATGTGTATAATACATGTTTTCAAAAAAAAAACACCAAAAAAAATTCAAAAAAAATCAAAAAAAAAACTTTTGCATTAAAAAAAATCATCACTCATGGTCTGGCATTTCATCAAGCATTTCATGCATTCCTTGGTCGATATATTCCTGACACATTCACCATCACTCAAGGCTTGAGGATTTTTGAGGACATTTGATTTCTGAGATCTTGAGATTCCGAGTTAGCCTGCCTTAGTCATTAGGGTTTTGAACTTAATAAATCCACACTTCCCTAGTTTGAAAGATTTGAGCGCTATATTGCACTCTTCATCTCTACCTTCAAAGAATATGATCAGCACAAATCACTTCCACAACTGCATTATTGATGAGATGAGTTGAGATATCACTTGAGGAACTAGGACTAGGGATCTGAGTTTAGATCCGATCTGATGATATTCAAGGATGGGATAAAGTTAATGAAGGCTGCAGAAAACCTGAGTGTCAGCAAAAACCCAGCCAGTATGTGAACAAGTTCATATGCTATCTTTTTGATATTGACCTAAGTGCCAAGGTGTGATGAAACTTAATGAAAATTGTTGATCAGTGTGCGCCAACTTTTGGTAAAAGCAGTGGAGCTAGCCAACAAAAAAAAGAAATGTCAAAAAAAAGCTCTATCATCCAAAGTCAAATTCTAAATGAGCTTCCACCAATGGCGAGCGCTCCCAAACATTTTCAAAGTGTCCACTTGGACCAAGCGCTAATTAGGACCAAGGAGTCGGGCTGACACCATTAAAGGGCTCTGCATCGTAAGCGATACAAGTCTGGGTGTCGAAGGTATCTTAGATACTCAAAAGGGACACACCCCGGTGTACTCCCAGAAAAACAAGTGCAGACGACTCCAAATTCTCTTGACGGATACATTGATCAACAAAATAAAATATACTTGTGTTGAGTAATAAGGCACTCGAGAGGCACCTTGTTCCAATGAAAGGGAGAGAAAATCAGACACAATCCTATGCCCTCCATCAACTGGCCGTCCATCTACACTTTCAAGTCTGACAAACTAATGAGACGGTTGACTGAAGCAAGAATAGACTTATCCCTAGGCTTGAGGGTCAGGTCTAGAGGAGAGTCTCTTGGATTGGAACTTTGGGTGATGACTCGACTTGACTCTCATGAATGCAGTACACTAAGAATCATATCCTTATACTATATGTACAAAAAGAGAGTCTGAAAATTAGAGAAGTTGGGTTCCTTTTGATTAAAGCTTGGGTGAGCTCAGAATTTTAGGATCACTCAAATTAAGGGTCTTCTCTGAATTAAGCCTTGAAAATTCACATACACAGTCAGGGATGTATTCAACTAAGTCATTCATTCATGCTCAGGGACGAGCATGGTCTAAGTATAGGGGTATGATGAATCCCGTATTCATCATGCTAAAATTGGTTATTTAGGCTCTGTCCCCCATCATCCACTTGCAATTAATCATTAATAGAGCATTATTAGCATTCATACATGTGTAAATAATATCTGTATTTCATCATGCATAAATTGCATTAAAAATCCCTTGTGTAAATTAGCCCAAAAAGCCGCTAACTTCTCACATTTTTAGTTAATTCATTCTAACTCCGATTGACCTGAAACCGTCTCCATTGTGTAGATAATACTAACTTTATTAAATAAAAAATACAAAAAAATTACTAACCCCAATAAGTGTCAAATAATCCCAAAGTCAAATTTCACATCTGACAGACTAAAATGAGCATATCTCCTACATAAAGTGTCCGATTTTGGTCTACTCACTTTTAAAGTACTCCATTTTCAAATACCTTCAAAACAAGACCAATTTCATAAAATTCGGAGCTCATATGTGAAAGTTGGGTTTTGGGCCTCTTTTGCGCATTTTAACTTTTTTGCCAATTTTGACCTGAGTTTTTATGTGCATAATTAACCCTTTTAATTTTATTTCTTTTTCATTTGTGTTCTTTGATGAAAGTTTTATTAAGCGACGTGAAAATCCAAATCCAGATCAAAACTGAAATCAAAGAAACTGACCAAGTCCAAGTGTCCGTTGTCGGTCTGTACAAAAGTTGTGCGTTTCAAACTTCTATTTTATTTTCCTATTTTCTTATTTATTAAAAATAAAAAAAATTAGATTAGTGTGTAATTAATTTTCTTCTATTTTATCGTATTTTTTCTAGAATTTTTATCCTCTCTAAAAATACCAAAAAAATTACAAAACTCCAAAAAGGCGGTTTTCTATACACATGGAGAACCACCAAAAAGACCACTTCGCACAGATGACCTCATTTGCTCACAAGTCCTTCATGAAAGTTGTAGATCTCATCGAGAAAAAACAACTTTCGTGAAGGAAATTTTTTGATCCGAGGTCTTCTTCTATCTCTTTTCCCTATCCAAAGTTGAAATTTTTTTGGAGCGCCACGTGGCAGCCCCTGGGCGTGCCACGTGGAACCCCGACTCTCTATCATGATCACACCCAGGTCACGTGCCCAGCACGTGACCTGCCCCCTCCCCTTCCTCCGTTCACCTTCTTCCCCTGTAACGCCCTCGCCTTCCAGCCGTTGTCCTCCACCATCACTCCTCCATCGGCCATAACTCTTCCCCCTTAGCCATTACTTATCTAGCCATCTATAAAGACGCTCCATCGGCCGGCCACACAACCCATCCGCCGAGCGAGAAGAAACCTCCAGCCCCTCATCGTGTCCAGGTAACAGCAGTGATGCCTTGAGTAGAGCAAGGACGAGGTGCTCAAACCCCAGGCGAGATCCGTGAGAATCCCCTCACGTTGCAGCTGCTTTCGCGTGTAACTGCTGAAGCCTCTCAGCGATCCTTCACCACGTTGATCGAGGCCAAGATCTGGAGCCGCACATCGCTGCTCAACTTCCAGGTGAAGAAGCCCGTCACAGGTACACCACCGCCTCCGCCTTCATCAACTACCTCGCCTTCGCCAGCCGCGGTCAGCCTCACTTTGCTCAAACATCGCCGCCGGCCGAGCTCCACCACCGCCTTCGCCCAGCCGCGTCTCCACCACCGCCTTCGCCCAGCCGTGGCTGACGGTGGTTCGGGAGACCCGAGCCTCGCGGCTGGGGTCGAGGCTCGGGATGGACGCATGGCGGTGCTGGGGCCATTGGATCAAGGGCTGCCTGCCCAATCCAACGACTGATGGAGGGCGGAGCGCCGAGGGTGAAACCCCCGGCGGCGAGGGAGAGGCGGCACTCGAGGTGGGGAAGCGGTGCCGTCGCGCAGGCAGAGGCGGTGAGTGGAGCAGCGGAGTGGTCGGCGGGGGCTCGGCCGACACACGGCCGAGCAACTGGACGCGGGTGGTGCCTCTGCGCGGAGGCGGAGGGCGTGGGCGGCCGGAGCTGGAGCAGCCCGCGTCGAGCATGTCACCCGAGGAGCGACGTTTGTGGCCAGCGGCGAAGTGCGGAGGAGCGTTGATGTCGAGGGAGATGGACGCCGGGTGGACTCGCCTGGGTTTGGAGGAGCAGATGCTCGCTCCTGATCTTCGCTTCAGCAGCGGTGAGGTTGCAGAGAAGCTCAACCCGCTCGCCGGAGCAAGGTGGCAGCAGAGGTCATGGTTCCCTCTGGATCACGCCGTCCGGGGGCTGCTGTCACCGACCTGCAAGGGAGATTTTGCGAATGGTGGCGATGGTGGGGGGTTGATAATCGAGGTTTGGCGAGGGTCTAAAGTAGTCCACACAAGGCGGGACCACGATGTCGCTGAGCGACTGCTCACGAAACCTCAATTAATCAACAATTAACCCACAACAGATAAATCAAGCAATGAAAGTAAATGTGTGGAATTAAAATTTATTATAACTCTACAACAAAGATGTGTATAGGTGCAAGTATGTGTAGAGGTCGAACACAGGGAGCAGACAGGTAGAACGGGGCACTAAGGCACCAAAATGTGTGAATGTGATCAAGTTGTCTATCTATGCTATTTTTTTGTGGGTTTTTAATTTTATATAATTTTTATTTAATTTTTGATTTTATATTTTTGTATTTTGATTTTTAATTTTCTGAGTTTATATTTTCTTTTTATATTTTATATTTTTTTATTTTCTTTTTTTTTTAATATTGGAATATACAAACTATATAAGACAAGAGATGATAAACTATTTATAAAAATAAGGGAAAAAGCTCAAAAATTAGGAAATGAAATGTTTTTGGTATTTTTATACTTTTATACTGTTTTTGTGATTTTTGGGGAATTTTCAGAATATTTTTGGTAATTTTAAATGTCAAAATACAAGAAAACAGTGAATATCAATGCTGGACGAGATTAAAATGGGAATGAAAAATAGCAAACAGTAACAAAATTTTCCCAAATTAATTTTAAATTAAAGATAACAAAATAAAGAAAATTTAAGAAAAGAAAACACAATTTTTAGATTTTTTATGAATTATACATATTTTTTTGAAGGTTTTTAGAGTTTTAAAATTTTTAGGAGTTTTCTTTTATATTTTTTAGTGATTTTTGGATTGGAGTTAAAACTCACTTAAATATGCAAAATATATTTTTTTGGGATTTTTTGGAGTGTTTTTATATTATTTATGGATTTTATAATGCAAACAGTGCTGAAAATGTGTATTTTTGATTTTTAGTAAATATTAAAATGCAATAAATATGCAAAATAAAAGTATGATGTTAAACTACTATGCAACAGAGACCTAACGTGATTTTTGTGGATTTTTTAGAGGTTAATAGATGCATGCAAAAATTACTAGAAACATAAGGAAAATACACACGGCCAGGGGTATACTTGTAATACGCAAAAAGTCAGAGGGAACGAATGAAAATTTCCCAAAAAATATACTACTGAATTAAATTATTCCAGCACTTAAATAGAAATACCAAAACTTTGAGCCCAAACCTGCAAAAAGACCAAGACGCATGCCACGCACGTGCTCCTGGCAAGGGCGAGTTTGTAATATTCAAAACCTCTGGGATATTATATGCAAATGTACCAATGTTTTAAACTTGCAGAGGAAAGTTTGAAGAGTCTTAATTAAATACAAAAAAGGCTGGGCTGATGTTTGCAAAATACCCAGTCAAGGCTGCGATCCTACGGCGGGTGATAAGTTACTTATGCCACGTGTCGCGCCGCAAACGCGCGATGCCGATTCGCACCGACGGCCGGGATTAAATCATGGAATGCTGATCGGACGACCAGGGGTACTTGGATCCAACGGCCACTGCTATGCACCAAGAACAAGCCGCGATCCGACGACGCTGGTCGATGAGGGAAGAACTGTGAAGGAACTCGCCGCTGGCGAGTTTGGTTTCGGCGTAGGTCCGCCCCCCGTTGACCTTCTCTGTTTCCAAAAGCACGCGAAGCCTCCTGGGACGCCCCTCTAGCTGATGGCGGCTTCAAAATGGCATGAGGCACGCCGACAAGCGGCTGCGACGTGGAAGAACAGGAGCTGCTCCAGACCGTGTGTGCTCCAGCGAAATCGATCCCCAGGTGGGGTCTTTGGCACCTGGACCTGCAAAGAAGATTCACGGCAAAAATAAAAGGTCACAGGGCCAGCAAAAAGGTGTGGGTGGCGACGTGGTGAGGTTGGTGGTCGCCGGAGCTCAAGAGCTCCGGCAAGTGTTCGATCGTGATAACTATGCTAAAGAATGGTTTAAACAACAAACTAAAAACTCCAATTAAAAGCTGAAACTACAGCTGACTAATCAGCGAGAAAGTAGACAGAAAACACCTCAACTTGGCCGGGGCGAAGGAGATATGGGACCTCACGACCGTGGATGGCCGCAGATGGATTGGAAGCTCCTCCTGTCCGCCTAGCTCGCTCCTTGGGGCTGGAGAAGGAGGCTGTCACCCTCCTCCCACCGGAGCACACGCGCAAGAGCAACACTAGGGGTCATAAAGGGTTCAAGGAGGACTGGAGGCGGATGGGGTGTTTTTGAAAGATGGTGGAGTGGGCTCCTTCGAGGCAGGATCACGAGCACGCGAAGAAGATCTTGGAAGATCCAAGTGGTCGGCGGGAATCGTGGAGATGCCAGGTACAACTTTCATGAAGGGACCATCTTCCCTCGAGCAACGCAATGTTGGTGAAAAAATCGAGAAAGTCGGGTCACGGGCACTCTGACAAGCAGCAGGGAGAAGACAGAAAAGTTGACCAACGGGTCAACTTTTCTAGTCACCTGGTTGGTCCACGTGGACCAACCAGGAAAATCCCTGGAAAAATGCTTATAAATTAGTTTTAAAATAATAAATGAATTATTAAAATTCAGTTTATTTAAAAAATATTTATTATTTTATAAATTATTTTATGGTAATTTTTATTTATTTTTATGGGGTTATTA
Organism: Ottelia alismoides; assembly: GCA_037367405.1. NCBI lineage: Eukaryota > Viridiplantae > Streptophyta > Magnoliopsida > Alismatales > Hydrocharitaceae > Ottelia > Ottelia alismoides. The sequence goes on from JAZKJV010000112.1 coordinate 366,077, forward strand.
ATTACAAGTTTACTTTTATACCATTTATAGGTATAATATCTATATATTTTATTTTTATTTTGTATTTTATATTTATTTAATTATGTTTATTATTTTATAAAATTATAAAATGCTTTTATACACTTAAATATATTTTTATTTTATTTTATTGATGTGTTTTGTATATTTAATAAAATAGAAATAGTAATTATACAAGTATGTGTATAGGTATTATACCTAGGTTTTGTGTATACAAGTATTTTTATTTTGAGTCTTCTTTGCATTTTTATTCTGATTTTAATTACATAATTATTATAAAGAATATTTACAAAATTATAAAAATATAAAAATAAAAAAATAATGAATAAATAATAAATTGAATATTTTAGTCTGTACCAGTATACAATGAGGGTCCAAAACTCAACTTTCAAACCGTAGCTTCGCCAAATGCAAAACCACCGCCATTAAATAGATTATTTTATTCTATATACAATTAAAGATGAGTTTGCTGCATTTGGAGTTTTCATTTATGAGATACGGGTCTGGGAAGTTGGGATTCTGGATTTTTATTCAGACCATAACTGTTTATCTGTACATTATTTTTTAGTGAAATCAACTTTGTATTTTTCTTTGTTTAATTATCTACAACTTTCATGTACAAAGTTTTTTTATTTGATGTATAAAAAGTGGAACCAGAAATAGGTCTCAAAATGAATAAAGAAATGAATAAGAATAAAGGTATTTTTATTGTATTTAGGCCCTTATCTCCCCCTACTTTATTCCTTGTCGACCTATTCATCGAGATGCCTAGGTCTCGGGGTTTCGGGTCATAAAATATTTACAATATTTTATTCTTTTTCTTTTCTTTTCTTTATTCTATAATTTTGGTTTAAAAATCGCATTTTATACACTATTTACCCAATGATACATGGATGCTAAAATGCCTAATTTAAGCCTATTTATACGCATTTACTAGAGTTCTTAAGGCCAAAATGATAGAATAAAGATGATGAAACGTAGATTCATCATCCCCCTATACTTGCCTTTGCTAGTCCCTAGCAAACACTTATGCAATAAGTGCAGAAAGAAAAACAAAGAAAAGAAAAAGAATAAGGTGGATTAAGTGTAATTATCAAACTTGTCTTCACAAAATCAAAGTTTGGAGCTTAAGTCGGACCTTTGGAATTTTCGTACGGGCGGAACCTTAATGAGAACCGAATTTGAAATCCAACAGTCCCTGAGAATCCCAAAACCCTGGCCAAGTCTCCTCAATAGCCAGGTCAGAAATATCTCAATTCATACGCAAACCCTTACGACTATGAATCTGGCTTGTACAGTGTAAGTGATAGTGGCTCTCCCCAACTAGAATGACAAAGAGACTGACTTCTCCAGTACGACAACCCAATGATTCCCCAATCCAATAACTCCATCCTCGAGGAGCGGAGTATTCCCTTCTAAGTTCAAGTGGCAACCAGTTCAAGAGGAGGGGGTGAAGAGAAGAATGGACTGTAGCCAGTGTAGCTACCTATCCTGGGATGCAAGACCAGTGTAGCCAAGTCATCCTGCTACAGGCTCACATATTTGACTTTGGAACTCAAGCTTGCTTATTGACTTTACAACATTTGTACATACTTTGCATGCTCATTATTTTTGTACATGCCTGTCTCTTTTTTTTCTTTTTTTTATTTTTTCTTTTTTTTGAAATACTATTCACAGCAGCATTTACATAAGGAGTTTTTTCCTCTTGAGCCAGTAGACTATCCCTCTTTTGAAGCTTTATTGCAACCCACACTCTCCTGTCTTTAGACTTCCTCATCACTGGATGGGTTGGGGTGCACTTCCCTCCCTAGAGGAGGACAAGTGTTTCCACTTGTGTGCGTCTCATACCAGCAAATCCAATCCCCTCACCACTCCAACTGAGTTGAGCCATGTGAAAGGTGCAGGTGTCCAAGTTAGGTCATTATCAACAAGAGCCGTGCGTGTGCTCCAAAATAGTCTACTTAGGCAGTCAAGAATCCATTGAACCAAGTCCCGTGATCCTCAAAGAATTAAGTCAACTAGACCTGAAGTACCTCAAACCCAGTTCCTATAAGGTTCCTGTTATTAGGTAGATTTTAAGGTCCAATCAAGCTCCAATCTCCGAATTTTACTTAGACTTGTTCAACTATCAAACTCAATCCGAAAAATGCTCATGCCATGCAATGCAATGCAGAAAATATTTTTGTGATGCAATTCAAAGATTTTGAACTTTTTATGGATTTTTGAAAAGATGATGATGATGATGCATATGCATTTTTTTGTATTTTTCAAAGAGATTTTTCAAATGTTTTTGGATTTTAATTTTGCGAATGTTTTTGGGATTTTTGAAAACAAAAAGTTTTGGCTGAAATCTAAGTTAAAATATTTACACGGGAGTGCTTCTTATGTTTACAAGAGGTGGATTTTAAGAATTTACAAGGGTAAGTGATCAATTTTATACATATAGATATATATAGTGGATTTTGGTGTGATGTGTATATTCCTCAAACTTACTTGACACAAGCTTTTCACACAACTTTTGAAAACTATAGTCCAAAAAAATTTTTACAAACATTTTACCAACATGTACACACATTTGAAAATCATTTTGCAAAGGTTTTTCAAACAGTATAGATAGATTTTTCAAAATATTTTTGCAACCATTTTTCAAACCATTTGCAAATCATTTTTCACACATTTTGTTTCACACAGAAAATAAAATTTTCAAACAACACATTTTTACAAAGGTTGAAAACATGTAACAAAACATTTTCAAAATAGTTTTCAATAAATGTTCACAAAGATTTTCAAACTATTTTTCAAACATTTTGCAAAAAACATTTTCACCTGATTTATTAATCAGTACATACAAAAAGAATTTGAGGAATAACCCCATCTTTTTATTAAGGTTTTTTTAATGAATTTTAAAGAATTATTAGCCATAATATTAAGAAAATACGAAAGTACGAGTTATGGCTAAAGTATATACGTAGTATATACGACCCCCCTATACTTAGCTTGAGCTATGTCCTCATAGATCGGAGAGAAAAGAGAAGACATAACTCGTACTAAGTATAGGCAAGTCTAAAGAATAAAGCACTAATGAATGAATCAATAAATGAGAAGTTGACCGTCCCCCCTATACTTAGGATCAAATAATCCTAAGTATAGCAGACTGTACACAATGCAGGGAGGGTCAAGGGTGGGAATGAACAGATCATACTCAGATTGTCTCCCCCTATACTTAGGGTAAGATATCCCTAAGTATAGACAAGAAGAGGAGACAATGGAGAGGATCGAAAGGAGTAGAACAACTCGGGGTGCACGCCCCCTATACTTAGGACAAGGTACGCCCTAAGTATGGAAAATTGTCTACAAGGGCGACACCTTTTTGATAGATAAAGAAAATAGAAAAGGAAAAGAAGAAAAGAAGAAAATAAGAAAAGAGATGAGACTGTAAATGAGATCATCGAATGTACACACCACTCCCCCTATACTTAGGGTAAAAGAGGCCCTAAGTGTATGAAACAACAGGAGTGATGATACGGAACGATCAGAGAACACTCGGCTCGTCCACCCCCCTATACTTAGGACAAAGTACGTCCTAAGTAAGGCAAACACGAGAAATGGGTGAACGAGCAATACGGAAGATAGACAGAGAGTCACGGGAGAATGTACAACAGAGATGGATGTACATATGATCAAGAAGGTAGAAAGCGAACCTTCTTGCAGGACCGCTGAGGAATGGATCTGGTGTGATGCAAGTCGACATCGGGGTCCACAGTGGACGAAAGCCGATCAGGTGAATATCCTCAGGGGCGCTAAGGTGTGAAGGCACAGACTGAGTAGTGGAAGAAGTATGACTAGGTCCGACCTTGGGAGTCTCGCCATTGTCAAAGTGAAATGGGACGAACTCATCATCATCGGAAGTAGTGTACTCGGAGTCGTCCTGCGAGGTCTCATCCGGTTCAAAACCAAAAGGCACGAACTCATCGGTGGAAGTAGTCGAACTCTGTTCGTCCTCTATAATCTCAACCGGGTCATCTTTCTCATCAAAAGGCTAGAATTCCCGAATAAAGGCAATCAAATCAAATTCGGCCTTTGGCTCATCTGAATCTAAGTGAACAGGAGCGGACTCATCAGTGGAAGTAGTCAAAATGTGTCCGTCCTGTCTGGTCTCTACCTCTGCCCTCTGCTCAATGGTGTCAATCTTGTAAATCCCGCAGATGTCATCAACACAACGCCAAGTCCCAGAGGAAGGAACGTCGAGGTCCATGCTTTCCGAGTCTTCCTCAACAGGGAGGAATTCCTAGGTCTCAGCGGAATCCAATAAACAACAAAATTCTCTGATAGTATCATCAAGGTCATGGTCCTCGAGGTCAGCCAGAACAGGTGTAGTCACATCAGGTGCAGGTCTCTGGTCGGTAGTGGGTGTGGTGATCAATGCTTCGCTCACGTCAGCAGGACGGAAGCGAATCTCTCCTGATCCGTAATCAATAACGACCCCCGCGGAGGCGAGGAATGGTCGTCCCAGGATGATTGGAGAGTGCTCCCCAGTAGAGGTCTCCATGGGAAATACGACAAAATCAACGTGATAGCTCGTGCCCTGAATCGAAATGACGGCATTTTCAAGGATACCCTTTGGCCTCCTGATAGATCCATCAGCAAACTGAACGATCATCCTGGTTTTCTTGAGAGGCCCTAAGTGAAGAGACTGTACCAGCGAGAAGGGTATAATGCTAATCGAAGCACCACCGTCTAGGAGAGTGTGATCACATGTGAAGTCAGAGATGGTGCAGCTAATGAAAGGTGTGGCAGTGTTCCTCTTCCGAGGAATGGGACGGTGTGTGATGGCGTGGGCAGTGGCCATGGTCAAGATATGACACTCAGATCTGCTCCTCCACTTTCTCTTCTTGGGAAGAGGAGCAGATAAATCGGTCATGGCCTGCTGAAGTGGGGCACGGATAATCTCATGTATGGTGGCCGCCACTTCGGGTTCAGTCAACATTTTTTTGAAATTTTGGACCTCCTCCATACAAGGGAGGAAGTCGGAATCAGCATATACACGAGGCATGCCAAGAGCAGTCTGTACAACGGCATCCTCGGGGTCAAAGGTGGGACGGGGTGTGAATGAATGTGTGGACAAAGGATCTGGCAAGTGGGCGCTCTCCTCATAGTCTGACTCGATCAAAAGTCTCCCAATCTCTTTTTGTGTTTTTAATTTTTTCTCATTTTTTGTATTTTGGGTGATTGCAAGCTCTCATGGAAATCCTCAAATGAACCCATATCATCAAATGGTGGAGTATCATGGTAGCTCTTATTGGTACTAGTGAGGTGGTCAATCCTCTGTCTCATATGATCCATCATGTGGGTCAAGTGCTCAAGGGTGGACTCCATGAAAGGTGACTCCAACAGCTCAGTCTCGGGTGGATGTGAAGGTGGAGGCGGATAATATACAGGTGGAGGTAGAGGTGGGTGTGGGTAGAAATCCGAGTCCTGATACTGTGGCTGAGGCGGGTATGTACAAAAGTCAGGAGCAAGGTCCTCCTGGAAAAAAGGAGGTGGACCGTCTGGAGCGAGCGATGGGTCCGCAAAGTCCGGACAAAATATACTCCAATCGGCCATCTCGAAAGCAAAAGAAACCGATTCGGGGGAGCGCGAAGGTCAAGTCGAGAGAGCGAAGAAGAAGGCGCAAATGCGCAGAGGCGATCTAAGACACACACAAAACAATCACAAGCAAAAATGAAAACAAGTCAAACCCTCAATTCACCTACTCAACTCGGTAGAGACCGAAAAGTCGGTCTTTTTATCTTGTCTGTTTTAGAGTTAGGTGAGAAGTCAAAATTACGCAAACACTTAGGGGCTGAATGGGATTTGGGCACTAACCTTAGTGTGTGCGCGAGCAAGTAAAACGAAGACAATGAGGGGATTACTCACCCCAATTTAAGATTTTTCTTTTTGGTCTATTTTAGGGCCAAGTAATATTAGCAGTCCCAATTTTATTGGTTATCACTTTTTTTGGATTTTTTAATAAGAATGCACGATCCTATCGGGGATTCAATTCCTTTAAGCACCTAGGTGATCAAAATCAGAGGGAGAGTCGGAAAAGCAATGCAAGCGGCAAAAAACTATGATGAATGCTAAAGCGTAAATGCTCACCTTGCCTCCAGCACTCTACATGCAAGGATGCTCAGCAGAATTGAAACCTATCTATATGCAAATGCAAGCCGATAAAATCGCCCTAAGTTTCAGAAATTGCTATTAGCGGGAAGCACCACAAGTTGACCACAAATCTTCAATCCTAGAGTCCGGTCTAGGCTCACCCCTCCTCCTCTCGACAAATCGAGTTCAGGAGAAGCGCTTGGCAAGGTGAGCTCACGGCGAGACGGCTCGAAGATAGTGAATCAACTGTTTAAAATTTTGGCTAAGTCCAAACGATACTATAGGTACATGCAAAGGTATTAGGTGTTTGACCTTAATCTATTGCAAGATACTCCTAAAGCTAGGGGCTCAATCACACAAAATAAATAAAATCGAAAAACAAAACAAAATAAAAAGAATGCGATGAAAGCCGACAAAAACCGCGGTGAGCCCCCAGGTGTACAAACACCTGGAAATTAGGCTCAAGAGTCCAAAGTCTGATGTACCTGTATTATTACAATTTCAAGTGGTCTCTCTCTCACACAAATTACACAAATAAATGCTACACAAAAATGCTCAAAAATGTAACTGTCTGCTCAAGTCCTCCAGCCTTCCTTGATGCTAGGCTAAAACCGCCTCACGTGGGTGCGAAGGTGCTCCAAGAGGGGCTCCTCCCTCGATCCGCGTACCTCGCAAGAAATCCAAACAAGGAGAGTGGTCAGACAATTCAACAATGTATAAAAATAAAATAGCAAAAAGAAAAGCCGCAGAGTAGACAATCAATCACAATCACAAAGCAAAAACCCGAACTAAGCGCTGTTGCTCCCCGGCAACGGCGCCATTTGATAATCGAGGTTTGGCGAGGGTCTAAAGTAGTCCACACAAGGCGGGACCACGATGTCGCTGAGCGACCGCTCACGAAACCTCAATTAATCAACAATTAACCCACAACAGATAAATCAAGCAATGAAAGTAAATGTGCGGAATTAAAATTTATTATAACTCTACAACAAAGATGTGTATAGGTGCAAGTATGTGTAGAGGTCGAACACAGGGAGCAGACAGGTAGAACGGGGCACTAAGGCACCAAAATGTGTGAATGTGATCAATTTGTCTATCTATGCTATTTTTTTGTGGGTTTTAATTTTATATATTTTTTATTTTATTTTGATTTTATATTTTTGTATTTTGATTTTTAATTTTCTGATTTTATATTTTCTTTTTATATTTTATATTTTTATATTTTCTTTTTTCAATATTGGAATATACAAACTATATAAGACAAGAGATGATAAACTATTTATAAAAATAAGGGAAAAAGCTCAAAATTAGGAAATGAAATGTTTTTGGTATTTTTATAATTTTCTACTATTTTTATGATTTTTGGGGAATTTTCAGAATATTTTTGGTATTTTTAAATGTCAAAATACAAGAAAACAGTGAATATCAATGCTGGCCGAGATTAAAATGGGAATGAAAAATAGCAAACAACAACAAAATTTTCCCAAATTAATTTTAAATTAAAGATAACAGAATAAAGAAAATTCAGGAAAAGAAAACACTATTTTTAGATTTTTTATGAATTTTATATATTTTTTTGAAGGTTTTTAGAGTTTTAAAATTTTTAGCAGTTTTCTTTTATATTTTTTAGTGATTTTTGGATTGGAGTTAAAACTCACTTAAATATGCAAAATATATTTTTTTGGGATTTTTCTGGGCATGTTTTTATATTATTTATGGATTTTATAATGCAAACAATGCTGAAAATGCGCATTTTCGATTTTTAATAAATATTAAAATGCAATAAATATGCAAAATAAAAATATGATGTAAAACTACTATGCAACAGAGACCTAACATGATTTTTGTGGATTTTTTAGACGTTAATAGATGCATGCAAAAATTACTAGAAACATAAGGAAAATACACACGGCCAGGGGTATACTTGTAATACGCAAAAAGTCAGAGGGCACGAATGAAAATTTCCCAGAAAATATACTACTGAATTAAATTATTCCAGCACTTAAATAGAAATACCAAAACTTTCGAGCCCAAACCTGCAAAAAGACCAAGACGCATGCCACGCACGTGCGCCTGGCAAGGGCGAGTATGTAATATTCAAAACCTCTGGGATATTATATGCAAATGTAACAATGTTTTAAACTTGCAGAGGAAAGTTTGAAGAGTCTTAATTAAATACAAAAAAGGCTGGGCTGATGTTTGCAAAATACCCAGTCAAGGCTGCGATCCTACGGCGGGTGATAAGTTACTTATGCCACGTGTTGCGCTGCAAACACGCGATGCCGATTCACACCGACGGCCGGGATTAAATCATGGAATGCTGATCGGACGGCCAGGGGTACTTGGATCCGACGACCACTGCTATGCACTAAGAACAAGTCGCGATCTGACGGCGCTAGTCGATGGGGGAAGAACTGTGAAGGAACTCGCCGTTGGCGAGTTTGGTTTCGGCGTAGGTCCGCCCCCCGTTGACCTTCTCCATTTCCAAAAGCACGCGAAGCCTCCTGGGACGCCCCTCTAGCTGATGACAGCTTCAAAATGGCATGAGGCACGCCGACAAGCCGCCACGACGTGGAAGAACAGGAGCTGCTCCAGGCCGTGTGTGCTCCAGCGAAATCGATCCCCAGGTGGGGTCTTTGGCACCTGGACCTGCAAAGAAGATTCACGGCAAAAATAAAAGGTCCCAGGGCCAGCAAAAAGGTGTGGTTGGCGACGTGGTGAGGTTGGTGGTCGTCGGAGCTCAAGAGCTCTGGCAAGTGTTCGATCGTGATAACTATGCTAAAGAATGGTTTAAACAACAAACTAAAAACTCCAATTAAAAGCTGAAACTACGGCTAACTAATCAGCGAGAAAGTAGTCAGAAAACACCTCAACTTGGACGGGGCGAAGGATATATGGGACCTCACGGCCGTGGATGGCCGGAGATGGATTGGAAGCACCTCCCGACCGCCTAGCTCGCTCCTTGGGGCTGGAGAAGGAGGCTGTCACCCTCCTCCCACCGGAGCACACGCGCAAGAGCAACACTAGAGGTCAGAAAGGGTTCAAGGAGGACTGGAGGCGGATGGGGTGTTTTTGAAAGATGGTGGAGTGGGCTCCTTCGAGGCAGGATCACGAGCACGCGAAGATGGGTGAGCTTGATGATTGAATCAGTCCAATAAAGTCTCAAATTGGAGCTTGGTTAGACCTTACCGCACCAAACTGCACTGGAACCTTACGGGAACTAGGTTTAAGGTATTTCAGGTCTATGCAGACTTAATTCTTTGAGAAATCAGGGCTGGGTTCAAGTCACCTCAACTGAATAACTAGAACTTTTCGAGACACACGCATGACTCTTGCTGACCGTGACCTAACTTGGACACTCGCACCTTTCACTTGGCTCAACTCAGTTGGAGTGGTGAGGGGGTTGGATTTTCCAGTCTGAGACGCACACGGGTGGAAACATTCGTCCTCGTCTAGGGAGGGAAGTGCACCCCAACCTGGTTCAATAGCCATGAGGTCTAAAGACAGGAGATTGTGGGTTGCGATAAAGCTTCAAAAGAGGGATAGTCTACCGGCTCAAGAGGAAAAACTCCTTATGTAAATGCTGCTGTGAATAGTATGTTGAAAAAAAAATGGTCAGGCCTGTACAAAAAAATAAAATGCCTGCAAGGTATGTAGATATGTTGTAAAGCCCATAAGCAAGCTTGAGTTCCAAAGTCAAATATGTGAGCTTGCAGCTGGATGACTTGACTACACTGGTCTTGCATCCCAGGATAGGTAGCTACACTGGCTACCATCCATTCTTCTCTTCACCCCCTCCTCTTGAGCCGGTTGCCACTTGAACTTAGAAGGGAATACCCTGCTCCTCGAGGAAAGAGCTATTGGATTGGGGAATCATTGGGTTGTCATTCTGGAGAAGTCAGTTCCTTTATCATTTCAGTTGGGGAGAGCCACTATCACTTACACTGTACAAGTCAGCTTCATAGTTATAAGGGTTTGCGTATGATGTAGACCAGTTCTGACCAGGCTATTGAGGTGGGTTGAACTAAGTTCTGTGACTATCGAAGGCTGTTGTATTTTAGAGCTAGTTCTCGACTAGGTTCCATACACATCTACACCCAAGGTCTGACAGGAGCTCCAAATTCAGATTTTATAAAGACATGCATTGCACTGAAAGCACCCCTATTCACTCTATCCGTCTTTAATTCTCCTTTTTCTTTTCTTTATTCTTTTTGTACTTATTGCATAAGTGTTTGCTAGGGACTAGCAAAGGCAAGTATAGGGGGTGATGAATCTCAATTTCATCACCTTTATTCTATCATTTTGGCCTCAAAAACCCCAGCAAATGCATGTAAATAGCATCAAATTGTACATAGTAGCATTTATCATTCATGGTATTAATTATACATTAAATAAGGTGTTTAATGCCAAAATTATAGAATAAAGAGAAGAAAAGAAAAAGGAGTAAAATATTGCAAATATTTTATGACCCTAACTCCGAGACCAAGGTCAGCATGGAATTGGTCGACAAGGAATAAAGTAGGGGGAGATAAGGGCCAGTGTACAATAAATACCTCATTTATTCATGCATGTATTTATGCATTTTTGACACCTATTTTGTACATAATTATTTATTCATCAAATAAAGAAACTTTGTTCATGAAAGTTGTAGATAATAATGTAAATAAAAATAAAAAATTGAGTTTGTGTAAAAATAATACTCAGTGTGCATTTTATACACAGAATAAAAAGCCAAAATCTCAACTTCACAGACCCATATCTTGCAAATAAAAACTCCAAATCACCCAAACTCACCTTTAATTGTATATAGCTTTCCAAGAACTATTTAATAAAATCAGTTTCATAATTTATGGAGTCCATCTGCAAAAATTAGGTTTTTGGCCTTCATTGTGCAGCCGACCTGATTAAAATATTCAATATATTCATTGTCCATTATTTTTAGCAAATTATATTTTTAGAATTTTGTAAATAATGTATATAATACATGAACATACTGAAATTAGAATAAAACTAAAGGGGATTTACAAAATAAAATAAGTAAATGCAAGATAATAGGCAAAATACCCTATGATCCAATATGTATATAAAGAAAAAGGGAAAACATTCTTTAATTATTTTCTTTTCTCATATTTTTATAATGTTGTACATATTATACATAATATATTAAAAATACAAATCCAAAATAAAACTAAGAAAATACATTAAAATAAATAAAGTATACATAATATATAGGTAAAATACCTATAAGTATAACTACATATACATATACCTATTTATTTAAAAATGTAAATAAGCTCATAAAAATTAAATAAAAATATATTTATACTCATAAAAACAAGTTGTAAATTTATAAAATAAAAAAAATAAAAATAAACAAAATAAAAATAAATACATATAAACATACTTATAAATACATTATTAAAATAAACCTGTAATAAAACACATCAAAAAAATAAATAAAAATCATAAATAAATACTACATTAATTAATAAACATTTTTTATTTTATAAATAAATTCTAATTAAGTCATTTATTATGTCTAATAATTGGGTCAAGATCGGTCTGATGTGGGCCAATCAGAGGCCAGGGATTGTTGACCTCTGGTCAACTCCCCCCTGCGCCTCTGACTCCCGTCAGAACCATCAAGTCCCCCGTTTTCCTCCTTTTTTCCCGCTTGACTCGTCCATCATTGGCCATCGACGTCTTCTGACAAAATGATCTCCGATCATTGTACATCACCGCCACCAACCCAGATCAACCATCTAACCTGCCGATTCTTCGTGGTGCCCCGGTCAATAAGGGTGCATACCCATGTTTATAAATAACTCCTTCGACTTCCTTCCCCATTTTGGTCTCCCTTCGGTCGCTTTCCACCCTCAATTCCAGCCCTTGGAGGATCCTCGTGACAGGGGGTGCTCCTGGCAGTCTCAGTCGGTCGGAGGAGTCGAAGGAAGTGCCCACGGCCGCCGCTCGCCGGAGGTCCTGCTCCCTGGTCAACCACCAGCTATAAGAGCTGATTTATCTAGTTTTGTAGCTTAGTTTTAGTTTTTAATCTTTAATCCAGTCTTTAGAGTAATCCGTAGGACCTTAGGTGCTCGATTAGACCCAGATCGAAGTTCGCCGGAGTTCAGCTCCGGCGAACCTCTCTACCCTGATCTACGCACCATCCGACCCCTCGCTTCACCTCATTTCATTTCCCTACGCAGTCCACGTTTAACCCACGCATCAGATCAACCAGAGCTCCTCCAGCTCTGCGAATCGAGGTCCAACTCCTCTGCTTCGCCGGACCTCGCCACCCCCAGTCATTCCCTATCTTTTTTGCCTAAACCCCGGGTCGAGGAGAGAGACCTCGAGCCCCTCTACTTTCCTGTGCAGGTTAGGTGCGCCAACAAGCACCAGGAGACGAATCCCAAGCCGGCGGAGGTACTTGGAGCCCTATTTCTTCTCCGAGCTCGTGGTGGCGCTACTGCGTACCTCCGGTCAATCAAAGACCTCCAGCAGCTCAAGCAACCTTCCAGGAAGCTTTTGGGACCTTCAGGAGCGGCAAAGACCGGCGGAGGTGCGAGATCTGGTCGGAAGAAGCTCGCCCAGGCGAGCTTGCTTCCCTGTTCTTCCACACTAACGCTCTGCCGTTGGATGAAGACGAAGGCCCCAGATTGAAGATCAGCCGTCCGATCCCCCAGCGCTCAGACCGTCAGATCACCTTTGATGATCTAATCCTCGCCGTGGATCGTGAAGCGTCATCGGCTCACGTGGAGGCGCCACGTGGATTAGTGGACGAAGTTCAGCCGTAGGATGAAGCGCTTGTTGGGGTAAATTTCAAACATAACCCCCCGCCTTTTTGTATTTATAGTTTAATGCCAAAAATAAAATGCCACGTTGTAAATAAATTGTATTATTTGCAGTATGCCCCCTGGAGTTTTTATATTTGCATATTGGTCCCTCCGCGCCTCACGTGCAGTCCCACGTTAGGCGCGTGACTTTTCCACTTTAACCCTGGCGGGTTTTATTAATTGTAAAATGGCCCCGAAAATAAAATTAAATGTTTATTTTTGCTATGATTTTTGCAATGAGGTCCCTGAGTTTATTTTTATTCGCAAAAATGCCCCTACCAGGCCATATATTTTTTTGTATGCTTTGTCCATTTATTTTATGCCTCATATTAAATTGAAAAATTTTGCAAAAATGGGTATAAGCTCCTGTTAGCTTGCTCTTGCACGCATATTTTTAGTTTTTAATTCTGTTGCATTTTTGCATTTATTAAAAATCAAAAAACTGCCTTTTCTTTACTGTCTAACTTATAAAATTCCAAAAAAATAGTAAAACACCTCTAAAAATTCCAAAAAATTACCTACTGCCTATTTTAACTTATTTTAGTGTCAGTCCAAAAATCACTAAAAATCTCAAAAGAAAAACCTTAAAAATTCATAAATACTCAAAAACTTCTAAAAAATATAAAAAATTCTAGAAAACTTAAAAAATGTAAACTCAATTCCTATAGGTTCTATATTTTATCCTCTTTCTTTTAAAAATAGTTGGGAAAAATTTTGTGGCTGTTTTGTATTTTTAATTTCCATTTTATCCCCAGCCAGTAGCTTAATCCCTGTTTTCCCTTATTTTGCTCTTTAAAAATACGAAAAATATGTTGAAAAATGCCCAAAAATCACAAAAATAGTAAAAAATTATGAAAATACCAAAAAGATTGTATTTCTATATTTTTGAGTGTTTTTACATATTTTATAAATATTGTATCACTCTTCTCACCCCTTTATATATATATTCCCCTATTGAAAAAGAAAATTAAAAAAAATATGTATATCTACCTATATATATGGATATACATAATTATTAATATATAAAATTCTAAAATTAAATTAAAAAAATATAAATATTTTATCTATATATACATACATCTCATGTATGTATTATATGCTATATACCTACCCTCTATGGGTATATATATATTTTTATATATTTATATTCTATAATTTGTATATATATTATATAACTATATTATATAAAAAAATTATAATATAAAAAAATAAATAAACATAAAACCCACAAAAATAGAACTCATACAAGGATGACTCTGTGGTACATGCACATCTTAGGCTATTGCACTTTTGTATTGCTCTCTGTGGTTCGACCTCTACATGCTTGTTCACTATGCATTTTGTGGTAGAGTAATAAATATTAATTCACATTTTTGGACTTAATTCATTCATTCTCTTATTGTGGGTTAATTGCTGATTAACTCGGGTGTTCTGCGAGCGGTCGCTTCAGCGGCACTTTATATATATCATTTATTGTGACCCTCGCGGAATATCGTGTTATCAGATGGCGCCGTTGCCGGGGAGCAATGAGCATAACCTACTTTATTTTGTCATTCTTGTGTAAAAATTTCTTGATTCATCATTGATTGTGTGAGCAGCTATTTCTAATATAATTAATCACCATGCTTTATTGATTTATTTATTGTGATTAATTTATATCTGTTTTATTTGATTGCTTGAGCTATACTAATTCCATCTTTTTGTGACTTTGATACAAGGGCCCGCCACGCAAGGATGGCTTCTTAGGGAGCCAAGGCAGTCAAGCTTGGAGGAGGGTGATCTTCACCTCATGATCATCTGGAGAGAGCATCAAGGAAGCAAAGAGATGGGGATTAGATAGGTCTAGAACACTTAATTTTTGTAATTTATGGTGAGAGAGATACAATTTTGGCATGTAATAATTAATAAGACTCTACTCTTCACAATGAGGTCCAGTGCCCGGGTGATTGTTAACCTGGGGGCCTCATCGTGGCTTTTCGAGTTTTCCATCGCTTTCTTTTCTTTGTTTTCCGCAGTTTTGAGCTTTCCGCCTTTATTTTTACTTTGTTTTGTGTGCTTGGAGCCCCTAGATATAGGTTGCTTGACTCGGTAGCTAGGTCCAACCATTAATAAGAATGCATGTTCCTATAGTTTCCTTCGTATGGATCTAGTCAAACTTAAACAAGCCGTTCATTTGTCTTTTAGCCCTTGTGCCACAACGAGCCCCGCAAAGCGCTTTCTCCTAAACTCAAGTGTGTTGAGCAGAGGAGGGGTGAGCCAAGACCGGACCTTTTTGGGCTAGAGATGAATGAGTGACTTATGGTTCTTCACGCTAATAGCAGCTAATGTTTAGGGCGATTTTGTGCCTTGCATACCGACATGTAGATAGGTTTAAAAATTCTGTTTTGCATACCACATGGAGAGAGCTGGGATGCACTGTAAGTCTTCTAACTCAGCATGCATCATTCGGTTCAATGGTGAGATTTCCATCATGGAACCACTTGCACGGCTTTTCCGCTATCTCCCTCTGATTTTGAGCACCTAGGACTTAAATGAGAATCTACAAAAATGTTAGGCGCTGGTATGAAAACAGACTCAAAAAAAGTGAAAACCCAAAAAATTAAAACAAGGGGACTGCTAAATAAACTTTGACCTTAATTAAAATCTGTAATGGACTATCATTGTATCGGGTTCATAAAGCCCTCATTGCTTTTAGGTACCTTGGAGGGGGACCAAAACCCTACTCCCTTGAGCGAGTGCGACCCCCTAAGGATTAAAGCCAAAAACCCAGTCTGCAACTGCCTTGTGTATCGCCTGGATTTCCGAAGTAATGGCGCTTCTATCGTACGTAGGCGAGTAGGGCTTGGTCACCAATGATGACTCTCTGTTGTGTAGAGAATCAACCCTGTCCGAAGTATTGAGCATAGGCCACGCCTTCACGGGGATGTCTGTCTCATTGTCCTGCGTCCGAGTAGGTTCTTGCACGCTCACAGGTGATTCCGTTGCGAGCGAGAACCAAAGTATTGGTTTCGCCTATCGACTTCCTCTCTCTATTTCTTTGGCTGAGTAGGGATCCAGGAAGGGTTACAAGGACTCCAAAAAGTACAGACTACAGGTTACACAGGAGGAGGACAAGTACGGGATACTCTTCTGGCAGTACTCTCTCTCCTATAGGGTAGCGTACTAAGGACTTGTTATAAGATATGCCTGAAATCACAACTCTAAAAATGAAAAGATAATAAATAGCCGAACTTTCACGGCTTCACATGGCGTGAGTTGGTGAACCCGATTTTGTATTGTGTTTGTATGGATCTAGATTAAGGTTCAAAGATCAAGTCCCGCGCATTTGGGCACATTTTGTTGTTCCTCCCTTTGACCACCCCGCTCAACTGAGCCTCTCTTCTGTTTTACACTCCTTTTATTCCTCGTTGACCATCGTATCTTTCTTCCAACATCCAATCTTCTCTTGTGCTTCGCGAAGTTGATCCATGGATGGTTTCTGTCGGGACCATGCCGACACCCTCATCGATTCCATGGACTCAACTCCGCCAATAAGTTCGAGGTGATTCCCAAGAACCTGATCCGGACTTTGCGGATCGATCTCCAGACTCCTCGTTTTCTACCTTCCTCTTGGCCACCCAATAAACTGGGATCACTTTTGTCCCGCTTTCGCCGCTGTGAATGGAAGTCGATTACAGTCTATATCCTTTTCCATTCACAACATGCTGGGGTTGACCTAAATTCCATCTTCATCACGGCAGCTGAACACAATTGCAAGTGATCTGATTTGGACTATCTCATTATGCAGATAGAAGACAGAGCGAGCCCTGGAGACTACTCCGGAGTTTATTTCGTCCGACTCAGACCCTGACATGGCTCCCAGAGGGAAGGGCAAGGGTCAGCAGCCACCTCAACCAGAGGGACAGGTGCCAGACCATAATCAAGTCAATGCACAACTACTGGATCTATCCAGGCCATCCAGCAGCAGCTGACCGAGCAGGCCCTCACACAGACAGCCTTTCAGGATATGTTGAATGATATGATGAACCGAGACGAGGGAGGAGGAGGCCGACGCAGAGGAGGCAGAGGAGGAGGAGGTGGAGGTGGAGGTGGAGGTGGTGGTCCTGATGATGAACCTGAATTCCCCCCACCACCCAAGCCTACACTTAAAGAAACATACAATCCAGGAGATAGCCAGATGACCGAATGGATTCTCATTCCACCGGTACACGCTCACTTTGAGCTGAAGCCCCAGTTCATCGCTCTTCTCCCTGCATTCCATGGAAACACCAATGAAGAACCGTACATTCATCTGCAGCAATTCTCCCGCATTTGCCGCACTACTCACTATCCCAATGTCCCTCTGGACATTGTCAAGATGATGGTATTCCCCTTCAGCCTACAAGACAAGGCCTTCTATTGGGTCAACCATCTGGGGAAGGTTGTGACGACCTGGGGGGAGCTGAAGTCAGCCTTCCTGCATAAGTATTATCCTCTCGGTCGGCTCAACCAGATGCGGGCCCGTATCAGTAATTTCTCCCAAGGACCCCATGAGTCAGTACACGAAGCCTGGGAGCGATTCACTGACCTGCAGGAGAAGTGTCCCCATCATGAGATTCCGAAGACCAGCTTGGTCCAGCACTTCTTTGGGGGACTGAACATTGAAAGCCAAAGGCTCGTTGACGCAGCATGTGGGGGTTCACATTTTAACAAGGATGAAGACGTAGTTTGGCAGATTTTCGAAGAAATGGCCGAAGGAGAGGCCGCCCTCTCTTCATCCAAGGCGTATCAGAAGCAGCCCCAGATCCTCCAGAAACAAGTGCACGTGGCAACGTCCAAGGAGGCAGAGAGAGATGAGAGCTCCAACCTTAGTATCATCGGGGGCCATCTCTCTAAAGTTGATATCATTGAGAAGCAATCACAGGATCTGGAGAAACTCACTGTGATCGAGAAGAGGACCCAGAATTTAGACAAGCTTGATCAGATCAACAAGTACCTTGAACTGTTGGTGGGCACCATCAACTCTGTTCAGTCGGCGACACCATCAGAAGCTCCCGCTGAGAAGAAGGACGAGCAGCAACCGCAGCATCTGCCTCAGCCGAGCCAGCAGCCACCGGCAGTCTAGCACGTATACTACGTGCAGGCGCCCGACCAGAGCCAGCCTCAGCAGCAGATGGTTGTGTACCAGTCAGAGTTTATTTCAGGACCTGATCCAGTTTTCCCACCACCACCCCTGATTCAAGAAGTGAACGGGGTATGGACCAATGATGCACAGCCGACCCGTCCTATGGGACAACCCCAGGGTCAGCAACTTGCCAACCGACAATACCACCAACCTCAGGGTGGTCGTTTTGGACAGTCCTCCCAGCCTAACCAGCAATACCATCAGCCTCCCCAGTATTCAAATCAATGGAGGCAGAATCAGCCGTACCAGCAGCCGCAGTACCGCCACCCACAGCCGTATCACCAGTATGCGGCTGCTCCCTCTCAGCAATATCAACAGTATCCTCCTCCCTCGTATCAACAACTTCAACTTCCTGCACCACCTCAGCACCACCAGCAACAGCCTCCACACCCATCCACACAACAGCAGCGTGGTCTGCACGCTGAAACCACTGAAGCACCCCCTGCGAACCCCACCATGGACTGTCTGGCCCAGCTTGTCAAAGGGCTAGCGGAAATGACCAAGTGGCTTGACGACCTGACCGCCACTCAAACCACCATTCCGGCTCAGGTTGAAGCCAACCCCAATAATTTCAAGAAGAAAGAGCATGTAGAATGTAATGTCTTGTCCGTATCAGAAAATGATATTACTGTGTATTCTAATGCTGTTACTCTCAGGAGCGGTAGGGCCTTGCCTCCGCCTGCTACAAAGATTGGAGAGAATAAAGAAACAGGTGGATCGTCATCTTCCGCATCAGCCGTGCCAGCTCCAGGGGCGGGTGAGGAGGAAGAAGAAGGAGAAGCCAGTCCAGCCGTCGTGCCTTTCCAGCATCAACCCCAGCAGAAAATACAAAAAAACCAGCAAAACCAAAAACACCAAAAAGAAGTTAGCAGCCGAAGCGAAGCCGCGCCAGCGTTGGAGGAGCCGCCAGCAGCAGCCGATCCCTCGCCAGCCGACGGAGCAGATGCTACCCTTGTTGATCACCCTGCAGCACCGGTATGCCAAGATACAGTTTGTACTCCTTTTTGTAGTCCGGGTGTACAACATTCTATGGGCGATGATTTTAATGTAAATAAGAACTCTAATTTTCCTGCCAGTGATGTACATATTCCTTTTCCTCATGCAATAGAAAAATCCAAAAAAATTGCAAAACGAAAAAAGGCATTGTCTGATCCAGGAGTTGTGGAAATTTTAGATAAGTTGACTGTTGAGATTCCTTTGTTGAAGGCCGTGGAGTACATGCCAGCTATGAAGAAAGTACTAAAGGAGGTATGTACCAGCAAGCATCGCCCATCGAGAAAGAACAGACGCCAGCAAGTTGAGAAGCATGTCCTCACCTTGGCCACGGTAGCAGCTATTAGTAACCTCCCGCAGAAGAAGCAAGATACAGGAGCACCTCTGATCAGTTGTTAGATTTTTGACCAGGTCTTCGAGCACACTCTCCTTGACAGTGGATCTTCCATCAACCTTCTGCCCTCATCCATAATGCAAGAATTCAGGCTGGGTCCGCTCAAGCAGACACGCATGATCCTTCAGTTCGCTGATCGATCCGTCAAGCGGCCCCGAGGTCTTTTGGAAGACGTCGTAGTTAAAGTACAGGAGATGCAATTTCCAGCCGATTTTGTAGTCCTAGATATGGACTCACCTGCACCTCTACTCCAGACCCCTATCATCCTTGGCCGACCATTTCTTTCTACTTCAGATGCCGTGGTTGATTACGGGTCTGGCAAGATTACCTTCAGCTCGAAAACCCAACAAATCACTATAAACATGAACAAAGAGCCGAATGCCGCGACTGATGAGAGCCAGCCAGCATGCGAAGCAGACTGTGACTTTATTGCAGAGATCAGAGATTCATTCTTGTCACTGGATGATTTTTGGACCCGAGAAATCCTCACACTCGAGGAGGACTTGGAAAGCACAGTCAACCTTGGCTCCGATGATTCTTGGGAGACAGATTCTCAGATGCAGGCGCATCTCTTTGATCATTCACTCCAGACCGAACACGATCAGCTTAGCGCAGAACCGTTCGGCACATGTCAGGGATCTCAGCAGAATGATGAAGATGGTAGCAGCTTCGAGGAAGTATATCCCACCACCAGTATAGTCTCTGAAGTGACCGACAAGATGGACATGTCAAAACCAGAACTCAAGCCACTTCCTGCAGGCCTGAAGTATGCTTTCCTTGCGGGTGAAGAACAAATGTATCCGGTCATCATCAGCAGCAGGCTGAATCCGGATCAGGAATCTCGTTTTCTCGAGGTTCTAGAAAAGAACCGCAAGGCACTTGGTTGGAGCGTATCAGATCTCCGAGGGATAAATCCAGCCTTGTGTTCACACCACATCTATCTGGAAGAAGATGCCAAACCATCCCGCGAATTCCAAAGAAGGTTGAACCCTAACCTCAGGGACGTCGTCATGAAAGAGATAACGAAATGGTGTGACACTAGCTTTATCTATCCCATCTCCGACTCAAAATGGGTAAGTCCACTGCATGTAGTTCCAAAGAAATCCGGGCTTACCGTGGTTACAAATGACAAAGGAGAGGAAATTTCCACTCGGGTACCGACATCCTGGCGGGTGTGTGTTGACTACTGCCGTCTTAATGCAGCAACTAAGAAGGACCACTTCCCCTTGCCATTCATTGATCAAGTTTTGGAAAGACTCGCAGGCAAGGAGTTCTTCTGCTTTTTAGATGGGTACTCCGGGTACAACCAAGTGGCAATCGCCCCTGAAGATCAAGAGAAGACTACCTTCACTTGCCCGTTCGACACTTACGCCTTCAAGAGAATGCCCTTTGGATTATGCAATGCATTTGCAACCTTCCAAAGATGCATGTTAGCAGTCTTCGCCGAGATGGCAGGCAGTTTTCTCGAGGTGTTCATGGACGACTTATCTGTCTATGGTGATAGTTTTGATGCTTGTTGATGAATACTCATTCATCACTCTTTATTCTTATATTTTAGCTACAAAAACCTTTGCAAATGCATGTATATATTTGTAAATATAAATAATTACCAAAAGCATGCATGGTGTAAAACTAATAATTAGCATGTTTTTGTGCAAAAATAAAAGAATAAAGATTAAAAAGAAAAAGAGGAAATATTTAGAATAAATATTGAGCAACCTAACCCAAGGGAGGGCTCAACATGGGCCTGACCGCATAAAAGCCAAAGTAGAGGGAGATAGGGGCTCATGTGTGTAAATATACCTGTAAATGAAATAAATATATTTTCCTCTAAAAAAAGAATAAAATGACTTGTATATATTGTGTATATATTTATTATAAAAATCAAAACAAAAAAATAGAAAAATCAAAAAGAAAATAAAAATAGAACACTTGTACATAGTCACCATGTATATAGTCCACACATCTATATTTATTTAGCCTTATAAATAAATAAAATTAATTTTTATAAAATTTGTATATATTCTACTTTTTATGTTGTAAATAAATAAAATAAAAACCATTAAAACAAAAACAAAATAAAAAGAACAAAATTAAAAATTAAAAATCATATTGTAAATATACCACGTACATAGATGTATATACCTATTTATTTCACTAGTGTATATAAATAATAAAAATAAAATAAAAATATCTTTTTATTCCTTATTTTATGATATAAATAAATAAAATATAAAATGGGGATAAAAATGTATAAGAATAACTAATTAAAAAATCAAAATTAAAAATCCTATATTGTGTATATACCTATGTATAGTACTATATTGTAAATACCTTATTTTCATTTTGAAAAATTAATTAAAAATCACTAAAAATAGAAAAAAATAAAATAAACATTTTTTATTTTTTGAGTTTTCAATAATTCGGCCATCCCTTATTTTTAAATGAATTTCCAAAACTTTATGAGGTGGCCTTCTCCCATTGGTCCACGGGGGATGTTGACCCCCCGGTCAACTCCCCCCCTGGACCACTGAGTCTCGGATCTGAGTGACCGACCCGACTTCAACACTTTCTACCCACTCGATCCGACAACCAATTACCTTAACCCCGGGCTCTGATTACTCCTTGATCATCCCAGATCTTCGCCCGGGGTGGATCTTAGGGATCCGAGGCACGAGCGACTCACCCGATCCCTTTCTTCTCGGATCCCTGAGCATATAAAGCATCTCCTCCGGCGACCTTTTCCCGCATCTTTGGACCTCCCCCTCGACGCCCGTGACCTCCTCCACCTTGCCTGAGTGACAGAGGAGCGAGTGGGAGTAGCAGCGAGGCCCGGGAAGCCGGGAGCCACTGATCCGGCAGCTTTCGCCGCCATGCGCCGCCGTGAGCGCGCTCAGCCTCGGGGAGACGACGACCCCTTGCAGCCAATGACCCAGGAGCTCCCCGAGCTCCAGCCCAGTCGACAGCCTCCGCCAGGTAGCCTTCTTAGCCTTTAGATTAGCTTAGATTAGGATTTTTCAGTTATTGTTAGTGTAGCTCCGCCGCCTCCGCCCTTCGTCTCCGTCTACCCATCAGCCCATCCGACACCTCCACCACCTTCACGAGCTTCCCCCGCATCTTCTCCACCTACCCATTCCCCCTGGCTCGTCCCAGAGCAGGGATATCGGCTCTCCACCTCCGCCGCTCGTCGGAGGGCCGCCACACCGACGCATCCTTCACCATTCTTGCATGCTAACGGGTCGAGGCAGTTTGCCCTCGACCCATCTTTCTTCTTGTGCAGCTATCAGGCCGAATCGACCTCATCTGGAGGTCGGGACTTCAGAGCACAGGAGCTCCAGGTGTTCATCGTCGCCGGAGCTCTCCAGAGCTCCCCGCCTTCATCGGAGCATCTCATCAGCTGCGGAGCTTCACAGCGGAGCCTTTCCGCACTTCAGGAGCAGCAGGAGAGGTCCACCGTACGTGCATCGGACCGGCGAAGCTCGCCGGCCGACAGTTTTTCCAGGACCTTCGCATACCGTCAGATCATCCTCAGCGCTCCAGTTCAGATCTGATCCATCCATCCCAGGAGCTTCATCACCGTCCGATCCTTCAGAGGACCGATATGAGCCGCACGATCAAGATGAAGAGGCACCCGTGATTCAGAGCCGTTCGATCTCTACGCGTCGTCTTCTCAGCCGTCGATTCATCAAGGGTTTCACCGCAGCGTACGTGCACCGTCAGATCTGCCACGCGGTGGACCCTCGACCGTCCGATTAGGCCTGCGTTTCAGGGTTAAGGCGCCATCGTTCTCACCCCTTGGATCTGCTACGTGGCGCTACATCAGCCGTCGACATTTAATAAATGGTAATTTCTTTGTAGGCCCTTAGCTTTTTAGTTATTTGTCTTTAGTCCTGTAAATATTTTAGATAGTTTATTTACGTTTGGTAAATTGCACATTGGACCCTCCTGTTTGTTTGAATTGCATTTATACCCCTGCTAGTTGTGAACACGTGCGTCGACACGTGAATCTTTGGTGTTTTTGCAATTTTGGCCCTGCGATTTTGGTGTGTTAAGATTAATATTTTTAGAAACAGGAATGACAAATTGGTCCCCCCAGGCCTGAGTCACGTGCATCGTGCGTGGCCGGGGGACAATTTGCACTCCTGCCCCTACACTTGTCAGGGTTGTGATCCAAGGGGCCCAGGATTTTACTATAATTGCAGTTAGGTCCCTATGCATTGTGGTTTGATTTTTATTTTTAATAAAATAGCAAATTAGCTCCAAATTCATGAAAATTGGACACATGGCTCCTGCCATGTCGTAAAATTTTCTAGAATTTTTGGGAACATTTTCACTTTTATTTGATATTTTTAAAAAATCAAAAACAACCTTTTTCTTTACTGTTTGATTTAAAAATTCACAAAAAATATTAAAACTCACCTAAAAATTATAAAAAAATTAGCTACTGTTTAGTTTACCTTGCTTGATTTTCTGACCAAGTTTGGTCATTTTTCATTATATAAAACTCATAAAAATTACAAAACACTAAAAACCTCAGAAAAATTCTAATAAATAATCTAAAAATCCGAAAATAATAATTAAGGTGCCTAAATTTCCCTTGTTTCTTTCTCTATACACGAAAATTACCTCCAGGCTTATTGGGGATTTTTAGATATTTTATCTAAGTCCCTCAAGCTCGGCTGGACAGTACCTTCATTTTCTTGCATTGTTTTATTTTTAGAAAATTAAATACAAATCAGAAAAATACCAAAAATTCATTAAAAATAGTAAAAATCATAAAACACACAAAAACATTTTTATTGGAATTTTTGATTGATTTTTGATGCATTAAATAATTGTTTGAATTGGCTTGTTTTACTTGTTTCTTTATTTTCTTAATTAATTAAAAATCCAAAAAAAATTAAAAGCAACTAAAAATCCACCAAAAATACCTTTTATTTTATTTTATTTTATTTTTGAGACTACTTCATTGGCCGCAAGGCCATCACGTGCTCCCTGAGTCTGACCCTGGTCGCTATACCAGGCTAATCTAATAGCCAGGACCGCTATCGATTTTATTTGATTTTGATTTGATTTTGGTCGTCTGATTTTCATTTTCTTGATTGACCGAGGGACTCTGAGCGACTGAGGTCGCAACGACCTTAGCTCTATTTCTTCATCCTTAGTTGCTCGGGTATTTTATGTCATCACTTGTCTTCAGCACCTAGACAGAGTGCTTCAGAAGTGCTGAGAAGTCAATTTAATGCTTTCATGGGAAAAGAGCCACTTTATGGTCACTGAAGGCATTGTGCTGGGCCACGTCGTTTCCAAACGTGGCATGGAAGTCGATCCGACAAAGGTGGATGCTATTTCAAATCTTCAGCCACCTCAGTCAGTGAAGAATGTGAGGTCATTCCTGGGGCATGTGGGATTTTACAGGCGATTCATCAAGGATTTCGGCCGCATTGCCCGACCTCTAATAGAACTTTTGTGCAAGGAAACATAGTTCAATGTAGATCAGCATGTCCTCCTTGCTTTCAATCAGTTGAAGGATCTTATTACTCAGGCTCCAATCTTACAGCCGCTAGACTGGACTCTTCCCTTTGAGATAATGACCGATGCGTCAGACTTTGCAGTCGGGGCTGTTCTTGGGCAAAGGAAAGAGAAAGCGCCCTACGCCATTCACTATGCCAGCAGAACATTAGACGAAGCACAGAGAAATTATACAGTGACAGAGAAAGAATTGCTGGCTGTGGTTTTCGCCCTCGAGAAGTTTAGATCCTATTTGTTGGGATCAAAAGTCACAATTTTTGCAGACCACTCTGCTATCCGGTACCTACAACAGAAGAAGGAAGCCAAGCCAAGACTGATTCGTTGGATCCTTCTCCTCCAGGAATTTGATTTGGAAATCAAGGACAAGCCTGGAGTTCAAAATGTGGTAGGGTCATCTCTCCAGAATAGAGCAGCATGAGCCTCCTCTGAACAATGCACCTATCACAGAAACCTTTCCTGACGAAGCAATCCTTGCTGTGGATTCTCTTCCGTGGTATGCAGATATAGTCAACTACCTCGCCTCTGGGGTAACACCAGCGGATTGGACGAAAAATCAGAAGAACAAATTCATGTCGACCATCCGATTCTACCAGTGGAAGGATCCTCTTTTATTCAAGGAAGGAGCGTATTGCATTTGGCGAAGGTGCATCCCTCAGGAAGAGCAATCTAGTGTCCTCAAGCATTGTCACTCACTCGAATCTGGTGGACATCACTCTAGAGATCGTACGGCAGCCAAAGTACTTCAGTGTGGCTTCTGGTGGCCCACATTATTTAAGGATGCAGCTGAATTCGTCAAACGATGTATTGACTGTCAGAGATTGAAGGGTACACTTACTGCCAAAGATTCAATGCCCCTGAAAATCATTCAGATAGCAGATGTCTTCGATGCATGGGGCATTGACTTCATGGGACCTTTCCCTAACAGTCAAGGTTTTGAGCACATCCTTCTTGCCGTCGACTACGTGAGTCGTTGGGTTGAAGCTATCCCCGCTCGAGCCGCCGACAACCGAACAGTATGCAAGTTCCTGAAGAAGAACATCATTTCGCGGTTCGGGATACCGAAAATTCTCATATCAGACGGGGGTAGCCACTTCATTAACAAAGAGGTCAAGAAGTTAACGAAGGAGTACGTCATCGATCATCGTGTCGCGTCTCCTTACCACCCTCAGACCAATGGCATGGTGGAGTTATCAAACAGAGAAATCAAGACTATACTGCAGAAACTTGTTAGGCCAAACAGAAAAGACTGGTCTCAACTCTTGGACTCGGTCCTATGGGTTTACCGAACCACCTACAAGTCTCCCTTGGGCATGTGGCCCTATCGTCTTGTATATGGAAAATCGTGCCATCTGTCCGTGGAACTAATTCACAGGTCTTTATGGGCAATCAACAGTTGTAATTTGGACTCACGCAAAAGTGATCAGAAGAGAAAAGATGATCTGAATAGGCTCTTGGAATTCCGAGACTATGCATACGATAACACCTTGATGTACAAAGAGAAGGTGAAACGCTGGCATGACCGGCACATCAGACGAAAGACCTTTGATATTGGACAAAAAAGTGTGGTTATTTGATGCATAGTTGCAGATATTCCCAGGCAAATTGAAGAGTAAGTGGACAAGGCCATTTCGAGTTTGTGAAGTGCGTGACAATGGAAGTATTGCCATATCAGAATTGTCCCCTGACGCACAACCCTTCGTCGTCAACGGCCAACTACTGAAGCCTTACCTGAACCAGATGCATTCTTGGCCGTTGTAGACTCCATTCAGCTAGTGCACCACGAAGACATTTCCACAACCGCTGCAGCATCAGAAGATTCAGACGATGTACTCCAAGAACTGTTTATCTGATTTTCTTCTTTTCTTCTTCTCTTCTTTTCCTTTCCTAGCTTCTTTTTGTATCTAAAAGGAGCCGCCCTTGTAGATAGTTTTCTATACTTAGGACGTACTTTGTCCTAAGTATAGGAGGGATGTGCGCCCTGAGTTTTTCATGTCATTCCGATCCTCTCCATTGTCTCCTCTTCTTGTCTATACTTAGGAGTATCTTACCCTAAGTATAGGGGGAGACAATTTGAGTACGATATGTATATTCCCATCCTTGACCCTCCCTACTTTGTGTACAGTCTGCTATACTTAGGATTATTTGATCCTAAGTATAGGGGGGACGGTCAACTTCTCAATCATTCATTTTTTATTCATATATTCTTTAGACTTGTCTATACGCAGTAAGAGTTATGTCTTCTCTTTTCTCTTCGATCTATGAGGACATAGCTCAAGCTAAGTATAGGGGGGTCGTATATACCATGTATATACTATAAGCAATAACTCATACTGAAAAATAAAACATCAACTCAATCTAAAAAGCAATAAGTAATTCTATAATAATAAAAGATGATTGTGAGATCCTCAGACTCTTTGTACTTGTACTGATTATTGAGTCAGGAAAAGCATTTTCTGCAAAATGTTTCTTTGAAAAATCTTGTGAAATTTGCTTGAAAAATAGTGTGTACAAGTATTCAACCTTTGAAAAATCAGTTTTGTGTGTAAAATTTATTTTCTTTGAGTGAAATCAAAATGTTTGAAAATCAGTGTGCAAATGATTGTAAAAATGGATTGTCAAATTGTTTTGAAAAACCTATCTATAATGAGTAAAACCTATTGCAAAAATCATTTTCAAATGTGTGAACATGTTTGTCAAATTAGTTTGGACTATAGTTTTCAAAACTCTTGTGAAAATAATTCTTGAATAAGTCTGAGGAGTCTACACGAAAATCTCTCATACAAAAATAAGAACAATCCCGAATAAAGCTGATAATAGCCAAAACCATATTGTACATCAAATATAGTTTTCTTCTTTTGTATATACTGATTAATAAATCAGGTTAAATACCTATACAATATGATTTGAAAAATAGTGTGAACTGTTTGAAAATTTGCTGTGAAATATTTTCCAACCTGTGTAAAATTGTTTGGATTGCAAAACTTTTTCTTTGTGTGAAAGAAAGGATTTGAAAAACCTATGTGCAAAGGTTTTGAAAAATGTTTGTCAAAACTATTGTGAAAAATGTATATAGTGTGAAAAATCCTTGCAAAAATAGTTTTCAAATGTGTGTAAATGATTGCAAAAATTATCGTGTACTATAGTTTGCAAAAATTATTTTCAAACTGGATCTGAGAAATAAAAGCATCATTACAAACACTTGTAAATCAAATACATAAAATTCTTTCTGAACAACCTGAATAGAAGTACTTCATTAAAACCTGTAAAGTCTTTAAAAATCCATACCTTTTGTAAATAAGGCGGTACGCCCGTGTAAATAATTGTGTATACCTTTGTATGTGTCAAGCTTTTTATTTGTAAAAATTCTTTGTGTAAAAAGATTCTTTGATTCTTGTAAAATCTTTGTGAAAAATTGCATCATTCATTGTGCATAGCATGAGCATACCATTCATATTCTTTTTGGGTGAGCTTGATGATTGAATCAGTCCAATAAAGTCTCAAATTGGAGCTTGGTTAGACCTTACCACACCTAACTGCACTGGAACCTTATGGGAACTAGGTTTAAGGTACTTCAGGTCTATGCAGACTTAATTCTTTGAGAAATCAGGGCTGGGTTCAAGTCACCTCAACTGACTAACTAGAACTTTTCGAGACACACGCATGACTCTTGCTGACCGTGACCTAACTTGGACACTCGCACCTTTTACTTGGCTCAACTCAGTTGGAGTGGTGAGGGGGTTGGATTTGCCAGTCTGAGACGCACATGGGTGGAAACATTCGTCCTCATCTAGGGAGGGAAGTGCACCCCAACCTGGTTCAATAGCCATGAGGTCTAAAGACAGGAGATTGTGGGTTGCGATAAAGCTTCAAAAGAGGGATAGTCTACCGGCTCAAGAGGAAAAACTCCTTATGTAAATGCTGCTGTGAATAGTATGTTGAAAAAAAAATGGTCAGGCCTGTACAAAAAAATAAAATGCCTGCAAAGTATGTACATATGTTGTAAAGCCCATAAGCAAGCTTGAGTTCCAAAGTCAAATATGTGAGCCTGCAGCTGGATGACTTGACTACACTGGTCTTGCATCCCAGGATAGGTAGCTACACTGGCTACCGTCCATTCTTCTCTTCACCCCCTCCTCTTGAGCTGGTTGCCACTTGAATTTAGAAGGGAATACCCTGCTCCTCGAGAAAAGAGCTGTTGGATTGGGGAATCATTGGGTTGTCATTCTGGAGAAGTCAGTTCCTTTATCATTTCAGTTGGGGAGAGCCACTATCACTTACACTGTACAAGTCAGCTTCATAGTTATAAGGGTTTGCGTATGATGTAGACCGGTTCTGACCAGGCTATTGAGGTGGGTTGAACCGAGTTCTGTGACTATCGAATGCTGTTGTATTTTAGAGCTGGTTCTCGACTAGGTTCCATACACATCTACACCCAAGGTCTGACAGGAGCTCCAAATTCAGATTTTATAAAGACATGCATTGCACTGAAAGCACCCCTATTCACTCTATCCGTCTTTAATTCTCCTTTTTCTTTTCTTTATTCTTTTTGTACTTATTGCATAAGTGTTTGCTAGGGACTAGCAAAGACAAGTATAGGGGGGTGATGAATCTCAATTTCATCACCTTTATTCTATCATTTTGGCCTAAAAAACCCCAGCAAATGCATGTAAATAACATCAAATTGTACATAATAGCATTTATCATTCATGGTATTAATTATACATTAAATAAGGTGTTTAATGCCAAAATTATAGAATAAAGAGAAGAGAAAAAAAGAGTAAAATAATGCAAATTTTTTTATGACCTTAACCCCGAGACCAAGGTCAGCATGGAATTGGTCGACAAGGAATAAAGTAGGGGGAGATAAGGGCCAGTGTACAATAAATACCTCATTTATTCATGCATGTATTTATGTATTTTTGACACCTATTTTGTACATAATTATTTATTCATCAAATAAAGAAACTTTGTTCATGAAAGTTGTATATAATAATGTAAATAAAAATACAAAATTGAGTTTGTGTAAAAATAATACTCAGTGTGCATTTTATAC
Source organism: Ottelia alismoides (assembly GCA_037367405.1). Lineage (NCBI taxonomy): Eukaryota > Viridiplantae > Streptophyta > Magnoliopsida > Alismatales > Hydrocharitaceae > Ottelia > Ottelia alismoides. Next base: position 396,205 of record JAZKJV010000112.1, read on the forward strand.
ACAGAATAAAAAGCCAAAATCTCAACTTCACAGACCCATATCTTGCAAATAAAGACTCCAAATCACCCAAACTCACCTTTAATTGTATATAGCTTTCCAAGAGCTATTTAATAAAATTGGTTTCATAATTTTTGGAGTCCATCTGCAAAAGTTAGGTTTTTGGCCTTCATTGTGCAACCGACCTGATTAAAATATTCAATATATTCATTGTCCATTATTTTTAGCAAATTATATTTTTAGAATTTTGTAAATAATGTATATAATACATGAACATACTGAAATTAGAATAAAACTAAAGGGGATTTACAAAACAAAATAAGTAAATGCAAGATAATAGGCAAAATACCTATGATCCAATATGTATATAAAGAAAAAGGGAAAACATTCTTTAATTATTTTCTTTTCTCATATTTTTATAATGTTGTACATATTATACATAATATATTAAAAATATAAATCCAAAATAAAAACCAAGAAAATACATTAAAATAAATAAAGTATACATAATATATAGGTAAAATACCTATAAGTATAACTACATATACATATACCTATTTATTTAAAAATGTAAATAAACTCATAAAAATTAAATAAAAATATATTTATACTCATAAAAACAAGTTATAAATTTATAAAATAAAAAACATAAAATAATAAAATAAAAATAAACAAAATAAAAAATAAATACATATAAACATACTTATAAATACATTATTAAAATAAACCCGTAATAAAACACATCAAAAAAATAAATAAAAATCATAAATAAATACTACATTAATTAATAAACATTTTTTATTTTATAAATAAATTCTAATTAAATCATTTATTATGTCTAATAATTGGGTCAAGATCGGTCTGATGTGGGCCAATCAGAGGCCAGGGATTGTTGACCTCTGGTCAACTCCCCCCTGCGCCTCTGACTCCCGTCAGATTCGTCAAGTCCCCCGTTTTCCTCCTTTTTTCCCGCTCGACTCATCCATCATTGGCCATCGACGTCTTCTGACAAAATGATCTCCGATCATTGTACATCACCGCCACCAACCCAGATCGACCATCTAACCTGCCGATTCTTCGTGGTGCCCCGGTCAATAAGGGTGCATACCCATGTCTATAAATAACTCCTTCGACTTCCTTCCCCATTTTGGTCTCCCTTCGGTCGCTTTCCACCCTCACTTCCAGCCCTTGGAGGATCCTCGTGACAGGGGGGTGCTCCTGGCAGTCTCTGTCGGTCGGAGGAGTCGAAGGAAGTGCCCACGGCCGCCGCTCGCCGGAGGTCCTGCTCCCTGGTCGACCACCAGCTATAAGAGCTGATTTATCTAGTTTTGTAGCTTAGTTTTAGTTTTTAATCTTTAATCCAGTCTTTAGAGTAATCCGTAGGACCTTAGGTGCTCGATTAGACCCGGATCGAAGTTCGCCGGAGTTCAGCTCCGGCGAACCTCTCTACCCTGATCTACGCACCATCCGACCCCTCGCTTCACCTCATTTCATTTCCCTACGCAGTCCACGTTTAACCCACGCATCAGATCAACCAGAGCTCCTCTAGCTCTGCGAATCGAGGTCCAACTCCTCCGCTTCGCCGGACCTCGCCACCCCCAGTCATTCCCTATCTTTTTTTCCTAAACCCCGGGTCGAGGAGAGAGACCTCGAGCCCCTCTACTTTCCTGTGCAGGTTAGGTGCGCCAATAAGCACCAGGAGACGAATCCCAAGCCAGCGGAGGTACCTGGAGCCCCATTTCTTCTCCGAGCTCGTGGTGGCGCTACTGCGTACCTCCGATCGATCAAAGACCTCCAGCAGCTCAAGCAAGCTTCCAGGAAGCTTTTGGGACCTTCAGGAGCGGCAAAGACCGGCGGAGGCGCGAGATCTGGTCGGAAGAAGCTCGCCCTGGCGAGCTTGCTTCCCTGTTCTTCCACACTAACGCTCCACCGTTGGATGAAGACGAAGGCCCCAGATTGAAGATCAGTCGTCCGATCCCCCAGCGCTCAGACCGTCAGATCACCTTTGTTGATCTAATCCTCGCCGTGGATCGTGAAGCGTCATCGGCTCACGTGGAGGCGCCACGTGGATTAGTGGACGAAGTTCAGCCGTAGGATGAAGCGCCTGTTGGGGTAAATTTCAGACATAACCCCCCGCCTTTTTGTATTTATAGTTTAATGCCAAAAATAAAATGCCACGTTGTAAATAAATTGTATTATTTGCAGTACGCCCCCTGGAGTTTTTATATTTGCATATTAGTCCCTCCGCGCCTCACGTGTAGTCCCACGTGAGGTGCGTGACTTTTGCACTTTAACCCTGGCGGGTTTTATTAATTGTAAAATGGCCCCGAAAATAAAGTTAAATGTTTATTTTTGCTGCGATTTTTGCAATGAGGTCCCTGAGTTTATTTTTATTCGCAAAAATGCCCCTGCTAGGCCATATATTTTTTTGTATGCTTTGTCCATTTATTTATGCCTCATATTAACTTGAAAAATTTTGCAAAAATGGATATAAGCTCCTGTTAGATTGATCTTGCACGCTATATTTTTAGTTTTTAATTTTGTTGCATTTTTGCATTTATTAAAAATAAAAAAACATGCCTTTTATTTACTGTCTAACTTATAAAATTCCAAAAAATAGTAAAACACCTCTAAAAATTCCAAAAAAATTACCTACTGCCTATTTTAACTTATTTTAGTTTCAATCCAAAAATCACTAAAAATCTCAAAAGAAAAACCTTACAAATTCATAAATACTCAAAAACTTCTAATAAATATAAAAAATTCTAGAAAACCCAAAAAAATGTATACTCAATTTCTGTAGGTTCTATATTTCATCCTCTTTCTTTTAAATATAGTTGGGAAAAATTTTGTGGCTGTTTTGTATTTTTAATTTCCATTTTATCCCCAGCCAGTAGCTTAATCCCTGTTTTCCCTTATTTTGCTATTTAAAAATACCAAAAATATGTTGAAAAATGCCCAAAAATCACAAAAACAGTAAAAAATTATGAAAATACCAAAAAGATTGTATTTCTATATTTTTGAGTGTTTTTACATATTTTATAAATATTGTATCACTCTTCTCACCCCTTTATATATATATATTCCCATATTGAAAAAGAAAATTAAAAAAATATGTATATCTACCTATATATATGGATATACATAATTATTAATATATAAAATTCTAAAATTAAATTAAAAAAATAAATATTTTATCTATATATACATACATCTAATGTTTGTATTATATGCTATATACCTACCCTCTATGGGTATATATATCTTTATATATTTATATTCTATAATTTGTATATATATATATTATATAACTATATTATATAAAAAAATTATAATATAAAAAAATAAATAAACATAAAACCCACAAAAATAGAACTCACACAAGGATGACTCTGTGGTACATGCACATCTTAGGCTATTGCACTTTTGTATTGCTCTCTGTGGTTCGACCTCTACATGCTTGTTCACTATGCATTTTGTGGTAGAGTAATAAATATTAATTCACATTTTTGGACTTAATTCATTCATTCTTTTATTGTGGGTTAATTGCTGATTAACTCGGGTGTTCTGCGAGCGGTCGCTTCAGCGACACTTTATATATATCATTTCTTATGACCCTCGCGAAATATCGTGTTATCAACATGTATGTGTATAGTTATTATACCTATGTTTTGTGTATACAAGTATTTTTATTTTGAGTTTTCTTTGCATTTTTATTCTGATTTTAATGTACATAATTATTATAAAGAATATTTACAAAATTATAAAAATATAAAAATACAAAAATAATAAATAAATAATAAATTGAATATTTTAGTCTGTACCAGTATACAATGAGGGTCCAAAACTCAACTTTCAAACCGTAGCTCCGCCAAATGCAAAACCACCGCCATTAAATAGATTATTTTATTCTATATAAATTAAAGGTGAGTTTGCTGCATTTGGAGTTTTCATTTGTGAGATACAGGTCTGGGAAGTTGGGATTCTGGATTTTTATTCAGACCATAACTTTTTATCTGTACATTATTTTTCAGTGAAATCAATTTTGTATTTTTCTTTGTTTAATTATCTACAACTTTCATGTACAAAGTTTCTTTATTTGATGTATAAAAAGTAGAACCAGAAATAGGTCCCAAAATGAATAAAGAAATGAATAAGAATAAAGGTATTTTTATTGTATTTAGGCCCTTATCTCCCCCTACTTTATTCCTTGTCGACCTATTCACCGAGATGCCTTGGTCTCGGGGTTTCGGGTCATAAAATATTTACAATATTTTATTCTTTTTCTTTTCTTTTCTTTATTCTATAATTTTGGCTTTAAAAACCGCATTTTATACACATTACACATTGATACATAGACGCTAAAATGCCTAATTTAAGCCTATTTACACGCATTTACTAGAGTTTTTAAGGCCAAAATGATAGAATAAAGATGATGAAATGTAGATTCATCAGGGGTGGGGTGGTTTTATTGGGAGGAGGGAGACGTAACGGTCAGAGGGGAAGGATGTCGACCATCGTAATGGCTAGAGGAGGCGAGGGCGGCGTTGGCCGTTCACGCGGGGTGGGGGGGGGGGTAACGGTTGGAGGGAGATGACAGGGGTCACGTGCTAGGGACGTGACCCAGGGGCGGCTGAAGAGAGAGATAGGTGGGGGTACCATGTGGCAAGCCCTGGAGCTGCCACGTGGCGCCCCAAAAAAATTTCAAAATTTAAGGATAAAGAAAAGTAGAAAAGAAATAGAAGGAGACCTTGGATCGAAAAATTTCCTTCACGAAAGTTGTTCGTCTCGACGAGATCTACAACTTTCATGAAGGATCCGGGAGCAAAAGAGGTCACCTGTGCGAAGCGGTATTTTTTATGGTTCTCCACGTGTATAGAAAACTGGATTTTTGGGATTTTGTATTTTTTTGGTGGTTTTAGAGAGGATAAAAATTATAGAAAAATACGATAAAATACAAGAAAATTAATTACACACTAATCTATTTTTTTGTATTTTTTATTAAATACGAGAATAGGAAAATAAAATAAAAATAAGAAACGCACAATTTTTGCACAGACCGACAACAGACACTTAGACTCAGTTAGTTTCTTTGATTTCAGTTATAATCTAGATTTGGATTCTTGTGTCGCTTAATAAAACTTTTATCAAAGAACACGAATGAAAGGGAAATAAAATTAAAAGGGTTAATTATGAACATAGAAACTCAAGTCAAAAATAACAAAAAGTCAAAATACGCAAAAGAGGCCCAAAACCCAACTTTCACATATGAGCTCCGAATTTTACGAAATTGATCTTGTTTTGAAGGTATTTGAAAATGGAGTGCTTTAAAAGTGAGTAGACCAAAATTGGACACTGTAAAAGAGAGAGATGCTCATTTTAGTCTGCAGATGTGAAATTAGACTTCGGGATTATTTGACACCTATTGAAGTTAGTAAATTTTTTGTATTTTTTATTTAATAAGATTAGTAATATCTACACAATGGAGGTGGTTTGGGGTCAATCTGAATTAGGATGAATTAACTAAAAATAAGAGAAGTTAGCGGCTTTTTGAGCAAATCTACACTTGGTATTTTTAATGCAATTATGCATGATGAAATGTATGAATGCTAATGATGCTCTGTTAATGATTAAATGCATGTGAATTTTAGGAAATCGAGCCTAATTGACAAATTTTAGCATGCTGAATACGAGATTCATCATACCCCTATACTTAGACCATGCTCGTCCTCGAGCATGAATGAATGATTTAATTGAATATATCCCTGACTGTGCAAGTGAATTTTCAAGGCTTAATTCATAGAAGACCCTTAATTTGAGTGATCCTAAAATTCTGGGCTCAACCCAACTTTAATCAAAAGGAATCCAACTTCTCTAATTTTCAGACTCTCTGTTCGTACATATAATATAAAGATATGATTTTTAGTGTACTGCATTCATTAGAGTCAAGTGTAGACATCACCCAAAGTTCTAATCCAAGAGACTCTCCTCTAGACCTAATCCTCAACACTAGGGAATAAGTTTATTCTTGCTCAGTCAACCGTCTCATTAGTTTGTCAGACTTGAAAGTGTAGATGGACGGTCAGATGATGGAGGGCATAGAATTGTGTCTGATTTTCTCTCCCTTACATTGGAACAAGGTGCCTCTCGAGTGCCTTATTACTCAACACAAGTATATTTTTATTTTGTTGATCAATGTGTCCGTCAAGAGAATTTGGAGTCGTCTGCACTTGTTTTTCTAGGAGTACACTGGGGTGTGTCTCTTTTGAGTATCTAAGATACCTTCGACACCCAGACTTGTATCGTTTACGATGAAGAGCCATTTTTATGGTGTTAGCCCGACTCCTTGGTCCTACAACGCTTGATCCAAGTGGACACTTTGAAAATGTTTGGGAGCGCTCGCCATTGGTCGAAGCTCATTTTGACTTTGGATGATAGAGCTTTTCTTTGACATTTCTTTTTCTTTTATTTTGTTGGCTAGCTCCACTACTTTTACCAAAAGCTGGCGCACACTGATCAACAATTTTCATTAAGTTTCAACACACCCTGACACTTAGGTCAATATCAAAAAAATAGCATATGAACTTGTTCACATACTGGCTAAGTTTTTGCTGACACTCAGGTTTTCTTCATTAACTTTATCCCATCCTCGAATATCATTAAATCGGGTCTAAACTCAAATCTCTAGTCCCAATTCCTCAAGTGATAACTCAACTCATCTCATCAATCATGCAGTTGTAAAAGTGACTGTGCTGATCATATTCTTTTTAAAGGTAGAGATGAAGAGTGTAATATAGCGCTCAAATCTTTCAAACTAGGGAAGTGTGGATTATTAAGTTCTAAAAACCCTAATGACTAAGGCATGCTAACTCAGAATCTCAAGATCTCAGAAATCAAGTGTCCTAAAAAATCCTCAAGCCTTGAATGATAGTGAATGTGTCGGGAATATATCAACCAGGGAATGCATGGAATGCTTGATGAAATGCAAGACCATGATTGAATTTTTTTTATGCAAAAAGTTTTTTTTGGGTTTTTTTGTTTTTGTTTTTGAAAAACAGGTATTACACACACTACTTGTACCCATCCTCGATGTTAGATGAAGACAATTAAAGTACGAGATATGGATAAAGTAGATAGAATATATACAAACACACCCCCTATACTTAGCTTGTGCTATGTCCCCATGGCACAAAGTGAAATGTAGACATAGCTCGTACTAAGTATAGATGGGTCAAAAACAAAATAAGAGAAGTGATGTATAAACAATGGTACCGATCCCCCTATACTTAGGCTCGGGTTAGCCTAAGTATAATCGGATAAATACAGATGGGGAACCGGGTATATTTGCGGATGTACAAGATCAAGGAGGTTTGCAATGGACCTTCTTGCGGGAGTGTGGGGGAGATAGTATGGAGATGTGGAGGGCGATGAAGAGAGGGCCGATGAAGAAGACCAGCCATCGTCGGAGTCGTCCTCAGGAGAATAGTAGTCGTCTGCAGAGGATCTCCAACTTTTATCGATCAGAGGTAAGTGCCCTTGGATCAGAGCTGTACCTATTGTACTTATCTGATGAACCACATCAGGATCGGACGAGGACTCTTCAGAAATCACCTGGTGTCTAAGGTTAAAGGTGACTTTCTTGGTCGGTTTGTTTCCTTGGGAAGTATTGGGAGGAAGTTGGACAGTCTTCATCTTCCTGTCTTGAGTAACCGATGTGGCATTCGTGAGTTCCTCATCAGATGAATCCCCGTAAAAGTCGACCAATTCTTAAAGGGTCATGCGTTGCTTCGGTCGAGAGAGATTGTTCCTGGTGATTTTGTGGTTTATGGATGGGGGTGTTGATGTCAATTCCGGATGATCGTGAATTTTGGTGACCTCGGATGTTTCCGAAGTCAGTTCCTTATATGGTTCAAGTTCTCATGAAGAACTGCCGACTCAAAGATTGGACCACTCAAATAATCGTGGTGATCTTCAATAATATGGTCCAATTCTTTATAAGCTCCAAAATCTTGATTTTTCCTAGGAGCAGTGATAGGATGGTGAGAATCTGAAGTTTGTCCAACAGTCAGTCTTTTAGGTGACTCTCCTAGGGTTTGTATCAGTGTGTCATGCGGAGATGTCTGATAATGTGAAATATTTATCTCCTGATCATAACTTTTTTTGACGCTCTATCTCCTGACCATAACTTTTTTTAGGTGATCTCCTGATCATAACTGTCGGTTTCAAGTTGGTTTTCCTCAGAGCATGTTGTGTCATTGGGGGTTTGTTCATTGTGGTATGAGTTCAGGTCTGACCATAATATTTATCTCCTGATCATAACTTTTTTTAGGTGATCTCATGATCATAACTGTCGGTTTCAAGTTGGTTTTCCTCAGAGCATGTTGTGTCATTGGGGGTTTGTTCATTGTGGTCTGAGTTTGGGAACTGGATTTCCTGAGTCTTACAATCGATGATTGCCTTAGCGGAGTCTAAGAACGGCTTTCCTAAAATGATGGGAGACTCAGACAACCTTCCGGGGTGTTCAATGTCAAGGACAATAAAGTCCACTTTATGTTCTTTACCTCGGGAATTTACGACGATGGAAACGATCCCCCGCGGTCTTTTGGTAGGTCGATTGGGTAATTGAACGATCACCCTAGTCTTTTTAAGTTGTCCGAGTTTGAGTTGGTCAAAGACGGACTTGGGGAGGATGTTTAATGTGAAGTCATCGTCTAACCGAACATGAGTGAATGTAGAATCCTCAATTTCACATGTGATCCGAGTCAACCGCTTGACATTGCGACTCTTGATTTTATGATTCATCACCAAAGAACTAGCCATAGATATGACATGATATTCAGTCCTGGATCATTTCTTGCCCGTCTTTTTGGGGTTCAGTCGACTCTTCACAAATCTCTTAAGATCGGACACGTATTTTATGGCTTTGATCAATGGAAGCTCTAAGATCAGACTCTTGCAAAATGCTTCCATTTCAGAATTGTCCAATTTTTTTGAATTTTCAATTTTTTCAATTTTTTAGTATTTTCTATGATATGGTCAGTAGGGGGGTCAGAGGTCAGTGGTCGTGTCTGATTGTGAGTCACATGATAATCCAGTGGTTCGCATGGTGGTGGCCTCACTTCTTCTGAATTCTGCATGGACTGGATGAGATCATATATTCTCTCAGTTAAAGTGTCTACTCTATTATTAATCCGAGCAATCTCATTCTCAAACATCTCATGACTAGTGATTGAATAATTATTCTCCACGTGTCATGCTTTTGGTATGTAACCTCGAGTAGAGTATTGATTGTTCATCATCATTATGGTCTGGTCATGAGTTATATTTCCTTGACTTTGATTTTCTTGTGGATTGTCGAAGGAAAATTAATTGTACTAAAGAGGATGGTCATCCTGAGTAGGGGATGGTTTAAGAGGCTGTGAGATCATAGTAACCGGAAATCGTATTGTACTGTCAATATCGGTCACTCTATTGTTCATCCTCAATTCTGGTCTCTCTCTCATGTTCATAAGATTGTCAGAATGTGAGAGAAATTTATTACAAGAAGAAGAAGTGTGGTCATAGGGTGGGATGTATGGGCGAGAAGAGAATGATGGCTGAGGGGAACTTGATTTGAAGATCAGGTTCCCTTGAGAAGAAGGATATCGGGACATGGTCGTGGAGATTGGGAAAGAAGACCACTGTGCTGACATCTTCTCAAGAGGAATGGAATGATTAGCAAACCACGATTTGCTTGCGATTGCAAGGTCTTTGACGCACACAAATCAAACACAAAACAAACACATTGGTTCACTCACTCAATACTGGTGAAGGCACGTTAGGGTTCGGCCGCTTATCTTTTCAGTTTTAATTTAATGACAAAACAATCTTGAAAATTAAGCGGAGCTGTTAGGTGCCGAAATATTTCACAAAGACTGTCCCGAGTTCATACAACTAGTTGCACCTACTTTCAGCCAATATAGGTGTAAGTACAGACCGTTTAAACGACTACCCGTGTTACTTGAGGACGGAGCCTTCCGCGGTGTCCTCTAAACCACCTACTCTGCTAAGGGAAGTTGGACCGTAAACGGCTACCCGAGACCCTCACTGAAAGGTAGCTAATTATTTTTAAGGGATTTTATCACTTGTGCCCCTCCGAGATCTTGCAATATCAGTTATACCCCTATCTTTTTGGTAATATCAGTTGTGCCCCTCGAAAGTTTGGCCGTTAGCAAATGTGCCCCTCCGTAACATCTCCGTTAATGGGAATCTTCTAACCGTGGTTAGACATGACTCAAGTGTGCTAACTCAGTTGATTCTCGAGGAAAACATGTAGGCGGGAAAATAGAAGTTGCCACGTGTCCTAACCCCACGCAAGTGGCGGGAGTAGAGGACTAGACGAAGCGTTTTCCCCCCAAATTCCGCATGCCTTCGGCTGCTTTCGTCTCCCTCGCAGAGAACGTCAACTTTTCTCTCCAGTTTTCTTCCGCATCACGCTGAGGAGCTCCGCAAGCCGATCAAGTCCTCGGGGGTGGGGTTCTTCATATTGACGGCTGTAATCGAGTGGGGAGCTTCTCCATTGAGTCTCCAGGTTAGTTAGGGTTTGGAGTTTTTCGTATTGACGACGTTAATCGAGTAGGGAGCTTCTTATTGCAACCGTGTTGATGACGTTATTAGGGTTTGGGGTTTACCGTATTGATGTATTTTAGGGTTTTTCGATTGAATGTTTTTTGTTTTTTGATCATACATGTTTGGGATTGATTGGGAGCACATATTCTCGAAATGAAGTGATAGGCATATAGATGGTGCACCATTTCGTTTTTTGATGATCTTGAATGTAGGATGGTTTGGTACAATGGAGAAGAAGGTGTGCTGACGGTCCGTGTGAGACACAGCGGGCGCTTTAAGGACACCAAGGGATGTCGGGGTGAAAAATATGTGGACTTCGTGGAGGACGTCATTGGAATCGACCCTGATTTCACTTGCTGGTTTGACCTGATCGAGACGATATCGAAGATCGTTCCTTGGAGCAGTTCTTCTGCCCTTTCAATGAGCTACAAGGACCCAAAGTCGAGAGCAAGCCGTTTCCTTGAGCTCTCAAATGAAGCAGAAATGATGACTATGTTCAATGGCCACATGGATGGAAGAGATGTGGAAATCATTGCCGGGTTCATCGACATCGATGCTCTCTCGCATTTTGAAGCTGAGAAGGCAGGGAAAGCAAATAAGAGCAAATTAGACTTCCAAGGACAAGCATCCAATGCAGCAGCAGAAAAGGTTGGTTTGTCTGATCTCTCCGACGATTTCTTCGATGCTCTCTGGGGAGGAGGTTATATGGATGGGGCAGGGGGTGATAGGGGGGAGAAGGAGGTGATTTTGAGGGGGGAAGCACTGGGGTGCATACTATGGAAGATCTGGGGCAGGAAGAAGTTGCTGGTGGAAGACAAGTCGATGCAGAAACACCAAAGACACCTAGAATGCTTCGCAAAGCAGTGGTGTCAAGGACGCCGAGGTCTGGAAGACGTAAGGCACAAAGAGTAGAAACACCAAAAAAAATGTTGTACAATCGGGCCAAGGGGAGTCAGCACAAGATAGAGATGACACGCCAAGGTCAGGAAGACGTAAGGCACGAAGAGAAGAAACACCAAAAAGAAATGTTGCGCAATCGGGTCAAGGGAAGTCAGCACAAGATAGAGATGACATGCCAAGGTCATGAAGACGTAAGGCACGAAGAGAAGAAACACCAAAAAGAAATGTTGCGCAATCGGGTCAAGGGAAGTCAGCACAAGATAGAGATGACACGCCAAGGTCGGGAAGACGTAAGGCACGAAGAGAAGAAACACCAAAAAGAAATGTTGTGCAATCGGGTCAAGGGAAGTCAGCACAAGATAGAGATGACCGGGAAGACGTAAGGCACGAAGAGAAGAAACACCAAAAAGAAATGTTGCGCAATCGGGAATTGGGAAGTCACAGCAGACCCCTCAAGCTGCTGCAGCTCAGATAAGAAAATCCACTAGAGCAGGTACAAAGAAGAGAAGGCGGTGCTTGGAAGAGGAATTTCACGCAGACCCTGGATTTGAACATATCTTCAGTGTTGACGATGATTCGGATGACGAATGGATCGCCAGTTCAACCGAGGCTACTTCTGAGAGTACAAATGCGAGTTTTGATAGTGACGATGCCTTCGACTTAGAGATCGAAGACATACAGGAGTACGAGGGTCCAAATGTCGAAGTGGATAACCATGACTTCAAAGTGGGCAGTGATTTCAATGATCATGCTGCCTTTCGCTTTCAACTTGCTGCATACTGCCTTAGGAACGATTTCAAAGTGAAGTTTCTGAAGTCTGATCCTACAAGAATTACCGCAAGATGCACCAGTGATGGATGCGTTTGGCGTATCCATGCTTCTAGGCTTGCTGGAGGAGCCACATTCCGCATCAAGACCCTGTCGAGTATTCATACTTGCAATAGTATAAACAGAGTAGATACGGGCATGGCCAAGCAAAGATGGATTGCCAAATTTTGTGAGAAGTGGTTGAGGGAAAATCCCACGTTGTCCGTGAAGGATATTTCAGATAGATTGTGGGAGGAATTCACTGTGAGAATTCCCTATCTTAGAGTGTATAGGGGAAGGAACATTGCTCTCGACTCGATCTTTGGGAAGGTTGAGCTTACCTACCCTAAGGTGCCTAGTTTGGTATACGAATTAAAATCGAGGAACCCAGGATCTGTGATTGATTATGTCACGGAGAAGGATGATGCATTTTTACGAATCTTCATTTGCTTCAAGGCATCCATTGATGGGTTTAAAAATGGTTGTAGGCCTTTCCTTGGCTTTGATGGTTGTCATTTGAAAGGGAAATACCTTGGGACCTTGTTGGCAGCAACTGCTCTTGATGGAACGAATGGACTCTTTCCCGTGGCCTTCTGCATATGTGAGGATGAGTCCATTGATTCATGGACTTATTTCATGGACAAGTTGCACACAACGCTCGGGTTTGAATGTGGCAGAGGTTTGGCAATAATATCTGATGCACAAAAAGGGCTCGAAGGGGCAATGACGAAAATTTTCCCCGAAGCTGAGCATAGGGCATGCATGAGGCATGTCTACAAGAACTTTAAAAAGGTTTTTCCAGGAGAAGATTTGGAGAAACTTGTTTGGTCGGCTGCACGGGCCTATGAAAGGAGGCATTATCTTCATAACATGAATGAGATTCAAAAGTTATCAACAAAAGCATTCGAATATTTAGAGAGTCTATCACAGACATGGAGCCGACACCAATTCCGTGAAGCCGCACAGTGTGCTTATGTAACCAACAACTTGAGTGAAAGCTTCAATGCTTGGATCTCAAAGGCTAGACATCTTCCACTTTGTGAGCTTGTGGACTGGATTCGTCAGAAAATTATGACAATGATGGACACGCGAAGATGTAGAGCAGCACATCTAAATGGTGATTTTGTCCCGCTAGCATCAGAATATGTAATGGGGATTTCAAGAGATTTGCAGGGCTTCATTGTGAGACGATCGAGTGACCAAAATGCAGAAGTGGAGACGCCTTATGGGCGTTATGTGATTGACATAGTGGCAAAAAAATGTACATGCAATCGATGGCAGATATCTGGCCTCCCTTGTAGGCACGCAACTGCTGTTCTCAGCAGCATTCGAGGTGTTAGGTGGGAGTATTACATCTCCCATTATTATACCTTGCAAACATACAGGAAGTGCTATGAGTTTGGCATAGCACCATTACCCGACAAGGATTTTTGGGCAGTAGTTAAGCTTCCATATGTTGTGGGTGCACCTCGTACGAAAAGGCCTCCAGGGAGACCCAAAAAGAATCGAATTCGATCCAAGGATGAGGTGGTTAAGAAACCTAGAGTTCGTCATAATTGTGCACGTTGTGGAGGCTACGGGCATCACAAGAACACCTGCAAGGAGCCAATTAATCGTCCACCAACAGTGCAGCCATCCGAGAAGCAACAAGATACACAAACCTCCAACGATGCAATTGCCATGGCAAGCAGAAGGTTAAAATTCGAACATGTCTATTTCCTATTTAAACTGTCATTACAAACAAATTCCAACACTTCTAACATCCTTTACTTGGTACTTTGTAGTGGAACTGCATCAACAAAGCGGCCGGTGGCTAGACCAACAAAACGTCGCCAAGAAGATCGCATGCCAAGGCGTCGTGCTCGTCCAAGCCAATCGCTTGATCCTGCATCAGATGGTCCTCATTGCACACTTGAGTAAGGTATTCATGATATTTAATTCCTTCTTTCCTTCAATTTCATCTTATATTATTGCTGTGAATGACCCCTGCTTTTTTGTGTTAATTTATAGGAACCTTGGAAGTCTTGGAGTTTTTTGATGTGAAGCACGGGCATATTGCTGCGTAATCGATGATTGCGTTCACAGATCTTTGGATAGTGATACAGTGATACACTGATACGTTTTGAATAGTGATACAGTGACTTTTTGGAGAGCTCTAAACTTATGATCCAGTGATGATACAATGACTTTTTGATGTAGTGATACTCATTTCTGTAGTATTTACCAAACTCTTTGATGTCTGTAGTATAGTGACTTTACTGTCTGGCTTGTAGTTAAGAACAACTTTACCACTACATTTTGTAATATTATGTCTTTGGAGCTATGTTTTGCTATGTTCTACTATTTCGTGTGTAACAAACACAACACAAGGCTATGTTTTCCAGTAGAACACATACACAACCAATAGAGGTATGCAACCAAACTCAGCTATCTTTATTCATATAAAGAAATGTAGCTGCAACAAGACACAAAGACATCAGTATCAGCTTCAATATAAAAATTATCTCCTTTAATTGCTTATCTACTGCCACAATTCTACTAGATATTAATGCTAACATCTGATCTGTGCTTGGTGACTGATCCATGTGTGCAGCTTCCATCCACTGAAAAAAGTTGCACATCTTGTGCTGGCATGTGTAGAACTTCAACCCTCTACTCCAAGGTTTTCCTGATGTCTTTACCACTGCTGGATTGTCACAATGACACCTTACTTGGGCTCTAGAATCACCACAATATGATGTCGAACTTCGCGAAGCGGACGCCATCGAGTTGCAATGCATATGTTACCTGTTGGAGGGAGCTTCAACTGTGAATAGAATCATGAATTGTAACAACTATGTAAACAAATACCTGACAGAATTTATGTAAACTTCCTTCTCGAAAAATTTCATGAAAGCAAGCTTTCGGATTTCTCCTTTCCTTCAATGTGAGGAACTGCCAAGGGTTTTGGTGCTCTTAAATAGACCCTTCTCTTCCAACGGTCAACTGACTTCATTTGCAATTAATTAATACCAACCAACTGCCCAACAAACCCTATTAATATATGCATACAACGGTCTCCTGCCCTCTTGTTGTCAGTGGGCCAATGTCACATCAAACTGCAATAAACGTCCGTTTGGGAGAGAGAGAAACGGCAACTAACCTCAGGGGCACAATTGATATTACACCCAAGTTTACAGGGGCACAACTGATATTACCAAAAAGATAGGGGTATAACTGATATTGCAAGATCTTGGAGGGGCACAAGTGATAAAATCCCTATTTTTAAAATCAGTAGTCTGAATGAAGTATTTCAGTTTTTGGCTCTGTCCTAAGGTGTGCGATCTTGTCTTTACAAACAATGAGTGGATTTCTCTCCACCAAACATAGGTTAATTTAAGTCAATTTTATTTACAGTCACCTTGATTAGTAGTCCCGTTTTTAAAATTGAGGTTATCACTGAAGTTTATGTGAGCACAGAAATTCACGCCTAACGAGCAGTCTCAATTCCGTTAATTCCTAAGTTGTAAAACTCGAGAAAGGAGAATCGGAAAAGCCAATGCAAATGTAAATCAACGATACATGCTTAAGAGAAAGACTTACAGTGTATCCTCGCGTTCTTCATGCGGGATGCAGTACAAGGAATTAAAATTTACACTAAATGATATGCACAGATGAAAAACGCTCTAAGCATATAGTTCTATTATCGGGAAGAATTGATTTCAATTTTTGGCTAATGTTGAACGATCTACGGTACGTATAGTTAGTGAAAGTGTAGCCTAAGAATTACGAGCACAATCAATGATAAAGAAACAATCTTATATGTGCCTAAGTCCTACGCCACTCAAGCCGGGTCCCAACCACACAGAAGGGGTTGAAATAGACCCGACACACCACAGAAATGTTCAGTCTGACTTATTACAAGGGTTCAAAGAGAGGGACCCTGAGAATAATGCGGGAACTAAATCTAGATTAAACTCTCTCTCACAAAAAATTAAATGCAATTCTTCGTCCTTGCAGATCCTTGATTAGATCCCAGAATTTTGCTCCTGGTAGTCTGCAATGAGAGATTTTGTGGTTAGTATCAGAAGAAGAAAAAAATGCAAAAGGGAAAAAATGCAAAAAGGAAAAAAATGACACAAAAACTAATCTCACAAAATTTAATTACAAAAATGATTTAAAACCCTAAAAATGCACCGTTCCCCGGCAATGGAGCCATATGATAAGCGCGAAATCCGCTTCTTTAATAATGATGAATTGTAGTATAGGAGGCGAATTTCGGTCGATCAAAATACCACAATTTTTGAATGTTGTGGAATATTTTTACTTGGCAAGTCTACCAAGGTCAAACACAGGGAACGAAGTTTCTTAGTTGCGTGGTTTTAAATTAAATTTAATAATTAATAAATGTTCGATTAATTTCTGTGTTGAAACATATAAAATGCAATGATGAAGATGCGATGCAAAGAAAATAAACAAAGACGAATGTGCTAAGGATCTGTGAATTAAAACGTGTTAAATCCTCTAATAATGTGATCAATAATCTCACAAAATTAATCACAAATCAAAATGGATCAAACTTGACTCAATGCTTCAAGTTAATAAAATGATACACAGAATAATGAAGCAAAGTATCCAGCCTCTATGATTCAATTCCTCAAAATAGTCGACAATAATCTTAGAGGAATGACTGTAAATTAATTTTAGATTTGAGAATAATCAGCAATGGTTCAATCAGAGTAAAATCATTATCCGAATTCCTGCAAAAAATATCATTGATTCCTCAAGCATGAATATGTCAAAAATAGCCTGCAAGACTCAACAGAGATCCTCAAATAATCAATATCAATAAACGACCTCAGATCTGTCCATAAACCATGCTAAGTGGTAGAGCATGAAAAGAGCTTCAAAATGACATATTATATGCTCAAAACGGAGTTCGTATGAAAACGATATGCTAAAATGAAATTACAGGGACTAAAATGTAAATAAATAAAGTTTCTCTCTCAAAAAGGTCCCTGAAGGGGCTTATTTGTAATTTACAAAAGTCAGAGGGGCCTTTCTGTAATTTACCCCTAGCGAGGGTATATTTGCAAATTCTGAAAATACCAGGGGCCTTGATGCAATTTTCACCAAGCGCACGTGCTTAAAATGCCAGGGGCCTTGATGCAATTTTCACCAAGCACACGTGCGTCGCACGTGCACCAGGAGGCTCGGAGACGGGGCAAAGGCTCGGGTGGCCTGGAGCTGAGGCTCGGACGACGAACCAGGGGCTCGGACTCCGAACTAGAGGCTCGGACCACGAGGCTGAGGCTTGGATGGCGGGGCTGAGGCTCGGGCGACAAGGCTTAGGCTCGGACGCCCGAGCCTACGTGGCAGGCTGACGGTGGTTCGGGCGACCCGAGCCTCGCGGCTGGGACCGAGGCTCGGGATGGACGTGTGTCGGTGCTGGGGCCGTTGGATCAAGGGCTTCCTGCCCGATCCAACGGCTGATGGAGGGCGGAGGGCTGAGGGCGGAACCCCCGGTGGCGAGGGCGAGGCGGCGCTCGAGGCGGGGAAGCGGTGCCGCCGCACAGGCGGAGGCGGCGAGTGGAGCAGCGGAGTGGTCGGCGAGGGCTCGGCCGACACACGGCCGATCAGCTGGACGCGGGCGGTGCCTCCGTGCGGAGGCGGAGGGCATGGGCGGCCGGAGCTGGAGCAGCCCGCGTCGAGCACGTCGCCCGAGGAGCGGTGCTTGTGGTCGGCGGTGAAGTACGGAGGAGCGTTGATATCGAGGGAGATGGACGCCGGGTGGACTCTCCTGGGTTTGGAGGAGCAGAAGCTCGCTCCCGATCTTCGCTTTAGCCGCGATGAGGTCGCGGAGAAGCTCAACCCGCTCGCCGAAGCAAGGTGGCAGCAGAGGTCGTGGTTTCCTCTGGATCACGCCGTCCGGGGGCCGCTGTCACCGACCTGCAAGGGAGATTTGGCAGATGGTAGCGGTGGTGGGGGGCAGGGCGGTTTTATAGGTAGGAGGGAGACGTAATGGTCGGAGGGGAAGGAGGTCGACCGTCGTAACGACCGGAGGAGGCGAGGGCGGCGGCGGCGTTGGCTGTTCGTGCGGGGTGGGCGGGCGGTAACAGCTGGAGGGAGATGACAGGGGTCACGTGCTAGGCACGTGACCCAGGGGCAGCTGGTGAGAGAGATAGGTGGGGGTGCCACGTGGCAAGCCCAGGAGCTGCCACGTGGCGCCCAAAAAAATTTCAAAAATTAAGGATAAAGAAAAATAGAAAAGAAATAGAATGAGACCTCGGATTGAATAAATTTCCTTCACGAAAGTTGTTCGTCTCGACGAGATCTACAACTTTAATGAATGATCCGGGAGCAAAAGAGGTTGTGCAAAGTGGTATTTTTGATGTTTCTCCATGTGTATAGAAAACCAGGTTTTTGGGATTTTGTATTTTTTTGGTGGTTTTAGAGAGGATAAAAATTATAGAAAAAATACGACAAAATACAAGAAAATTAATTACACACTAATCTATTTTTTTGGATTTTTAATAAATACGAAAATAGGAAAATAAAATAAAAGTAAGAAACGCACAATTTTTGCACAGACCGACAACGGACACTTAGACTCAGTCAGTTTCTTTGATTTCAGTTTTAATCTAGATTTGGATTCTTGTGTCGCTTAATAAAACTTTTGTCAAAAAACACGAATGAAGGAGAAATAAAATTAAAAGGGTTAATTATGAACATAGAAACTCAGGTCAAAAATAGCAAAAAGTCAAAATGCGCAAAAGAGGCCCAAAACCCAACTTTCACATATGAGCTCCGAATTTTACGAAATTAGTCTTGTTTTGAAGGTATTTGAAATGAAGTACTTTAAAAGTGGGTAGACCAAAATCGGACACTGTTTGAGAGAGATATACTCATTTTAGTCTGTCAGATGTGAAATCAAACTTTGGGATTATTTGACACTTATTGGAGTTAGTAATTTTTTTGTATTTTTTATTTAATAAGATTATTAATATCTACACAATGGAGGTGGTTTGGGGTCAATCGGAGTTAGGATGAATTAAATAAAAATAAGAGAAGTTAGCGACTTTTTGTGCTAATTTACACTTGGGATTTTTAATGCAATTATGCATGATGAAATGTATGATTGCTAATGATGCTCTGTTAATGATTAAATGCATGTGAATTTTAGGGAATCGAGCCTAATTGACCAATTTTAGCATGATGAATACGAGATTCATCAGCGAGTTATTTAGTGTATACAACAACCATCTTTTCTATTGAACTAACATGGAAAGTAGAAATGAAGCCCTTCTAAAGCATGTCTCTGATCTAATGACAATCTACCTTAATATGATTGGTTTGTTGACAATGAATAATGTTGCTTGATTACCACAGAAGAGTTGCATAGGAAGAGACACCTCAATTATTATGCTAATTAGGACCGACCTGACCCACATCATCTCATTGCTAATCTGAGCCATATCCTTGTATTCACATTCAACGCTTAATTTGGACACCATTGTTTGCTTCTTGCTTTTTCATGAGACAAGAGAGCTACCAATACAAAAACAATGGTTGATTTTCTGTCTTTAGGACAACCAACATAATCTACATATGCACATCCTTTTATGGTAAGGGATGTCCCCTTTCTAAGAAGCAATCTTGTACATGGTGTGGACTTCCAGTACTTGGAAAATCATTGTGACTGCATCCATGTGGGCATGTTATGGATACTCCATGATTTGGCTAACTTTGCTCACATTAAAGGGGATATATGGTTTGGTGATAACCACATGCAAAAGCTTCCCGACAAGTTCTCTGCACCTCCTTTGTAGACCTCTTACGTGTCATCATCACGGAATTTCATACTCTGAACCATAGGAATAGTGGCAGTCATGCATTCTATCATTCAGGTCTTTAGAAAAAGATCAATCATGTAATTTCTTTGACTCACAAGCCCTCTATGATTTCTAGCAAACTCTACACCAAGGAAGTATTGAAGCTTCCAAAGGTCCTTAGTGATAAACTACTTTCCAAGGAATGCTTTTATCTCATCAATGCCATGTATGTCATTCATGTAACAATGATATCATCAATGTACACCAAAACAACGACAATACCTCCCAGTATCATGTGTACGAATAGTGAATGATATGCAGTCGGTCTTGTAAAGAGTTGTTGCTCTATCAGATATGAGAGCTTCTGGAACCATGCTCTTGAGCTCTTCTTAAGGCCATAAATAGACTTATGGAGCTTGTATATATTTTGACAGTCCCCCTCAGAAATCCAAGTGGCTATTGCATGATTCATCATGCGGATCTCCATGTAGGATTGTGTTCTTTATATATGGTTAAACCAACGATCAATATCTGATAACTGCAATGGAGAGGAAAATCGAAAAGGTAGAGTGGCATGCCACAGGGGAGATGTCCTGATAGTCCATCCCATATGTCTCAGTGAATCCTGTTAGAAAATAGGAAGCGGAATCGGAAATAAAGATAAAGCAATAAGAACAAGAAGATTTTAATGTGGAACCCTACTCCATAAGGAGCGAGATGAAACCACGGGAGAAGCTCTCAAAGGGGCATATGCTTCATTGCTTTTTCTCATCTGATACAGGAGGGCTGGGGCTCCTTATATAGCCTCCACAGAGCCTCCAAGTCCCACCACTGTTAGATGTGGGACTAAACACTGGGAAGGGGTAAATGGATCCTAGAGAGATCCATTTGCCCTCCTACAACTCATATGGCGCACAACCAAATACTCCAACACTCCCCCTCAAGATGGAGCATGCAATGCTCAGCTTGGACAAACAGAAAGAAACTCAACTCACGCTACAGGACACTACGGACAATATCAACTCAACGCGCACAACTGTCGGCTGTTGTCGAGGACATTGCTTCTCATGCCTTGCAGGTGAGGAGGACGAACGGGCTGGAGTGTGAGTCTGTTGAATCTCCTTGTCGGAGAGCATGTGCTCTGAACTCTGCCTATCAGAGTCGCTGCAACTGGAAATGAGTCTCCTCGTCGGAGTACTCTGGCCTGCCACAACATGTGGACAACTGCTCCATCTCTGAAAAAGGGCCGAACTGAAAGAGGCCTGACGAGTCCGAAATCACGCGTGTAAAAGATTGTTTTTATCTTCGAGTATGAAAGTAAATGTGTCGTTCGTTGTAGGCGGCGATCGGAAACGGTAAAGAAATAACCACAATTTTTAATCAATTTTAATCAAGTGGTTTTTTATGTTTATTTTACTTGGGCAAGTCCCAAGGTCGATCACAAGGAGGCAAAGGAACAATCTAGAATTATGTCTATCCAATTTCGTGTTCGGTTTTCGATGCGGTTTTTTTGGAATTTTCAATGCAATAAAGGATGCACAATGCAAATTCGACCTATTTTAGGGACTAAAATGTAAACTTTGATCCAACAATGTCCGAAAAATACGAAACTTGCCCGAGATGATATGTATGATAAAATAAATGCACTGTAATTTTTTTGGAATTTTTGGAGGCAAAATGAATTTTTTATTAATTTTTAAATGCAAACAGATTGATTTACAATATTTAATTATAATAAATATTAAACCTATTTATTTTCAACATATAAAATTATCTATGATCTATCACTAGGTGATGGATCTCAGAAAAATCCTAGACCTCGAAAATGTGGGGTTGAATACCTATTAAAAATTAAATACTGAAATGTGCTAATGATTTTTACAGAGCAATTTATGCATGCAAATGCAAATCTTTTTAGGCACAATGTTAATAAAAAATAACTCTACAATATATGATTTTTGGGGAATTTTTAGAGCAACGGTTAATCACTTACAAAATTTAGAGCACAAATTGGGTAAACTTCGTAATTTTCCACAGAATAATTGATTCTTAATTAACCATTAATCCGAAAAATATCCACAGCATGTCCAGGTGTAGAGAATTAAATGATGAACATCATGCAATTTTTGGATTAATAAAATAATATAATGAAGAAGTTCAAAGTTACGGGGGAATGGATGGGTACAAATGCAATATAATAATTAAGAAGAAAATATGCAGACGGGGGCCTAAGTGCAAATACCAGTAAATAGTGGGGGTAATTCTGCAAAATGACCAATAGTCGCGTGCCAAGCACATGACTTTGGTTGGTGGGGCTGACGCGCAAATAGTTGAATTCCCGGAGGGGCTTGCAGCAAATTTTCTAGTGTCACGTGCGTAGCACGTGACCGTGGAATGTAGGAGTCGTTCCCCCTGCGCACGTGCCTCGCACGCGCGTGGGGGCCTCGAGCCTGCCGCCCGGTGGCTTCAGCGGCGAAAGGGGGCGAAGGGCCTACGGCGGTCCGGTGGAGATGTTGAGGATGACGTTTGTGATGAAGATGTCGGTGGCGGTGGCTGGCCGTTGGCGGTGATCGTTGTCGGAGGCAAAGACGGAGGTCGGAGAAGACGCATATGCGAGTGGCGGAGGATGACGTCGCGTTGGAGACAAAGGCGTCGATGGCAAAATCGATGGCGTAGTCGGAGCAGATGAACTATGAGGTCGTTGGTGATCGTCGTTGAAGGAGCGGAGGTTGAAGATGGTAACTGGGGATGTTGGTGTGGCTGAGCTCCGGTGGCTGTCGATGAGGATGGAGGTGGAGTCGATGTTGCGACGAGAAGCTCAGAGGCGGAGATGAACGTCGGTCGGTGGTGATGTTGATGACGATGACGGCGAAGCGGAGGAGAGGGATGTCGATGACGATGACGATAGCTCTACGGAATCAGAGCAAGGCAGCAAGGGCCGCGGAGGTGGCGCTGCATCGAGCCACGAAGGCTCGGATCTTGTCGACGGCGGGCCCTAGTGCTGTCACCATCGGGCTCTCCTGACTATCGGCGGATGAAGGGGTTAGGGTTGGCGATGGAGTTTAAATAGGAGAGAGAGCGAGGTCGGGCAGCCGGAGATCTCAGAGGGCTTGTTGGCGAGGCGGCGGTTGCGATGGCCGTTAGAGGCGCGGCGGTTGCAAGGCGGCAGCGGCCGTTGCGAGAGAAGCGGAGAGGCGGTTGCGGAGGTTACGGAGTGCGGCGTGAGGTTGGGGATGAGGGGAGGAAGGAGGAGATCTCTGGGCCTTCCGATCGACGATGATCGGATGGCCCAGATCTGAACATGTGGCGTTTAAGTGGGGAGGAGCGGGGCACGTACGGAGCATGTGCCTGGGAGGCACGTGTGACGCACGTGCGGGCGTTTATTATTTTTTTAATTTTTTTAATTAATTTTTTTATAAAAATGAATAAAAGAAAAGCCTAAAAACCACTGACATGTGGCGGCCTCTGGGACTGCCACGTGTCAGTTCCAGAAAAATCCGAAAATAGATCATTTGTAAAATCAAAAAGAAATAGCAAATGACCTCGGATCAAAAAAATTCCTTCACGAAAAATGCTCGTCTCGACGAGATCTACAACTTTCATGAAGACATCAAAGCCAAAATCGGTCAAAAGTAAAAAGTGAATTTTTGGGGTATCCCATTTACATAGAATACCTTGATTTTTGGTTTTCTAATTTTTTTGTCATTTTTAAACAAGATAAAAAACTAGAAAAATATAGAGAAATCAAATATGAATAAAAGACATCTAAATCTAATTTTTTTGGATTTTTATTGATAAAGAAAATATGTACATAAAATATCGGTCAAAAGCCGCGAAAATATACAATGTACAAAAGAGGCCCAAAACCCAACTTTCACATACGAGCTCCGATTCACTTGAACTTGCTCTTGTTTTGAAGGTAATTGAATGTAAATTAGTTCAAAAGTGAGTAGGATCAAATCGGACACTATATGGAGAAGATATGAGGCTTTTAGTCCGAAAATCCTGAAACTAGGGTTTGAGTTTTTGGTCCACTTACCTGGGTTAATTATTTTTTTATATTTTTTATTTATTCTTGTTAGTGATGTGTACATAGTGGAGGTGGTTTTGGGTTATGCGGTGTCAGCATGGAGGAGTTAAAAATATGAGAAGTTAGGCTATTTACAGGTCAACTGTGGCTTGGATTTTTGGCTTCTTATTTTATGCAGAAATTAATGCTAAAATGCAATTCTTATGAAATCATGCATGAATGCTAATTATACAGAATAAATGCTGAAATGATGTTGATTTTGAGGGATCTGAGCTTAAATAATTAGACTTATAGTGATGAATCCGAGATTCATCATCCCCTATACTTAAACCATGCTCGTCCCTGAGCAATAAAAGGAATGCCATGAAGTGAAATGAGATTGGTTTCCATACCAAGACCATGAACTGAAGGTGAAAGTGAAACTAAACTTGACCTTTGGATTAATAGTGTGGCGGAACTTCGGTGAGACTTAGAATTTTAAAATCAACATCCCTCAAGTTCTACACATCATTGTCACAGTTTCGGCTCAGAAGTCATCTTAGATCAATCCTCTTCCCAAAGTATACCCTATGAACATTGAATAACCAACTCATGTGTGTGAAGGTTTTTAGCTCTTCCCATTCAGAATGCTGGACTACCATGCTCCTCTCCTCTCCAGTAACTCGTCCTTGGGGAGTCAGGTATTTCCTTCTAAGGTCTGTCGCACCGTGTTCACAATCGAATGAGGGAGAAGATAGAAGAAAGAGAAAAGAACTGGAGGGTGGCCAATGTAGTCACCTCTCCTTGTGAAGATGGCCAGTGTAGCCGAGTCTCCACCAAGATCTGCAGGTTTTTTGAAGCTTGGACCTTTTTGGTCGGATTTTATTTGGTAGTTGCTTCTTTGTATTTGGAATTTTTGGTGGTTCTGCTTGGATCTTGTTGTGCCCCTACGGATATAGAATCTTTTTGTTCCGTACATTTTTTGGGGTCTTAGAGAAAATTGTGCCCAACCGTCCATCCCTTTTCCGAAGCTTTATTTCAACCCGTACTCCGATCTTTAGATTTCCACGCTACCAGAAAAGAGACTCACACAGTCTTCCAACATCCCGTCTGGGTTGAGCTAAGTGCATAGTGCGAGAGTGCGAATTAATTCCCTATTCCAGAGTTGTACCCAGAATGAAGAGACCAAGTTAGACACTAAGAGTCAAACGCTGTACATTGTCATGTGAAACTTAAGGAATTAAGTCAAAAAGACCTGAAGCTCTTAAAATCCTATTTCTCGGTGAAGTTCCTCTGAAAATTAGGTGGATTAAGGTCAAGTCCAGACCACTCTCGATTTCTACTCATAACTCGGTTCAGAACCCAATGACTTTTCACAGATGCAAATGCATGTGATTTTGGATGAAGTGCAGGTGTGTGCAATGCAGACACAATTTTTTGAATTTTTTTATTTTTAACATTTTATGCAAGGGATTTTTTTATGCAGAAAATGGAATAAGAAGCCTTCTTTTTTTTTCAAAAAATTTTGGGCACGGTTAGTGTTAGTAGAAAAACCTTTTTTTGTGTGTGCTTGTTTTTTTTTCAAGTTAGTACCCACCCCGTAAATACATATAGACTTACGTGAAAGTACGAGATATGGGTAAAATATATACAAAGTATATATACAGACCCCCCCTATACTTAGCGAGTGTTGTGTCCTCAGAGCACAAGAAGCGTAAAGAAGACATAGCTCGGGCTAAGCGTAAGAGAGTGAAAAAAAAATGAAAAGAAAAATGAAGCGGTCCAGATATGTGAATGAGGAGAGTATATACAGGTGGATGTCGGTTCCCCCTATACTTAGGATGGTGGAAATGGAGCGATCGGGAGTTAGGAGAAGAGTGATATATATAGATGGCATCGGTCCCCCCTATACTTAGGCCTTGGCCTAAGTAGAGGAAGAAACTGTACAAGGAGACCAATGTGGTCGGGAGGGAGGGTGGGTAGCCGATGATTAAGGCAGTTTTCGGCTGATCTTTTTGTAAGCATGTGGTGGGAGATCGTAATGATGAGATGGAGATGAAGCATAAGATTCCCAACTATGATCAGAGTCATCCTCAGACAAATCATGATGGATAATAGATGAAGTGTTTGAGTCAGATGAAAGATATCCATCATCAGAGTTATCCTCAGAGGAGTAGTATTTGAAAGTAGACATACTCCAAGTATTCTGGTCTTTTTGTTTCTTTAGTTGTTTCCTCAGAATTCGTTCCTTCTTGGGGTCAATCGGTTTGTCCTCGCCTGAATACTCAGAAGCACCGGTCTCAGTCAGCTCATACGAAAGAATTCCAGTATACTTGAAGAATGCAGGAGCATCAGCTTTGGATGAGTAGTAGTTAGGAACAGGAGTTGTCCAACGAGAATTAAATTTTGGATCATTACGAAGATATGGCTTTAGGGCTGCCGAACAGACTTCACTCATGTAGACCATCTTTTCCGGACCTGATGAGGGATCATCAGCTGATTCCTCTTCCGAAAGGTCAAAGGTGGCTCTCTTTTTTTTTGTCGTGAAGGTGTCGGTTCACTCGAATATACAGATGAATAGCCATTAGAATTTTCCTTGGTCGGTGTTTGGTCTGCGCGTTTGTTCTTAGTCTCCCGAATGTTTGAGCACTCTCGAATTGGGATGATTTGGTCAAGATATTCAGAGAATGTTGCTCCAGGGTGTGACCATGCATATGTCTCAGGATCGTAGTAGAAAGATTTGTCTATTTTGAGGTCTGCGGGAATTGAAATACTGGGGAGAGTCTCTGCATGTTCTTTCTCAATTGATTCGATGTTGGCGCATTCCTGTGTCGAGTTGATGTAATCCATGTAGTCAAAGTAGGTTGACTCAGGGTGTGCCCATGCATAAGTCTCGGGATCATATGATTCATATACATGATTCTCCATGGTGAGAGCGGTTGGGAATGGAGTAGGGGGGAGATTTTCTAAACCAATAGTCTCATCAACAACCGCTATCTCAGGTGTGGCTGCGGGGTAGGGCTCTTCTACCGCTTCATGGTTACGGTTGTCGGGGACTTCGTGGGTTGTCTCAGAAGATCGTGGTTCCTCAAAGATAGGGTCAGATGTAAGTGCTTCCAATGCTGTGAAATTGATTTCCCGAGTCTCACAATCAGTACTCGCCTTGGACAATGCCAAGAATGGCTTTCCGAGAATGATTGGAGATTGGGTGAATTCTCCTTGATGCTCAATATCAATGATCGTGAATTCTACTTTGAGCGGAGCACCTTGGAATTTCATGATGACAGAAATGATTCCTCTCGGTCGTTTTATAGATCGGTCCGCTAATTAAACAATCTCTCGTATCTTTCGAATCGGTCCAAGTTTGAGTTCATGAAATACAGAGGTCGGGAGGATATTAATCAGTGAATCGTCATCAATCCGAGCATGGGTGAAAATCGTGTCTTTGAGTACACATTCAAATCTGGGCAGCCGCTTCACTATGCGGCTCTTGGTTTTTCTCCTTAACACCAAGGAGGAAGCCACTGACAAGATATGTCTTTCAGTCTTTGTTCGTATCCTACCCGACTTTTTGTTCATTACTTTATCTGTTATAAATCTTTTAAGGTCCGGGAAGTGTTCAATGGCCTGTATAAAGGGAAGTTCAAACATCAACCGTTTTTCCAGTGCTTCCCGTATAGTCGGATCCAAATTTCGCAGATCATCTTCAGTTTCAATTTTTATGAAATTTTCGAGATTTTCAATTTTTTTGTGGTTTTCAAATATTTCCATTTTTTTGGTATTTTCTGTGTGGTGTGAGGATGTGGTGTGTTCTTCAGATGAAAAGGGGCCTTGATATTCAGAGCGATAGTCTGCGACATAGTCATTTCTAGGGGAGTAATATGTAGAAGTGAAATTGTCCGAATCGTCCCTAGGTCCCTGAATATCCTCAGAATTTTAATCTCAGATCCAATCATTTCCTCATTTATTTTAATGTTCGAGCTACCATAGAATGCGATGAATCAGTCGGTGAATTTTTGAAATCTATCCTCCATCAATTCGAATCTTGTTTTTATCCTCAAAATATCATCCTCAAAATTCAATTCATGATCAATCATGGGCGCAGTCGGTGTGTGTTCGATAATTTCATCTTCCATTTTCTCATTTGTGCTGAGAGGAGAATTTCTTGGAATATCCAATATATGATCATTAATTTCAAAAAATATCTCCTCAATAATCATGGAAGGCGGCTGCTCATATGATTCAGACATGTGGAGTTGGTCCGAGTAGAGTTTATTCCTTTGATCTTGAGTGGTCGGATCTTGGTATGGTGGAGTCAGCATACAGGGCTCATGTCTTTCTATGTAGTCAGTCCAGTCCTCTGTATGATCGTCATGTCTGAAGAGGGGATTGTCATGGTCAATCCAAGCTGATGATTGTTCATTAGTGCTCCAGGGCGGGGTTGATGAAAGAGGTAAAGAAGTGTTCAATTCAATCAGGTGGTGATCATCTCCCATGAATGATGGATTGATGTTCAATGAATATGATGGATGAATTGCATGATCGATGTAGAGAGGATTGATATATGAAGAAGTGGAGACCTCAGTCGATTGTTGATTTGTCAGGTCCGAAAACAGAGGATTGTCATTCATGAAGCCTATCGGATTGGTAAAAAGAGATGGTGATTGAGAGTCTCTTGGAGGAGGTGTTTTGGGTCTAACCGACACGAATTCGTATTCATAATATAGTTCTGATGGATTCTCGGTCATTTCTGAAAGAGTTGAAAGGAATGAGGGGTTGGGTCTATTTTTGTACAAGAATTCCATTATCAAGAAGAGAGGAGAGACGATTGCACGGGATAGTCAAGAGAAATCAAATGTGCGGCTATTGATCTTGAAATCGGTTCACGCACACCAATGCAAACACAATTCAAACCCCAGGTTCACCAACGCACACAGTGAAGCTGTAAGAGTTCGGCTATTATCTTTTCGATTTTAGTTGGTGATAAATCAATCTTGGCAAAAATTTAGCGAGCTGAGATTTAGGATTTGGGCTCTAGCCTTAAGTGTCGTCTCTCGCTCACAAAAAAATATAAACATCCAAGGTCGGGGTTGCTCTCCCACAGAAATTCTTGATTTTATGGGTTATTAAGATCGGCTATAGTTAATAGTCCCAATTTTAATTAGGTGATCACTGAAAAATTTAAATGAGCACAGATACACGTCTACCATCCAGTCCCGATTTCCTTTAGATTTATGTGATAAAACAAGAGGGAGGAATTCGGGAAAAGCCGATGCACGCGGAAAACTATGATGAATGCTCAGTTAGAAGACTTACAGTGAATCCTCGCAATCTCCATGTAGGATGCTAGACAGAATTGAAAAATTACTCTAAATGTATGCAAGCCGATGAAAAACCGCACCTAAGCAGAAAGTTCTATTAGCGGGGAAGAATTGAATTAAATTTGGCTAAGTTGAACGATCTATGTACGTATTGATTAATGTGAAGTGTGGCTTAAGATCCTACGAGTACAATCAAAAAATAAAAATGCTCTGAGAGCCGTATGTGCAAGTCTATCCTAGTCGCCATTCAAGTCGGGCCCCACCCTCACCGAAGAGTGAAACAGGCCACGACACACCACAAATAGAGTTTAGAGTCTTTTTACACACGCGAGAGTCCAAACGGACACCGCTATAAATGAGCAGAAATTAAAATTTGCATAAATTTAAAACCTAGACTCTACGCTCTTTCACGACTCGACTCGATCTTAATTTAATTGCGGCTTCTTCGGATGTCGGTGAAGATGCGTCGGTTTCTTGAAAAACCGCTCTACGTGCGTCGGGTACCTCGCAAGAAAAATAAGAGAGAAAATGTCAGAGAGTGACTCAAAAAATAAAATAAGAAAATAAATGCTGGAAAAAAAATTATGGGATTTACAATGAAAAATTCGGGTGTCAGACTACCCGAATGCGGAAAACCGAATAAAAATTTTCAAAACAAAAATCTAAGCCGTTTGCCTCCCCGGTAACGGTGCCATCTGACGAATTCGGAAATGCCACGTTTAAAAATGTGTTTTTATCTTCGTGAGTGAAAACAAAAATGTGTCGTTCGTTGTAGGCGGCGATCGGAAACGGTCAAGAAATAACCACAATTTTTAATCAATTTTAATCAAGTGGTTTTTATGTTTATTTTACTTGGGCAAGTCCCAAGGTCGATCACAAGGAGGCAAAGGAACAACCTAGAATTATGTCTATCCAATTTCGTGTTCGGTTTTCGATGCGGTTTTTTTTTTGGAATTTTCAATGCAATAAAGGATGCACAATGCAAATTCAGTCTATTTTAGGGACTAAAATGTAAACTTTGAAACAACAATGTTCGAAAAATACGAAACATGGCTGAGATGATATGTATGATAAAATAAATGCACTGTAATTTTTTTGGAATTTTTGGAGGCAAAATGAAATTTTTATTAATTTTTAAATGCAAACAAATTGATTTTAAATATTTAATTATAATAAATATTAAACCTATTTATTTTCAACATATAAAATTATCTAAGATCTATCACTAGGTGATGGATCTCAGAAAAATCATAGACCTCGAAATGTGGGGTTGAATAACCTATTAAAAATTAAATACTGAAATGTGCTAAATGATTTTGACAGAGCAATTTATGCATGTAAATGCAAATCTTTTTGGGCACAATGTTAATACAAAATAACTCTACAATATGTGATTTTTGGGGAATTTTTAGCGCAACGATTAATCAATTACAAAATTTAGAGCACAAACTGGGTAAACTTCGTAATTTTCCACAGAATAATTGATTCTTAATTAACTATTCATCCGAAAAATATCCACAGCATGTCCAGGTGTAGAGAATTAAATGATGAACATCATGCAATTTTTGGATTAATAAAATAATGTAATGAAGAAGTTCAAAGTTACGGGGGAACGCAGGGGTACAAATGCAATATAATAATTAAGAAGAAAATATGCAGACGGGGGCCTAAATGCAATTACTAGTAAATAGTGGGGGTAATTCTGCAAAATGACCAATAGTCACGTGCCAAGCACGTGACTTTGGTCGGTGGGGCTGACGCGCAAATAGTTGAATTCCCGGGGGGGCTTGCAGCAAATTTTCCAGTGTCACGTGCGTAGCACGTGACCGTGGAATGTAGGAGTCATCCCCCCTACGCACGTGCCTCGCACGCGCGTGGGGGCCTCGGGCCCGCCGCCCGGTGGCTTCAGCGGCGAAAGGGGGGCGAAGGGCCTACGGCGGTCCGGTGGAGATGTTGAGGATGACGTTGGTGATGAAGATGTCGGTGGCGGTGGCTGGCCGTTGGCGGTGATCGTTGTCGGAGGCGAAGATGGAGGTCGGAGAAGACGTAGATGCAAGTGGCGGAGGATGACGTCGCATTGGAGACGAAGGTGTCGATGGCGAAATCGATGGCGTAGTCGGAGCAGATGAACGGCGAGGTCGTTGGTGATCGTCGTTGAAGGAGCGGAGGTTGAAGATGGTAACTGGGGATGTTGGTGTGGCTGAGCTCCGGTGGCTGCCGATGAGGATGGAGGTGGAGTCGATGTTGCGACGAGAAGCTCAGAGGTGGAGATGAACGTCGGTCGGTGGCGATGTTGATGACGATGACAACGAAGCGGAGGAGAGGGATGTCGATGACGATGACGGTAGCTCTACGGAATCGGAGCAAGGCAGCAAGGGCCGCGGAGGTGGCGCTGCAACGAGCCATGAAGGCTCGGATCTCGTCGACGGCGGGCCCTGATGCTGTCACCACCGGGCTCTCCTGACTATTGGCGGATGAAGGGGTTAGGGTTGGCGATGGCGTTTAAATAGGAGAGAGAGCGAGGTCAGGCAGCTGGAGATCTCGGAGGGCTTGTTGGCGAGGCGGCGGTTGCGGTGGTCGTTAGAGGCGCGACGGTTGCGAGGTGGCGGCGGCCGTTGCGAGAGAAGCGGAGAGGCGGTTGCGGAGGTTACGGAGTGCGGCGCGAGGTTGGGGATGAGGGGAGGAAGGAGGAGATCTCTGGTCCGTCCGATCGACGATGATCGGATGGCCCAGATCTGAACACGTGGCGTTTAAGTGGGGAGGAGCGGGGCACGTGCGACGCACGTGTGGGCGTTTATTATTTTTTTAATTTTTTAATTATTTTTTAATAAAAATGAATAAAAGAAAAGCCCAAAAACCATTGACACGTGGCAGCCTCTGGGTTGCCACGTGTCAGTTCCAGAAAAATCCGAAAAAAATCTTTTGTAAAATTAACAAGAAATAGCAAATGATCTCGGATAAAAAAAGTTCCTTCACAAAAAATGCTCGTCTCGACGAGATCTACAACTTTCATGAAGACATCAAAGCCAAAATCGGTCAAATGTAAAAAGTGAATTTTTGGGGTATCCCATGTACATAAAATACCTTGATTTTTGGTTTTCTAATTTTTTGTCATTTTTAAACGAGATAAAAAACTGGAAAAATATAGAGAAATCAAAGATGAATAAAAGACATCTAAATCTAATTTTTTTGGATTTTTATTGATAATGAAAATATGTACTTAAAATATCGATCAAAAGCCGCGAAAATATACAATTTACAAAAGAGGCCCAAAACCCAACTTTCACATACGAGCTCCGATTCACTTGAACTTGGTCTTGTTTTGAAGGTAATTAAATGTACATTAGTTCAAAAGTGAGTAGGATCAAATCAGACACTGGATGGAGAAGATATGAGGCTTTTAGTCCGAAAATCTTGAAACTAGGGTTTGAGTTTTTGGTCCACTTACCTACTTACCTGGGTTAATTATTATTTTTTATTTTTTATTTATTCTTGTTAGTGATGTGTACACAGTGGAGGTGGTTTTGGGTTATGCGGTGTCAGCATGGAGGAGTTAAAAATCTGAGAAATTAGGCTATTTACAGGTCAACTGTGGCTTGGATTTTTGGCTTCTTATTTTATGCAGAAATTAATGCTAAAATGCAATTCTTATGAAATCATGCATGAATGCTAATTATACAGAATAAATGCCGAAATGCTGTTGATTTTGAGGGATCTGAGCTTAAATAATGAGACTTAGAGTGATGAATCCGAGATTCATCAAGGCCGTGGAAGTGCAATCCTCGTCGGAGTCCACGGTCACTAGAGAATGGAGTCTGAAACGTCTCCTCGTCGGAGAACAGGATCTCTCCCATCTGGCACAGAGAATGGTACTCTACTCTGGAGCACCTATGATACCACATGAAAACCCTTCCCAACATGGCATAGGGAATGGTCCTCTACTATAGAGTCCCTATGGCTCACATGAAAACTCCGGCCAAAACAACAAAAATAGATGGGGACCACGACAAAAGATGGCATACATGTGCACATCTGAAAAGACCGCATACTCGTGCGTGTCTGAAACTCACTCGGAATCTACCGTCGAGTCTGACTAACTGAACTGTAGAGTGTGATCATCTGGTTGGTCTGGATAATATCTGACATCTGAATCTTGGAACAAGACATGTGACTCTACATATACTCCCCCTTTCTCCCATACTGGTCGGAATGACAATCGCCGACCGAGTTGGGAGAAGACAATAAAATGGGGTAAGAAAACATCAATTAGCCGATTTCTTTTTTTCGGCTTCTCAAATCATTTTTTTTTCCTTTTTTTTGGAATAGCGTACGACTTTTCTTTGTACGCGCCTCTTCACTTTTCTTTTCTTCTTTCCCTTTTTTTTGAAACTCCTTTTTTCTGGAACATTCCTCCCTTTTTTTCACAACCTTTCTGTTTTTTTTCTTTTTCAAATGGCTCACACACTCTCTGTCTTTAATATTGGGCCTGCTCTCACCATTTTTTTCACTGTTGGGCTCCCTTTTTTTTGGGAACCGCCAGGGGGCGAGATGGCGCGAGGTACAACACCGCCCCGCCTGGAAGAGTTGCGCATGGGACTGGTCAAGAAATGAAGAGGCACCGCCTAGGGCACGATGCCCAATCTGGAGATTTGGGATTCTAGAGCATCGTGCTTGGAGATTCAATTGGGAGAAGGGGTCGAGAACTACAACACCGCCTGGAACCCAAAGCCTTCGAGATCGAAGGGATAGGGATGGCGGATGCTTTAAAAAATGAAACAATCCTCAGGCTGATTTCCAGAATATGCAGAAAAATAGCAGATCGTGCTTTGGAAGCATGATTAGGTTTCCACCAAAACCTTAGAACTGAATCTCTAATCAACTTCTCAAAATAATCTTCAATATCAAAATCGAATCTTGAATAAAATTAAGAACACAAAAACCTCGAGAATCGAACTCGCTCTGATACCATGCTAGAAAATAGGAAGCGGAAGCGGAATCGGAAATAAAGATAAAGCAATAAGAACAAGAAGATTTTAACGTGGAAACCTACTCCGTAAGGAGCGGGATGAAACCACGGGAGAAGCCCTCAAAGGGGCATATGCTTCATTGCTTTTTCTCATCTGATACAGGAGGTCTGGGGCTCCTTATATAGCCTCCACGGAGCCTCCAAGTCCCACCACTGTAGATGTGGGACTAAACATTGGGAAGGGGTAAATGGATCCTGGAGAGATCCATTTACCCTCCTACAACTCATATGGCGCACAACCAAATACTCCAACAAATCCTTTTGCTACTAGTCGAGCTAAAGCATTGTCTTACTTCCATGTCGCATTTGCACCAATTTTATCGACTAGCTTTGGCTCTGTCAAAATGTATTATTTGTTGTGGCTCTTAATGATACTCATGAATTGCATCACCCATAACTCATAGTTTCTCACACCTCCCTTGCCAACGGGACAGAGACCTTTGATGGCCTTGAGAGATGGAGGCCATGACCGACATACAAAGCACGAGGACAAAACTGATAGATGAGTCAGTTCTTGTCTACACTGACATAGAAGGGAATTTATGCGTAGACCTTCTAGGTGCTCTAGGGACATAAAGATAAAATTTATATGAATAAATCTAAACCAGTCTGGCCCAAAATTTCTGCAAGCACATTCTCTCTTGCTAAATGGACCCCTCGCAAGCACATTAGTGCTTATATGTCCATCATTGCAGCCTGGATAACCTGCAAAAAGTGCTAGGCATAGTGGTTTATCACATAATTATACGGTCGTAAGGGACAACATGGCCACTGCGAGGGGTAGTGTTATGCACTGCTGCGTGGTTGAGCAGCTATGAGGGGTGGCAACATGGTTGGGCACAAGGGCTGTTGCTATGTGTGCGAGGGAAGGGAGAGAAGAGTTGACGGTGGGGTAGGGTTTCAAAATGATTTGAACTCTGGTCTAAGATCGTCATTCTAATACATACGAAAGGGGAAGTAAGATAATTGTTCAATTATGTACTCTATGATTCTCTTTATATAGAGAGGAAACCCACTTCCTATGTGCTCTAAGTTTTCCTTTATTTAGAGAGGATTGCTGTTTTATTTTCCGATTATCTCTTCAATTAAGAAAATAAAAAAGGAAGGAAAATACCATTCATAAAGATACCATTCTTATAACTATCTATGCCTATTTTTGTATCTAGCATGACCACTTGATGAAATGCAAAGGTAAATAAGGTAAATGACCGATACTACTGGAAGGATTCCTCTTTGGTTGATAGGTAGTAAACGGAGGTTGCCCCTCGAACCGGAAATGAAAGTGTTGAGTTGCTTGTTTATTGGGTAAATGGATCATGGTTGAGGATTCATTTGCCTCCCTTTTGGAGCTATATATGTAACTCACCCCACCTTGTTTTCAAATAAGAGAGAAATAAAAGAAAGAAACCCTTGTTGCTCAAAGCAACAAGGACAATTCCTACCGTGGTTTTTCCCTCCTCTTGTGGAGGGTTTCCACTTAAATCATCGTCTCTTTGTGTGCTTGCTTTTCTACATGGTATCAGAGCGCTTGGTATGCTTATCAGTGGATGCTCATAGGTGTTGGCAGCCACTTGTGCTCGCTGTGGGATGTGGTGCGCTGTGCTCATGTTCCAGCTTTTGTGTGGGTTGTTTATATGCACTTGCTACAACCCTAGTGTAGGTTGTGTTGTTCTTTTGCCTCCAGCCGTTGGTTGGTGGCGCCATCTACTCGTTGGAGCTGTGTTGATCTTTGTAGTGGGAGGTTTTTAAGGCCCGTTGGTTGGGGTGTTCCACTGTGCAAGTGAGGGGCTGCTTGAGGAATTTTTTTCAGCAAAGGTCCTGCTAGGAAATAAAAAGGTTTTTTCTTGGTTGCTTGGGTAAAGCAACATATGAGTGGGCCTTTGCCCTTGAGTGTTGCAGTTTTAGGCATTTTTAGCCCTTGTTTTGCAGGTTTTTGGACCGCGGGAAGAGAAGACTATTTGTATTATGTCAGTAGAAATCAAAGTTAAAATTGCAACCAAGGTGTTTGACAGAATTCCTGAGATACAAACAAAAGCTAATGTTGTTCATATGCTTGAGGAGTTTAAAGGAAAAACTCATGATAAAGAAGGAACCTCTGAACATGATTTTACTTAAGATAAAGAGGGAACCTTTGAACATGATCAAATTCACGAACTTCTTGCTTATCTGAGCATGATAAACACCAAAGGGGGAACCTTTGACCAAGCTTGCATTACCATTAGTGCACTCGTAGTTGCTGCTTAAAAGAATCATCATGATTTTCATACTGATGAGAACAAAGAATGGATAATTGATAGTGGTGCTATTGATCACATGGCATGCGACCCAAACTTTTTTGCTCATAAATTAACCTCTGACAAGGATCATGTTGCTCTAGCTGATGGATCTCATGTTACAATAGTAGGGAAAGGAAGTGTCTCCCTTCTTAACAAATTTGCTATTCACAATGCGCTTCATGTTCCAGATATGCCTTTAAATCTCCTTTCAATTAGCAAGATAACAAGATAACTGAATCGTGAACTTATTTTTTCCTATGATCATTGTGTGTTGCAAGACTCAGTGACAGGGAGGAGAGTCAGAATTGGTTTAGAATCTGAAGGTTTATATAGTCTACCAATTAAAATGGCAACTGCATTAACAACTATGATTCAATAAAGAAAAGGCAGAAAGGGTTGTCCGAGTTTGCTCATATAGTGGCACGAGCACCTTAGTTACCTTCCAATTGGCTATCTTAAGGAGTTGTTTCCTTTATTATTCAAAGATACGAGTGTTGTGGATTTAGTTTGTTATGTTTGTTTGAAGGTAAACCATACTCGTGCAACTTACTCTATTTCTGAGAGTAAGACAAGCGAACTTTTTGAGTTAATCCATTCTAATGTTTAGGATCCATATAATGTTTCTACTCTTAGTGGGCACAAGTACTTCATTATGTTTATTGATGATTATTATAGAAGTATGTTTGTTTACTGCATGATCGTGGAGAGGTTGTTACCACTGCAAAAAAAATTCAGTCTTATTGAGACATAATACTTTGGAAAGTTATCAAACAGTTCAGGTTTGATATTGCTCGGGAATATAATGTCTAAGGAACTGCAAGAACTATTTACTACTAAAGGAATTGTTCATGAAACCTCTTGTAGCTATACTCCTCATAAGAATAATGTATCAAAGCGGAAGAATAGGCATCTCCTTAAAGTTAG
The DNA here is from genome assembly GCA_037367405.1 of Ottelia alismoides. Classification (NCBI taxonomy): domain Eukaryota; kingdom Viridiplantae; phylum Streptophyta; class Magnoliopsida; order Alismatales; family Hydrocharitaceae; genus Ottelia; species Ottelia alismoides. Next base: position 433,884 of record JAZKJV010000112.1, read on the forward strand.
CATTGCACATTTATTTTAAAGAAACCTCCCTAAGAGGTTTTGTGGAGATGCCATTCTTACAAGTTCCTTCCTTATAAATCAGATGCCCTCAAGATGATTGAACATGATTACTCCATTTTCTATTATTCAATCCGAGAGTAAGCCGTTTGCTCTTCCTCCTAAGACTTTTGATTGTGTGTGTTATTTCCATAATTCTGCACATGATGCTAAGAAACTCGATGCTTGTGCAATCAAAGGTATTTTGTTGGGATACTCTCCTACTTAGAAAGGTTATAAATGTTTGCATCCTAAGGATGGGAAAGCGCATATTACTAAAGATGTCACCTTCATTGAGCATGAGTCGTACTTCCTTGAACATTCCCTTCAGGGGGAGAATGGAAGTAATGGTAAATGAAATATTCAAGATGGTCTCCTCATAGATACTTGTGATGAATTTATAAGTTCTATGGGTAACTCCAACCAGACTGCCGCATAGACAGAGGAATGGAGATCTCGTTCTCCTCATTAGTATGAAAGAGTTTACAACAAAAAATATTAGCAAGGAACTTTGATGCAACCTTTGGAAATAGAGATCAATCCTGATATTGTCCAAACCCTACAAGATCCAATTCCCTCCACTATCAATGGTGATTCAGTCTTCAATCTTGAAAGTGATCAGGAAAATGATGCCGGTGACAATAGAGAAGATGTGTGTGTTGATGGGCTGGTCATTGTTGAAGAAGATTCGATTATGTAGAGACGTGGTCGAAGGGAGATAAAGCCTCCTTCGAGATATGCAGAATGTACTAGATACCCAATTAACAAATATGTTGGGTACTCCATGAGTTAAAATTATAAGTGCTTTATCCTTCGTTGTCTGCCTTCATGACTTCCAAAAATGTTGCTGAAGCTGATTCTAATCCTAGGTGGATTCATGCTATACATGAGGAGATGGAGGCCCTTGAAAGAAATTATACGTGGGACAGTGTGGATATATTAGATGGAGTGCACCTGATTTGTTCTAAGTGGGTTTACACCGTAAAATACAAAGCAAATGGACAAATAGAAAGATATAAGGCTAGACTTGTTGTAAGAGGATTCAATCAAAAATATGACATCGACTATCTAGAGACTTTTGCTTTTGTGGCAAAGATGAATACAATGTGTATTGTTCTTTCTATTGCTATTCTCAAGGAATGTAAGCTTCACCAAATTGACGTCAGGGTTGGCAATATCGTGATATATCGATGATATATCGTTGATATATGACTGATATGTCGGTATTGACGAGATCTTGGTATCAATATTCATATAGATATCATTTTCCATAATATCAACCGATATCTCTCGAGATATTGGCGATATATCGCCATGTCGAGCCATATAGCTAAAAAGTGATTTATTTTTGTACAAAATTTCTCGGATATCAATCGATATCATCGATATTTTACTGATATCTATATATCAATGATATTACCCTTTTAAACTTGATTTAACTACTTATTTTGCTACTCCTAGTATTAAAACACATCAATTATATATAGGGTATGATGCGACATGGGTGCATATGACGGTTCTTCAACTGGCGAACTCCATCCTCTTTGGCAATAGAGATGAAAATAAGTCTAGTGCTGATCAACTTAGAATTACAACTACTTTGATTCCAAATTTCTAATTACAATGTTTATTAATCACCACCAATCAACATTAACAACGATATGTCGATATGACTTATATACACAATAAAAAGTTCATAGATAATCGATATGTGTGATCTAAGCATAAATTGTAAGTTATTTAATGTTATAAGAATTTGGATGAACTCCATTTCCAATATCTATAAGTCATCAATCAACATTAACAACGACATGTTCGATATGACCGATATCTACGATATATGGGGTATAAATAACTGATATATGTGACATACAAGTGTGTATTTGTAGGATATTTGTTGTTTTCATATCTTGGATGATCTTAATTTCTGAAAAATGGTAAAAATAGCTTTTTTGATCCATTCCCGATGTTTCTACTGATATCATCGATATATCCTGATATATCACCGATATATCCTTTTCCGAGAGGACCGATACGATATCGATATCGATATTTCCTACCTTGGTCGAAGTTAAGAATACTTTTTTGAATGGAAAACTCTTAGAAGATGTGTACATGCATTTGCCTCCTGGTCACAAGAAGACATGGAAATGTTGTAAATTAAAGAAAGCGTTATAAGAACAGAAACAATCTCCTAAAGCCTAGTTTGAGAAGCTTAGGGTGATAATGTCCAGATTAGGTTACCATCCGGGCAATGGTGGTGACACCCTATTTGTCAAAAGAAAAGAAAATACAATAGCTCTTCCTCTTGTTTATGTTGATGACATGATTATCACAGGGGAAGATGAGGAGGAGATAACCTGTATAAAAGTCGTTGACTTGAATAATCTTGTGAACCTTAAGTATTTTCTTGGTATTGAATTGCAAGGTCGAACGAAGGCCCTGTCCTTTGTCAAAGAAAATATGCTCTTGATTTATTGAAGGAAAATGGAAAGTTGGGATGTAAACATGCTCCTACGCCTATTGAAGGGAGTCACAAGTTGAGCATTAAGGATGGAAGGCAAGTTGATGATGGCATCAAGAGTCGATACGGAAGACTTTACTCTAACTAGACCGGACATTACTTATGTTGTCAACGTAGTATGTCAATTCATGATGCACCAACTAATATTCATTTGAAGGTTGTAGAGAGTATCCTTTGCTATGTGAAAAAAGATCCAGGAAAAGGACTCATCTTTATCTAAGATGCAAATATTGAGATCGAAGGATAAACCAACACAAATTGCTCTGGATGCACTGATACAAGGAGATCTACAATTGTATATTGCATATTTCTAGGTGGAAATCTGGTGATTTGGAGAAGCAAGCGTCAATTTGTATGTTCTAGGTCTAGTGCTGAAGTTGAATATAGGGTCGTTGCCACGGGTGTTGCTGAGACGCTTGACAGATATTGAAATAATTTACGACTTGCCTATGAAGTTGTTCTGTGATAACAAGCCTGTAATAAATTTAACAATCATGTTCTACATGATAGAACCAAGCATGTTGAGATTGATCATCACTTTATCAGAGAGGGAATCGACTCTAAGGAGCTTGTCCTGCCATATATAAAAATTGAAGATCAAGTGGTTGGCGTCTTCATAAAGGGGCTTTTCATGACTAGCTTTGAGAAGAATGTGTGCAAGTTGGGCATGTACAATCTCTATGGCCAACTTGAGGGGGATTGTTGAGTTGCTTGTTTATTGGGTAAATGGGTCATGGGTGAGGATCCATTTACCTCTCTTTGGAACTATATATGTAAGTCATCCCACCTTGTTTTCAAATAAGAGAGAACAAAAAGAAAGAAACCTTTGTTGCTCTAAGAAACAAGGACAATTCCCATCGTGGTTTTCCCTCCTCTTGTGGATGGTTTCCACGTAAATCATCGTCTCTTTGTCTGCTTGATTTTCTACTGAAAGATTGTCATCTTACTTACTATAACACTTCATTACTGTAACAGGATATTTCTGTGGGTTTTAGGAAAGGACTTTCATTACATAAATACAAATCCTATAGGACAGCATGGAAATAGGATACCTCGTATAGTTCATCAGGAATAAATCCCATGCGATGGGCAAATGGTACTTTTGCATTATTCTCAACTTCAATATCAATGGCTGCATTGCCTGCTGAATATCCCTGACAACAATAAGAAACTAAAAATTTTATTCCTGGGAAAAATAAAGAATAACTAGAAATTCATGATAACAGTTCATATACCTATGCTTAGAGGCATGTAAATTGACATGACCACACACATAGATAAATAAAAATATGCATACCTAAATGCATGATTCTTCCTAATAACTGTGCTATCAGAAAGCTAGTAACCGTGATTCACTCTTCGGAGCTTAATTTCATTAACTAAATATCCTGAGGCGTCAACAAACCATAAATGCTGCAGAATCCAAACCTGGAGTAGCGGCTCAGATTGCTCGAAAAATGATGAAACGATATTAAAGAAAGGGCCATTCTGGATGCCCACTATAGAAAAGTAAATTCAGGACAAGTTTAATCCAATGCCTATAGGGATTGTTACTTCACCTTGAAATTTATTTGTGGTTTGCTGCCCATCTCGATACCTAAACAATCAAATAAGAACAATTATTCATCAAAAATCACGATACCAATGCTTAAACATACATAGACCAAAAGCAATCATGTATATGATAGAGGTCACCACCCTTCACGATTTCATGAGCCACTGCAGCAACATAAATGCCAGCATATGAAGATCCAGCAACATAGAATGGGTTTGATAGATATTCCGGGAATTCTGAAAACCACTGCATCATAGAACAATAATTTACAAGTGAGAGTGAAAAAAATAATGTTATATTGATGCCAAAAGAGGTAGGGAGCAAAGAAAGAGATTTACTGAGACCTTTTTGATAAAATCACAAATATCAGCAACTGAACGAGTGTCGTCCATTGCATCAAGCTGATGCAAGCCTTTATTGGTAGTGTTAGCAATCTAAAAGTTAAGAAGAAACATGGAATTACTTTCAACATCTTGCTACCATAATACTGTGTATTCAACAAAATACACCCGTTTTTTAAAAACTATCCATCATCTGTTAGACACAAAGACAAAATAATCCATTACACGAGAAAGATTATATGTTCTTTATGCTAATCTATTTCATGTTAGCCACATTGGATCATGCAACGAACACAAAAATGTAATATTTTTTTTTTGCGTTCACTTTTTTCTGCATTACCCCTTAAGTTCTGTCACTACTTCATCATGCATCATTCCTGTAGTAAGCAAGCAATCAAACGAGCCACATGATGCAAGGATCTACTTGGAGTCTTTTTCAATGGAAGTGTGCTCACCGGCAAGTAGGATTGTTTGCATTTTCTTAACTTGTGAAAAAAGGGGGACGAGTTACACATATAGACCGATACAGTTATTGGATGCTCACTAACAACCCATTATCCCACATAAAACATGTTAAGGGGCATGTAAACGGGTAATCGTATCTTCGGAGGGGATCCGCCTTACCTTGAGACTATATGTATCTCTCCCTCTCCCATTTTGAAAAACAGAAAAAGAAAAGATAAAGTCCTTGTTGCACTGAGAAACAAAGGACCTTTCACACCGTGTTTTTTTTCTATCGTGAAGAGTTTCCACGTTAAATCTGTCTTGTTTGCTTGCTTGATTTTCCACATGGTATCAGAGCAAGGTTGAGGTCCTGGATCGCGCATTAAGCTGTTGTTGGAAGGTGTTCTTCATCTTCGGGTTCAATATGCTATTGTTGGAGATTGGGTTTGTCCTTCCTGCTTCGAATCACCATGTCCGGACAGGCCTCCCAGGTGGCTGGGAGCTGTAGCCTGGTGGTTTTTCTGTTAGAGAATATTCCGTGTGGCTTTTTGTTAGGAGAATATTCTATAGAGAATATCCTATAGAATATTCTCCCTTGAGCACCTATATAAGGATCGCCACACCTCCTGTACTCATTGAGAAATTCTAATAGAATATCCGCCCCGTTGAGGGTTTCTCCTGTGGTTTCATCCCGCTCCTTAGGGGGTAGGGTTCCACGTAAATCTTCGTGTTCAATGATGTTTATTATTTTCTTTATCGATTCCACTTCCGCTTCTCAAATTTCAACATGGTATCAGAGCGGGTTCGATTCTCGCGGTTTTATTCACTTGATTTATTCAAGATTCGATTTATGAAGAAGATTCAATTCATGCTTACTCTTGAAGATTGTTCGTGGAGATTATTTGTTCAAGAATCTATTCCAGAAATTGTGAGGTTTATTTTGAAACCCTAATACTGCTCAACATCCACGTCCAGATTTTCATCTTCATGCAGTTCCAGCGGCAAAACAAACACAGCCATCAGGAAGCGGCAACTCTCCCAGATCTTGACTCGCTTTTGGTCTGTGGCTGAATCAGAGGCGGAGGCATCAGCCACGTCCTCATCACGCACCCATCTCTTCACTTTCAGGAGAAACTGGACCCCTACCGCCATCAGTGGCACCTCCTCAACGTGCATCTCCTGCCGTACGCACCTCCAATCCTCAAAACAATCGGTGGTGTGAATCTTTCAAAGAAGGGATCGGTCGATACCCTTCACACGGACCGCGGAAGCGCCCCCCTTGATACATCACAAGATGGCGCTCCTCTCTCGCGAGCTCGCGCGAGCCTCCAGAAGCCCCTCTTCGCGCAAAGCCCCTGCGTTGAATCCTTAGGCGGCGACGCAAGCCTCTGGCGCGTGCACCTAGGCTGCCAGGCGCATCACGCGCCATCGCTTCACCGGCGCCCTTCCGCATCTCCTGGCGCGGGCGGTGCTCCCCTCGACCCCATCTTGCTCAGGGGACGTAACCTTAGCCGCCAAGAGCGATCCCTCCTCGCGTGTTCTCCACAATCGACGATGCGACATCAATCACAGGCGAGCCCCCTCAGCACCAGCAGGCGACGACGAACGTATATCTCTCCAGCGGACTGCAGGCGCGAAGCTCCAGCGGGCGGCGCTCCTGCAACTGAAGGCGATCTGGCGCCCACCGTGGGGCTCTTCGAACCCCCTCCCGAATCCTGCGGGGCGGCGGCCTTGGGAGATAGGGTGTCCTCGTAGGAACCCTAGGACCGAAGTATTTAAAAAAAATCTTTTTTTTTCATTTACTGTGTGGGCCCATGACCCAGCCGTGTCATAAAAAAAAGAGGGGGGAGCACTGAGCTTAAGCCCAGATTGGGTAGTTGTATTTAAAAAAAAGGATCAGAGGAAGCCCAAATGGCCCCTGAGAGTTCAAAAAAAAAGGGAGGGGGGAGAGAAAGAGGAAGGGCCCAAGTGGGCCAATGGTAAAAAAAATACATGCGTCATTTCAAAAAAAAAGAAGCGTACAAAAAAAGTCGTACGAAAAGTTTTTTTTTCAAAAAAATGCAAGGAAAAGCCGAAAATAAAGGGGTTGAACGGCTTAAAAAAAAGAGAGAAGAGCTGTAAAAAAAAGAATTGTGCAAAAAAAAGGATGAAGTGAAAAAAATGATGAAAAAAAGTTGCATGTTATTCATTGGTTTCTCCCAACTTGATGTTATCTGCCCTTTATTCTATCAAGTATGGGAGAAAGGGGGAGTCAGAAATGGCATATTCTTCAGGACTTCTGCGCATCCACGACTGACAGACCGACACTCCAGCTTTCTACAGAGCATCCATTTTCACCGAGCATCAATTACTTCGACAGGGTGCATACTTCTTCTTTTGCGACCCGACTACTACTCCGCGCTGGACTTCTTCTGCAGCGATTCTACTCCAGGCACGACAGAGATACGTTCCGGTGACCAGCAGGCACGACAGAGATACGTTCCGGTGACCAGCAGGCACGACAGAGATACGTTCCGGTGACCTGATATCGCAGCGGTTCTACATGCATGATAGAGATACGTTCCGGTGACCTGATATCGCAGCGGTTCTACATGCATGATAGAGATACGTTCCGATGACCTGAAAGCCGCAGACCCGTCCTCGTACGAGGTCTTCTACCAGCAGCTGACTTGTATTCTTCTTGTTATGTATCGTGTGAAGATGTGTTGTATACTTTCTTTTTGTTGCAAGCTGCAGCTTTCTCAGCTCCAGCTTGAGGGGGAGTGTTAGAGAATATTCTGTGTGGCTATTTGTTAGGAGAATATTCTATAGAGAATATCCTATAGAATATTCTCCCTTGAGCACCTATATAAGGATCGCCACACCTCCTGTACTCATTGAGAAATTCTAATAGAATATCCGCCCCGTTGAGGGCTTCTCCCGTGGTTTCATCCCGCTCCTTAGGGGGTAGGGTTCCACGTAAATCTTCATGTTCAATGATGTTTATTATTTTCTTTATCGATTCCACTTCCGCTTCTCAAATTTCAACATTTTCTGCCCTGCACTTCGTGCCCTTTGTTCCGTGAGATTGTTGATTACTGGAGATCATGTGCGAGTACACCTTGGCGCCACTGTTGGTTGCTCTTTCGACAATGTGCAGGTGAGCACCACCTCTCTTGATCGAGGTGTAGAGGGAGTCCTAACAGAGGGTTGCAAAGTTTTTGGTGGTTGTGATTTTTTGTCCAACGCACTTGCTATTGTGGTTTGTTACTACCATTTGTCGCTGCATGTTTTTTGTTTATCTTAAATATTGAGTTGCTCTACTACGTGGTACTGATTAAATCTGCACTAGATCATGAGATCTGCGTGTTTTTTTGCTGCTCTTTTTAGGTGCCTCTCAGTGGTGTTGTTCAGTGCATGCAAGTTCCTTGGTTCCTTTACATTTGTGATCAAAGATTGGTATTGTTGTGTTGCCTTGTTGCTACAGTTGTGATCACAAGGTGTTCGACAGATGTTGCTTAGAACTGTAACAATAGAATAAGAGATACAATTAAGGTTAATCCTCCTGGGATACTAGAGATCAATTGTTTGAACTTCTCGAAGCCTTTGGCATCAGCTCGAATCTTCAGCGAAAGGAGATCTACTATTGGATATTATGTATATATGGGCGGTAACCTTGTAATGTGGAGAAGTAAACAACAATTTGTCTGTGCAAGGTGAAGTGTTGAAGCTGAGTACAGAGCAGTAGCAATGGGTGTCACGGAGATGATATGGCTTAAGATCATCTTGACAGGCATCGGCATTGATCTTGATTTGCCTATGAAATTATTTTGTGATAACAAGTTGCCATAAATCTCTCCAACAATCCCTGTTTGCACAACATGATCGAGCATGTTAAAATTGAACACCATTTCATCTGAGAGAAAATTGATTCTAAAGAATTAGTGCTGCCATATATAAAAGCAAAAGAACAAGTTGCTGATGTCTTCATCAAGGAGTTGTCGAGTGTCAAGTTTGAGAAAAATATTGGCAAGTTCAGCATGTTCGATCTCATTTCCCCACTTGAGGAGGAGGGTTAAGGGGCAAGTAATCGGATCTTAGGAGGGGATTTGCCTCACCTTGAGACTATATGTATCTCTCCCTCCCCCATTTTGAAAGATAGAAAAAGAAAAGATAAAATCCTTGTTGCAATAAGCAACAAGGGACCTTTCCCACCGTGGTTTTCCCTTCTATCATGAAGGGTTTCCACGTTAAATCTGTCTTGTTTGCTTGCTTGATTTTCCACAAAACAAAACAACTTATTACCCCCCCTCGAGTCAGACACTAATATCTTATAAGTCCAGCGTGCCCACATTCTTCTCAAATTGGTTGTGAAAAGTCCTTTCGTGAAGACATTTGCAACTTGTCCTTCAATTTTAAACATCTTAGTGCACGTTCCTTTATATCAACCCTCTCTTCTATGAAGTGATGATCGATCTTTGCATGATTGGTTATGTCATGCAAAATAAAATTATTAGATAAATATGTTGAGGCCTTGTTGTTACAATATAATCTCACGGGTGACTCGAGATTTATTTTCTCAGGATGATGTTAAGCTAATACATCTCTACAACTCCCATTGAAACGACCCTTACTCTTCTTTATCACTATATCCTCCATACACATATTGCTTCTTGCTCTTCCAAATCACAAGATTGTTATATAGATATATGCAATATGAATGCCGGATTTTCTACTGCCAATGCATCACGTGTAATCTACATGTGTATAACTTTCAACTTCAAACTTTGCATCCTTAAAAAAAAGACATCTCCCTAGAATTCTTTAAGTAGCATATTATAAATTCCATAAGTTTTATGACACACTTCAGAGACACAAGCACGAACTGGACCATCATAATGAATGCATAAGTAACAACACTTTCGATCAAAGTAAGGTAGAACAACTTCCTCACAAGTCTATAGTAGTTGCACTTGGAGTCTTCATCTAGTTGTTTTCCATCTTTGATGCTCATCTTGTGATTTCCCTTGACATGTGTAGAGACGGGTTTATAACTCAATTTTCCAATTTCCTTTAACATATACGACATGTATTTTCTTCAGTAAAGAATAAGACTTGGTGGTAGTGCAGTGTGTCTACCACCCAAAAGACCAGGGTTCAGATCCCCCTTTTGCAGGGGTTGCGTTAGGTAGTCGACAACCATCGTAAAAAATAGTCAAATCTTTCAACATGGATTTGAGCAAGAATACATTTAGCCGACCCTACTCATAGTGGGAGAAGGCTTAGAACAAAAGAATAAGACTTGGCATCTCTGAGCACAGAAAGTATTTTGGGTTCCAAGATTTTTCCAATCAAACTCCGTAATAAGTTTCCCTTCTGGCCATGTGATTTCCTCTTCATCATCTATTGTGATGAGCCTCTCACCTACATAAACAAGATTGACAATATAACATGCCTTTAAAAAAAATAAATGTGAAACTTTTGGCATCTTTTATTCCAAGTTTCATGTAACAACTCAAAGAAGTCTTTACTTGAAACTTTGAAATATGATGCTGCTCGAAACATCATATTTTCCAAACTGGGACTTGACTATATAACTTCTGGTCAAGCTAGTTAGTTATGTTCATCCGAACTTTAGGAAGAATTCCTTCTCCATAAGTTTAACACAAATTAATGTGTGTTACTTAATTAGTACTGGATTCGCATGTGCCCCATATTTTGTTGAGATATGCCTTGAAACACCGACATGTTTGCGATCGGAATACATTCCGTAAATAGATCTTGGTCGACCTGCTTGGTACAGATTTTTAGATCCGATGAGGATCCATTTACTTATAATACACACACACATATATATGTATGTATTGTAGGGTTAAGGTGTGGGTTATCCGAGAGACTCATTCCGGGAGAGCCGCCACCTCCTAGAGTTCTTGTATCTGTACTCCTACTTTCTCTCGTAGTAGAACCTATCTTTGTCTGTGATTTTTTCCCCGCTACACTGGTGGGGTTTTTCCATGTAAAATCATGTGTGTTCTCCGTGGTTGATTTCATGTGATTGACCCATGCTTGGATCATCTTCGACAAACCGGTATTAGAGCCAGCTTGGTGATTATCCGCCTCACATGAGAGTCCTATCTAGATTTGTCTGGTTGACAGTTTCCACTTCGGCATCGAGACCTCCCGCAACAAATCATCGCCGATCTAATCCAACACCCATGACGACGACGAAGTTTGAGATCGAGGAATTCGATCGTAACGTCAACTTTGGCCTGTGGAAGGTCATGATGGAGTCAATCCTCATCCAACAAGGCATCGCAAATATGTTGAAGGGTATCGAGAAGATTTCTTGGATGTTAAGTCAAGACGAGAAGGACATAGGCGCGAAGGCTAGGGAAAGCATACATCTTTCTCTCTTGAACGACGTTCATCGCGAAGTTATGAAGTATTAAAGTTATAGTTATTTATATTTTATTTGAGTCTTATTACCCTTCGAGGCCACTCATGTACTTTTCTCCCTTTTTCTCTCTAGGGTTTTCTCTCTCTATAAGAGACCCTAAACTCATGGAATAAGACAACGATTTATTCTCTTCTCTACATGGTATTAGAGTAATGTTCCTAGACCATGGCTTATACCTAAAATCCACTGCCACCACCAGCCTCCGTCCTCCTTGAGCTTTGCGCGAACCCTTCTTCCTCGTCTAAAGGTCCCGCACGAGGCCTCAGTGGGTACCTGTACTGTCTGCGTTGCTTGGACCCATCTTGGGCTCATCCAATGCCGTTGGTGGCCTGTGCGAAGCCACATCAGCACCATCGAGTGCTTGACGCATCATAATAGCACCACTGGGTGCCACTAGCCGCCTGGTTACGTTGCCAGCGCACTTCCAACACTACCTGGGAACCGCCATCGCTACCATAGCGCTTCCAGCGCCTTGCTAGTGCTACCTTAGCATCTCCAATGCTACCTAGCACCTTTCATCTCTACCATAGCGCTGCCAGCACATCTTTGAGTGTTGTCAGAGCAATGACTATCTCCAACACCTCTGAGATGTGGATTCTTCAAAATCCAGATCTCTTGCATATACAAGCGTGAGTTCTAGGGTTCTTTTCCACCCTCCTATGCATATTTGATCAACAACACCCACAATGACATCTACTTCTACCGAGACGAAGTCCTTATCCACTCCATCTTCTATAATGACACATGGCACTACTATCAAACTGAAGGGCAATGAAAAATGTATTCTCTAGTCTCGTTCCTTTAAGGTGTTCATTGGTGGTCAGCGGGAGGTATATATCCTGACTAAAGATCTTCAAGATGAGAAAGATAAAGAATATGATAACTGGCTCGCAGACAACTACTGTGTTATCAATTGGATGACCAACAATGTTAAAGCACATATTGCCTTGATTTTGCTTTTCAAAGACATGGCCAAGGAGGTATGGGATGAACTTAAGCAGACATACTCTCAGAAGACGATGAAGTCCCTCCTTGCTATCATCCACAAGCGAATATGGTCTGCATCACATGGTGAGACTCTACCCTTGTTGAGTCCTACAAGCATCTCACTAGCTTGTATGAGGAGATTGCGATCCTTCATCCCTCATGTTGTACCAAACCAATGCAAGAGTGTTCGGATTGGCAAGTTTATCGCTTTCTTGATGGCCTACATAACATATATCAAACAATAAAGGAGTAATTTCTGATATTCGATACACCGCCAACAATGAAGGTCATCTTTGGACGTTTTGAGGAACTAGAGACATCTGCTGCATGGCCTCCTACTTTACCTCCCGTAGAGAGTTCTGCACACATCGTATCATATAGGAGAGGAGGACGGCATAGTTTTCGAGGAGGTCGTGGACATGACTCTGGCAGGGGCCGTGGATGAGATTTTGGACATGGACGTGACTTTAGCCGTGCCCGTAGACGAGATTCTACTACTTCTTAGTATCCACAGTGCACTCACTGTGGTCGATAAAACCATCCGTCCGAATGTTGTTGACATAAGTTTAGAGTACTTCCTTGTCAAGCCAATATTGCCTATGATGACACCTATGATGTGGAAGAGGCGTCTCCTACTACAAACCCTGATGGAAAACTGTACATCTCAATAATGTAAATTACTCACTCTCGTCTGATGCAGATTCTCTAGACTCTTGGGCCCCCTTCCTCCAGTAAAACAACCATTGCTGCTCTGGCTACTCCTTTAGGTACAATATCCAACTCTGCCACACTCCTACTACTGCTTGGATTATTTACTCTAGAGCCTCTACTCATCTGACCAGAGATAGTAGTCTATTAACCCTCTCCGAACCCTCTTCCTCGGTGAAGTCAGCTCGAGTGACCAATGACGACACAAAATCCCGAGCGACTAAGGTAAAGGTATCTAGATAGGTCGTTGCGACCTCAATCACTCGGTTGTGTCAGTCAAGAAAAATATCAGACCACTCGAAACGAATAAAATCAATCAAACACAAAGATAGCGGTCCAGCTATGAGTTTAACCTGGTATAGCTCCCAGGGTCGAACTCGAGGAGCACGGGTTGGCCAAATGCCTACGAAGTAGTAAAAATGAAATAAAATAAAGAAAAAATATTTTTAGTGATTTTTAATGATTTTTATATTTTTTTTGGATTTTTAATATGTGGAGAAATAAAAGAAAACAGAGATAAACACACTTAAGCAATTTATTTAATGCATCAAAAATCAAGCCAAAATTCAAACAAAAATATTTTTATGTTTTTTAGGTTTTTTAGTGTTTTTGGTGAATTTTTGGAATTTTTTTGATATTTATTTTAATTTCTAAAAATCAAACAGTAGCAAAGAAACAAGGTACTGTCCAGCCAAGCCTAAAGTCCCTAGATAAAATATCTAGGAACCTCAAAAGGGCCTGGAAGTATTTTTTCTGTAAACTAGATAAAATAAGGAAAATTTGAGTACCAAAATTATTGTTTTTGGGTTTTTAGATTATTTAATAGAATTGTTATGAGTTTTTAGGTGTTTTTAAGTTTTTATGGTTTTTAGTCAGTGAAAAATAGCCAAAATTGGCTAGAAAATAAAGGAACACAAAATAAACAGTACCTAATTTTTATAGAATTTTTGAGGGGGTTTTTATATTTTTTTGGGGTTTTTAAAACTAGACAGTGGCTAAAAAGATAGTTTTTGAATTTTTAAAAATAACAAATAAACTCAAAAATGTCCTCAAAAATTCTCAAAAATCCTACAACATGGCAGGAGCCATGTATCAAATTTTCATCGAATTTGGAGGTGATTTGATATTTTATTCAAAAATCACAAGAGGGCACTGTGCACAAGGACTGAAGTGCAAATACCCTAAGTTCTGGGGGTCCAGGTGCAAAATTCCCAGCAAGTCACGCGCGTGGCGCGTGCCTGGGGCACTCAGGGACCTCTATGTAATAAAACTAAGTTCCAGGGACTAATTGGTAACACGTACCAAAAGTCCGAGGGCCTCAGCTGCAAATATCCCAAAAATAAACGCACATGCGTAATCAAACCATTCACAGGGGCATAAATGCAAATATTAAAAAGATTTCATTCATTCACAAACATCCAGAACTACAGGGGTGTATGATGCAAATATCCCAATAAAACACGTGGCGAAGCACGTGACTCACACAGGCAGGGGCATAAATGCAAATAAACTAAAGCTCATGGTCCAACATGCAAAATACCCAAAAACTAAACAACTGACTAAAATATTTACAGGACTAAAACGAAATAAAAGATGAGAAAGGGCCTAAGGGTAAATTACCCTTTATTAAGTCGTCCGATGGATGCGCGCCACGTGGGTGGATGAACGGCTGGGAACGGGTGGCACGCCAACGCTGAGGTCCTCGCAGCGATCGGACAGCTGGGGTTAAGCCACGTGGTACATCGGGCAGTAGTGGCTCTCTGTGGCTAACCCTCACGCATCGGGCGGTCCGTATCTCCTCTCCAAGGATCGGATGGTGGCTGCTCCTCCGGGAATGGATGGACGAGATGCAAACTGGAGGTCGAGGCTGATCGGACGGCTGCTGAAGATCCTCGAAGAACAGGTGGCCGGCGAAACTCGCCGGCCTAGTGCGCTCGCTCCGAGGCTCCTCGCGGGGCACTGATGATCTGACAAGGTGCGGTGTGGGCCTCCGCGTCGGATGGTGGTCTCCGATGACCCGGACGAGCTCCGAGAAGCTCAGGCGAGGTCGGCGGAGCTGTAGCTGCTGGACCCAATAGTCCAAGCCCTCAGGTGGGCTTGGTTCAACCTGCAAAACATACCAAACAGCTCGCGGGTCGAGGGCAAACTGCCTCGACCCGGTTAGGCGGGGTGAAGGCGGTCGGAGGTGCGAGATGGGCGAGCTCCGGCGAAGCGATGGACGGAAGAGCTCGAACCCCAGCTCCTGTGCGAGCTGGGTTGGATGGGGGTATGGAGAAGGTGCGCGGCGGGAAGGCGGAGATGAATATGGATTCCGATGATCGAATGGGTGCGCGAGATGGTCGGAATCGACGAAAAATGGCGGCGGCACGAATTGGGGCAAAATGGAAATTGACGGAAAGGGCGAAGCTAAGGGATTACCTGGGTGGTGAAGTAGACTGGGCTGGAGCTGGGGAAGCTCCCGGTCGTAGCCTCGAGGGTCGTCTGGGCCCGAGGCTCAGAGCTCGCACCAATGGCGGAGCTACGGCGGAGCTACTCGCCGGATCAGTGGTTCGGCCACTCTCTCCTCGCTGCGACACGGCCAACCTGGAGCTGTCACCTCGGGGGTAGCTGTGGAGGTCACGGGACGAAGAATGGAGAGCCAAAGATGAAAGAATTAGGTGGCGGAGCTGGGTATTTAAGTGGGTGCAGGTCCGGGAAGATAGGCGCGGGTAGGGCGTGGAAGCGCGCGGATCCCGATGCAGGAGCTCCGGCGAGGGTGTCGGATGTGGGAGGTGTCAAACGGAGCCGGGGTTTGGGTGATTGGGAATCGGGTCGAGCGGGTATAAATCCGAGAAGAAGGTCCGGTGCTCGAACCCGTGAAGAGTGGTCCTAGGGGGGGTCAGTTGACCGGGCGGTCAACATCCCCAGGGCCAATGGCTGAAGGCCACGTGGCTGGATAAAGAAGTGACAAATACACATAGCTCGGGGCCGAATCAGCAAAAACCCAAAACATGAAATATTTTTATTTTATTTTTTTCTATTTTTTGGTGATTTTTAATTAATTTTTGGAAATAAAAATAAGGTATTTACACTATATAGTTATGTATAGGTATATATACAATACGTAGGTTTTTAATTTTTGATTTTTAATTATTATTTTTGTACAATTTTATTCCTATTTTATATTTTATTTATTTATAGAATAAAATGAGGAATAAAAGGGTATTTTTATTTGGTTTTTATTATATATATATAGGTAAATTAAATAGATATATACATCTATATACATGGTATATATACAATGTATTTTTATGTTTTGAATTTTGTAATTTTTATTTGATTTTTGTTTTGATTCTTTTCATTTTATTTATTTACAATATATAATATAGGATATTTACAAAAAGTTTAGAAAATAATTTTATTTATTTATAAGGTTGAATAAATATAGGAGTATGGTTTATGTACATGGTGAAAGGGCATTTTTGAACTTTTTGATTTTCAAATTTTTGTTTTGTTTTTAATATTTTCTATACAAAAATGTACAAGCATATTTTTGGGTGAGGAAAATATAGTTTTATTTATTTACAAATATTTACACATGAGCCCCATTCTCCCTCTACTTTGGCTTTTATGCGGTCAGGCCCATGCTGAGCCCTCCCTTGGGTTAGGTTGCTCAATATTTATTCTAAATATTTCCCTCTTTTTCTTTTTAGTCTTTATTCTTTTATTTTTGCACAAAAACATGCTAATTATAGGTTTTTACACAATGCATGCTTTTGCTAATTATTCCTATTTACACATATCTACATGCATTTGCATAGGTTTTTGTAGCTAAAATATAAGAATAAAGAGTGATGAATGGGTATTCATCACCCCCCTATACTATACTTTGCTAGTCCCTTAGCAAACACTTATTTGAAAAAGAAGTGAAAAAAAGAAAGAAAGAAAAAGAAAAAGAGGATGTACATGGATCAAGGTTGATTATTAAACTTGCCTTCATTAAATTGAGGTATGGAGCTCAATCAGATCTTTGGATTATTAATGTGTTGGAACCTTATTTAGACTTAAGCTTAAAACCTAACAGCCTCTAAGTTCCACCAGTCTATAACCAAGACTCCTCAATGCTCCAGATCAGAACAAGTCATCAAGCACAAACCCTGAAGACCATGAATCTTTTCTTGTCCTGTGAAAGTGAGGTCTAAGCTCTCCACCTCAGAAATGGAAACTTGACAACCCTCCTTAACAAGGTAACTCTATGACCTCAATCTGGCCACTCTTTCCTCGAGGAGCGGGGTATTCCCTTCTAAGTTCAAGTACAACCGGCTCAAGAAGAGGGGGAAGAAGAGAATGGGTCAAGGCCAGTGTAGCCAAGTACCCTTGGGAGCTTGACCAGTGTAGCCAAGTCTCCCTGCTGCAAGCTACAACAGGTGGAT
The DNA here is from genome assembly GCA_037367405.1 of Ottelia alismoides. Classification (NCBI taxonomy): domain Eukaryota; kingdom Viridiplantae; phylum Streptophyta; class Magnoliopsida; order Alismatales; family Hydrocharitaceae; genus Ottelia; species Ottelia alismoides. The sequence continues at coordinate 451,327 of JAZKJV010000112.1, forward strand.
CATGAAACCAAGCTTTGCTTATTGCACTTATATACATACTCCGGTGGGATTATCATTTTCTCTCAGACCCACCACTTTTTTGGTGTTCTTTTCTTTTTGCACATTTTTTTTTTCGAGTGCATCTATACAACATATACATGTGCAACATATATACAAGGAGTTTTTCCTCTTGAGCCAATAGACTATCCCTCTTTTGAAGCTTTATTGCAACCCACAACTCCCGTCGTTAGACCTCATGGCAACCAGACCAAGTTGAGACGCACTTCCTTCACTATAAGAAGAAGAGAGGTTCCGCCTAGAAGTACTACCCTCATATGCTACCCCAAGTCAAGGAAGACTGCCTCCTCACCACCTCATCCGTAGAGAGCTCGGTGCATAGTGCTGGTGTCCAAGTAAAGCCATAATCTATATGAGTCATGTGTTGTTGTTAAGTGCTCTACTTAGGCTCATTGAGATGACATGTGATCATAGCCTAGTGGACTCAAAGAATTAAGTCACCATGGACCTGAAAAGCCTTAAACCTAAGTCCTATAAGGTTCCTCTTAGAAATTAGGTGGATTAAGATCTTAATCAAGCTCCATTTCTCAATTTGATTCCCGGCTAGTTTAAATGTCAACTATCATCCAGAAAAACTATATACATATGTACAAAAAGATGCTTATTTACACAATATTTTACAAACATGCAAAATTTTTGAAAAATGTTTTGAAATCATGGATGGATGATGCATGAAGTGCAAGTTTTGCAAAAAGATATTTACACATATTTACACAAGATTTTTGCAAACTTTTGATTTTCAAAACATTTTGGAAAAATTTTGTACTATATACATAATTTTGATACGAAAATATTTACACAAGCTTCACACAAAAGATTTTTGAAATCATTTTTACAAAAATAATTTGTACATTAGCTATGTATGTGCAAATAAAAGAAGATTATGTACATGAAAAATTTTTAATTTTTGTGGTTTTTAGCCATTTTATTTATTAACACACTCACACAAAGTACGAGTTATGGCTAAAGTATATATGAAATATATACACACCCCCCTATACTTAGCTCGAACGATGTCCTCAGAGTCAAGAGCGATGAAGAAGACATAACTCGTGCTATGTATAGGGAAGTGAAAAGAAAGGCTATACAAAAAGAAATGAAAAGTCAAGAGGGACCCAGGTCTCCCCCCTATACTTAGGATCAAATAATCCTAAGTATAGTAGGCTGTACACGAAGGGAAAACCTGAGTGCAGAATGTACAGGGTCTACCCCCCCTATACTTAGGGTGAAATATCCCTAAGTATAGGCAGCAAAACAGGGGTAGACAGAAACAAAAGAAATACCCAAAAGGTCTCACATCCCCCCTATACTTAGGATAAGGTGCACCCTAAGTATAGCATAATCATAAGATGAAGAAGGGATGTGGGACTAAAGAATGTGGTGATATGGACATCTGGATCTATATACAACGGAAGATCAGTGAAACTCAGGCGTGAGATGCATTAGATGTGAGTCAAAGACCACATCTCACGCAAAATGAATAGGGGCAATATCAACGACCCGCGGCTCATGATCTAGAAATGGCTTGAGCCGCTGGCCGTTCACTCGAAAGGTACTCTCAGAAGACAACTCAGATATGTCGATGCTACCGTTGTCGTGTACCTTCCTAACCAGATAAGGTCCTTTCCATTTGCTCTGTAGCTTCCCTAGAAATAATCTAAGCCTCGCATCAAACAACCATACTCTCTGTCCAATCTCAAAATGCTTGTGGCTGATATGAGAATCATGCCACTCCTTGACTTTCTCCTTATAATGTAGGCTGCTCGAGAAAGCTGCATCTCTAAGCTCTTCCAGGGCAGCTAGCTCTGCCCTCCTCTGGTCTCCTATACCATCTGGATCCATCAGAATATCTGTAACTGCCCAAAGTGACTTGTGCCTCATCTCAATAGGTAAATGGCATGGCTTGCCATACACGAGGCGAAAGGGAGATGTGCCCAAAGGTGTCTTGAAAGACGTCCTATATGCCCACAAGACCGAGTCCAAAAGCTGTGACCAATCCTTTCGGTCAGGGCGGACGACTTTCTGCAATATAGTCTTGATCTCCCTATTCGACACTTCGGCTAGACCATTCGTCTGTGGATGATAAGGTGTAGCAACCCGATGGTCGATGCCGAACTCGCTAGCAAGTGCCTTCACCTGGTCGTTGATGAAGTGAGATCCCCCATCAGAAATCAGAACTCGTGGAACCCCGAACCGCGTGATGATGTGCTTCCTCAAAAATCTGCAAACAGTCCTCGCATCAGCGGCTCGGGCGGGGATAGCCTCCACCCAACGACTCACATAATCGACGGCCAACAGAATGTACTCAAATCCCTGACTCTTAGGGAATGGACCCATGAAATCGATGCCCCATGCGTCAAAAACCTCACAGAAGTGAATGGGCTGCATTGGCATCATATCACGCTGTCCACAAGTGCCCATCCTCTGACAGTCAGTACACCTCTTCACGAACTCATCTGAGTCCTTGAAGAGGGTAGGCCACCACAAGCCGGATTGGAGCACCTTCTGTGCCGTTCTCCTCCCAGAATGATGTCCTCCTGCCTCAAGCTTGTGGCAGTAAGTGAGGACGCTATGGTGTTCCTCCTGAGGAATACACCGACGCCAGACGCTATCCCCTCCTTCGTGGTAAAGGATGGGATCCTCCCAATGGTAGGACTTGGCCTTCGCAAGGAAGGTCTCAAGTCTCTGTCTGGGCCAATCTTGTGGGACTTTCCCAACAACGAGAAAGTTCACAATATCGGCGTACCATGGGAGTGAGGCGATAGCAAGGATCGCCTCATCTGGGAAGGTATCTCGGATAGGATCAATCTGCTCAGTCTCCTCAGGCTGCTCTAATCGGGAGAGATGATCCGCCACCACATTCTTGACTCCAGGCTTATCCTTAATCTCAATGTCGAATTCCTGGAGTAGAAGGATCCATCTAGTCAGTCTGGCCTTGGCATCCTTCTTTGCCATGAGGTACCTGATGGCGGTGTGATCTGTAAACAAAGTCACTCTAGATCCAAGTCACTCTAGATCCAATGATATACGATCTGAACTTATCCAGGGCAAACACTACGGCTAGCATCTCCTTCTCTGTGACCGTGTAATTCCGCTGGGCGGAATCCAATGTGCGGCTAGAGTAATGTATAGCAAATGGCACTCCCTTCCTCCTCTGTCCCAGCACTGCCCCTACGGCAAAATTGGAGGTATCCGTCATGATCTCGAATGGGAGAGACCAATCAGGCGGCTGGAGGACAGGAGCCTCAATAACACACTGCTGGAGAGTAGCAAACGACGAGAGACACTTGTCATCGACAAGGAACTCGGTGTCTTTCGTCAAGAGGTCAGTCAACGGTCGGGCAATCCTGCTGAAATCCTGAATAAATCTCCTATAAAATCCAACGTGCCCCAGAAATGACCGCAGCTGCCTCAGATTGGACGGCGGTGTGAGTTTCCGAATGACATCAACCTTGGCCGGATCAACCTCCATGCCCCTGTTGGAGATGATGTGGCCAAGCACCGTCCCTTGAGTCACCATGAAGTGACTCTTCTCCCAAGATAGCACCAAATGATACTCAATACATCGCTGGAGTACTCGATCTAGGCAGTCAAGACAAGAATCAAATCCGTCGCCGTAGATCGAGAAATCATCCATGAAGACCTCCAAGCACTCCCCTACCATGTCCGAGAAGATCGACAGCATGCACCTCTGAAAAGTCGCAGGGGCATTGCATAGCCCAAATGGCATGCGTCGAAAAGCATATGTGCCGAAGGGACAGGTAAAGGTGGTCTTCTCCTGATCCTCAGGAGCGATGGCCACTTGGTTGTAGCCCGAGTACCCATCCAGGAAGCAATAATGGCTCTTCCCTGCCAGTCTCTCAATGATCTGGTCAATAAAAGGCAGGGGGAAATGATCCTTCTTGGTGGCTTGGTTAAGTCTCCTGTAGTCAACACAAACCCTCCAAGAGGTAGGTACTCGTGTAGCAATCTCCTTTCCCGACTCACTGATCACAGTCGTGATGCCCGTCTTCTTGGGCACCACATGCAAGGGGCTAACCCACTTGGAGTCGGAAATGGGATAAATAAAACCTGCACCCCACCATTTTGATATTTCCTTCGTCACAACCTCTCTCAGGTTGGGGTTTAGACGCCGCTGGAACTCACGCGACGGCTTTGCCCCTTCCTCGAGATAGATATGGTGGGAGCACACTGATGGACTAATCCCATGGAGATCTGCTACGCTCCATCCGATCGCCTTGCGGTTCTTTTCAAGAACCCCCATCAAACGGGATTCCTGCTCTCCAGTCAACTCGGCGGAGATGATGACTGGGTACATCTCTGGCTCGCCCGCAAGGAATCGATACTTCAGCGAAGTAGGGAGCGGCTTCAGCTCTGGAATGCTGGGTGCTGGAAAATCTGGCTGCGGAAGAAACTGAGTGAATGCTGCTAAGTCTGCCAAATCTGCCTGGGAAAGTGAAAGCGTACTCTCGCAAACTGGATCGGGAGAAGGCTGCTCAACTGCACTGTCTCTGGTCTGCTCTGCATCTACCACCTCCTCATCTGTAGGCTCAGGTGGAATCAGGTCTGGCATCTGATCATCACAATCGGCCCAATCAGACTCTGACTCCGAGGGATCTGTATCAACCGCGGTGGCATCAGTACCACCGGAAAACAAGGTGGCCTCAGCACCACCATCACTAAACATCGTGCTGCGATCAAGGACCGGCTATGCTGCCTCAATGGTATCCGGGACCAGGGCTGTGCTCTCCAGACTCTCCTCTGCTATCATCTCGGCATCAGTTGTATCTGAAAGTGAGAGGATGGTCTGTGTCTCAAGGTCTGCCCAAGCTGCCTCATCATCTGTGATCACAAAATCACAGTCCTGGTGGATGTCTGGCTCTGCGTCGGTCAGCTGCTCTGAATCTGTACTCGCATCTGAGCGGGCTCTGAATCTAGCTCTGTAGTCCTCGATCGTCTCTATTTGTATACTCTCGCCCTCGACACGAAAGTACACCTTCCCGCTATCATGATCAGTCACCGCCTTGGCTGTGGCCAAGAACAGACGACCAAGGATGATGGGGGTATCGACCACTGACTCAGGGATCTCCATGTCCAACACTACGAAGTCCACGGGGAATTTCAGGCCCTGAATCGTGACGATAACGTCTCGTAATAACCCCTTCGGCCTCTTGACAGATCGATCAGCGAACTGAAGGACTGTCCTGCTCTGTCGAAGAGTGCCCAACTCAAAGCTATCGAGAAGGGCTGCCGGAAGAAGGTTGATCGACGATCCGCTATCTAGAAGAGTACGGTCGAACCTCTGCTCACTGATCTGGCATCTGACATACGGGGCCCCTGAATCTGGCCTCTTGGCTGGCAGGCGGTTCTGGATCGCAAAACACGTGGCTTTCGTCAGCACATGTATCTCTGAAGTGTGGTTCCTCCTCCTCCTCCTGACTGTAGTCCTCTCTCTCAAAGATCGCTGGAGAAGGGGGATGTGCTGCAAAGCCTCCTGGAGGGTCAGCTGGATATGGAATCGATCGATCATGCTCTGGCTGAACTCCTCAAGCTCTCTCTTTTTTGGATCATTTTTCTTCCCCTTCCCCATCTGAAGGGCTCTAGGGAAGGGAATCACAGGGTCCCTCTCAGATGAAGGACTAGGAAAAGGTCTAAGCGGTTCAAGGACCGGATCCACACATACATCATGCACCACAGTGGGACCAGAAGAAAGTAAACCTTTTCCTTTATTCACAACAGAGTTCTGAGATACAGGAATACGAGGAAAAACATCATCTCTATCTGTACAAACACCGGTGGCCTCAGTACCACCACGGGCTGGCTCTGCTGCTGCTGCTGGTAGACGTCGTGCGGCCTCAGTACCGCGGGCTGGATCGGCTGAACGGGTGGCATCAGTACCACCTCCTGGATCTGGTGAAGTGGCAGCCTCAGTACCGCCGGTGGGATCAGCATCCTTGGTGGCCTCAGTGCCACCGTCATCGTCTGGAGCGGCCTCAGTACCGCTCTCCTCCTCCTCATGTGGCGCCTCTGGGATGTCCTCGTGGTGAAGCTCAGATGAGGCGCCGCCGCCTGCTGGGGTCCTACCACTCCTAAGTGTGACAAAATCAGCATCAAATAGATCCGAAGATGTGTCATCAAATGGGTCACTAGGAGTGGCAAACTCAGTATGTACTACCTGCTCAGATTTCCTCTTGAGGTTGTTCGGGTTCGGCTCAATCCGGGCTGGAATGGCGGCCTTCCCTCTCACCAGGTCCCGCATCTCCTGGCGGAACTCGTCCATCTCCCGTCGGAATGTGGCCTGCTAGTCCGTGAGGAGGCGGGCGATGTCATCCAAAGCGGGGCTCTCGTGGGAGCCCGACGGGTGGCCTCTCTGTGGGTGAGGCTGCTGGAACTGTTGTGGTGGGTAAGAGGGGTAGGATGGAGGGTGCTGCTGCTGCTGATATCCCGGGTGAGCCTGCTGCTCACGTCTCCATGACTGTCCCTGCTGCTGATAGGGACGCGGATCGAAGGATGACTGGTGCTGCTGATATGCTGGGGGTTGCTGCTGCGGCTGGTGGTGATCTCTCTGCTGGGAGTACTGCCCTCCCTGTCCTGACGGCTGCTGCTGGGGTTGGGTACCACCACTCCCCCACCTGAATCCGGGATGGTCTCGTCGGATCCCAGGCTGGGGGCGGTCATACCAAATCCCGTTGACATCCATCAACGGCTCTGCATCGTAGGGGGCTGGCGGGAGTACTGCCAGAGGCTGGTCCGGCTGGTAGACCACCATCTGCATCTCTGGAGATGGTGGGGACTGGTAAGTGGGCTGCGGCTGCTGGTACGGCTCCGCCTGTACAAGATGGACCTGTCTAGGCTGCACGTAGGTGCTGGAGCGCTGGGACGAGCTGCTGCTGCTGCCGGCGTCGCCTCGCGACTGAAGACGGGGCTGAGAAGCCGTCTGTGCCTCCTGGAGACACATGAGCTGTGTCTTCATGTCGCTCAGAACCTGTGCCATCTGCTCCATCTGTGTGATACTCTGGCACTGCTTCTTCTCTATCAGCTCCATGCGGTCCAGCTTCTCGCTGATAATGCCCATGTCCGCAGCTGATGACTCTGCCTGTGCTGCTGCGGCTGCGGACGAACTGGATGGACCTGCATCTACCCGTGCTATCCGCTGGTACTGCACGGGTCCTGGCTGATGTGGCTGGGTCTTCTAAGTATACAACCTGGTCTGAGACATCACCATATAGTTCTCAGCCATCTCCTCGTAGATGGCCCAGACCTGGTCGTGGTCCTTGGCGAAGTAGGACCCGCCGCACGAAGCGTTCACCAGACCCTGAAGCTCTGGCGTCAACCCGTTGAAAAAGCTCTGAACTAGGTTCGGCTTGGAGATGTCGTGGTGCGGGCATCGGTCTAGGAGCTCTCGAAACCTCTCCCATGCCTCGTGGAACTGCTCGTTGGGGAACATGGAGAAGTTGCTGATCAGGGCCCTCGCTGCATTCGTCCGCCCGAGTGGATAGTACTTGTTCAAGTACTCGGTGCGGAGCTGCTCCCAGGTATAGACAAACCTCCCAAGGTGCTTCAGCCAAGTGGCTGCTCTATCTGCCATTGAAAATGGGAAGGCTATCATCCGGATCGTGTCCTGGTCCACATGCCGGTCGTGGACAGTACTGCAAATCATCAGGAACTCCTGGAGGTGGAGGTGGGGCTCCTCAGTGGCGAGTCCGTGAAAACGAGGAAGCATCTGCAGGGTGTTCGGGGGGAACTTGAAGTCCCCCACGATAGCAGGAACCACTACCCAATGGTGCATCAGTGTAGATCCGGGGTTGTGCAACTCCCGCATCGGTCTAGGTGGTCCTCCTCCTCCCGCGGCTGTTGCCGCTGCGGCGGCGGCTGCGGCTGCTGCTGCTGCGGCTCGTGCCTCTGCATCTGGTCCATCCTCAGGCTCGCTCTGCTCATCTCGCTCTGCTCTGAGCCTCTCCAACTCTCTCCTCATCTCAATCATAAATGCTCCCTGATCGCGGAGCTGCTGCTGGACTGTCTCGAGCGATGCGATCAGGGTGGAGTTGATCGCTCCCTGGTCTAGTACAAAGTGCTCTGGCTGACGGGAGTGATCGTCTGAACTGCCGGCTCCGGCCATGTCGACGTCTGCAAAATCAAACGAGCCCAACTCAGGTGCTGTCAAATGTATCAATCTCTCCTCGGGCTCGTGTCTCTCAGGTAGATCAGAAAGGGGGTCGAGGAGGAACAGGGTGGAATCGTACTCGGGCTCGGAGAGCGGGTCTGAGCTCTCACGAGCCAACCTAGATGATGAGGCAGACGTGCCCGAAAGCGGTGCAGCCAGAGGCTGCCTAAGAGACCGTCTACCCATCATCTTGATCTGGCGAGTAGGGCGGATGAGATCTGGAAAAATTATGATCTAAAAACAAACCCCCGATTCACCAACGCAACGCGAGCTGAAGACCGTGAAAGTTCGGTCAAATTATCTTGTCAATTTTATTTTGGTGAACACACAAAATATCAGAGCGCTTACGTGACCTGTTGGGATATCCGATGCTAACTCAACCGACTGGCCCACACGGAAGAGTCCGTAATCAGTCGGGACTAGCAACGGGGGGCTCTACCTAGGGTGCGGGTCACTCTCTCGCGCATCCAAACCAAACAATGAAGGGGTTGCTCTCCCTAAGACAAAGTTTTTAGGGTGAGCGGTTTTTAAGATCAATAATTTTAGCAGTCCCAATTTTATGGTTTCACTTTTTTAATCTTTTTCAAAGCAAACAAAAGGCCTAACGAATTTTTCGGTTCTCCTGGTTATTAAGTCCAAAAACAGGGGGAGAAGACGAAAAAGCCGATGCACGATAAATCAATGATGCATGCTGAGTAAGAAATGCGTACCTGTCTCCAGCACTCTACATGCAATATGATCCGCGCATAAAAGTAAAGACAGAAATAAAACTAACCTAAATGATGCAGCGGTAAAGCCGAGTCCTAGACGAGCAACTTCTAGCGAAGAACCGTCTAACCGGTCACTGACCTCCAAGCCAAAGAGTCCGGTCTTGGCCCGTCCCTCCTCTGTCCGACAAATCGGGGGTAGGAGTAAGCGCTTTACAGGACGGGCTGCGGCACGTAGGCTACGGAGGCAAATGAATCGGTTATTTTTATTATTGATTTTAAGTAGGTCCAATTATTCGATCTATGGGAACATATATGCAATTAGGTGTGTGGATCCTACTAATTACGACACATTCACCAGAAAATCCTAAATCTAGGGGCTCGAGCAAAAACCGCGAAAAACCGGAAAAGGAAGAAATAAAAGAAAAATAAAACCGCGAAAAAGCCGCGAAAAACCGCGAAGGTCCTAAAGGGTCCCCCGAGCACACCGGTGCTCGGCGAAACAGACCCGCTACAGTAGAAAAGTCTAAGAGTGTCCAAGTCCTGAGTCCTGTATTATTACAATAATAATAATAAAAAGAAAATAAAAACCTAATCTAACCTCACACCACTATACTCTCTCCCTCTCGCTCTCTCCTGCGGCTTCGTAAAGAAAGAAGCCGCCTCCAAGTTCCTCGGCTGCACCGGCTCCTCGAAAGTCGCCTCCGCGGTCCTTGGGCCCTCGCAAGAAAAAGAGATGAGTGGTCAGACCAGCAAAAATAATCAAATAATAAGGAAAAAGAAATGAAAATTAAAAGTAAGGGTATATATGCAAAAATACAAAATAAAATAAACACACAAAATCAATCAAAAATAAAATCAAAAGAAAATAACAATAAAACAGAAGAAGACAAAAAGAAAATATAAACAAAAAGCCGCGAAAAGCCGCGGGCTCCGAAGAGCCGCGAAAAGCCACGAAAATAAAACGAAAAGAAAAATAAAAAGGACTACTAAGCCGTGCTCCCCGGCAACGGCGCCATTCTGACGACACAAAATCCCGAGCGACTAAGGTAAAGGTATCTAGATAGGTCGTTGCGACCTCAATCACTCGGTTGTGTCAGTCAAGAAAAATATCAGACCACTCGAAACGAATAAAATCAATCAAACACAAAGATAGCGGTCCAGCTATGAGTTTAACCTGGTATAGCTCCCAGGGTCGAACTCGAGGAGCACGGGTTGGCCAAAGGCCTACGAAGTAGTAAAAATGAAATAAAATAAAGAAAAGATATTTTTAGTGATTTTTAATTATTTTTATATTTTTTTTGGATTTTTAATATGTGGAGAAATAAAAGAAAACAGAGATAAACACACTTAAGCAATTTATTTAATGCATCAAAAATCAAGCCAAAATTCAAACAAAAATATTTTTATGTTTTTTAGGTTTTTTAGTGTTTTTGGTGAATTTTTGGAATTTTTATGATATTTATTTTAATTTCTAAAATCAAACAGTAGCAAAGAAACAAGGTACTGTCCAGCCAAGCCTAAAGTCCCTAGATAAAATATCTAGGAACCTCAAAAGGGCCTGGAGGTATTTTTCCTGTAAACTAGATAAAATAAGGAAAATTTGAGTACCAAAATTATTATTTTTGGGTTTTTAGATTATTTAATAGAATTTTTATGAGTTTTTAGGTGTTTTTAAGTTTTTATGGTTTTTAGTCAGTGAAAAATAGCCAAAATTGGCTAGAAAATAAAGGAACACAAAATAAACAGTACCTAATTTTTATAGAATTTTTGAGGGGGTTTTTATATTTTTTTTGGGGTTTTTAAAACTAGACAGTGGCTAAAAAGATAGTTTTTGAATTTTTAAAAATAACAAATAAACTCAAAAATGTCCTCAAAAATTCTCAAAAATCCTACAACATGGCAGGAGCCATGTGTCAAATTTTCATCGAATTTGGAGGTGATTTGATATTTTATTCAAAAATCACAAGAGGGCACTGTGCACAAGGACTGAAGTGCAAATACCCTAAGTTCTGGGGGTCCAGGTGCAAAATTCCCAGCAAGTCACGCGCACGGCGCGTTCCTGGGGCACTCAGGGACCTCTATGTAATAAAACTAAGTTCCAGGGACTAATTGGTAACACGTACCAAAAGTCCGAGGGCCTCAGCTGCAAATATCCCAAAAATAAACGCACATGCGTAATCAAACCATTCACAGGGGCATAAATGCAAATATTAAAAAGATTTCATTCATTCACAAACATCCAGAACTACAGGGGTGTATGATGCAAATATCCCAATAAAACACGTGGCGAAGCACGTGACTCACACAGGCAGGGGCATAAATGCAAATAAACTAAAGCTCATGGTCCAACATGCAAAATACCCAAAAACTAAACAACTGACTAAAATATTTACAGGACTAAAACGAAATAAAAGATGAGAAAGGGCCTAAGGGTAAATTACCCTTTATTAAGTCGTCCGATGGATGCGCGCCACGTGGGTGGATGAACGGCTGGGAACGGGTGGCACGCCAACGCTGAGGTCCTCGCAGCGATCGGACGGCTGGGGTTAAGCCACGTGGTACATCGGGCGGTAGTGGCTCTCTGTGGCTAACCCTCACGCATCGGGCGGTCCGTATCTCCTCTCCAAGGATCGGACGGTGGCTGCTCCTCCGGGAATGGATGGACGAGATGCAAACTGGAGGTCGAGGCTGATCGGACGGCTGCTGAAGATCCTCGAAGAACAGGTGGCCGGCGAAACTCGCCGGCCTAGTGCGCTCGCTCCGAGGCTCCTCGCGGGGCGCTGATGATCTGACAAGGTGCGGTGTGGGCCTCCGCGTCGGATGGTGGTCTCCGATGACCCGGACGAGCTCCGAGAAGCTCAGGCGAGGTCGGCGGAGCTGTAGCTGCTGGACCCAATAGTCCAAGCCCTCAGGTGGGCTTGGTTCAACCTGCAAAACAGACCAAACAGCTCGCGGTCGAGGGCAAACTGCCTCGACCCGGTTAGGCGGGGTGAAGGCAGTCGGAGGTGCGAGATGGGCGAGCTCCGGCGAAGCGATGGACGGAAGAGCTCGAACCCCAGCTCCTGTGCGAGCTGGGTTTGGATGGGGGTATGGAGAAGGTGCGCGGCGGGAAGGCGGAGATGAATATGGATTCCGATGATCGAATGGGTGCGCGAGATGGTCGGAATCGACGAAAAATGGCGGCGGCACGAATTGGGGCAAAATGGAAATTGACGGAAAGGGCGAAGCTAAGGGATTACCTGGGTGGTGAAGTAGACTGGGCTGGAGCTGGGGAAGCTCCCGGTCGTAGCCTCGAGGGTCGTCTGGGCCCGAGGCTCAGAGCTCGCACCAATGGCGGAGCTACGGCAGAGCTACTCGCCGGATCAGTGGTCCGGCCACTCTCTCCTCGCTGCGACACGGCCAACCTGGAGCTGTCACCTCGGGGGTAGCTGTGGAGGTCACGGGACGAAGAATGGAGAGCCAAAGATGAAAGAATTAGGTGGCGGAGCTGGGTATTTAAGTGGGTGCAGGTCCGGGAAGATAGGCGCGGGTAGGGCGTGGAAGCGCGCGGATCCCGATGCAGGAGCTCCGGCGAGGGTGTCGGATGTGGGAGGTGTCAAACGGAGCCGGGGTTTGGGTGATTGGGAATCGGGTCGAGCGGGTATAAATCCGAGAAGAAGGTCCGGTGCTCGAACCCGTGAAGAGTGGTCCTGGGGGGGGGGTCAGTTGACCGGGCGGTCAACATCCCCAGGGCCAATGGCTGAAGGCCACGTGGCTGGATAAAGAAGTGACAAATACACATAGCTCGGGGCCGAATCAGCAAAAACCCAAAACATGAAATATTTTTATTTTATTTTTTTCTATTTTTTGATGATTTTTAATTAATTTTTGGAAATAAAAATAAGGTATTTACACTATATAGTTATGTATAGGTATATATACAATATGTAGGTTTTTAATTTTTGATTTTTAATTATTATTTTTGTACAATTTTATTCCTATTTTATATTTTATTTATTTATAGAATAAAATGAGGAATAAAAGGGTATTTTTATTTGGTTTTTATTATATATATATAGGTAAATTAAATAGATATATACATCTATATACATGGTATATATACAATGTATTTTTATGTTTTGAATTTTGTAATTTTTATTTGATTTTTGTTTTGATTCTTTTCATTTTATTTATTTACAATATATAATATAGGATATTTACAAAAAGTTTAGAAAATAATTTTATTTATTTATAAGGTTGAATAAATATAGGAGTATGGTTTATGTACATGGTGAAAGGGCATTTTTGAACTTTTTGATTTTCAAATTTTTGTTTTGTTTTTAATATTTTCTATACAAATATGTACAAGCATATTTTTGGGTGAGGAAAATATAGTTTTATTTATTTACAAATATTTACACATGAGCCCCTATCTCCCTCTACTTTGGCTTTTATGCGGTCAGGCCCATGCTGAGCCCTCCCTTGGGTTAGGTTGCTCAATATTTATTCTAAATATTTCCCTCTTTTTCTTTTTAGTCTTTATTCTTTTATTTTTGCACAAAAACATGCTAATTATAGGTTTTTACACAATGCATGCTTTTGCTAATTATTCCTATTTACACATATCTACATGCATTTGCATAGGTTTTGTAGCTAAAATATAAGAATAAAGAGTGATGAATGGGTATTCATCAACCAACTGAGTCACTCACATGTTATTATTGTCAGAACAATGGAGTTCCCCTCTAAGCTCTGACTGTCTGGGATTCATTATGCTCCTGATTTCTCTTTTAGCTTATTTTCTATTCATAAGCCTTGTATTGAGCTTAATTGTCGTGTGATATTTGATGAATTCTGTTACTATTTTCAGGACATCTGGATGAGGCAGTTTTTTGGTGGGGGACATGAGAAGAATAACATGTATTATCTTGGCATACTATCAGATTCCAAGTTTGTCAGTGTTGCGTCCATATTTGAAGACCCGCTCCTATGGCATATCCGCCTTGGGCATCCTTCTGCCAATGCTCTCTCCATAATGTTCCCCGGACTCTTTACTCTGAAGCCCTTTAAGTGCGATGAAACATCATCGAGCTTCTTTTCCAGTTCGTGTTAAGTCCTGTTGTACCACTCTTTTTGATCTTGTTCATTATGATGTTTGGGGATATTGTCCGGTCTGAACTTTGAGTGGTCATCGCTATTTTATTGTCTTTGTAGACGATTATAGTAGATCTTCTTCGGTGTACCTAATAAAGGAGCATTCATAGATTAATAAAATTGTCAGAAATTTCTTTCAATATCTTAAAACCTCATTTTCTACATGTATTCAAATTATTTGAATTGGCAATGCCCTTGAATTCAAACAACAAGACTTGACATCTTTCTTTGCCCCTCAAGGGAGTGTTCATCAAACATCTTGTCCATATACCTCTCAATAGAATGGGGTAATGGAAAGGAAACTCTGACATTTTCTTGATATTACCAGATCTCTTCTTACTCAGATGAATGTTCCCAAGAACTATTGGAGGGATGCCATCCTTATTGTTATCTATCTCATCAACTTGGTTCCATCTTCTGTCCTAAAAGGGGGGCTCCGTTCTCTTTACTACACCCTACCGAGTCTCCTTTTCCTTTACTTGTGAGAATTTTCGAGCGCATTGCATTTGTTCACAACTTCCATGCAGCTGACAAATTGTCACCTAGGGAAATTATGTGTGTCTTTCTTGGGTATTTCTATACTAAAAAGGTTATCGGTGCTATAATCCAATTAAGTATCGGTATTATGTGTCTGCACATGTCACTTTCTTTGAGTAGACCAGTTCCTTTAAACATGCTGTGGGTGACATTCCTTTAGATCTTCCTTCTCCACCAATCATATATACTCGCAAACATACCACTACACTTAAGTTTGTCCCTTCGCATGTCCCTTTTATGCAGGATAATATGCCTTCTTCAAGCGCTCCCACCACTACTGCCCTGGATGTACCTAAGGAGCTTCTGATAACTCTCTGCGAGCAAAAGAGAATGAATTTTTCACCCAATGTCATATTTTACTTCTACTGATGGATTATCTATCTATGACAAGACGTTTGCAGATGCCCTGAATGCTATTTCTGTTTCAAGGGATCATCATAGGCAATGCAAGACCAGGCATGGATGAAGAGATGGATGTCCTTACCTCCTGGGACACATGGGATCTTATGCCATACCCTCGACATTTTGACTTGTGGCTTACAGATGGGTCTTCACAATCAAACAGTCACCTTATATGTCAATTGACATATTGAAATCCAGATTAGTTGGCGAAAGACTTCACAACAACCTATGGGGTTAATTACTTTGAGATATTCTCCCCTGCCTGAATTGGTCTATACGCACCATTCTTTCTATTATTGTTAATAAGGCCTGGTCCATTTTTCAACTTGATGTGAAGAATGCCTTTCTTTATGATGACCTCGAGGAGGAGGTTTATATGATGTAGCCATCACGCTATGTAGTCGAGGAGGAGTGCATATGTCGATTACATAAGGCCATCTGTGGCCTGAAGCAGAGCCCTAAGTTATGGTTTGACAGACTTACAACTGAAATTTAGCACTCTTTGGTTTCAGAGGATGACATCTTACTACTATATCTTCATCAGACGAAGATCTACTAGCACCGTCATTTTTGTCTTCTATGTTGATGATATGGTCGTCACTAGAGAAGATGAAGCTGACATTTCAGAGACCAAGACCTTCCTCTAGAAAGTCTTTGTCATGAAGGATCTTGGCAAACTCTTGTTGCTTTCTTGGCATTGAGATAATACGCACTACAGAGGGACTCCATCTCTCATAGAGTAAGTATTCTTACTGAGGTTGGACTCCTTGAGTGCAAGCAATTTGTCATCCCTGCATAAATAAGGAAACATTCCACTACTATTGATCATGTCTTTGAGGATACTAAACGTTATAGAAGCTTAGTGAGTAAACTTCTCTAAACGTTATCGGAGCTTAGTGAGTAAACTTCTCTATTTCACTGTCACTAGGCCAGATATATCTTATGTTGTGAGCAGAACTAGCCAGCATACGAAGAGACCCCTTTACAGTCATTGGCATGATGTTCTTTTGATCCTTTGATACTTGAAGGAATCTTCTGGATGTGGACTCTTCTATGGGGACAATGGTCACACTGATGTCTGCCTATACAGATGTTGATTATGCTAGTTCACCTGAGGATCGTCGATCCACTACAAGACACGGCATGCTTGTTGGGGGCAATCTAGTCACTTGACGAAGTAAGAAGCATACATTAGTCTTCATATCAAGTGTAGAAGCAGAATACAAGGCAATGACTCAAGCCACTTGTGAGATCCCATGACTTGTCTCTTTCCTACAGGAACTTGGACTTTCAGTTGTTACTCCAGTACCTTTATACTGTGACAACAAGTCTGCCATTTACATCACTACAAAAACAAAAATCATTTTTCACAAGAGGACGAAACACATTGAGGTTGACCACCACTTCATTCGTGATGCATTATGAGGAGGAAATATCATCACTCTACACATCTCCACTGAACTTCAGCTTGAAGACGTCTTCATGAAAGCACTGCCGAAGAAGTGCCTCTCATGTTTGATTTTCAAGTTGGGCGTGATCGATAAATATGCTCCAACTTGAGGGGGAGTGTTAGAGTTACTATTATTTCTATTTTATTTGAGCATGTAACACTTCAGGGTCATTTACGTACTTTCCCCTTCTTGCTCTATAGGGTTTTCTCACTATATAAGAGCCCTTAGACTCATGGAATAAGACAACAATTCATTATCTTTTCCATATAAAGAATCCTCCGCAGCGGTTATATGGCTGAAACTTCACAGTCTCTACATGATGAAGACTCTCGCCAATTGTCCATATCTCAAGCAACTCTTCATGGTTCGTACGACCGAAGGTATATCGATTAAATCTCATCTAGATATTTTCAATTCAATTATTTCTGAGTTGGACGAAGATATGCAAGACAAAGATTAGGCGTTGATATTGTAATGTTCATTACCGTCCTCGTATAAGCACTTCCGTGAAAAGCTAATTTACGGGAAGGACACGAATATTAGATGATGTCAAATCATCCCTTCTCTTGAAGGAGTTAATAGGCCATAAACTCATAGGACATACGTCAAGCGACAAGAGAGTCGAGGTGCTCCATACGAGGGGTAAATACACATAACAAAAGAAGTTTAACAAGCCATAGGAGGAAAAGAAAAAAAGGACATGACAAGTTTTGTCGGTACTGCAAGAAGAAAGAGAATACGAAAGAGTGGTGCTGGAAACTCTAAAACAAAGAAAGAATAGAACCAACTTGGAAAAGATGATTCTGTAGCAGAAGAGAGTTATACGGAAATTGAATGCAGAAGCATTGGCTACGTTCTAATCAGTACGCTACACAGATCGAAGGATACATGGCTTCTCGATTCTAGTAGCTCTTACTACATCATGCCCAACCACTATTAGTTCTCATCATACATATTTGTTGATGGAGAAGTTGTCATTATGGACAATAATTCTTAGTCCGGGTTGTATGGTTAGGAAACGGTTAACTGAAGATGCACAATGGGACATCTGTCACCTTGACAGATGTTCGCCATGTTCCATATATGACAAACCTAATATCTCATGGTACCCTAGAAAAGAAAGGGTATGGGTATGCTATGAAGGACGATATTCTGACAATTGTCAAATACATACATTGTATTATGTCCACGAAGAGGTGTGGAAACCTATATGCATTACATATTACTGACACCGCAACCGTTTTCACCAGTTCAGAGGCTGACAACACCGGATTGTGGCATCTCAAGTTAGGACATCTGAGCGAGACATGCATGAGTACCCTCATCAGAAGAGGACTACTTGATAGTCAGGATATGGGCAAGTTGAACTTCTGTAAGTATTGCATTCTTGGCAAACAACATAGAGTAGTTTTGGTGCCGTTGAATATAGAATGAAGGATACAATGGACTATATTCACTATGATCTATGGGGGGCATCTCAAGTTTCATCCAAAGGAGGTATGCGATACATGTTGACTTTTATTGATGATTACTCTAGAAAGGATTGTATTTATGACATTAAATCCAAAGACGATGTGTTTGCTCACTTTAAGCAGTGGAATGCGCTACTAGAGAAGCGGACTGGCAAAAGCATCGAGAGACTGCAGACAGATAATGGAATGGGATTCTGTTCAACAGAATTATATTACTTTTACAAGAATGAAGGCATCTCTAGACAACACACAACTAGACATACGCCTCAACAGAATGGAGTCACAGAGTGCATGAACATGACCCTGTTAGAGTGAGTCGAATGTATGCTGTTGAATACTGGATTGACGAAGTAGTTACGATAGCAACCTTCCTTATGAACTTATCTCCATCATTGATTTTTGACAATATGACATTAGGAGGTATGGTCTGGATATCCCCCTGATTATTTTGATTTGAAATTTTTTGGTTGTCTTGCATATGCACATGTTGGTCAAGGAAAGCTGGAACCCAGAGCCACTAAGTGCATATTTCTTGGGTATACGTCCGAAGAGAAAGAATATAGATTGTGGTGTCTTGATATGAAGTCGCAAAAGTTGATGATTAAGAAGAATGTTGTATTTAATGAGTCAGATATTTTATCTCCCGAGCATAGATTTGTTGTCTGTTCTTCTAATGCAGATACAGTTGTGAGTATTGAAAAGCAAATGGAGCTTGAGGTTGACCCAGCCCAACTGCATCATAATAACCTATCTGAATCAGATAAACAAGAGGAGAGCTCATCATGTGAAGAAGAATATTGCATTACAAACAGGCGAGGATAAAGGTAGATCAAGCCACCCTCCATATATGCATATTATGCTTTTGCATATGTACTATCTATTGCAAAGGAAACATGTGATGCAGGAGAGCCGAGCGATTTTTTAGAAGTTATTTCATTACAGTACTCTATAGAATGGTTTGAAGCAACGAATGAGGAGATTGAATCTCTTCATAAAAATAAAAAATGGATCCTTGTTCCTCTACCACATGGACAGAAGGTAATTAATTGGCTGTAAGTGGATTTACAAGAAGAAAGAAGACATTTCTGGATCTATTGATGGGAGATACAAGGCAAGACTAATTACCAAAGGCTTTAAACAGATGAAGGGTATCGACTACAATGATATCTTTTAACATGTGGTGAAGCATACCTCAATACGAGTTCTACTAGGTATTGTTTCCGTGAACGACTTGGAGTTGGCGCAACTAGATATGTGGGGAGTGTTCTTACATGGAGACTTTGAATAACAGATTTACATGAGCCAATATGAAGACTTTGCAGTCAGGAAAAGGAAAATCAGGTGTACCGGTTGCAGAAATCTCTTAAGGGTTGAAGCAATCGTCGAGACAGTGGTACAAATGATTCAACTCATTCGTGCTTGCATGGGATTTTACCAGAAACAGTTATGATGTGTGTCTATTTTAGACAACTTGCTGATGGCTCTTTCATTTTTATGCTGCTATATGTTGATATGTTGATAGCGTTCATAAATAAATCTGAGATGAATAGATTGAAGGTCCTACTTGGTGGACAATTCAAGATGAAGGATCTTGGTGCAACTAAGAAGATACTTGGCATGGAGGGATTGCAAGGCTGGGAAGTTATGTTTTAGTTAGAAGATCTACTTGTACAAGGTCTTAGAGCATTTTAGCATGCCGTATGCCAAACCAGAGAAGATACCAGTTGGCTCTCATTTCAAAATGTTCGCAGGCTTGTCACCAAACAGAGGAAGAGCATGAGTACATGGTATGAGTTCCTTACACCAATACCGTTGGGATCATCATGTATGCCATGATATGCACGTGCACATACATCGTCCAAGCAATCAATGTTGTGAGTAGATATATATCAAATGCAGGAAAAGGTCATTGGATTGCTTGAAGTTGATTCTACGATACCTGTGAGGTACCGCTAGGTTTTGTCTTGAGTTTGGGAGGAGTAATGATGGAGTAGCAGGCTTTGTTGATGCTGACTATGTAGGTGACTGTAACTTGAGAAAATACATGACAAGCTTTGTATTCACTATAGGCAGAATTGCATTTTTATAAAAGGCAACGTTGCAGCACATTGTGGCCTTATCTACTACGGAGGCCGAGTAGATGGCATCAGTCGAAGAAATCATGGAAGAAAATTGGTTGAGAGAATTATTCGACAAGCTTAGTCCAGTCATAAGTCAGTCGTCATCTACTATGATAGTTAAAGTGATATACATTTGATGAAGGACCGGATGCATCATGGTAAAATAGAGCACAACGATGTTCATTATCACTTCATCAGATGAAGAAGATCGCCAATGCAAATAATCCAACAGACATGATGACGAAGCCATTGCCACTAATCAAGTTCACAACTTACGTAAACTTGGTTAGTCTTTCTAGGGCGTAAAGGCCCAGTTTGGCAAAGAGAGTTCTCACGCAACATCCCATGTGGAGTTCAAGTTAATATGAAGATTTGTTTAGATATGCCTTGAAGAACTGAACCATTTGTGGATTCAAATAAATTCCTTAAACGGATCCTAAACGACCCAATTGGTATAGATTTTTGAATCCGATTAGGATTCGTTTATCGATTATCCATATATATGTGTGTGTTGTAGGGTTAAGACATGGGTTATCAGAGAGTCCCAGTCCGAGAGAGCCACCCCAGGGTTCTTGTATCTATACTCTTGTTTTTCTCATAGTGGAACATCTCTTTGCTCGTGATTTTTCCCCGATACACCCGTGGAGTTTTTCCACGTAAAATCGTGTGTGTTCTTCGTGGTTGATTGCATGTAGTTGATTGTGTTGAAGAAAAATAGAATAACATATCAATGAAGAGACCCTAGGGCTCTCTTATACAGGAGAAAAGCCCTAGGTTAATTACACAAGAAGTACATGAAGAGTATATAAATAAGAAATAAATATAAAGAGATACAAATATCTCAACACTCCCCCTCAAGACGGAGCATATATGTCTATCATGCTCAGCTTGGAACATCTCTGAAATGGACCTCTAGCAAGGGCTTTGTTGAATATATCAGCATTCTGATCTCCAGTAGAAACATGGGAGGTGGATATGAGGCCCTTCTGGATCATGTCTTTGGTATAGTGGCAATACACCTCTATATGCTTGGTATGTTCATGGAATGCATGATTATGGGTAATAAACAGGGTTGCTTGATTGTCACATAAAAGCTGCAAGGGAAGAGGTACCTCAACAACAAGATCAGTCAAGACGGATCTAACCCCTATCATCTCTGTGCTCCCCTAAGCCATGGCTCTGTACTCAAACTCTGCACTGGATCTAGCAACCAATACCTGCTTCTTGCTTTTCCATGACATGAGTGAGCTCTCAACAAAAATAACAAAGCCAGAAGTAGACTTCCTATCTCTAGGGCATCCTGCATAATCTGCATATGCATAAGATATCACCTCAAAAGATGTACCTCTGCTGAATAGAAGACCAATGCCTGGTGAAGTCGTCAAATATCTCAGAATCAAATAAACAACATCTATATGAACCTTCCTGGATTGCTCCATAAACTGGCTCACCTTGCCTACAATAAAGGATATGCCTGGCCTAGTGATAGTAGCATAGAGGAGCTTCCCAACAAGCTCCCTGTATCTCCTCTTGTCTATCTCCTCAATGTCAACATCATGTAATCTCATACTCGGATCCATAGTGGTAGTAACAGGCTTACACCCTGTCATCCATGTCTCTAGTAGAAGATCAATTACAAACTTCCTCTGGGTCTTCACATGACCACTATGCTTCTTGGTGAACTCTAGTCCAAGGAAGTAACAAAAAATACCAAGATCCTTAGTCACAAATTGCTGAACTAGGAACTCCTTGGTAGCATGAATGTGTTGCTCATCATCACATGTGACAATAATATCATCAACATAAACCAGCATGACAATTGTACCTCTATGCGTCCTCTGAACAAAAAGCGAATGATCTGCAGTGGACCGCGTAAATCCCTGGTGCTCTATCAACTCTGATAGCTTCTGGTACCAAGCTCTCGGACTCTGCTTCAGGCCATAAATCACCTTGTGGAGCCTGTACATACTTTCTGAGACTTCCCTTCAGTAGCAACCCTGGTGGTTGCTGGATATATACCTCCTCATGTTGTAGAGATATATTTATTTTACGTTATTTATAATGTTTCCTAATTTCCTTCTTCTTATGAATGTCTTATGTAATTTACCCATAGGCTACTCTCCTATATAAGAGAGCCTAGGGTTCATGGAATAAACGACTCTCTCTATTTTTCCCAACATGGTATCAGAGCGGCAGTCCTAGACCGGAGCTCCTGTATCGAAACCCTAACCCTAACCCCCACCTCAAGCCCCTCTCGCACACGCCGCCTCAGGCCTCCCCGTCGCGCCTCTCCACCGTCACAGAGGTCCACCGCCGAGGGCCCCTCCTCCCGCCGAGGGACTCCTCCCCGCTACATCTCTCGGCTGCTGCCTAGGCTCCTGTGGCCTGCCTCCTAGGCTCCCGTTGCCTTGGCTCTCGCGGTCTGCCGCCTAGGCTTCTCTTCCCTTGCCGTCTAGGCCCCACCGTCGCCTAGACCCCCGCCGAGTCTTCTTCTTGATGGGTTTGGTTGCTTTAGTCTACACGTGAAACCGAACCCGTGTATGTTAGTGTAGACAAAAGTCTATCTAGTCTACAACCCTAGTCTTCTCTTGTCGTCATATCAGAAAGCAAGGCTGATATTCCCTCCACATGCGCCTTCAGAGGTCCTGCGCCCATTGTGAAGATGGGTGGGTCAAACTATGAACTGTGGGCTATGCAGTTCATGAGTCTGATGAAGCCTACAGGTAAGAAACACATTCTTACCGAGGAAGAGCCTGCTGAGAAGACGGGGTTAACACCTCATGGGAGACGGATGATGCATATGCGAAGGTTTGGCTTTCAGGTACATTGGCAATAGAGATAGACAATGATATACTCCATCAGCCCACTGCTGAAGCAATGCGGGAAATTCTTGCTGCTACTTATTCACAAGCAAAGAAAGAGATGAAGATTCTACAACTTCAACATGATATCTTTACTATCAAACAGAATGGATGGCCTCTCCACTCATTATATACAACCCTGAGAGGGATGCTCGAGAAATTATATAGCTTCATGCCTCTCACATCCACCCCTGAGCAGCAGAAGACTTACAGGAATACCACCATGGTTGGTGTGATCCTGGCGCCCTTGATCCAGAGTACGAGGCGGCCCGTTCCCAGATTTTGGCACTCTACTATTCCTCCTATGGAGGAAGCTTTCCGCAGACTCAGTTGTATTATTGTTCCATCTTCTACTGCCAATCAGACATCCTCAGCAATGGCGGCATCCCGAGGTTGCGGAGGATCTTCTCAGTTTCGTGGTCGTGGACCTCATGGCAGGGGAGGTCATGCTTGTTAGCCATGTACTTTCTGCCATCATTCTGGGCATACAAAGGATACATGCTACTCCAAGCATGGATTCCCTGCTTCTACTCGAGTGGCTGAATAGATTGAGCTCCCAGCTGCTTCCTCTTTGGATCAATGTTTTGATGATCTTGTAGCACAATTGAGAGGTATTATACCTCCCTCCAGTCCTGTGCCACCTTCGACAGTCCCCGAGAGTCATTCAGATGTAGTTGCTTCAACCTCCTCCAGTACCTCAAGTAGTACTTATGCACTCATTAGCAGTAGTCGATCTGATGCTATAAAATGGATTATGAACTCTGGTGCCACACATTTGTGTGGAGACAAGGGTTAATTTACAGCTTACAGACAGGTTCTTCCAGGACGTACTGTGGTTATTGCAGATAGGACACGCTCCCCGATCACTGGTCAAGGGGAGATTCGCTTGGCACCCTTTATGCATCTAAAGAATGTGTTGCATGCACCTGATTTCTCTATGAATTTGTTGTCAATTAGCCATACTACGAAGGATTTACACTGTCGAGCCATCTTTGACCCATCTTCTCTTGTTTTTCAGGACATCCCTATGTACAACGTGATTGGGTGTGACCGTGAGCAGGGCAGCCTCTATCGCCTAGTTCGAACCCCCTGTGCCGGAATCTCCTCTCTATCTGTTGGACCTGTCTCACCATTTATGTGTCATCTGCGCTTTGGTCATCTACTGCTTCAGAAACTATGTCATGTTCTGCCCTATATCTCACCTCACACGTCCTTTCAATGTGAGGCTTGTCAGTTGGGAAAGCATCATAGATCTACCTTTCCCAGTCGTCAGAGTCGGAGCAGCAGCTCCATTTTTGAATTGTTTCATGTTGATATTTGGGGTCCCAGTCGTGTCCCTGATCATCAGGGACACATGTTTTATCTTGTTGTTGACGATTTTTCTCGTCTGTCTTGGGTCTTCTTATTAAAAAATAAATTTGAAGCTAGCATTGCTATCAAAAATTTCGTAACTGAAGTCTGTAATATTTTATCTGCTTTTGTGAAAATTGTGAGATCTGATAATGCCTTGCAATTTTGTACTAATACACTCTCCAATCATTTTTCCACCCAAGGAATTATTCATCAAACATCCTGTGCCTATACTTCCCAACAAAATAGAGTTGCAGAAAGAAAACACCGTCATTTGCTTGATGTCAATAGGACGCTTCTCATTCAGAGTCGTGCTCCTCATTATTTTGGGGGCGATGCTGTTCTAACGACATGTTATCTCATTAATCGCATGCCGTCGTCTGTCATAGGTGAGAAGATTCCTTTCTCTCTAGCCTTTCCTGAAAAGGAATTGTTCTCACTTACTCCTCGTGTATTTGGCCCAGTTGCCTTCGTCCATCAGTTGTCTCCGGGTATTGACAAGCTCTTTCCTAGAGCTGTCAAGTGTGTTTTTGCTGGGTACTCCAGGACACAAAAATGGTACATGTATTATGATCCGATGCACAGGAAGTATTATGTTAGTGACGATGTCAACTTTTTCGAGTCCGTCCTGTACTTCTCCCCTACAGGTGATCGGTTGATGTCTTCAGACACTGATGAAGCCATATACATGCTGCCACCACCACCATCACCACCACCACCGTTGCCACCATTACCTATGTTACCTCCACTTCCTATTACGGTCCATGTTCCACATTGCCACACCACTATACCTGCCGACCTGCTTCTGCTCATGGTCACCGCTCATCATCTAGCCCGCATGAGGTATGTCCTGAGAATACAATATCTAATGATGGGTCTAATGGTTTACCTGAGCAGGATTCTTTGTAGGGGACATATGTGGAGGATGCTGACTTGGACCTGCCTATTGCGCTTCAGAAGCAGAAGCGTAGCTGTGCATCATATCCTATAGCATCTATGGTTTCTTTTGATCGCTTGACTGGTGAATTCAGGAATTTTGCTGCTGCACTATCTGTCGTGGCTATTCTACAGAATTATCAAGAGGCTTTGAAGGACAGTCGGTGGCGATTGGCTATGGAGGAAGAGATGGTTGCTCTTCAGTCGAGAGGAACCTGGAGCCTCATCCCAGCTCCTACTGGCATGTCTATAGTTAGCTATAAATGGGTGTTTACAGTTAAGCAGAATGCAGATGGTAGTATTGACAGATATAAGACATGCCTGGTTGCACGAGGGTTTACACAGACATATGGGGTGGATTATCTTGATACATTCTCACCAGTTGCTCATTATTCCACCGTACGGATCCTTCTCTCTATGGTTGTGATTCGAGATTGGCCGTTGTTTCAATTAGACGTCAAGAATGCATTTCTATATGGTGATCTTCAGGAGGAAGTCTACAAGCAACAACCACCTGGTTTTGTTGTTGAGGGGGAGTGTTCATAGGTGTGTAGACTTCATAAGGTGATCTATGCCTTTAAGCAGAGCCCTAGAGCTTGGTTCCAGAAGCTTTCAGACTTGTTTGAAAAACATGAGTACAAATGTTTAAATGCAAATCATTCCCTCTTTATACAGAAAACATCCAGAGGTATGATTGCAATTATGGTGTATGTTGATGATATCCTTATTACAGGAGATGATATACAAGGAATCAAGAGGACGAAAGAACTTTTGGGTCGTGAATTTGTCACCAAGGACCTTGGAGCCCTTAGATACTTTCTGGGACTGGAGTTTGCCGGAAATCAACAAGGGCTTGTGATGACCCAGAGGAAATATGTCATTGATTTGCCAAGTGACACAAGAATGCTTGAATGCCGACCTACCACCACACCTATGGATCCAAGCATGAAACTATACAATGATGATATTGATGGGGTTGATAGGAGGAGATACATAGAACAGTTAGGAAAACTCTTTATGTTACCATTACCGGACCCGATATATCTTTTGCTGTTAGTCGGGTGAGCCAATTCATGGAGCAACCACGTCAGGTCCATATGGATGCTATATAGATGATACTCAGGTATCTTAAATCATCTCCAAGTGCAGGTCTATTGTTTAGAAAAAGCGAGGTCACTATCTCAGCATGCGTGGATGCTGATTATGCATGGTGTCCAAAGGATAGGAAGTCCATCATTGGATTTGCATGTATACGTTGGAGATTCTCTTGTCTCATGGAGGAGCAAGAAGCAAACTGTTGTAGCTAGATCTAGTGTTGAGTCTAAATATAGGGCTATGGCCTAGGTCAGTATAGAAATGATGTGGGTTAAAGCTGTCCTTACAGATCTATATATAGAGGTCTCCTTCCTATGATACTAGAATGTGACAATCAAGCTGCTATATTTATTGTAAAAAATCCAGCATTTCATGAACGAACCAATTACATCGAGGTTGATTGCCACTATATACGAGATATGATTCAGAAGGATTTTATTTCCACATCTCATGTCAGCTCAGGGGATCAGATTGCAGATATCTTCACCAAGGCCTTACTCAGAGGACCATTCCAGAAGTGCTTGTCCAAGCTGAGCATGATCGATATCTATGCTCCATCTTGAGGGGGAGTGTAGAGATATATTTATTTTACATTATTTATACTATTTCCTAATTTCCTTCTTATGAATGTCTTATGGAATTTATCCATAGGCTACTCTCCTATATAAGAGAGCCTAGGGTTCATGAAATAAACAACTCTCTCCATTTTTCCCAACACATGTAGATCTCCAAATAGAAACGAATTCTTCGCATCAAGTTGGTAAAGATGCCAGTCCCAAGTCACAAGAACTGATAGAAGAATGCATAATGTTGAATGTCCGGCCATTGGTGCGAAGGCATCCTGATAATCCACCCCATAAGTCTGGGTGAACTCATGAGCTACAAGCCTTACCTTGTAGTGATCAACACTGCCATCTGACCGTTGCTTGACTGTAAAGATCCATTTGCACCCCACAACAAAGACACTTGGAGGAGCAGAAACAACATTCCAGGTACCATGAGACTGTAAAGCGGCCATCTCCTCCCCCATGGCAAGTTGCCAACTACTATCCTGTACGACCTCCTGGTATGTTTGTGGGATAGTAACAACAAAGAGTCCCAGGACGAATCTCTTGTACTCCTCTGAAAGATGATCCAAGAAAACATGAGCAGCTACAGGATAAGTGGCACAGTTACGACGCGGCTTCCTCAAGGCAATAGGAACATCAAGGTCATCAACCTCTCTGTTCTCTGGTATCAGCTCCTCCTATATAGTATCCTATGGTACTAGTATATCACCAGTGCTGTAAGTAGAGACAATGTGTTTAGTACATACTGAAGCGTGCTGGATGACAGGGAAGGCACATGAGCAGAGGGGCGAGTAAAGGACTTGCGAATGTAAAACGTGGCATGAACTGTGTTAGGGTAGATGGAGGTGGAGGTGGTAGAGGAGGTGGAGATAGAGATGACTGTGACTCAACATGGGGTGTTATTAATGGAGATAACAGAGGTGGTGGAACAAAGACATCATCTCCAGAGTCAGAGTTAGACAACCTTTCACCTGTAGGAGAAAAAAACATAATAGACTAAAAAATGTGACTTCGACACTCACATAATACTTTCTCCCTACAGGATCAAAACATCTATACCATTTTTAGGTACGAGAATAGTCAACGAACACGCATTTGACAGCTCTTGGAGAGAGCTTGTCACGACCAGGAGTAAAATTGTGGAAAAATGCCACATACCCAAAGACCTTGGGAGTAAGGGAGAATAGGTCATGTTCTCGGGAAATGCAATCAAGAAAGGAACCTTTTCTCCAAGGACAGTGGAAGGCATGCGATTCACCAAGTAGCAAAAAGTGAGAACCGCATCACCCCAGAATGAATGAGGAGCTCGACTCTGAAGCAGAAGAGACCTCGTGACATTCAGAAGATGACGGTGTTTGCGTTCAACAACACCATTCTGTTATGAAGTGTAAGCACAAGAAGTCTGATGAATAATACCAAGAGATCTAAGAAAGTCGGACAGTTGTAAAGTGGAAAACTTCAAGGCATTGTTAGTGCGAATAAACTTCACATTAGCAGAAAAAATGTTCTTAATTCAATAAGAAATGATTTAATGCCAGGACCCACTTCAGACTTATTCTTTAACAAGAAAACACAAGATAATCTAGAAAAATCAACCACAACAACCATATAGAACCGATGCCCCTGATGATTGGGAACACGACTAAGACCCCGGATATCAAAATGAAACAACTCAAAGGACTGACTACTGTGACGACTCTGACGACTCGAAAAAGAAGAATGATGGTGTTTCCCAAGCTGACATGCCTCACACTCCAAGGTAGTATGAGTGGAGATCTGAGGTGAACATGGCACAACTTCTGCAGAGGAAGGTGTCCAAAGTGAAGATGTCACATGAAAGGAGAAAAGAGGCATAAGGAATGGTAGCAGCACCAACACACAGAGGCTGGACCAGTATGTAAAGTCCTCTCTACTCACAGCCACATCTAATCGCCCTGCCCGTGAGTATGTCCTGAAACACAAGAGAAGATGGGTCAAATATGATACGACAATATAAATCTTTTGTAATCTAACTAATAAACAAAAGATTCATCTGAAATGATGGAGCATGTAAGACATTCTACAGGTGCATTGAGGGGGTTAGGACAATCTCCTCATAACCAACAACGGGTAGATGAACCTCATTAGCAATCACCACTGATCTACCACCTGTAAGAAGTAAACCGAGCTCGATCTCCACACATATGATGAGAAGATCCAGAATCCATGATCCAATTAGTCAAATCTGAACTGCTACAACTAGTAAGTGCATAAGCAATAGCTGACGAACTCCTAGAAGCTCTGGCAACAATTGCAACATCTGAAGATCCTGTTGCTGGTGTGGGTGTAGTCATTATCTCTCTCAGTCTAGAGACAATATCATCAGGCCTCGCATTGTGAGAAGGAGACGTAGTTGTCTATGTATGCTCAGCTACACGAGCAGATGCATGATATCCATGCTTCTGATATCATGTCTCCTTTGAATGTCCTAGACAGTGGAATGTGAGCATGGGCCACGTCGACGTCCTCCTCCTCGACCATGGGATCCTTGTCCGCGAAATTGTGAAGTACCCACTCTGCCATGAGAAGCTGCCATCACAGAGGGAGTTTGGACCACGGTAGTAGACGAAGTAGTGATCCTACTCAGCCTCTTGTAGATCTCCTCCATCGGTGGTATCATATCTCCAGTAAGTAGTTGAGTACATGTTGCATCGTACTCATAGTCAATGGAGAACAGAAAGACTCTGATCATAGTGGCATTCCAATATGCCCGATGTTTCTCAGTGCTGGTAGTAACGGGTATAAAGCTATGGAGATGCTCAAACATGCATCGAAGATGCGAGAAGTGGCATGAAGAGGCTGACCATTCTGCTTGGTCGAAAATATGTCATACTGCAACTGTAGGATCTTGCTCTCATTCTTAGCTTGCCCATATGTGGCTGCTAAGCTGTCCCACATAGCCTTGGCTGTGGATTGATTGACGATGTCATTGGCAATCTCCGTGGTGAGCGTCCCCGAGAGCCAAATTCATGCATAGACACCATCTTGCTTCCAATAAGCATTAGCCCCAATCTTGTCCGTCGGCTCAGAATATGTCAGAATGTGCTCCTTGTTATGGAACTGCATAAGGTGCGAAACTGCATGGACCACAACTCGTAGTTGGTCCCATCCATCTTTACGATGGGAGCCGGGCCCCTGAAGGCACCGGACGACGAAAAAACGTCACCCTTGTTCTCTGACATGATAAAAAGAATGCCGAAAATCCAGAACAAAATTGAGGAGTAGACTACTCTGAGCGAGTCTACACAATCATATGGAGGAGTGGTTGTACTTATAGACTCATACAACCATCCTCTTCATTCATTGGTGTAGTCTAGGGTCGTAAAATGTGATTTATATGTCTGAAATCACGGAATCCGAGCAAACTCAGACCGTATAGGTTGCAGAAGCGGTCGAATTGTAGCATGTAGAGTGTGCGACGATCCACAAGGTGGCTGCGAGCGACAAGGCCGTGAGGAGGGGGCAACCAACGGCTGGGGCGAACGGCTGCCAGGGGGGGGCAATGAGTAGGTTAGGATTTTTGGTGGGATATGGGAACCCCCGGTATAAGACCATTGCTTCGATACCATGTTGGAGAAAAATAGAATAGCATATCAATGAAAAGACCCTAGGGCTCTATTATATAGGAGAAAAGCCATGGGTTAATCACATAAGAGGTACATGAAGAAAATAGAAATAAGAAATAATATAAAGAGATACAAATATCTCAACAGATTGCATGTTTCGATCATCTTTGACATATTTTAATATCATTGCTAGTTGTTTCTAAAGCTATAGTTTAGGAAAAGGGCTGCGGTTAGTGCTAGTAACAATCCTTGACTAATTAGCACAAAACCAATCACCTATTATACCAAAAAAGATCTCACCTCTGAAGCAAAGGTGGGCCATTCGCTGATGATTTCATCTCCTCCAATTTGGAAGTCTTCAATTGTTTCAGCATATGAGTATCCAGTAAATGTCGGAGCATCCAGGAATATGACATTTGACACCTGGTACATGATATTTAAAAGTTTCTCGTCACATACACTGCAAAACAGAGAAAAACTACGCTCGCAGAGAACTAGAGGTTTGTGATGCTAAAAAATCATAGTAGCTGACAAAGAATTTGGGTGTCTATACCTTAGTCCAAGAGAAAGGATTCAGCTTAATCTGTGTTCCATTTTCCATGAAATCATCGTTGTTCTCTATTCGGAAAGGGCCTATAACAAGTGAAAACGATACTGAAAACCTATTCAAGTATAATGGAAAACCCACCTTACAACAAGAAGGCCTATACTCATAAGAAGAAAAAAAATACTTATTTGTATTCATACAGTAGAAATTAAGGTGGTCCTCCTCTAGAAGACCACGCACACAGTGGGAGATATGTGCACCTGCCCTTCTACCTAGACCCATAAGAAACTTGACTGAAAGTGCAGCCAGCAAAGAAAAGTTGGACATCTTTTTCCATGAATGCAAGTGGAAAGAATCTCTCTAGTTAACATTAAAATCCGAGGAAAATTCGTCCAAGGGTAAGTTTCTAAACTTATTACTCCTGTGCGGTCACGATTATTTTTTTTTTGTTATGTACCGTAGGTAAGCCGCCTCTTCAAGAGGCGACTTTGATTTTAGCCAAAGCTGCCTTTTGAAGAGGCGGCTCTCACTGATACGTAACATAAAAACTCTAGGGGGAAAGCCGCCTCTTCAAGAAGCGGCTTTGGTTTTAGCCAAAGCCGCCTTTTGAAGAGGCGGCTCTCACTGGCATATAACACATAAAAACATTAAGGGCAAAGCCGCCTCTTGAAGAGGCGGCTTACCTACAGTACATAACAAAAAAAAAATAATCGTGACCGCCCGAGAGTAATAAGTTTAGAAACTTACCCCAGGAACGAATTTTCCTCATTAAAATCAGATACGAATCTGTCCAAGTCCAACAGTGGACCTCCCTAAACTTTAAGGCCATGTTCGGTACAAGCATAAGGGGAATGGAATAAGGGGAATAAGCCCCCATTTTCCTCCCAACACGGTTCCCCGTGGTACGACTATTCCCCATTATTTCATCTTATTTCACTCTTATTCCTATCTTTATCCCACCTTACCTACCTTTATTTCACCTTATTCTCCTTATTCTTATCCTCCAGCCGAACGGAGAATAGATCTTTATTCCCCTTATTCCCCATCCTTATTCCTGCTTATTCTCCTACCGAACGGGCCCTAAGCATGTGAATCTTTACTATATATACCGCGATCAATGGGTACATCCAAGTTAATCATCCAATCACCTTCTGTTCCGCATTCATAAACACACAAATGTATTTGTTAAAAGTGAAAAATATACAAACCAAGTACGTGAACAAGTGCGGTGAGACTGGAGCAACCAGGACCCCCTGTAAGGAAGATCATAAGCGGGTCTTCAGATGGATTCTTCTCCGAGGTAGCGAAATAGTAATAGAAGTGCCTCCTCTGATATTGATCACCAAGTGTAATATACCTGAAAACAATGGAACCTGGATCAGATGAAAGCAAATCAGCAGCAAGGATAACGCCCACTATGTTTTGCTTGTTGATCAGTAGTAACAAATAGATCAGATCTAACATCTGCAACAACAAGTTGGTCCTAAGCTCCACCGCGAAGGATCATAACTGATGGCTAAGAAGAAGGAACAATCACGAATTCCACGATGAACCACTTACCCCGCATAATGCTTCGACGGCATTTCACCTGCGTAACCAGGAAACCGCTTCACCTCGGCGTTCACCGGAGCTCCGGCAGCCAATTCCAGACAAATCCATAGCAGTGGAATGAGCAAGAAGCACCTGAGAGCTGGTTGACCACCCATTGTAATTGGAGGTCTGGGAGACAACAGGTAACAGCGGGGTTGCGAAACAGAGGTTATGTCTTCTAGTAGACAAATGGGGCATCATATCAGTGCCTTCCAGTGGACAGATCCAACCACACTTCCAATGTTCCAAGTATCTCTATCGGAAAGGAAATCTGAGAATATCCTACTTGTTGCAAGTAATCCATGTAGATCTTTTCACTTTAAAAAGACCCATTTAGATTCCGTGCATGTCACCCACCGTGGAAATAAAATCCACTATCTAAGGGCCCGTTCGGTTCGGGAATAAGCAGGAATAAGGATTGGGAATAAGGAGAATAAGAGTCTATTCTTTGTTCGGCTGAAGGATAGAAATAATGAGAATAAGGTGAAATAAAGGTAGGTAAGGTGGGATAAAGATAGAAATAAGAGTGAAATAAGATGAAATAATGGGAATAATCGTACCACGAAGAACCGTGTCGAGAGGAAAATGACCCCTTATTCTCCTCTATTCCGGCCCCCTTATCCTTGTACCGAACAGGCCCTTAGCATGCACACCAAACAAGCGGATCTCACAATACCTCGTCGTTTAACATGAAAAACCAAGTTTTGAGAGTTACCACATTTGTAATATTCGAGTTAAGGATCGGGAGTGGAAACATGGGAAGGAAAGATTCGATCTTTGCAGATGGGTTAACTTGGAGATCCATTAATTACGTGGCAACGCTGCTTAGGGCTTTGTTTTTTTTTACAGCAGCGGTCCTTTTTCTTAAATGTTACATGTACAAAATTCCACTGTGGACTGAGATTTTACTGTGGATTCGTCTCTAATGATTGGAGTGATTATGGTTAAAATTCATGGTGCTTTTAGAATAATAATATGTTCTTACTTCGGTCTACCAAATATCAAGGTTGTCATCAAATTGAGCGAACTCATCACAGGTGAGAAGATAGTTATCAAAATTAAGACCTCGCAACAAATGGGGGAGATCTACAATAAAAAATAAAACTTATAGTGTCTTTCCAAGACCTGCATTATGTGGCTGCTGATATTAAAACAATGTTAAATTCAATAACACAGGTATTTGACATCTTCTCGTGAAAGATCAAGGTGCTCCAAATTTTAGATCTGTTCACATTCTTAGCAGATATCAGATTGTTCCACAGGAAATAATAAAGACATCATCATCCAAGCAAAACAGGGACAGATGAAGTGAAAACAAAAATTGATGGAGCTTCCCAAACACATGATGATGCAAACGTCCACAGGAAACATCAAAACCCAGTGATTCAAACTAACAGAGCATATTGATAGATGTGGCAAAATGCAGATATATGGAAGCGAAGGACAACTCAGACAGTAATGTCCTAGATCCCAAAGAAGCCATAAAAAACGCAAAAATCCCATAATTGATGGATTGCTTTCCCGCGTGCATATAAGACATTACTGGGTACAATCAATAAGGATGAAGCCTACAACTCTACGAAATGCCATCAAGCAAAATTGTCAGCTACACACTATCTTCCGTAAGGATTGTACCGGGCGGTTCCTCTTCCATAGCCACCTCTACCTCCATAACCACCAGCACTTCCATAACCGGTCCTGAGTGAAGGATCGTCGGCGCTGCCATAACCACTTGCTCCAGCACCAGCACCACCATAGCCATCAACCGCTCGACCGTAGCTGCCAACTCCATAGACCCCTTCACTGAGGCGATTTGAGTATGCTAGTGCGGGATCTCCTCGATATGGATCTAAACCACGACCACCATACCCTCCGTAGCTGCTATTGCCACCATACACTCCTGGTCTCCCTGCATAAGCGCGACCAGCTCCATAGCTGGTACCTCCATCAGCCCCTTCATATCTGCCATAGGAATCACCATAACTAGCTTTCTTGCTTGAAGGTTTGGAAGGCCTGGGAGGTGGTGGATCGGCACTCTTTGGTTGCGCCTTCTTGATCTCCACCTGCAGCCAATGAAAAACAGGCTTAAGCAACTCCCAAGTCAATATCGCAGGACTTGGATTCAACTTTTTTTTATAGAAGATGTATTAACTAATAAAACATTATAAATCATAATATATGATCCTCATACAAACACCTCATGATTATTTTAGCTGGTGTAAATATAACTATATCAAAGTAGCCATGACGCTTCAACTATGTTTTGGTAAAAACAACTATAGCTCTGCAGTAGATTTAGATTCACAGATGCCCGAATGTTGCAGCAGAAATTATGAGTATGGCTTCTTGTTGGAAACCTTTTTGATGCAGACAGCCGTTGTATCTCCAGTCTTAAATTCACTTGCTCATGATATGGTTATGTTTGCACTTCGAAAGGATTGCCAGATTTTGGCTGTGCAGACCACCCTTCATGTTACATGAAGCTTCCTTGCAAGGTCCTAAATGTCGGTTTCAGTCATCATTTCGGTGACCAGCCGAAACGGAATTTCGGTGGAATTTCGGTTGAATTACGACTGAAATTTCAATCATTTCGGTCATTTTTTGTACTAGAGCCCCCATATTTTGGCCATTTCGGTTGAATTTCGATTTCGACTGGATATCGATATTCGACAAAAATTCGACTGAATTTCGCTGAAATTTGAGGCCGTGCTTCCTTGTACTTTCAATCTTAGTAGATAAAAAACTGTTTTTATTTAATGAAGTTACTTTGAAAGAACATTCAAAAGAAGTTATGAGACTAAGGATTATTAAAGATGGGAATGACTTAACATACACTGTCAACACAGAATTTGAGTAACTTGACAAAACATGTGCTAATCCACATGATTCTAGCAGGAAAAAGGACAAACAACCAAGTCTTGTTCTTCAACCAACAAAACAATGTTTATCTAAAAAATGAAGTTTTTTTGCGTAACAATTCGCTATGCATGCTTTGATGAGACACGGGAAAAAGTCATCTTAGGAGACACTTTTCACTCCTCAAGACAAGTTCCCAATTGACAAAAGATGAATAAACAGTCTCTGAAAGCCGCCATAAAGTTGTTTCTACCACACGTATGTACATATATAACCAAACAGCTAAGTTGTTAGCAGAAGAGATATGTACGAGGGTTCAATAATGTGTGTTTTAAGTTTAGACATGTTTGTACAAATGCAACTAAAATTTTCTTTACGAAGAGCACGAGACAGACCTGTACACCAGCAAACTCAACCCTGTTCCCCTTAGAAAGCAAGTTATCAACTGCTTCTTCTGTCTCAAATGTGATAAAACCAAATCCACGAGACCGCTTGTTGGAGTGGTTTTTCATAATTTGGTGCTCTTTGATGCCACCATACTTCGAGAAGAAGCTTTTAAATTCATCTGAAATGTCAGGAAATATATATCAATTTCAGGCCAATTTGGTACATCATAAAAATGCAGA
Source organism: Ottelia alismoides (assembly GCA_037367405.1). Taxonomy (NCBI): domain Eukaryota; kingdom Viridiplantae; phylum Streptophyta; class Magnoliopsida; order Alismatales; family Hydrocharitaceae; genus Ottelia; species Ottelia alismoides. Next base: position 487,408 of record JAZKJV010000112.1, read on the forward strand.
AGCTTTTTGACCAAAACTTGTTGTTGTCAAAAGTGCTCAAGGCACTCGCCTAGGCACCAAGGCAAGCTGATACAAGGCACTAGCACCTTGCCTCAGTCACCGCTCAAGCAAGTGCCTAATCCAAGGCACCATGCATTCAAGGGGAGTACTCAAAGCAAAAATATACTTTTTGCCCATTTGTGGGACAGACACATGTACATATACATGCATGTGTACACACACACGTACAAGTATATATATAAACACAACATGTACTAAGACATGCACATGCTCACATGCATATACATACATGTACTCACATATGCATGAACAAGAACTTATATTGTAATTTAGGTTGTATGTGTATAGCAATTCAGGATCACCTTCTTCTATTGCAGTTGGAATTCCACCGACGAATATCCTCTTTGTCTTGAAGTCCTTTACACCAGGAATCGCTCCTTTGGGAATAGTGCGTTTAATCTCCACCTAGAAAATAATAAAAAAGATGTTCAGAATGTACCAAGCAAGCATATCAACATACAAAATCCAAGCTTAGGTATGCAACTACGAAAGAAGGGGAAACCACACAATTTAGCAACAAACCTGTTTCCCACCTATCACATGATTTTCCTTTATAACCTTAGCAACAACTGATGGATCAGCAAAAGTAACGAAACCAAAGCCTCGAGGATAACCCGACCGCCTATCCTTCATTACTATAAAATCAGTGATCTTTCCATAGTACTCAAAATATTTTGCAAACATTTCTGCAAAAAATACAAGACAGCTCGTAATTTCCATTCTTTGGTTTACAAAAATATCAAATTAGTGAATCACTAAACACAAATGCGAGAAGATAAGAAACAAAGACACTAACCAGAAGTTGTCTCCTTCGATAATCCACCAACAAATATTTTCCTGTGAAGGAAATGACAACAAAGTCGCATAAGCACACAATTTAAAAAGAAATGACTTATTTTCAATGAGGCAATCCTGCGATGACAAAAAAATCAACTGAGATATATGTATTAATCATATTCTTCCATCAAGACTAAAATGACCTGCAAAAAGTAATAATATCAGATAACATAGGCCTCACACTGAAATATGGCCCCAACAACTTAGTTAGGTTTGAGCATAATTAGACCCAATGGCAATCACAAAAAATGCTTGAGCCTAAGTTATAATCCATACCCACTTCTAATAAAGTTTCCATGCCGTACTACTTTGGAGATGTTACACATAGAATAAAATACCAACACTACAAAGTTCAAGACACTACATCAGAAATAAGCATATAATAAAACAGACTTTGTTTAAAACACGTACACCTTTATGGGATAACAGTGGCTACCCAATAAATGCTTGAAGTGTCTAAGCTAGTAAGCTTCTAATTCTACTAACATGTTATCATGCTTCAACTCCCTGGCACGATAAGTATATATATCCAGAGAGAGAACTATATATAAACATATGATGGTTTAAACTACCTGGCTACTTTTAACACTTTCAAGAATATAACATAGCGCTAAATCAAGCCATTAAGCAAACCAGAAAACAGTAAACACAATATCCACACTGCTACATTTTAAGGGAAAATACTGGGATACATTATAAGAGGCTCAAGGATTCCCTTGTATAGGAAAAGAACCCATTGGGTAAATTACAGAAAGAAGAAAAAGAAAAATAGAAAATTACAAAAGATAATGCTAAAATTAGTAACTATCTCAACACTCCCCCTCAAGCTGGAGCGTAGATATCAACAAGACTCAGCTTGGAACAACATCTCTGATAAGGTCCTCTCGCTAGATCCTTTGTAAGTATATCTGTTGTCTGGTCTCCAGAGCCGACATGCGTAGTAGTGATAATACCCTTCTGTATCATGTTACGAGTGTAGTGACAATCCACCTCTATGTGCTTCATCCTTTCATTAAAGGCTGGATTATTTGCAATGAAGAGAGCAACTTGATTATCACATTGGAGGTGCATGTGAAGAGGCACTTCTATAGTCAGGTCAGTAAGAACGAATCCGATCCACATCATCTCTGTACTAGCATGTGCCATGACCCTGTATTCCGATTCAGCACTTGATTTAGCAACCACAGTCTGCTTCTTACTCTTCCAAAAATAAGAGAATTCCCTTGAACACAACAAATCCATATGTAGACTTTCTATCCCTTGGACACCCAGCATAATCTGCATCTGCGCATGCTGTCACTGAGAGAGATGTGCCTCTGCTGAAAAGTCCAATACCATGTGAAGTCTTCAAGTATCTCAGAATCATATGGACTGCATCCATATGTGCATGTCTGGACTGCTCCATAAACTGACTCACTTTGCTCACGACAAATGCTATGCCGGGCCTGGTAATAGTTACATATAGTAACTTGCCAACAAGCTCTCTATACCTCCTCTTGTCGACCTCCTCAGTTTCATCATCATATTACTTCATGCTTGGGTCAAGCGAAGCAGTGACAGGTCTGCAATCTGCCATCAAGGCCTTAAATGTCGGTTTCGGTCACCATTTCGGTATTGACCAAAACAGAATTTCGATGGAATTTCGGTGAAATTTCGACCGAAATTTCGGTCATTTCGATCATTTTTTGTACTAGGACCCCCATATTTCGGTCATTTAGGTCATTTCGGTCGAATTTCGATTTCGACTGGATATCGATATTCGACAGAAATTCGACCGAATTTCGCTGAAATTTGAGGCCATGTCTGCCATGCTTGTCTCTGAAAGAAGATCTATAACATACTTCCTCTGGGTCATTACAAGACCCCGCTGGTTCTTGGCAAACTCTATTACAAGGAAGTAACGTAAATGTCCAAGGTCCTTGGTCACAAACTACTAACCTAGGAAGTCCTTGGCACCCGAAATACCCTGCTCGTCATTCCCTGTAATAATAATGACATCAACATAAACAAGAATAATTGTAGTACCTCTCTGGGTCTTCTTTATGAACAATGAGTGATCAACAGTTGATCTCACAAACCCCTGTTGCTCTATCAAGTCTGAGAGCTTCTGGAACCATGCACTTGGACTCTGCTTGAGGCCATAGATAGCCTTGTGTAACCTACAAACCTTCTGACCACCGTACCAAATTTCGTGAAATTTCGGTTTCGACACCTTACCGAAACCAAAATCAAAATATCGATATATACACTTCCTTCACAAATCTAGGCCGATTTTGGCTGAAATTTCGACGAAATTTCGAAAGTGTTTCATTTTTTCCCGTCTCGAAACAAAATCAAAATCGAGATTTGGTACCTCGCTTCTGACACTCCCCCTCAACAGCAAACCCAGGTGGTTGCTGCATGTAGACCTCCTCCTGTAGGTCACCATAAAGGAGTGCATTCTTCACATCAAGCTGATATAGAGGTAAATCTCATGTCACGGCAACAACAAGGAGAATATGTAGAGTAGAATGTCTGGCAACTAGGGAGAAAGTATCCTGATAGTCCACCCCATATATCTGGGTGAACTCTCATGCCACAAGTCTTACCTTATAGCGATCCACACTGCCATCTGCACGGTGTTTCACAGTGAACACCCATTTGCATCCCACAACTGATGTATCAACATGAGAAGAAACAAGACTCCACGTAACACGTGACTGTAGCGCAACCATCTCCTCCATGGCTAACCTCTACTGACTATCTTTGAGAGCCTCCTGATACGTCTGTGGTATCTGCACGGCTGATAGTGCTAGCGTAAATATCCTGAAATCCTTTGACAACCTGCTCAAAAAAATCTGGGCTGCAAGAGGGTAAGTAGCACATGCATGTTCCTGCTTTCACAGAGCAATCAGCACGTCAAGATTATCTGCCAAGTCCCGGGCCTGTATATTTCCCTCTTGAGAGGGTACCTGCTCCTCATGTCTAGAATCCTGTTGTACAGTAAATTCAGTAGTGTCATCAGTAGAAACAATATGCTCATTACGTACTTGAGGTGTGCTGGATGATGGGCAAGGCTTATGAGCATGGCGAACAGAGTGAGATCTGCGAGGAAAAATACGAGGCAAGAACTGAACCAACAGAGGAGGTGGAGGAGATGGTGAAGGCAGTGGAAGAGGAGTGGGTGAAGGACCAACTGTAGGAGGTGGTGGCATGCATATCTCACCATCAAAGTCTGTCACTTGTAGGAGAAAAATACATGACCGACTCAAAGAAAGTAACGACAACACTAACAAAATATTTCTTTCTTAGTGGATCAAAGCAGCGATACCCCTTTTGGGTACGAGAGTAGCCGACAAACACACACTTGACAGATCTATGAGAGAGCTTGTCACGCCCTGGAGTGACATGAACAAAGGCAACAAATCCAAACACACGAGATGTAAGAGAGAAGAGATCATTCTCGAGAAACGTAATCGAGTAAGGAATCTTCTCTCTAACACGGACGAGGGCATACAGTTTACCAAATAACAAGCAGTAAGGACAACAACACTTCAGTAAGCATGAGGAGCACAACTCTGTATCAACAATGTTCTTTTCGCATCAAGTAAGTGACGATGTTTGCGCTCGACAATACCGTTTTGCTGGGAAGTATAGACACATGAGGTCTAGTGAACAATGTCACGAGATCTAAGGAACGCAGAAAGATGTAAGGTGCAAAATTCCAAGGCATTATCAGAACAGAAATATTTGACATTGACAGAAAAAGTATTCTTTATTTCATTAATAAAATACTTGATAACGGATCCAACCTCAGACTTATTCTTCAATAAGAACTAGGAAAGCCTAGAAAAGTCATCGACAACTATGAGATAAAAGCAATGTCCTCGACTAGGACCCCAAATGTCTAAATGAAGGAGCTCAAATAGCTGAGAACTGCTCCGATTCTGACAGGATGGAAAAGAGGAACGATGATGCTTCCCAAGTTGACATGCCTCACACTGAAAGGAGGATCTCGTAGAAATCTGAAGGAGAATATGACATAACTTCTGCAGAGGAAGATGTCCAAACATAAGATGCCACAAATAAGGAGAGTCAGGCCCAGTAGATATAATAGAAACACTAGCATGAAGGGGTTGGACCAGTCTATAGAGTCCCCGTTGCTTACGGACACATCCAATCACCCTGCCAGAGAGTATGTCCTGAAACACAAGAGATGAAGGGTCAAAGATGGCACAACAATGCAGATCCTTAGTGATCTGACTAATAGAAAGTAAATTCATCTAAAAAGCAAGAGCATATAAAACATTCTCCAGGCGCATGGACGGTGTCAACTGCATCTCCTCTGTCCTGTAACGGGTAAGTGATCATCATTAGCAATGACGACCCATCTGCCAGGTAGTATAGCCCTGTAGGACTTCAGCTGCGTTTTGTCTCCACATAAGTGGTGAGAAGCACCGAAGTCCATAATCCACTCTGTCATGTCTGCATTCGTACTACCAATAAAGGCATAGGTGATACCTGAGGAGCTCAAAGAGGCTCTCTCTACTGCAGCGGTATCTATAGTGGTGTCAGCACTAGAAGTCATGATCTCTCGAATACGAGAGACAATATCATCCAAGCGAGGATTGGCCTGAGGAGCTGAAGCCTCTGAAGACACAATCTACTCTGTTGCTCGACCAGAAACAAGATATCCATGCTTCTGATAGCATGTAACCTCTGCATGTCTAGGCTTGCGGCAGTAGGTGCAGGGATCACGTTGGCATCCACCACATCTTCCTCGAGGTGTGCGTCCTTTGGACTGGATCGCTCGACCTCAACCACGAAAAGCGGCCATCGTTGCGGAGTACGAAGACGTGGCTATTGAAGGGATGATGAGCCAACTGAGACAGCTATAGGCTTCCTCTATAGGGGGAATGGTCGCTCCAGTAAGAAGATGAGTACGTGCAGCATCATATTCAGTATCAAGTTCAACCATGAAAATCCAACCATCGTAGAGTTCCAATATGTCTTCTGCTACTCAATAGACATCATAATAGGCATGTAGCTATGAAGCTTTTCAAACATGCCACGTAGCGAAGAGTAGTAAACATGCAAGGGACAACCATTCCGCTTGAAGTTGTAGATATCAAACTGTAATTGAAGGATCTTGACCTCATTCTTATAGGTGGATGTCAAAGTGCCCCACATTGCATTGGTAGTTGGCTGAGTTAGAATATCATTGGCTATCTCTGTAGTAAGAGTCCCACAAAGCCAAACACGTGCGTACGCGTCATCTTGCTTCCAAGAAGCATTTGTCTCGATCTTGTCTGCTAGCTCTAGATCTGTTAGGATATGCTCCTTGCCGCACTGCATGAGGGTGAGAAACTGCATGGACCATAACTCATAGAGGGTCTCATCTATCTTACCGATGGGAGTCGAGCCCTTAAAGGCTCTGGACGAGAAGATGTCATCCTTGTTGTCTGACATGATGTAAGATAGCCAAATAACGAAACTCGACTAGAGAGTAGATCAATATAATGGAGTCTACAGAATCATACAAAGGATTGATTATACATGTAGACTCATACAAACATCCTTCCTAATCCTTGTTGCTTGCTAGGGCCGGAAAAACATGAGAGGTTAGGATGTGACGACCGAGATGCACGCAGGGATCGTGAGTCACGGCTTCAGGAGGCCAGTGTACATGACTTCAAGATCCTTCTCACGCAGGTGCCTGGTCTCGCACAAGGACCTGGTAGCGCAAGGCTTCAAGATCCTTCTCAAGTAGGTGCAAGGACAAGACTTACGCAAAGACCTAGGAGCGAGCGGACACGAGGGCAAGGGACACGAGGGTGCTGGTCACCTGGGCACACAAGAGGCGAGGGCCAGGGGCGTGGGTCGCTTGGGCGTGCGGAGGCGAGGGCCAGGGGCGCGGGTCGCCGTGCAGAGCGCCTGGGCGTGCGGGCCGCCTGGGGCATGGGGCACCGAGGTCACAGGGCACGAGGCCACGCGCGAGGCGCAGGGCCACGGGAGCCACACATGGGGGGCAGGGCACGGGGGCCATGCGCGGGGTCGGGGGGGCAGCGGGGGGAGGAGGGGGTGACGAGTAGGGAGGGGTTAGGCTTAAGGATGGATACGGTAACTCCGCTTTAGGACCATCGCTCTGATACCATGTTAAGGGAACACACTGGGATACATTATGAGAGGCCCAAGAGTTCCCTTATATAGGAGAAGAACCCATTGGGTAAATTACAGAAAGAAGAAAAGAAAATAGAAAATTACAAATGATATTACTAAAAATAATAACTATCTCAACACTACATAGCAAAATCCCGACATTCTACTTATCCTATATAACAACAAGGGATCAAGCTCCCATTCAATAAATCACAGAAACGACTAAAGGTGATAAAGCACAAGTAAATTTTTTTAAAAAAAGACATACATTCAGCTAACTCTGGCAAACCCACTGCAAAAACTCTTAACTTTGACCAAAACATCCAATGCCAATCGGAAAAAAGAGAGATGCCGAATCAACAGTAACCAACTACTGCATACAAGAAACCCTTTATTTCACTGGTAGGAACCCTAAAACCATCCAAACCACGATCACACAACAAACAAGAAGATACAACCTTTTCCACCTTAAGCAAAAACCCTACAACTCTGGAAGGCAAAAAACAAAAAAAAAGATCGGAAGAAAGAGATGTATGAATCATCATTACCCAGGATTCCCACCCTCGTGATTTGCGTCCTTGTCAGCTCTCTGCTCTTCCACCTTATCACCCTTTTCTTCGTCTCCTTCCCCTTCCCCTCCTTCCGGATTAGCATTACCTTCCTGCTTCCCTTCCTCCTCCTCTTCCTCCTCCACCTCGACCTCCACCTCCTCCTCGACCTCCACCTCCTCCTCGACCTCCACGTACTCCATCTCCTCCTCCACCTCCTCCTCGACTTCCTCCTCCAAATCCTCCTCTACGTCCTCCATATCATCCTCGACGGCGGGGGAATGCTCCTTGTCGGCGTGGTTGTCCGCCATGGCGATGTGGTTGAGTTGCGGCAGGTGGCGCTAAAGCCCTAAAAATAGCGGTGGTGAGAGAGCGGAGGGTTGGGCTTTGTGGTGAATTCGAGGTGGAAAAATAGCCGAGTACTTAAACGGGTCGGATCTTTGTGCTTTGTCAAAATGGTTACGTGGGTACATAATGTAATTCTTCCAAAACCCGTCGCATATAATTCGGAGATTTTCACACTAGGACCTCTAAATTTACGTTGACACCAAGGTTTTTGAAATCGAATCGGAAACCTTGTTGAAATGGTCGGATCGGGTCGAACTATGTAGTCAAACCGATTCAACCAGATGATGACATCATCATTATTTAGAATCGGATTAAACCGGACTTATGAAAAAAAAGTGGTTGAACCGGCTAATCAAACCGAAATGAAATTATATATATATGATATAAACTTAATATACCTGATATATATAAAAAATACATAGATTATGTATATATTTCATACTATAGATAAAGTATTTTTCTTATATACCATCAAATATCATACATATCATATATATATTGTTTGGACTAGATGCTCTATAACATGATAATAATTTAATTATATTTAAAACCCAACACATGCAAAAAGTTGTGTTAGTATAGTTGGTTGGAAGTGTGAAATAGATAACCAAAGGTCATGGGTTCTCACCTCCTACAATCAACAAAAATTTTAAATAATTGAAAAATTAAATGCGGTTCAACTTGAGTTGAACCTGATTAAACCGGGTCAAAAAATAGGTTGAACCGGATGGTTTAACTAAAATTTGTTCAATCGAATCGAACCGGCATAAACTGGTTAACCGGACCGGTCCAGGCCTGGTCTGATTTCAAAAACACTGGTTCACACTTGTGAATTACACCATGACCCATGTAATATTACCAACATCTGTGTTTAGTTCTGAATCCGTAACCTTTTGCAATTTTCACGATCTGGTTTTTCTCAAAGTCTTTCCCTAAAAAAACAAAAAATAATTGAATTAAACATTGATATGGAAGCATACTCTCGTGAGCTTAATAACATTCAAAGTCAAAAAAAATCATTTTGTCATGACCTCGCAAAAAATAATTATCTCAAGGGTCAAACAAAAAAAGTGTAAATTGTTTAGCAAAATAAATTCAAAACTTTCACCTTTATGCTTCCTTGAAATAAGCAAAAGATATGATTTCTATTTCTACATCATCATCATTCACTCCACTAACCGATTATCATTATCATTGTATGAGTTCGATATAAGAAAGAGGGTGAATTGTGCAATATACAATACATCGTAATATCTATAGATTAAAATCACAATCACTCGGACTTGGTAATGGTCGTCGTGACATATATAGCAGGACATAGGACTTATAACGAGGCCTACGGACCAATTTGCAATGCACAAACTGATTTCAACGTGAAAACCCATATGAGTGAAAATCACAACCCAGAAGTTCTTGATCTCTGATTTTCCCTTCGCTCTCTCGACAAAGATTGCTTTCACTGTTCACACTAATTGAAATCGAGGGGTAGCAGAATAATATGTACAACTTCTACCTTTCCATAGGCAATCTCCAATGGCACCTATGGATTAGTGCTTCTTCTGCCATCATGGCTTTAAATGTGGATGCTTAAGCATACTAAAAAACAAATATACAAACTAATTCTTTATCATTATAAAAATTTAAGTCACTATAATGAAAAACTTGTATTTGTTTCTAAAAGGTCTTGTAGTCTTTTAGACTTTTTTGTCCCTCAAATAAATACTGATTACTTCAAATTTCCTCTCCTGCTTTTGTCATTATAAAAAATCCTCTCTCGCTTTTGTCATTATCAAAAAGATTAATGCTTAAACATATATTTACTTTTAGACACAGGCGCATATGTTCGGAGAATATATGCATTGAAAAATGCAAATGCCAAACGAACCAAACGGTTGCATTACATGCAAACGTCAAATACAGATACCGATAAAGATGTCAATATTTTTTATCCATCTTAAAATATGAATCAGGATGCGGATACTGATATTGACAGATATATCATAATATCCTTAAACACACACACAATGTAAAGTGGATACAGATTAAACACGGTTAATACTATAATTGCACTATAGATTAACTGGAACACGTATGTATTGAATGTTGAAAACTAAACTTACTGGGTATTCCTTTCTTAACAAAAATAAATTATGTAAACTTTAAATCAATCACAAGAATTTTAAGGACTTTTGCGTGTACAAGCATGGCATATACAAACTAAATAAGATGATAAACCAATTCTCGTGTTGACAAAATTAATGACAAATGGCTTTAACTAAAACATCAATAGCATGAGAATAACAATACCAAAGAGTGTTACAACAAATGATAATTATAATGTGTGAGTAAAAGGAGGAAAGGCATGAATCATCTTTAATTACACGCATATCAATTTCTAATTAATGAAATACATGCCATCTCCATAAAGATCTTTAGAAACAAATAGACGTATGAATGATGATCAAGGATATCTGGTGGAGAGGTTAATATAACAAATATGGCAATGCAAAGAAAAGAATACATGATTGCATGAACGCCATTAAAGCTTGTAGGCGGCCTTCCAAATCAACCAACAACTTTGCTTCGCCTCTCCTTCTCGATGGACTCTCTCTACTCCTCTCACGGCAAAAGAGAGACTTACTATATCGAGAGTCAGGGATACGTAACTTCTCTATGAAGATGGGATTTCAAAATGGAGATAAACGTGTGTGTTGGTTGTTTGGGGACCATGGCCCATTCCATAACCGCTTTTGTAATTTGCATTCCTACCGATCAGAGCAATACAAATTACACCTTAGGTCTCTACATAATGCATTCCCATGTAGCCTAAATACATTAATGCACCAATAATTTCCAAATCCATTATTTGATCATCTTTTATTTTATTGGGACATATTATTAAAATTGACAGTATTATCGATTATGAATATATATATAAGTCCATCTTTGGAATTAAATTCCAACATTGAATAGATTACACATGATATAAATTGCCTAAATGTATTTATTTCATAATAATATTTTTTTATTTTTTTGAGGAATGTTTCATAATAATTATAAAACTATGTTACATACGGTTTAATCCATAACTACATATAATATATATAATACACATCCAAAATGTATAATGCGCATCCAAATTTTACAATGCACATCAGATATACAAGATATATAAAAAAACTAAAATTTATTCGCAACAAATCGGTATGTAAAAATAGATATCAAATATGTATAATACACATCAATATTGTATAATACACAGGAAAACTGTGAATCGTTCTTCATCCGGGACTGGGTGTAACACAAGCAAGAATCCATAAACAATCGAAATCGCCTCCCCGTCCTCCAAAAATGCGATGTAGATTCTTCATCATCCCATCCGACCGCTCTTGATCGTGTCTCGAGCAAGGAAATAATCTAACAATAAAAGTAATTTTTTCTGTACTAAATAGAAATCACTCACATCCAAAATCAAGGAAACAATAAGAATCATAAATAAGGGAAGGAAAAAAACACCACCAATCTTGATGATGACGGCCATATCGACGGAAATACTCGTGATGACGACGATCACATCCGTCGTTCTTGTCCTCCTCTTCCTCACGCTTTCTGTACGTGTGAGGGTTCTTGAAATTTGAATGGAAAGATTAGGAGAGAGATTAATGAGGATATATTTTAGGCGGTCACATACTACATTTAGATAATGAATAATGATCAAAATGAGTTTTTTAATTAATTAAATAATAATATTAACATGTCTTTAATAACAATCATCGGATTAATTACTGATGCATGTGATCGTTGGCCTTCCTTATATACGGAAGGACCATGTTTCATTGAAAAATATCATATATATATATATATATAATAAAATGTAAAATCTGTTAGAATATAATCAATCATATACGCACGTTGCAGGAACGAATTATAAAATATATAGACATCGAATTGATTTCTATTTTTAAGGAATTTGGATATTTCAATTTGTACAAGGATTTTTACAATCGCATCCTTTTAAAAAATTTCCAACAACACTTGTGTTCCTAACTTTCTTACAATTGCATTTATGCCTGTGTATTCTTACAAAATTCATAAGGACCAGGCTGCTCGTCGTCATGAGTCATGACCTCACACCCTTCTTCTTCTTTTTTTTTTAAAAATAAGTATTATTAGAAAAACTTGAAAGCACACACGCATAGATATCTCATTGTATATAAAGGGAGCAGGCAGAGGATTGATCGTTGGAATTTCTATCCTTGGATGGTGTATCCATTTATAAAGGGGGACGGTGTCAGTTTTCTATTGAAATGGTCGAAACTTATAAAACTTCCTAACGTCGAATTCTAGGAATTAGTTAAAGGACCAACATGCAATTTTTAATTATTAATTAGTGGTTCATAATACGGAAATCAATTCTCAAGTCGGTTGGACTGTGTTCGCGGGCATTTCGATTCCATTGTAAGGATATCCCTTAAACATTGGGTTTGTTCACATGTAATCCGGGAGTATCCGAACCCAAACGGTTACGGATATATCCGTATTCGATCTGTCACTGTATCCGTTTTATACAGTTTTTGACATTCGTATTCGTATCCATTTTAAAATGGATACGGATATAGATATTGTTTTGATATCCGCAAACATCCGTATCCGTATCCGTATATCCGTTTTCATATATAAATATAGTCATAAATTTATTTTTAACCATAGATAACATAATTTTATACCTTCTTTTACCATATTTGTATATATTTTATGATACAAACACATTTAGTAAATTTATATCATGTGTTTTACATCCAATTCGTATATATTTAAGCCGATTCTATAGAGTATTTCTAACATTACTTGTATGTGATCAATATCCGTGTTACATCCGTATCCGTTTTTTAAGGATATGGTAAGATAGTTTTAATATCCGTCAATATCCGTATCCGCATCCATATTCGTATTCAACACCGATAAGGATATGGTAATACCTATATCCGTATCCGTCCGTTTGCATCCCTACTCACAACCCAAGCGAGTTACTACCCATACCCCCAAAGTGGTGAACATGAGGCGGGTATCCAATCAGTTCGATCACAGCCCATCTCAACCCATCATAACAGGGTCATAAACCAATTCGATCCGACCCATTCTAACGAGTACCCGAACCTAACGAGTATCCAGATATTTAAGTAGATCGTAGATACATGTGGAACATATCAAAACCACATGACATAAATCTACTGGAATAATATTTTCATATGTCATTGACAATTATCTATAGAGATGTGTGGACATTACTCACATTACGATGACATAACATTTAACTGAGAGAGGTGTCGATCGTTGCTCGAATGTATAAATAACGCAGAATAAGAGTTAGTAGTCACGATATAAAATGTTAGCGAAATTCACCTTTTTTTGACATTTCGGTTTCACTAAGCCAACGGAATGTTAGCGAAATGACGAATTCCGTCAGCCTTTATTTGCCCTTCCTTTGTTGCATATTTAAATTTGGGCCGATTTAGATAACAAGCCATCGATATGTCATTTTTGGCTTCATGCCTATATTGTGCACGATACGACGATTTCGGCTTCATGTCGATATTGTCGACGATATGCCACTTTTGACTTCATAGCCAATATTATCGACAATACATTGATTTGGGATTCATGCAATATTATCAGCGATATGTCAATATTGGCTTCATGTCGATATTGGCATCACATCAATGTCAATTTCAAGTTCGTGTCAATATGTCTATTTCGGCTTCCTTTTAGACCCCACTCCCTCCCTCAAGAGGAGGCGAGTAAACAACTATCATGATCAAAAGTGCTAACTTCGCTTAGTAGTTCGACGTCCTCACTGACCTGCATGATCATACCCTCATAGTATCCTCTAGAGATCGGTATAAGAATCGTCTTCTATGACATTAGCACTAGAAAATCCTGCGAAAACATGTGTCAAGTCCCACGACAGGTAGAGATCTAGAGGAAGAGAAGCCATGCCTGACCCAAACTCGAGAGTATGCATCCTCTGTGTGGCGAAGGAAAAGGGAAGTCTCACATCGACCCTATAGAGAAAATATTAACCATTTTTTCAGACGTCCATGATCGACACCACCGCTTTCACTCACGTATGGCACATTGGTTCGATATGTTAATTTTGATTTCATGTCAATATGTCGATTTCAGCTTTATGTATGATGAATAGACACGCCATTCTATGGATTATGGCCGGTTTACGGACAAATTGGGGCACTACACATATTTGTTAGAGGGGCAAGAGGAAAGGGCATGAATCAAGCTATCAGATCGATCCGTTGATATCCATTGATGATGGGGTCGGAACTTCGTATATAAATCTCACTTGGTTGGGCAATCATGAATTTTCTTTACTCCTTAAGAATGTGAGAATATGAAGAAGCTAGCTACCATGCCAACCCCTCTCTAGCTTCGCCCCTCGGTTGTTGAAGCAAATCCCTCACATCTGTTGGAAACGGATCCAACAAACAGAAGACAATCAAAGAAAGAACATACAAAAACACAAGACAGTGACATATAAAGATGACAATCAAAGAAACAACAAACAAAAACACAAGACAATGATATATAAAGATCCTGCAATGTGCCTACTCCACTGCTCGCACCATGCCTTCTCTCGACCTTCAAAGGCACTCTTATATCACAATGTTAATGTTGCATAGTTATATCGAATTTACCGATATACCCATATTCAGTTGGATTTCAGCATATACAATACCAGTCAGTCTTCACAGGTAGAGAAAACCCAACAACATCCTCCCACTTCCATGCCTTCAACTGATAAAAAAGAGCCCGAATTGGTCCCCGAGGGCTTGTTTGGTTGATGGGTTGGACTGGGTTGGGTTGGAGTACACCGGTGTATCCCTCCTTCCAACCCTCTCAATCCTCCTCACAGTTTACTATTCACAGGGGTACAGTTTACTATTCATAGGGGTACCCCAACCTAACCCAACCCAGTCCAACTCAGCAACCAAACGAGCCCCAACTGTCCTGATATAAAGCTTTCAGAGTGTATTTCGATTTACTAAAAAAAACATTTGATGAGAAATAAAATATATCAAACCTAGCATACGACTAATACGATATGTCGAACCTAGCATATGACTAATATACCATTCTTTCTAAATCCAAACAAACGCCTGGGCAGTTTCAAATATGTTTAGCACTAGAGTTGGGAATTCGGCCATAGAACTTCTGAGGAAGGCTTCGGATTCCGTTAAGATCCTGTCTTCCCAGGCTTCATTTAGATGTAATTTATGCGAATTGTGCTCTCAAATTCCTCAAACCTCACACCTATGCAACTGCCATAATTAACACAAGCTAAAAATGGGACATCTAATGGTATAAGAAACCAAACACGGATCAAATACCCCCATTTAATAAGCAATATCTGGATGTAATGACATTCTTATTATTGCAGTATTGCCCAAAACCCGATACAAGTTGAGTATAACAGCTAGTTTACATTGTGATCGACATTATTTACTGTACTTGTAGAAGATACAATTGGTACCTAGTAGAATATTCCACCTGTCGTAGCTACTGATGTTAAATACAACCCTCAAGCTAGCTCCCGTACGGGCTTATCAGGAAAACCATCCTAAGCAGATCTGTTCTCAACAAGATTGTGAAACAGGAATAGCACGGAAAAATCGAGCATATGGGAGCACAGAAGCAGGAATGTTCATAAATCAATGATGAACCGACTTACAGTTTCCGGTGTACGTATAGAGTACATATGCACAGACTTCGAGAAATTGAATCTTCAGGGAGGTGAAATTTACTGGCAACTAGGTTGACTTGACCTTCTCCTCAAAAATGTCAGGAGGTCCATCTGATGGAATATATTGTACACGAAAACCTTTAGGTAAAATCAGGGCAATGCATCGGCCTGCCTTGTCGTCAGCCGAGCATATAATCCCTCCTTGGAAAGGAGCTCCAAGTGGTTTCCCATCTGCATATGGACAGGAATAAATACTCATAAGCATGCGAGAACTCTGCAAACCGGGCACCCTACTGTCTCAATAATTTTCACACATCACAATTCCATTTATCTTTGCCTAAAGTCATATGATCATGCATACCTCGACAATGCTGCCACCATCCATGACAACTATTCTATCGGCTGCCTGGATAGTCGATAATCTGGCAAAGAAAGTGATATTACTGGCCCGGCCTCAAAACATGCTAATTTCATCAATAGAAAATGACAATGATTAAAACGTGCAAAGAAGTTAGCGATGTTTTACCTGTGTGCGATGACAATGACGGTTCTTCTTACATCTGATTCAGTTTGAACCGCTCGCAGAATTTTCTAAAGAAAAATGAAAAATATTGTGAATGCTAGTTTGGGAAGCAAGAAGTTTTTCACAACCCATTGCAAGGTTATTCATGCTTGTGATACCTTAACATAAAATTCACTTTCGGCGTCAAGTGCACTGGTAGCTTCATCAAGGATCATAATGGTGGGATCTCTAAGAAGAGCTCTAGCAATGGCAATTCGCTGCTTTTGGCCGCCACTCAATAGATTGTTATCAACTAATGTCTCGTATCCATGAGGAAGTGACATGATAAATTCATGTGCAAAAGCCTGCTTTGCAGCATATACTACATCCTGATGAGTAATCTTCCTTGTGCATCCATATCGTATATTGGCGTCGACACTCAAACGGAAAAGACGGGGTTCCTGCTCAACAATTGTAGGTCAGAGAATATTTCAAACCAGAAAATCTTGCTGAAGATAATAGATTGGATTGGACCTGTGCCACGTATCCCATTTTCTCTCTCAACCATCTGATATCCAGCTCATCCATAGGGTGTCCATCAATCAATATCTGAAATGGATAAACATCGATTAAAATGTATGATTAAATCTTAGCGTTTTTCAAAATAAGCAAAGCAAAAGAATACGTGAACAGTCTCAACTTACTATAATAATAACCCTGGTCGAAATGGAGAAGTTAGTTATTTCGAAATCTCGCACATGATCTTTTACAAATCACGTCCAACACTTTATGTGGATGCACAGGGAAAATCTCTGTTAACTAAACTTGAAACCACTTGGTTTTGATTTATTCTAGTTAGATGTTCATACTTTTCTTCCCACGTTTGCTGTGTTCAAACTTCAAATAACATTCCTCCCCCAAATGCCTTGTGTAATTTTGATGAATCGAGAAATGATGCAGCGTGGACTCGACATGTAGGGCCGTCTAATTATTTAAATTGTGGCCGTTAATTTTTATTTACGTTTTTTAAGTTGTCGCAATTTTAAATAAAGAGATCACGTGTGATCTCAATTAGTCTTAATTTGAATTTCAAATTTGGTAGTTAGTCGGTTAATTAGTTAGAGTCAGTTTAGGATAATTGGTTGTCGGTTTAAATTATTTTCTATTCTTGTAATGTCATCCCTCCTATATAAAGGGATGAGGGTCCAATGTTTTAGTCAGTTCAAGATGTGATAAAATAGAGATTTATCTCTCTCTCCTCTCCCCTCTCTCTCCTTCTCCCCGCGTGATCTACACGTGTTCTTCTTCTCCCAAACCCCTCGTATTCCCGACGAGTCTCTTCTCTCTTCCCCTCGCGGTCTACGCGTTTCTTCTTCTCTAACCCCACGCATCCGGCGTGTCTTCTCTTCTCAACCATTCTCTTTCTTCTTCCACCAATTATCTCTACCAAAAAATATTTTTTTGCCGTCGCCGAATTTATTTTGCATCAAGAAACATATCAATTTCCAATAAAAACCTAACCCAGCCAAAGCAAATATAAATCCCAGCATTCATTGACTCCAAAAAGATTTGACTTATGATAGAAAAAAATTATATATTCAATATACTGAACTTCTGGAAGTTCAGTTTGTAGGACCTTTGGAAGAAATTTATAAATCAGTTCTAATTACAATAAAGTTGTCTGGTTAACACCCCCCCTTCCCCGCGCGAGCGCACATAAGGGGCTGGTAAAAGCTTGAAAAATAGTAAGCACTAGAAACTATCCATAATGACATGCTGAATATTCTAAGCATTAGTTTTTCATCAAGCACGCAATACATAGATATCTAGTTAACATATACAGTATTGACAATGGTAACACTAAATGCAAACTTTACCTGGCCACTTGTAGGTTTGTATAAACCAAGAAGAAGATTAACTAGAGTACTTTTTCCACTACCACTCAGACCAACCTAAAAAAGCAAGCATATTAAATAAACCATTTTACAACTAGAGATAAACAGGACGGTAGTGGAGCTACTTACGATGGCGACCACCTCACCGGGAAGGATAGACAAGTTCACATGTTGCAAAGCAGAAATCTGCTCAACAAAGAAACTCAGCAAATATTTGATTGTAATTAATTAGTTCAAGAAAATATAAGATGATAGAAACCCCTCTCATATAACATACACACTTTACTAAGAAGATTATATAATTTTTAAAAATTGATGGTGAAACTAACACATCTCCTCGGTGAATAGAAGTTTAAGAGAATAAAAGCAGAGTTTAGTATTTCTCATGTACATTTTGCTTTCAACAAAATTTACAAGCATGGACCAAAACAATCAAACCTAGGTCAGAGTCAAAAACCCTTCGGAGATTTCCTGACAACTGATTTAAAAACGTTTAGCCGCCTCTCAGTGAGAGAAATCTTAGTAGAGTGGGTGATTAAAGGACACCACATTTGGCATCTTCATCAAGGAATACGAGTAGCCGTTCCACGTTCTGTATACTTGCACCCATACTGGCTGAAAGTAGATGCATCTAAACATACAAATTCAGGGCAGTCCTTAAATCTACAAATAAATTTTAGGCCAATTTTTGTGTGTGCTTGATTTTTGTGATCAATAACCTAAAATTTGAAAAGACAATCAATGCAGCGATCACGTGTGCGTTGATGAAAATTTGTCTTGAGTTTTGATTGTACATGTTTGGTAGAAGATCATTAAGGAACCCTATTTAAAATCCACGTGAGTACGATCCCTTCTATCGTCCTCAAAGTTCTCAACCTCGATCATCTTTTGATGAAATCAAAATCGAAATCAAGATTGAGACCAAACCACAAATCATGGGAGAAAATCTTGACATGACTTAGCAAGTTAGGGTAATGGGTGAAAAGCCATGTTTGAAGCTCTTTTCCAAAGAATGATCATGTTGTCATCCCAATTCATGACCGTTACAACCCTCCGACCAAAAGTCCTCTTCCATGGGTTCAGATCCCACCGCATCTTGGAAATTTCCAAATCAAACATGTCACCATCTCTCTATTG
The DNA here is from genome assembly GCA_037367405.1 of Ottelia alismoides. NCBI lineage: Eukaryota > Viridiplantae > Streptophyta > Magnoliopsida > Alismatales > Hydrocharitaceae > Ottelia > Ottelia alismoides. The sequence continues at coordinate 506,629 of JAZKJV010000112.1, forward strand.
TCGAAATTTCATGGATTAGATGCCGAGGATCCATTCCAACAGGTGCACGATTTTCTTGTTATGTATGGTATTGTTAACATTCAGGGGATATAGCAACAATACATCTAGAATCGGGGTTGTTGGGAGACTTATGCTGCCAACATAGTAGATGTATAGGGCACCCCTTTTCTACTGATCATGCGATTTCAGATTGATAGCAAGGGGCCTAGGGAAGCTTGTACGAGGGGGATCACGTTGAAATGAGAGAGGTGGTCAACGGCAATCTTGGGGTCGTAGATGTCATACGGATCTGCCAAAAGGCCCCATACTTTTCGAAGATGCCGTCATCTCCTTGCTGGATATGTTGAAGGTGATGCATGGAACTCAGGTTTGCTTCTATTTGAGGAACCGTTAGAGGGTGTTGCGCCCCCTTGAGAATGAGGCGTACATATTACGCCTAGATTGGAGATAGGAGGGAGCGGGAAGAAACCACAGGAGAAGACCTCTAGGGTATGCTATTGCATTATGAATATCTCAATGAGCACAAGGGGTATGAGGCTTTTTATATAGCCCTACAGATAGGCAAGAGTTCTATTTATATATGATGTGTAACTAAATAAGAGAGTAGTGTAATTGGGTCATGGAGAGATCCAGTTACCCATCTACCACATATTCTAACACAAGTATTTCTCGCTCAGATAGTGCCTCCCCGAATACATACACATGATGCAAGGGAAAGCTAGGTTGTATCCTACCTCCAGACATTGAATTTGCATTAAGTCATAGACTGGCTTCAAATCAAAAAAGCTTTGAGAAGAGACGAAATAGGCTTTTTTGGATGATACAACTGGAGGAAAGGATTCCTAGCCAATGAGTCAAGTGAATAAGCAAAGGAAGGACTGTGGTTGTAAGTGGGTGAGCCATCTATCTGGTTCTTTGGGGGCAGGAAAGCGATACTTGCATACTTGAAGCGTAAATAATATTGTTATATAGTGGTTTGCAATAGAGTATTATCTCGCTAGCTACATTTATCTCTGATTGGCTGGAAGAGTCACTATTGGAGGCATGCGCTTCTTAAGGATCAAGCAACCTATGTATTTTGAAACATATTATATAAAATACATGGTAAATATATGGATATATATATTAGAGTATGTGTCAGAGATAGGAAATTGGATCCTTCTAGGGTCCAATTATTTCTACTGCTTTAGTCCCACATCGTTTGTGAGTGGGACTCGATCATTGTGGTGTGGCTCTATATAAACATCCCTATAACCATTGTAACAATTGAGAGAGAAATAATAGAGTATCTTGCCACTGAGAGGCCTTCTCTTGTGGTTTCATCCCGCTCCTTACGGAGTAGGGTTCCACATAAAATCCCAGTGTTCTTCCATTATTTATATTTCTTTATCTCTGATACGCTTCCACATTCTCGTTTTCTACATGGTATCAGAGTGGCTTCAGTTCTTGATTCTTTATTTTTTAAGATTATTCATATGTTCTTGTTCAAGTACTAAAGATCATCATCGTCATATTTATTATTCTTCAAAGTTTTAGAAATCCATCACAGTCATGGAGCTAATCTTGAAGATTTATGATTAACTATTGTTCATCATCGAGTTCTGTCAAGTTCTGAACAATACCATCGCCGAGTTCATGTTCAACAGGCAACAGCAGGCAACCCCTCGCCACATTTGAAAAGTGTTAGGGTTTCCTATGAAAACATAATTCTGCGTACACCATCCACACATAATGCCTCCAATCTCCGATTAGCTCTTCTCGACGATGAGAGATGTCAATCATGCCAGGGACACCCACCAGACACAGCTCCAGATCAAATCAGGTGCCCTAAAATCTCTAGTCAATGAACGATGATGTTATATTTCTACGTGAAACCCTAGATGTAGTTCCAAAGAAGAAGAGGAAGAGATGGCCTCTCGTGTATGCAAGATGTGCTCTCTTATGCACCTTCTCCATCATCGATCACTCACCTAGGCCCGAGGAGGTGCGCTCCAAGTTGTGCCCCTGCTTCAATTTCAAGTCCATGCATTGCTCCAGTTTTGGTTCCAATTTCAAATCCAGGCAATGCGCATGAGCGATACATGAGCACACGCTCGCAGGCGGAGCCCTAATCGTATTTCCAAGTAGGGCTCAATTACGGCTGACGATGGCACAACACACCTCCCAATCGATTGCTCGGCATTGTTCCATGCGCCCCAATGCAATTTTGCGCAACTCTAGTGCAACTGCGAGTCCATGCCCCATCTACGATGCATCTCCAATGCCGCTACGCACGAGGGGTCCCAGGTGACGGTGATCTCCCTCATCATCATTCCGATCGGAGACGACAGTCGGGAGAGAATGCACGTTGTGGGGGGCAACTCCTTTCATGAGAGGAATTCCTAATCAGGGACTCTAAATAGAAGGTCCCAATTTCTTTCGGGGACGACCATTTTTTATATTGGAAGGCCAAAGTTGGGCCAAAGTTTTAAAAAAGAAAGGATCAGGGATGTCAAGAAAAAGGGGGTGTGTCATTGGTCCTAATTCTGATGGTTGGCCATGAAAATTTTTTTCTCTTGAAAATTTTGTAAAGGCCCAAGAGAGGCCAAATGCAAAAAAAAAAGAAAAAAGTCATACATAGAAAAAATGATTTAAAAGAAAGAAAGAAAAACCTGAAAAGAGAGAGGATCAGGTTATTGATTTTGCCTTTGGTTCCTCATCTTTATTGTTTTCTACGAACTTAATTGACGTCATTTATTCCGACCATTATGGGAGAAAGTGGGTATTATGCCTATTCTCTAGTTCAAATTTTAGACTCTACCAGTTCGATGCACACATGTGTACGATCATTGTTTGAGAGGTCACATACTCTTGATCTGGTCGGCTCGGGGTTTTCATGTGGACCACAAATGTCAGATATCTATGTCGGAGGCTCGACACAAAGAGATCCATATGGACTCCAGAGTAGAGATCCTATTCTCTGAACCAGTATGTGAGAGACCCTGTTGAGACGAGAAACGAATGGGATGTTTATTCCATAGAGCTAGGGTCTCTTATATAGAGAGAAAACCCTATAGAGTACAAGTGTTACGGAACCCGAAGGATTACAAGAGGTTACGGAACTCGAAGGGTCACAAAGGATTACGGAATCCGAAGGGTCACGAGGGTTTACAGAACCTAAAGGGTCACAAGCATAAATATAAATACAATAACTCTAACACTCCCCCTCAAGTTGTAGCTGAGAAAGCTGCAGCTTGTAACAAAAAGAAAAAGTATACACCACATCTTCACACTATGCATCATAAGAACATATGTCTGCTGCTGGTAAAAGACCTCACTCGAGGACGACTCTGCGACTTTCATGTCACTGGAACGTATCTCTGTCATGCCTGTAGAGTCGTTATGATATCAGGTCACCGGAATGTATCTCTGTCGTGCCTGCAGGTCACCGGAACATATCTCTGTCGTGGCTGGAGAAGAATCGTTGTAGAAGAAGTCCAATGCCTAGTAGTCGGGTCGTAAAAGAAGAAGTATACACCCTGACGAAGAAGTCGATGCTTGGTGAAGACGGATGATCTGAGTAGTAGTCTAAAGTGTCGGTCTATCAGTAGTGGTAGGGTAGCAGACGTCCTGAAGAGTGATCTCTGCCTCCCCCTTTCTCTCATGCTTGATAGAATAAAGAGTATGGAACATCAAGTTGGGAGAAATAAAAAGTTGAAAGAAATAAGTCGTGGTGAAGTAGGGGCTGTTGGAAGGGGGGCTCCAGGCAGTGTCGGCGATGCAGGAGGTGCGACTGGAGCTACTGGAGCCTCGGACGACGCTTTAGGTGCCGCTGTAGGTAACAACTGGTGCTGTTGGATACTCGGACTGCCTTGCGCGTGACCATCGAATCCATGAGCGACGTAGGAGGTCCAGCCCTCTCTCCTTATCGGCAGAGAGAGGGTTGGTGGAGGCGGCAAATTTAGGGTATTAGGCTTCGGTCTAGGACCGTCACTCTGATACCATGTTGAGACGAGAAACGAATGAGATGCTTATTCCATAGAGCTAGGGTCTCTTATATAGAAAGAAAACCCTATAGAGTACAAGTGTTACGGAACCTGAAGGGTCAAAGGAGGTTACGGAACTTGAAGGGTCACAAAGGGTTACGGAACCCGAAGGGTCACGCGGGTTTACGGAACCCGAAGGGTCACAGACATAAATGTAAATACAATAACTCTAACAGACCCCATTTCTCCGATGAAGAAACCTAGTTTCAGCCTCTATCTCTAGTGATTGTGGACTCCGACGAGGATGTTCCCACTATTTTTTTCCACTTTGACCTTTCAGAGAGATGGAGCACTTGCGGGCCTCAGTTCTCCGACGAGGAGATTCATTCCAGTTTCACTGACTCTGACTGACGTAGTACATGGCAGAAATTCTCCGACGAGGAGACCCAGCTCAATTCACACTCCAGTCCTTCAATTCCTCCTCAATAACACGACATAAGAAGCAACATCCTCATCATGCAACCAACATAATATGTGTTGAATTGATGGTGTTCGTAGTGTTGTGAGAGAGTGATTTCTTTCTATTTGTTCAAGCTGAGCATTGCATGCTCTAGCTTGAGGAGAGTGTTAGAGTATGCGTCAGAGATGGATAATTGGATCCCTCCAAGGTCTAATTACCATATCCATTGTTTTCGTCCCATATCGTCTATGGACGGGACTCGGTCATTGTGACGGGGCTATATAAGAAGCCTCAGATGCACAGTAACAGTTGAGAGAGAAATAATAGAATATACGGTCATTGAGAGGCATTCTCATGCAGTTTCGTCCCCCTACTTATAGAGTGTGTTTGGTTGCTGAGTTACCCTGGGGTAACTTGGGGGAGGGTAACCTGTTTTTATGGTTTGGTGTTTGGATAGAGGGTTTGGGGTCGAGAGGGTTTGTTATGTTGTGATTGCATTGAAGTTTGAAAAAGTGAGTAGTTATTGTGATTTGATGGCATTGAAGTTTGGAAAAGTAAGTAGCTGTTGTGATGTGATTGTATTGAAGTTTGGAAAAGTAAGTAGAAGTTGAGTATTTTATAATTTTTAGATGATATGATGGTATAATATATATTTTTGATGAAATAGATGAAAGAGAAATGATATATTTAATGTATTAGAAAAAGAAAGTGCGTTGGGCCCACATGAGAGAGAAGATGTGCCCCCCAATGGGGGGTAACCCCCTTGCCGAACAGGCCCATAGAGTAGGGTTCCACGTAAAATCCTGATATTCTTCCACTATTTATATTTCTTTATCTACGGTATGCTTCTGCATTCTCATTTTCTACAATATATATATATCTATGTGAATACGTCGTTGGATTGGAAGGTTTATAATGACGCAAAACAAGATGGAAATGATTAGATGAAGGCTCCTGTGGGTTTTGAAGAAGGGAAAGGAAGGTGAACTTGGAGAATTGGTCATATGTATGCTCACCTATGAAGGAAGGGGGGGGTCCTCAGAGGACCTTCAATGTAAGAACTTGGCCCCTGGCATGACCTTCAACACTTTTCATAATTTCATGCTTTCCATCTTCCACCTCTTCAAAGTTCAATATATCCAGTTATATACTCAGGGGCATATCTCTGATATAAGGAAAAGATGAAGATTTAGCTGGACAGTGGTGGTAGGGGGGATGAGGAAGTGGGAAAATCTATTTCTATTTGAATGTCCAGTGAAAGCAAGGAAAGTAACAATGCTGGAAAGGAGCAAGTGTCGTTTGACTGTTAAGGTGCTATAACTATGTCGAAGAGCCAATATACTTTTTGAGGCAAAAAGGGGAAACAAATAAAGGTGTCTATTCCACGTAAAATAGGGTAAGGTATAAATACCAGTGTTATAAGAATCATGACTTGAGAAGAGTCTTAGCGTGATTAATTGCATTTTCTACATAGAAAAGTTCTGATCGAAAAATAACACCGTTTCTGAATAGTCAATACTGCCTAGATATCTATAACTGGGAGAAGCATGTTCTATTAGCATCGGATCTACCACTGAAAATTGAATCCCAGAATCTTACAAGGTTACTAGAATCCACCTATATGACACCTAACTCCTGCCAAATGATCTGTCTTTTCACATGCAAAGAAAAGACGACCTAACAATTCCACCTCCTCACAAAGTGGATATGTGTCATTACTGCACGATAAGTATCTTGACCATCGATCTCTAATCAAGATTCTCTCACGACACATCGGCCAAAGGAAGACTTTATGCTGCTTTCAGATCCCAAATAAATACGCAATCTCGAACCAATTCTTCAGGCTTTGGACCCAACGGTCTGTCAATGAACTTGTATACTCATCGTACAGTGAAATCTACGTCCCTCCAAACCCAATGACTGCTTCCCCTGATCTTTCCCAAGTACCGATAGCATCTTAAAGTTCCAGGAATTCCTTCATATGTTGATCAGAAAAATCTGAGAGGAAGGTGTGCATCCATGTCCTATCCACCCAGCACTCTGACATCAAAGCATCATGGTCAGAAGTTAAGGCAAATAAACATGGGAATCATGTCGCTAACGTCCCCCATTAATCCAATTATTTGTCTAAAAGACAAAAGAGCAACCATCCCTTACAACCACTTGGAAGAGCTGAGGAAATTGAGGCATTAAGATGCAGATGTCCTTCCAAAAGGCAAAGGTCAAAAAATACATGCGACGAACCAGAGAAGACTCGTCGTGAATGCCATAATTCCGCGGATGAATCTGTAGCACAAGTCCTCACTCTCTCCCCAGATCCTTGCAATCCATTTCAGCATTATGACTTTATTCATAGCCCCCATGAGAGGGATTAAAAGGCTTCCCTCCTTAAGAAATGTGCCAATATCCCAATCAACCAAATGCATACTTGAAGCACCCTAACCGGATTTACTCTAGAAAAATCTCCGCATAAACCTTAATAAAATTGGCGACGCCTTCTCCCACAATAAGTAGGATCGACTACATGGATTCATGCTCAAATCCATCTTGAAGGATTCAACTATTTTTAACATTGGCTGTCGACTACTTGACGCAACCCCACAAAGGGGGATTTGAACCCTGGTCTTTTGGGCGGTAGGCACACTGCACTACCACCAAACCATTTAAGTGGGTACAACTTGCCGTGAATTGCCGCGAGAACAACTTTGACAAGCACCAGACGAGTGTCTAGTGAAAATAAGAAGCATTCTACCTTGTGAGTTTTCTCTCCATCTTTTCAATAAGCAGGACCCAATCTGCAATATGGAATCATCCATTGTTCAAAGTCAGAACTAAGTAGCAAATAGAGAGAGAACCACATGTTGTGCCCAACTCTATGCCATAGTCATCGCATCCGCATTTGAGAGCCCTAAAGGGATCACTAACAACTTGCTCATGTTAAGCCTCAATCTAGAGACCTCTTCAAATATCTCAAGCATCACAATCATCTCCATTGCACCCTCCCCCCCCTTTCAATGAAGATGATTGTGTCATCTGTGTACTTTAGTAAGGAAATAGAGATATCTTAAGAGATTACCATAGTTTACACCTTGGCAAACCACTTGTTCCATCATACGTGCAAGAATATCTGCAGCCAAGACAAATAACATGGTGTCAAAGAGCATCCTTACTGAACCCCTCGCAATGATGGTAAGAAACCTCCCTCAGGGCACCCTTTACAAGTACCGAGTAGGATTCCATGGTAATACATCTTTTCATTCAAGAGATACATACATCCGGAAAGCCTTCTCTCACCAGCGTGGATCATAGGAAAAGCCAATCCATAGTATCATAAGCTTTTAAGAAATATGCCTTCCAAAGTAGACCATTTGATTGATGCCTCTTCTAATCAGCTATAACCTTAGTGACCATTGCAAGTTGTTACCTGTCTGTCTCCCAGGGATGAAGTCCAACTAGACTGGTGAAATGATATCATCCAAGGCCTTATTAAGCTGTTCGCCATGACCTTGGCATTCACAAGATAGATGGTGTTGGATTGAGCAATGAGACGGAAGTCGTCAACACGTTCTGTTACCTCCTTTGGAAGAGAAAATGAGCACTTTGTTTATCCTATCAAATCCTGCATTACCATGTGCAAATTCCTCCAAGACAACCATCACATCATTCTCCACAATAACCCAGAACTAACAATAGAAAAGATTGGAAAACCATTCAGACCAAGCGCACAATCTGCATTTAGACTCCATACTGCAGCATTCACCTCAACACAAAATCAAAAGTCCTTGTCTGTTGATCAACTTGATGCCTCGAGATAGAAGAGGCCTACATAACCATCCATCTCCAAGGTCGGTATTTTTCTCTACGAGAAAGTTTGCAAAAGTATGCAACTATATCCTTACCCATCTCTCGGTCTGCTTCACGCCTAATATCCACCACCACATCACATATCGTATTATATCTTCTCCTCCAGCTTGCAACCCGGTAAAAGAATTTCGTATTCACGCTCCCCTTTTTTATCCATTTCTATCTAGATTTCTGCTTCCACTTGATTGTATGTTTCTTAACCTCCTCTATGATGATCTTCTGAACACTATCCTTTCCTCTAGTTCCTCAACCAATTCCCTGGCATCTTTAACCTTGTCTAGTTTTGCAACTTCAGATTCAACATAGGAACATCATCTTCTTCATAATCCCCAAAGTCCTCTCTTATAAATGCAAAGTTGTCCATGTAAGGAGATCAAAGTCCGAGCTAACCAAGCAGCGGTTGAGTCCATGTACTCGATAGACAACCACTGATCAACCGCTATATTTCTAAAGCGATCCTTCAGAAGCTATGATCTCTCAAACTTGAAAAGGGAATGAGGCATAATCCCCTCCCCTAAATCCCAAGCTAGCGAAGTGTGATCTGATCTTGACTGTGTCCCAGAGGTAGCAGTAGCTAGAGGGAAAGCCTCAAGTGGTTCAACGAATGCCAGGAAATGATCAAGCCTTGAGAGGGATACGGAGTTTCTCCACATATAGAGAACATCATGCGCATCGACAACTCCCAACTGTATCCCACCTGTTAGTTCAGCAAAGTCACACGAACATGGATCATGCCCCTAGAGAAGACGAGGACGATCCGAAGAAAGTAGCGTTACATTGAAATCACCCTCGACGAGCCACACCTCAATCGAAAATTTTTCACTGACCTTATAGATCTCGGACCATAAGAAAAACCTCAGAGATGTGTTTGTTGATATATAAACGCAAGAGATGACCATGAGTAAATCATTTAGCCTTGCCTGAAGCTATACTTGCCAAATGTGGGCTGGACCAGCCTAGCCCATGGGCTAGGCCTAACGAGCTGAAGTTCTAAAATCTCTGTCCAAAGCCCGCCACAGGTAGGCCCATGGGTCCAATTTATTTTTTCCATTTAATTTTAAATGTTTTGATATGTATAAATGATTCTATTACCACCATTTATACTGTATATAACTAATACAAGTAGTCTACATGTTACTTGAGATGTAAACAACTAATTTAATGTAAAATTAGTATCACGTATAAAATAGTTGAAATATATCACATTAATACATGTCTTATCTAGCTTCTATATATATTTTGTTTTTTACGAGCTGGATCGAGTTGGCCCATACCTCAATTCTCCTAGCCCAAGCCTGGCCCATGAGTAGGCTGGGCGGGCCCTCGGCCCATTGGCCATGTCTACCTGAAGCACAACTGATTGCATAAACCTACCTTTAAGTTCGGAGATTAATGAGTACACTTTGCTTTTCCATGCAATAGTGGTCCCCCCGTTAACAACATCCATCGCTAGAAATCTAAGAGCGTCGACACCCATATTGAATTCCGTAAATGATCCATTCAATCTTGTATCTTAGTCTCTTGTAGGAAGACATTATCCCTGAACTATTCACTCAAGAGAGAGACTATAGATTTTTGCTTTTCCAGGTCGCCGAACACCTAACCTTCCAAGACACAATCTTCATGGAGCAACCTTCTTTTACTCATGGTAAGAACCATGCCTGGCAACGTTTCTGTCACTGTTGTAAAAGTCGGCCGACTAGGCTGATTAGTCGGTCCGACTAGTCGAGTTGGGGGGGTATCCGACTCGACTAGGACAAATCGACCTATAGTCGGGTTGACCCGAATAGTCGCCCGAGTAATCGGCCTAATCGGCCGACTAATCGGCCGACTTTTGCATTGAAGTTTTAAACAAAAAACCCAGGATCCGAATATCCGGTTAATGATGGATTTAGGTTACTGCCGAATAGTAACCCTCATCCCTCAAACCCCTCGCGCGAAAGGTTCTGGATTGCCGCACTCTATCACCCAGTTGCTCCCCACATAGTTCTTGAGCTCCACGGTGTTGTCACCCCCTCCTTCGTGTTGCCGGTGATGAGTCAGCAACTCCACTGATACACCTTCCTTGTCATTGACTCACAACTCCCTCGTCTCTACCTCATTCCACCAGGAGCACGGTTAGGGTTTTTTGCTTTCAGATTTTTTTGCATATTATACTTCTACCATGGTTGAATTTTTACCACCACCATCGTTTACGAACTGCATCTACTTTATTTCCATAATGAAGAATCTTGTTAGGTTTTTTTCGGAGTGAAAACTTGATATTCTTGTTGATTTGCATGTTGATTAGCTTATATAAGGTTAGCTTTATGTTTATTATGCTAAATGTGGTACATCAAATTATGTCAATAACTATAATGTTTGCTAATTATGACATCTTTTTATTTATCTTTTGTGTTTTGTTGATTAGCTTTGTGATTGTTAATTACAATGATTAGTAACATGTGAGTTTGTTGATTAGTAACTTGTGAATTTGGTTAGCTTTGTGTTTGTATGTATTAAAATTACTATATATATATGAGAGTGTATGTATTAAAAATTAATTTATATATTTAAAATAATTAACAAAAATCAAAATCGACTAATGCCCGACTAAATCCGATTACTCTCCCGACCGTCGATTAATCCTTAGTCAGTGACCATGCCGACCGAGTACCGACTACCGGCTTCTGCAACCATGGTTTCTGTAACGCAAGACCTTCATATTCTCAAGTTTAATCACTTTAGTTTATTGCAGGTTCAGAGTTGCCACACTCGAACCCAATCCAAACTTGGTGTCATCGTCGATGCCCTCATGGTATCCAATGCCCCTACTACTGCATTCGAAGTCTGCGATGAAAACACTCATTTCCTCTTTCTATAACGTCTAACTTCCCCCCCAAAGCACTCCCGTGGAGGAGCTCTTAGAGGAAGCCATTGGAGAGATGACAACCATCAATGCGAAGGACCTTCGACTAGCAGCTCCTACATCTTCTAGCAACTCTTGAATAGTCGGCATGGTGGAAACATGTTTAATCTACCCAAGTTCGATTAGCTAAGGTCTTCCAAAATGGGGAATTCTGCATCAGCCATAAGATTCGATTTGGGGATATGAATCGATAACGGGCAAGACACCGATTCAAAGAGGCAACACTGATTTCCCAAATAATAGCATAAACTGATCTGGTCCACGGAGAATCCAAAACCCGACTCTAGAACTCCCTTGTGCATTGATTCGAAAGAGCCCTAAGACAAAAGTTAGGTCACGTGTGACAGTTTCAACAGATCAAGAAAGATTCGATAACCCACCCCCACCGCAATCAATGGTCTTTATTTCTTCACAATTAATGCTCCCAAATCCGCGGCCTTCTCCAGCAATACCACATCGACATTTTTTGTACCCACCAACGATGCCTCAAAGAAACTTCTCTAGCGAGCTCTAATAACTCATCGTCAATAGCCTCCTTTACTACCAACGGAGTCGAAGGGGCATCCAACGACTCTGGTGTTGGCGGTGGGGTGATTTCTTCGCTCATATTCTTGAAGGCATGACAACCCACCATCAACGTGCACTCAACCTCAAAGGAGATCACTATATTTTTCCAATAATGACCATCACAATTTAACGTCAGTTCCCAATTTTTGACCATATGAGAGAATCTCAATGACCTCTCTCAGTTCTCTAATTGCAGTTTTCAAGGATCTAAGGTTCCTTGAGAGAAAGGGGACCTAGATCACTCACGCCGCCCAACACCTCACCACAACATGTTCGATAAAACGCGGCCTGCGTCGCCGTGCTTTACCCTCCGTCAGATCTTCAGAGAGCAGCACTTGGATCTCCTTCGCGGAAAGGCCTCGAGTATAAACCCATTTCTCATCGATAGGGAAACATCCCTTGAAAAAGAGACCAACAAAATCCCCTTGAGGTCAGATTCCATAGATGAGATGTCCCAATCGCCCTTCGCGTACCCACACCGACCAGTAATCCCTCTGCCTTCTTCGATGTTCTGGGGTGGAAGGTGTCACCCTCGATAGCCTTAGCGAAGGAGCAGCTTGGAACAATACCTAGGTTGGCTGCCCTCACATGCTTTTTCACATTAGAGAGAAGAACAATAACATGCACCTTCATATGAAGATCCAAAAGCCTCTCCGAGAAAATTAAAACATTGAGGGCCCCATCCACCACATGCAAAGCATCGTTGTGATGCTGAACTAAATCAACAACCCAGTGGCCATGAACATCACATCAGAAGCACTGAGGACCTAGATGGGGATGCTTCTGACTAGTCTCCCTCCTCCAACCTTCCTCCGACTCCCTCTCAACTTAATCGGCGGCCCTCTATACCTTACTCTTAGAATAGTCGATGGCCTTAACAACCCCTTCTCCCCTCCATGGCTATTTTTTCCTCTCAAGTAACTCACATCCAAAACTCTCTCCCTTCCTCACCCTCTCCCGCTTTCCATCCCTACCCTTGAAGAGAAAATGTAAAAGGTGCAAACGAAGCTTACATCTAGTTAGGAGAGGCGGGAAACGTAGCCTGGACATGGATGGGACTTTAGTCACGATTGTAGGCGAGATACTAATGCCCCTCATTTTCCACAATGCACTTATTATGGTCGGCGGAACCATCCGTCCGAATGATGCTGGCAGAAGTTTGACGTACCTCCCTATCATGTCAACAATGCCTATGAGGACACCTATGATGTAGAAGCGATGTCGACTACAAAAACCCCCAGTGGCAAGACAATCCATCTCAATGACGCAGATTACTCTCGCATAATGCAGATTCTCCATACTCCCGAGCCTACCACCACATTGATACTACCACTGCTGCCCCGGCTACTCCATGTATAGTAGCCAACTTTGTCATCACTCCTGCTTCGACTTGGATTATTGATTCTGGTGCCTCTACTCATCTGACTGGAGAAGGTAGTCTGCTAACCTCCTCCATACCATCTTCCTTTATGAAGTCGGTTCGAGTCGCTAATGGAACTCATTCACCTGTTACTACCGTAGGAACAATGGAGTCTTCCTCCAAGCTCCGACTGTCTGGAGTTCACCATGCTCCTGATTTCCCTCTTAGCTTATTGCATGTTCATAAGCTTTGTATTGAGCTTAATTGCGTGTGATATTTGATGAGTCTTGTTGCTATTTTCAGGACATCCAGACAAGGCTGATTTTTTTAATGGGGGGCATGTAAAGAACAACTTGTATTATCTTGACATACCACCGGATTCCAAGTTTACAGGTGTTGCGTCCATATTTGAAGACCCACTCCTATGGCATTTGCGCCTCGGGCATCCCTCTGCCAAGGTTCTCTCCATGACGTTCCCTGGACTCTTTACTCTGAAGCCCTTTTAGTGTGAGGCGTGCGAGTTCAAAAAACATCATCAAGCTTCATTTCCTATTTGTATTGAGTCCTAGAGTACTAGTCTTTTTGGTCTTGTTCATTGTAATGTTTGAGGACATTGTCCGGTCCGAACATTGAGTGGTCATCACTACTTTATTGTCTTTCTCGATGATTATAGTATATCTTCTTGGGTGTAATTAATAAAAGAGCATTTGAAGATTAATAAGATTGTCAGAAATTTCTTTCAATATCTTAAAACCTCTTTTTCTACCTGTGTTAAGATCATTCAGACTAGCAATGCTCTTGAGTTCAATCAACAGGACTTGATATCTTTCTTCGTGTTTCAGGGGGTTGTTCACCAAACCTCATGTTCATATACCTCGCAACAGAATGTGATAGCGGAAAGGAAACTTTGACACTTTCTTACCATATCTCTCCTTAGTCAAATGAGTGTTCCTAAGCACTATTAGGGGGATGCCATCCTTACTGTTGTCTATCACATCAATAGAGTTCCTTCTAATATTCTTAAAGGGCAAACTCCATTCTCTTTACTATACCCTACCGAGACTCCTTTTCCTCTACCTCTATGAATTTTTGGTTGTATTGCTTTTGTTCATACATATAGTTGACAAACTATCACCTCGGGCTATCAAGTGTGACTTTCTTAGGTATTCTCGTACTCAGAAAGGTTATCGGTGTCATGATTATGTTGGGTGTCAATACTATGTATTTGTTGATGTCACTTACTTTAAATATGCAAGCTTCTTCACACAGGTTGTGGGTGACATCCCTTTAGACCTCCATCCTCCACCAATCGTTTATACTCGGAAGCATACTATTACACCTGCTTCTGCACCTTTGTTTGTGCCATTTATGCAGGATAATATGTTCACTTCAAGTACTCCCATCACTGTTGCCTCGGATGTGCCTGAGGAGCCTTCGATAGCTCTCCGCAAGCAAAGAAGTCAATGTACTTATCACCCTATGTCACATTTTACTTCTACTGATGGTTTATAGCTGCGACAAGAGATTTGCAGATGCCATAAATGCTATTTTTGTCCCTAGAGACCATCATAGTGCGATGCAGGATCATGATTGGCGACATGCCATGGATGAGGAGATGGATGCACTTATCTTCTGGGCACGTGGATCTTGTGTCGTGCCCTCCAGGGGTTCGACCTGTGGATTGCAGATGGGTCTTCACAACCAAACAGTCATCTGATGGGTCCATTGACGGGTTGAAAGTCAGATTAGTCGTCAACGGCTTCACACAAACTTTCAGGTTTGATTATTTTGAGACATTCTCGCTAGTTTCCAGAATGGGATCGATACATATCGTTCTCTGTGTCGCTGCTAACAAGGCTTGGCCCATTTACCAACTTGATGCGAAGAACGCTTTCCTCTATGGTGACCTTGAGGAGGAGGCCTACATGATGCAACTACCGACTTACGTAGTCGAGGGGGAGCGTGCATGCCGACTACACAAGGCCATCTATGGTCTGAAGCAGAGCCCCAGAGCATGGTTTGACAGATTCACTATTGAGATCAACACTCTTGATTTTCAGAGGACGACATCTGACTACTCTGTCTTTGCAAATGACAGTCTATTGATATCATCATTTTTGTTGTCTATGTTAATGGTATGGTTGTCATAGGATAATGATGAAGCTGGCATTTAGAGACCAAGACATTCCTCCATAAGGTCTTTGTCATGCAAGATCTTGGCCAACTCCTTTACTTTCTTGGCATTGAGGTGATATGCACTACAAAGGGGCTTCATCTCTCACATAGGAAGTATTGCCTTAACATTCTGACTGAGGGAGGACTACTCAGATGCCAACCATCTGGCATCCATACAGAAGTAAGAAAAGATTCCACGTCTACTGATCCGGTATTTGAGGATGCTACACGATATAGAAGCTTAGTGAGTAAATTGCTCTATCCCACTGTTACTAGGCTAGATATATGTTGTGAGCAGAGCCAACCAACACATGGATAGGCTTCTTTATCGTCATTGGCAGGATGTTCTTCTGATCCTTTGATACTTGAAGGAATCTCCAGGACGTGGCTCTTCTATGGGGTAATGTGCACACTAATGTCTCCGCCTATATAGATGTTGATTATGGCAGTTTACTTGAGGATCGCCGATCCACTACATGCTATGCCATGTTTGTTGGGGACAACCTGGTCACTTGGCGAAGTAAGGAGCAGATAGTGGTCTCCAGATCAAATGCAAAGGCAGACTACAGAGCAATGGCCCAAGCCACCTGGGAGATCACACGACTTGTCTCTTTTTTAAAGGAACTTAGACTTTCAATTGCTACTCCTATAGCTTTATATTGTGACAACAAGTCTGCTACGTACATGCGCCATCAACCATGTTTTCCATGAGCAGACAAAACACATTGAAGTTGATTGTCATTTCATTCGTGATGCAGTATGAGCATGATAGATCGGCACTCCACACATCTCCAATGAACTTCAACTTGCAGACCTCTTCACGAAGACACTTCCGAAGAGAAGCGCCTCTTGTATTTAGTTTCCAAGTTGGACATGATCGACATATATGTTCCAACTTAAGGGAGTGTTAGAGTTATTATATTTTCCACTTTATTTGTGTCATGTAACCCTTCAAGGTCTTTTATATACTTTTCTCTTTTTTACTCTTTAAGGTTTCTCTCTATATAAGAAACCCTAGACCTATGGAATAAACATGACGAATCATTATTTTCTCCACATCCCCCTTATGACACATCATGAAGTGAAAACAAGACTCATAAGACGACATCTGAGAAGGGAATAAAACTCGACGTCCAAGGAGGGGTTAAGATGGATGGTAAGAGCATGATACAAGGATGGGTTAAGATGGATGGTAAGAGCATGATACCAACACAGAGATTGCCTAGGGGGCAAGTAAATACAATCATATGTATAACTGCCAAGATCCATGTAGACTTTGTTGGTTTGAATTAAATTTGTAGATGATCATTGACCACTAATGATCATCCTTCGGCTTTCAAAAAAACTTGCCAAGGTATAAGGGTACAAGATGCGGGACTTCACATGGTCATTTGAGTTGGAGGTGTAAATTATGGGATAGTATTTAGAATCTATGCATCTAAGGAACAGATGATTGGCTAAATATACATAATCCACTCTTATTTAACCAAGATTCTATGAAGAAATCTTAGTAACCCATCCCTTAGTAGGCAATAAAAGAGGACCAGTAATTCCACCACCATTATCACCAACTTATCCATGCTAAATAGTATATGGCACATGCAACTTGAGTACTGGAGAAGTGGTTGCAGTGCATGAGAGAGAGAGAGAGTTATGAGTGTTGAGTGATCAATATGAGAGACAGTTATAATGAGTGCACGCATAGTGTGAGAGAATGAGTAGAGTACATCGACAGTATGGTTATGCATGTATGATGTATTAGTGACGTACTATATTAGCATGAATGTATAACACATTTTATTTTTGAATGCATTCTGAAGTTTCTTTATATATTTCTTTAGACAGTATCTTACCATCTAAATTCATAAATGGTATCAAAGCCCGGTGCCCAGAGGCTGGTATTTTGAAGTAAATCTATCATGTCCACAAAAGTGTACTCATATTCGTCATAAGTTATGGTAGTCGAAGATTCTGTCCACTTACTGAGTCATTTTCGAGATATTATGCGGAGATGCTATGCCTCGTGCACAATCTGAGACTGCAAGGCCAAATTGGTCAAGGACATTTTCTTTTACGAGGATAGGGAAGACCTATGGATCGAAATGACCGTGATTGATTCCACTTCCACCAACTCCATCGTACATCGAGTTAAATAGTGAAGGACAAGAACTCTTGGCTGACGATGTGAAGCTGCCACCTACATATAGGGAAGACACACTGAAGAGATGGAAGTCTCGGACATGAAACGACGATGTTTATGTCTAAGACAACGATCGAGGAGTTGATCGAGAACATCCAAGTATTCATCACTCCAAAAGAAGCAAGAGATGCACTTGCCATATTATTCTCATGTAAAAATGATGTGTCTGTGACTATTGAAAAATGAGCCGATAACGTTCAAGCTAGGTCAAATGACAATTACTCAATATTTACAAAGGTACACTCACTATGTCATGATATTTCATGATTAGATCGGCTCACTGATATGAAGAACTATTGTTCATGACTTAAGGCTAGAATACAATGCTTTTACTGCTGATTTTCTGAATGGTCCACTCAGTCCATCTTATTGTCCATCTTATTGGAGCGAGAAAGCCTCAGTAAATTGGGAGACCTTAGTCAAGAAAATGACATGTTTGTCCCTAGAAGATGGTAAAGAATACTTTTTAATGCACAAAAATGAGGAAAGGTGCATGCTCTACATCAATTTGTTCCAAGAAAAACATAAAGGCCCTTCACGCAAAGAGGAACTATGTATAGTTGAGTACAACAACAACAACGCCTTATCTCACATTACTAGGGTCAACTACATTAATTCTTTGCCTCCATTCAGATCTATTTTAGATCATTCTCGGACTTACATTCAAGTAATTAATATCCCTTCAGATAGTATCCTTCCAACACTTCTTGTACCTTCCTCACCCTCTCTTAACCAGCTCAACATCCTAAATCTCACCTCTTCTAATAGGTGCATCAACATACCTCCTTTGAAAATTGTAAAATCATCTTAAGCTGTTCTTTCTCATCTTATCCTCAATCGAAGCAACACCAACTTTTCTTTTAATCACATCATTCCAAATCCGATCATTTCATGTATGACCACGCATCCATTGTAGCATTTTCATTTCTATTATTGTCATCCTCTCCACATGTCTATAGTTCACAGGCCAACATTCAGATCCATAGAGCATAGCATGTCTTACAATTGCTTTGTAATACCTCCTTGATTTTCATAGGAATTTTCTTATCACAAAGAACAGAAGCTCCTCTCCATTTTAGCCAACCCACATTTATTCTATAAGTAACATATGCATCAATTTCTCCATCATGTCATAAAATAGATCTCAAGTATCTAAAAGGATCTTTCTTCTGAATGTTATCTTCTACAATATTTACCTTAATTCCTTTACCAATGCTTTCATCAAAATGACACTTCATATATTTAGTCTTCGCCTCTAAATCATATCTTCAAACCTCAAGCCTCTCATTTATTCCATCTCTAGTCTCATCCACCGACACAATATTATCAGCAAACAACATAAACCAAGGTATCTCATCCTGAATATGACTATTCAACTTGGTCATAATCAAAGTAAAAAAGAAATGACTCAAAATTGAACCTTGACGCAGACTGATGCTGATGTCAAAATAGCTGGTCTTCCTAAACTGGATCCTTCAACAAGATGAAGCCCCATTACACATATCCTTCATAAGGTTTATGTACAGGACATGCACTTGTCTCTTCTCAGAAACTCTCCACAAAATCTCCTATGTAACTGAATCATAAGCATAACCAAAACAATAAAAATCATATAGAAGTTCTTCCTTGTAGCTCTATAAATCCTCATTGTTCTCCTCATTTTAACATGCAAACAACTTCAATAGTTGATTGACCTAGCATGAATCCGAATTGATTTTCTATTACTTTGGAAGCTTGCATCAGCCTTCTTTCGATCACACACTCCCAAATTTATTCTTGTAAAGAGGCATTGCAATGCTTTTCCTCCATTCTTCAGGCATATTCTTGCTTCGCCAGTTCATGCAATTCTTATGCGGATAAATATAGATGTTTCATTTGCGGTAATAAGGGGTATTTTGCACGTTATTTTCGATTTATGCAAAAACAAATCGATAACAATACGACAAGATCAAGCAATCAACATGAATATTTTTCAGAATAAAGTGGGACAGGCATGCTTCCATGGCGATATCCAAGAATAGAAACAAACTCTAACAACAGAGATCTCTACAAAAGTCGATTATGAGGACAATTGAATTGTTGACTCAAACATCTCATATCCCATGATTGAAGATAATGAGAAAATACAAGATTTAGCCAAATTCAAAGTTAATCGAATTGTTGTAACAAATAATAACTCGAAGGTGCTAATCGTGCAAATGTGCTCCACAATAATTACGACTCGATGTAATTCAAATAAGATGAAGTTTGATCATGGCTACTGGAGAAACAAAGGAATGACTTGCTTATTCTGAGTCCATAGGGATCCTTTATATAAATAAGAAACTCTAGAGGGAAAATAACCACCTGAGAAGTTACATAAATAAGAAATAATAAATATATAAATAAAATTTCCTATAACACTCCCCCTCAAGATGGAGCATTGATATCTATCATGCTCAGCTTGGAAGAACACTTCTGGAATGACTCCCTAGGTAGGTCTTTTATGTGTCTGCATCTGTTTCCCTAAGCTAACGTGTGAAGTAGAAATGAAGTCCTTCTGTATCATATCTCCAATATGGTGGCAATCCACCTCGATGTGTTTGGTCCTCTCTGGAAAACTGGATTGGTTGCAATGCATAGTGCAACCTGATTATCACATCGCAACAACATGGGAAGAGGTACCTCAATAGTTAGGTCAGTCAGAGCAGACCTGACCTATGCTATCTCAGTGCTTCCTTTGTGCCATGACACTATATTTGTATTCAACACTTGACCTAGAAACCACAACATGCTTCTTGTTTTTCCATAAGACCCATGACCTCCCTGTAAACACTACAAATACATAGATGACATCTTATTTTTTGGACATCATGCATAGTCAGCATATGCGCAGGTCGTGATGTCTCTTTGCTGAATATCAACATTGGATCGGGAGAAGACTTCAGATACTTGGGATCTTGGAGACTGCGTCCATAAAAGTCTAACGTAGCTACTCCATAAATTGACAGACGTTGCTCACTGCAAAGGAGATATCTGGCTAGGAGATAGTCACATAGAGAAGCACTCCAACGAGCTCCATGTATCTCCTCTTATCCACCTCATCTGTATCATCATCATAGAACTTCATGCTGGAATCCATAGGAGTAGCAGGTCTGTGATCTACCATCCTAGTCTCTTGGAGAGATCTGTAACGTACTTCCTCCGAGTCATCACAAGACCTCTCTGATTCCTGGTGAATTCAAGCCCAAGTATCATAATTCACCAAGGTCCTTGATGACAAGCTGCTTTTCAACAAACTCCTTAACCTTACTCATCCTTTGTAAATCATCTCATGTAATAATAATGTCGTCAACATAGATCAGAATGACACCAATACCTTGTTCTATGTACAAAGAACGAGTGATCTGCAGTTGATACCTCGAAGCCATGCTGCTCTATCTAGCCGGAGAGCTTTTAGAACCATGCTCCGGGACTCTGTTTAAGGCCATTGATAGCCTTATGTTTGCATATCTTTTGACTCTCCCTCGGCAGCAAACTCAGATGGTTGTTGCATATAGACTTCCTCCTGCAAATCTCCATACAAGAAGACATTTTTTACATCAAGTTGCGAGAGCGATCAATCTCCTACCGTATGTTCTAAATGAATCCACGTTGGAAGGACATCATACAAAAGTTGTACAATTATGACTTCGATATAATTCTACTCTGTTTACAGTATTGAAGGTTATGTTCCTTTTTGTTCTTTTTCGGGCTTCTTCTCATTCTTATTTGGCACCCATGGTATAGATCGGAGGTATTTGGCCCCCAAAAGGGATTGGGGTTTTAGATCCGTAGGAAATCCCTTTACTTAATATCCACATTCTCTCTTCATCCGGAGATGTTGTAACTTAGGCTCATCATGCCCTCCTCGTGGGGGAGGAAAAACGAGCAGTTTACATAGCAACAGAGAGGAGGATCCAAAGAGTAGAATGACACGTCACAAGATAAAAAATGTCATGATAATCCACTCTATATGTCTGAGTTAATTCATGTGCCACAAGTCTAGCCTCATAGCGATCAACACTGTCATCTACTCTCTGCTTCACTATAACCCACTTGTAGCCAACCACAAAAGCCCTTACTGGGCAATAACCAAGCTCCATGTGCCTCATGACTAGAATGCAACCATCTCTTCCTCTATAGCAAGACATCACTGACTGTCCTGCATAGCCTCTTGATATATGTGTGGGAACTTAACGCCAGTGTAGGTAATATCGGTATCGATATCAGTATCGTGTCGATACGATATGTCGTCGATATATCGATGTCATATCGTCGATATCGAACCGAATTTGTGAAGAAAATAGCCTTTCAACGGCAAATATCGGCCATATCGATGATATATCGGTCAGCTATCGATACTGATATATATTGTTGTAAAAGTCGACCGACTAATCGGTCTGACTAGTTAAGTCGGGGGGGAGGGGGTAGCTGACTCAACTAGGCCTAGTATGCCATTAGTCGGTTTACCCGACTACTCAGCCGACTTTTATATAGAGTTTTTTTATTATTTTTTTTATTATTAAAAAACGTATTCTAATATGCTTAATGTTATATTTAAAGTCAATTACTTCTTTTGTTTCATTATGATAGTATAAAAAATATGCAAATATATGCGAATTTATAAGAATATATGTATAAAAATGATTTATATATTTTAAATAATTAAAAAAAATTCAAAACCGACTAATGGTCGATTAAATCCGATTGGTCGCCCGATTACCGATTAATCCTTAGTTAGTGACCCCGCCGACCAAGTACCGACTACTGATTTATGCAACATTGCCGATATATTGCGATATGACTTACTATGCGTAACAGCTAATAATCCCACCATAAACTTCTTAAAGTCCTTTTATAGATGCCCTAGTGAAATATGACCCGAGAAAGGTATGTAACACATGCACGCCTCCTCTTCTGGAGTGCAATAGTCTAGTCAGGATATCCTTCGAATGATTTGTCTCATGTACCGCAATATCTTGATGAGCTGCACTCTCATCCTATAAAGTCTTCTGTTGTACAGAAATATCAATAGTGCCATCGGTGGTAACCAAATATTCAAGATTTACCTGAGGCATGTTGGATGATAAAGAAAGTACATAATCATGGGGTTTAGTAGCATGGAATCAAATTTCGTGATATTTCGACGAAATTTCGTTGAAATATCGGTTTCGACGGGTCCAGGCTTTCGAAACTACTATATATATATCGATATCCACGGTTTCGAGCGAAATCTCGCGAGATCTCGGCGAGATATCAGCCGACATATGGAATCTTGCATTAAAAAATTCACCGATATGTCGAAATTTCGGTCGAAAGCACCTCATTTCGACTGAGTTCAGGCAGAAGCTTCTCCTTCCTCTTCCAAACTCTTCTTCCTTCGAGGTAAGCCAAATTAGGCTAATTCTTCATCAAATTAATACTTGTTTTAGGGGTTTCACTGTTAGGATGTTGATATAGCTTGCCATGGTGTTTAATTTGAGAGATTTCCCCAAAATAGCTATAAATTTGGAGACGAAAATTGGGGCTTTTGTGTTTTTATTGCACAATAGTGCTAGCTATGAACATGGTATCTCGGATCTGAAGTTAACATGAACTAAAACATAGTTGGAGAACATTTTGTTGGATCTATGTTAGAGGAAATTGGAGCTTTTGAGGTTTAATGTGGAACGATAATGAGTTGGGGTATTATATATTCGGATCTTGAGTTTTGGAAGTAGAAATCATAATCAGGATTTTTTTTTATGATTAAAATTTATAAATATAGAAATCCGAAAATCATTTGTTAAATATTTAGGTTTTTGTTCATATTTTGTGTCACTTAGGTAATCTTTCTTGAAAATGGTCCCCTAATTGGTAGATCTAAGACCCTAATGTATAGATCTAAGGTCCTTTTTCTGTAAATCGGAAAAGTAGGTGTTGAAAAAATTAAATATATAATAATTCCGAAATTAAAAACATAAAATAATTTGCATATTCATAAGCGGTTGCATTGTATGCCATCTTAATGATTGTTTTTGAATTCCTCGCAGATTTCGACGATCATCACCATGGCACATTCTGGTTCCGGTTCTGGATCTGACAGTTCTGATGATCAGAGGGGCGATTTCAGTGGGGACATTGGCTGGAGGTATGCCTCCGCTCCTGATGGAAATAAGGCGAAACCACAATGCAATTTCTGTGGGAAGAAGTTGGGAGGAGGCGGGATCACAAGGATGAAGCAACATCTTGTTGGCAACAACAAGAATGTTACCAAGTGCACGTGTTGTCCCAAAGATGTGAGGGACAAGGTCAAGGCGAGCTTGGACGGAAAGAAGGAAAAGGAGACGGAGAGAGTAAGAAGGGAAGAACAAATGAAGAAGTTCATGTTCGAGAAAGAATTCAACGTCATTTCTGATTCAGACGACGATGATTTTGTGTACCCCGCTGACATTCAGACTGCAGCGGAGAGGAGGGCATACAGAAGGGCTACACAAGAATCATTGAGGAGCGAGTTCGAGAGGAGAGAACTCGGTGGTGCACGGGGCGGCTTCTATGGTGCAGGTAGGAGTAGAAGTGGTTCTGGAGGCGCACCAGTACCACCACCCACCAAGAAACACAAGGGGAAGGGGATTGAGCCCTTCTTGACGAGGAACGGATCCATGCAATACAAGGCAAGCAAGGATCCGAGGTAGAAAACGGTGAAGGGAATGTTCACCAATGCATGAGAAAGGGTGGGAAAAGCCGTCAGCAAGCTCTTCTTTAGGGAGAGCATTCCTGCCAACATTGCAGACGGGCCATTCTTGCAGCATGCCATTGATGAGATCGCTGCAGCGTGAACGGGAGTGAAGGCTCCTACAACCTACGAGATCATGAACAAATATCTGGGGATGGAGAAAGAGGAGATGAATGAGTACATCACCGAGTTGAGGAGGAGATGGCTAGAGTACAGGGTGACATTGATGTGTGATGGGTGGACGAGCTACACGAGGAAGCAGATCATCAACTTCCTTGTCTACTGCGATGGGAAGACAATCTTCTTGAAATATGTTGATGCATCTGAGCATGTGAAGGACCACAGGTACCTTCTGAAGTTGATGAAGGACGTTATAAAAGAGGTTGGGAAAGAGCACATTGTGCAAATTGTGATGGATAACGGCAGCAACTTCAAGAAGGCTGGTGAAACAATAATGAAGTCCAGCAGCTACGGAATTTTTTGGACACTGTGTGCTGCGCATTGCATTGATTTGATCCTTTAAGGATTTCAGTAAGAGGAAGCTCGTCCTCAAGGGTGGTGGAGAAAGCACGAATGATCACCACTTTCATTTACAACCACCGCAAAGTGCTGGCACTGATGAGGCAGATGTGCAATGGGGAGTTGGTGAGGCCTGGCATCACACACTTTTCA
Organism: Ottelia alismoides; assembly: GCA_037367405.1. Taxonomy (NCBI): domain Eukaryota; kingdom Viridiplantae; phylum Streptophyta; class Magnoliopsida; order Alismatales; family Hydrocharitaceae; genus Ottelia; species Ottelia alismoides. Next base: position 531,536 of record JAZKJV010000112.1, read on the forward strand.
ACCAATTTTATAGCGTTGCAAAGCCTCAAACAACATAAGACATGAAAACCATGTGTTACCAAGGTGAGTGGTTCGAGATACCTGAAGCTCGAACTGAAGGGGGACGGAAGGTGGAGATATTGATCAATGATATTTCCTTTTGGGATGACGTGACTCGGGTCACGAGGATCATGGATCCAGTTGTTTCTGCATTGCGGATCGTGGATGGCGACAAGAAGCCCACCATGGGAGTCATCTACGAGGCAATGCGCTGCATGAGAGAGAAGGTCAGAGAAACGGTTGGAAAGGGATCCAAAGCATGGTTGGACATCATAGACGAGCGATGGTCCAAGATGCTCTCACATCCTCTTCACAAGGCCGGTATGTATTATGTAAAAATGGATTTTTTTTCCATTTTTAAAATTTCTATAGAATATGAGTATTGAATATTATTTTTGAGCTTGTTCGTGACTTTGTGTGCAGCTTATTACTTCAATCCTGAGTACCAGTACAAGAATGGACTTGGTACAAATGCTGACCTTCTAGCAGCCGTACATATTGTGGTGGAGAAGCTCGTCAAGGACGAGAAGTTACAGAACTTGTGCATGAACGAGGTATTCCTCAATTTCTAGCTAAATTTGGAGTCACAAGAAATTTCGTAAAGATGTATTACGACTTAAACCTATGTGTACACTGTTCAGATTAAGTATTTTCGGGATGCGTTGGGTTCCTTCGGTCGGATTACTGCGGTAAATGGACGGGGCAATACTCTTCCTGGTAGGGACGAAGACAAATAAAACCATTACTTGTATGTTCATTTATTCCTACTATTGATTTCTTTCTTTTTTCTTTTTCTGCAGCCGAATGGTGGTTGTTATACGAGATGGAAGCTCCCAACCTTCGAAGTATGGCAGTGAAAGTGTTGTCTCAAACCGCATCTGCTGGCGGTTGTGAGAGGAACTGGAGCACGTTCAATTTGATCCATTGCAAGAGATGGAACAGTTGGGAGAAAAGAAGCTCAATGACCTTGTCCACGTGCATTACAACTTGAGGCTGAAGTTGAAACATGCCAGGGAGGGACAAGACAAAGATGACTACATGGACCCTATTGATTTTGCATACATTTTCAAGATGCACGATGACGATGTTGATGAAGACGTTCTCCAGAGGTGGATGGATTCCAATGGTGCCCCCGTTCTCGATCAGCCAGGTGGAAGACCAAATGAGAACATAAGCCAGCAAATGGGAGCATACGTAGGTGACTATTTGGCAAGATCCGGGCGGATTACAGACCCTATTGGAGGGTTGGAGGGCGAGAATTGATGCGGTTGTTGATGAAATTCTTTCGAGTAGCTCCAAATCCAAATCAAAGTCAAAGGATGACAGTGGCGATGATGATGATGTTGGTCGTGGTGGACCTGGTGGTGGTGGGGAGACAAACTCAGGTGGGTCAGGAGGGAGTGGTCGTAGACCACAAGACACCAGACATGAGGAAGGGCTACATGCAGGACGTGAATATATGGAGCGACAGCGGAACACACACGGACATTTTGTTCCAAGTCCGAGTCCAGGGCCTACGGATTACGAGTACGGTCGAGGCCATCGTCCAACCGACAACTACATGGACGATTCGACATCATTTGTAGGTTCTTTGAGCTTCATGGATATTGACAGCCCCTATTGTGGAGGAGCACCAAGTCCTTTAGGCGAATATGGATCGTCGCACGATGAGAGATCATTTGGCGTCTTCCCGGAATACTTTCATGCTCCTCCTCCAGGACCTCCTCCTCCTCAGTATGCACCTCCATCATATTTATATGGTTACAGTGGGTATGGGGGGATACAGTAGCTACAACGGAGACAACTACCAAGGTAGCCAACCTGAGCAGAGCCAGGGCAACTTCTTTGGGGGCGACAGTTACGGTTTCTTCTCTGAGTACACGCTAGTTCCTCCTCCTCCGCCGCAGAGATCTTCTCCTACTCCGTCGTCGTCGTCCCGAGGATCTCAGGGCAGTAGTTCGCAGCAGCCTCGTCGTGCCACTCGTGATACCGGATCTAGTGCTGCTTATCCTCGTCCAGGGATACTCATAGGCATCGATGACCACCAATACAGGCAGTATGTGATGGATTACAAGACCATGCACTCGTACATGACATGGGAGAACTACTGCGAGTTCATTGAATCTGCGATGCGTTATGAGAGACAACAAGGAAGGGTGGCCATTCAGATCCACCGTGGAACTCTTGGTTCTGAACAAAACATGTCACCAGGTACTATATTTTAATCTTTTATTGCATTGATCATTAATATGCATGTTATTAATAATTTTCACTTGTTGTAACTTGTTTAAGACTATTACTCTGTTTTATTATGTATTGACAATGTTACAACAATATCACCGATATTACCGATATGACCGATATGTCTATATAAGGGGTATAGATGACTAGTATGTGTTAAATAATTGTGTATTTGTATGTTATTTATTGTTCTAATAACTTGGAATATCGAAATTTCCAATAAAATTGGGAAAAATCGGATTTTTGAGGCTTTTCCGACATTTCCACCGAAATCGTCGAAATTTCCGAAATTTCGGTGAAATTTCGGTTTTCCAGGTCACCGAAACGAGATCGAATCGAGATTTCGAACCTTGTTTAGTAGCCAGCTTGCAAATGTACACACGAGGTAAAGTCTGAGCCACAAGAAGTGTGGTAGGAACTACAGGCGAAGGAGGAGGTAAAATGTAAATCTCCATACCAGACTCAAAAGAAGCCATCATGTCACCTATGGAAGAAAAAATACATAATTGACTCAAGAAATGTGACGTCAACACTCATATAATACTTTTTGTCTAATTGGATCAAAGCATCACTAGCTTTTTAAGTTTGGAGTAGCTAACATAGACATACTTGAGAGCTCTTGGGGACAACTTGTCACATTCATGAGTCAAGTAATGAATAAAGGCCATACAACCAATGATACGAGGTGTTAGAGAGAAAATGTACTTTTCGTGAACCACAATCGACTAAGTAACCTTTTCTCCTAACATTGAGGATGACATATGGTTGATGAGGTAGAAAGCAGTATGGATGGCGCCCCCCAAGTAAGAGTGGGGAACATGACTCCGTATAAGGAGTCTTGGTAACATCAAGGAGATGACGATATTTGTGCTCGACAACACCGTTCTGCTGAGAACTGTAGGCACATGAGGTCTTATGGTGAATCCCAAGAGACTTAAAGAGCTGAGAGAGCTAAATATTATAAAACCGCAAGGCATTGTCAAAGTGAACGCACCTAACAATAGCAGAAAAAAGGTTATTTAATTCAATGATGAAAGTTTTCATATTAGAACCAACCTCAGACTTGTTTTTCAATAGAAAAGCACAAGAAAGTCTAGAAAAAATCATCAGCGGCTACAAGATAGAACATGTGTTCCTAGTGATCAGGGAATAAGATTGGGACCCCGAATATCAAAATGCAGCAATTCAAATAATGAACTACTACTATGACTCTGACGACTGGAAATATGGTACGATGATGTTTCCCAAACTGGTAAGCATTATACTAAAAAGTGGACTGAGAAGGAATCTACTGGAGAATTCTACAGAACTTCTGTAGAGAAAGATGACAAAATCGAAGATGCCATATGTATGGAGAAACTGATCCACAGGAATAGAAGATCTGCCTGCATAAGGAAACTGGACCAATTTATAGAGACCCTATTGCTCACGACCACATCGAATCACCATGCCCGTGAGTATATCCTGAAACACAGGAGAAAATGGATAAAAAGGGTACGATGATTTAGATCCTTGGTAATCTGACTTATAGACAATAAATTCATAGAAAGTCCGATGTATGTAGCACACTCTGCAAACATATGGAGGTTGTCAACTGAATCTCTCCATGTCGTGTAATAAGAGAATGCCTCCTATTGGCAATTACAACATATCGACTCAATGAACAAAAATGTAGGATGTGAATTGTTTTATGTCACCGCAGAGATGGTGAGATGCTCTAGAGTCCATGCTCTATTCTGAAATATTTGTCCTTTGATAAATGATAAGTGTATAAGTTGTATCTTAGATACCGGCAGAGGATGCTATGTCAGATGTGGTTGGGAGGAGCACTAGTAAAAATGGTAGTAGGAACCATAATCTCTCTCAGACAGAGACAATATTGTCATACAATTGATCAACAAAAGTAGCAATAATCTCAAACTGCTCAGTAGTAGGAGCAGATGCAAGATGACCAAGCTTCTGATAACATGCATCCTCATAGTGCCCTACACAGTTGCAATATATGTAATGCAGGCACTGTCATCCACCTCCTCTGCCACAGAAACTACATGATGTGAACTGTGCATAACCTCCTCTACTGCGAGATGTGGCCATCGCAGAGGAGGTTTGAGTGGTAGTTGTAGAGGGGTACCTTGATCCTGCTCAGTTTGTTGTAAGCCTCCTCCATGAGAGGTATAGAAGAGCCAGTAAGAAGCTGGCTACATGAGGCATCTACTAGGGATCAAGAGCAACGAGAGACATGCCCATCATCGTGGCATTCTTATGTGTCATCTGCTTCTTTGTACTCGCATTCACATGCATGAAGCTATGGAGCTTTTCGAACATGCCTCTGAACCAGGAGTAGAATGCACAGAGAGGACGACCATCCTATTTTACTGTAAATATGACATACTAAAGCTGAAAATTCTTCATCTCATTCCTTGCATCATAATATTTGGTAGCAAGAATGTCCCATGTTGCCTTGACAATGGGTTGATGTTGAATACCGTTGGCTATTTTTGTGGTAAGAATACCATAGACACAAATGCATGCCCATACATTGTATTGTCTCCATAAAGCGTTCGTCCAGTCTTGACGACTGGCTTATGTTGCGCCAAGATATATTCCTTGTTGTTTCTCTCCATGATACTCATGAACTGCATAGCCTACAGTTCATAATTGGTCACATCCATCTTAACGAAGGGCGGCAAGCCTCTAAAGGTCCCAGAGGAGGAATATCGACATTATTCTTTGTCATGACGAATAAAGGAGCATGAGAACGACCATGACTAGGGGTGTATATCAATCCTTTTTTTAGACCCAAAAAGGGAGAACATTCAATGGCGTACGCCCTAAATTTTATTAAAAAAGGCTTAAAAAAGAGAGATACATGGCTACCTTATAGAAGCAAGGACTCGAGAAAAGTCTTTAAATGAAAAATTACATTCTCAAAATGAAACCGATTTGTAGTAAAAAGATCACCCATTTCTAGCACGCTAAATTGCCCACAAAGTAGCTAAAAGAAGAAATAGCTCAACGGGTAGACACATCCTTACTGCAAAAAGTGAATCCCAAAAGACCTCAAAGTTAGACCTGTTCCCCCAAACAAGATCCAAGTCTTGCCACACAGGTTTGATCTTCAAACAGCTAGGAAAAGTGGTTAATGTCTTCAACCACCCCGTCATAAAACAAACATCTATCAAAGCTTCCTGCCAAAAATCTGGAGCAACTGTCTCTAGTTAAGATTTGCCCTCGTCGTAGCAACAACAAAAGGATATAAATGTGGGTTGGTAGTTTAAGGCCACCTAAAAAAGCAGTCACGGACTATAGAACCATGCAATGGGACCACAAGTGAATCCAAAGATTTATAGGCCTTTTTGACGGAGGAAAGCCCTAACCCTCCAACTCGAATGATTGCATCCAAACGACAGACCTACCACATGCTGAATAGAATCAAACAGACACAACAAATCCTCCACCCTTTGGTCTAATAGGTCGGGAGCGAAAACATGCATCCAAGAATCGTTGTCCCATCAATAGCAACTAAGGCCCATTTATCTGCCTCCAATGCGAAAAGCCGTGGAAATCGAGTCGTAAGAGGATCATTGTCAGTCCAATCGTCTGTCCAGAAAGTAAAAGAACATCCATCTCCGAGCGTTGGGTAGCAAAGTTAAGGTAGTTGAGGCAGTAATGAGCAAATTCCATTCCAGAAGACCGAAGTGTAAGATGGTGGATGTTGTGCAGAAAGGTCGAGGGAGTGCATCTCATAAAGTTTTCGAATAAGCTTGCAACAAAAACCCTCTTCATTGCCCCAGACCCTCGCAACCCACTTGAGCAAAAGCGCTTTATTCACGATTTCCAGGTGGTGAAAACCTAAGTCCCCCTTCCGCTACAGGTAAAGTGATAGTAGCCCAAACAACCAAGTGGACACATAGGGCTGATTGGTATGCTTTTCCCCAAAAAAAATACACATGATCACCTCCAGACGACGACGACGAGCACCAACCGGAAGCAGCCATGAATACATGAATTGCAGTAAGGACAACCTTCAAGAGCACCAGACGACCACATCTAGAAAGAAAACATGTTTTCCAATCTACACGTTTTTTCTCAATCTTCTCTAAAACCGTCAACCAATTTGTGATTCTTAGGTGGCCATTGGTTTGGAGGAGACCAAGATAGCAGACAAGAAGGGTGCCACGGGCTGTATTCAGAGCCTCCTCCACAACCAATGTGTCTTCTTCCTTTAAGCCGAAAGAGATCATACTGGATTTGTCACTTTTAATAGAAAGACAAGAAAGATCGCCAAAAATAGCATAGTAGCCATTCCCAAAGCCTCATCCTACCCCTCTCAATAAAAAATCATGTCACGTGAATATCGTAAAAGAGGGATAGAGATATCACCCAGAGAGAAACCTAAAGTAATGCCCTACCTGGAAGCTTGGTCTACCATACAAGCTACCACATCAGTTGCAATAACAAAAAAAACATGTGTGCCAAAGGACAATCCTGACGTACCCCACGTTGCAGCTGGAAAAATCTCCTTCAGGGCATTTGTTCACATGGACCGAGTATGAGGTTTTTGTCACGCATCTCTTCATCCAGGATATCCAGAGGATCGGGAAAAGCCCCTTTTTGTCATGGCAGACCAGAGGAAACGCCAGTCCATTATATCATTTTTTCAAGGAAAATACGGGTGGCCTCCCAATCGGATCCTCAACCTAAGATTAATTATAATATACAAAATAAGAAAAGGTTATAATAACGCTATAATTACACCACAACTTGTTACATCCACGCTAGCCACATCGAGCCCAACACCCTAAAATGTTCAACCACGTTTTCAACATAAAATATCTGCCCTTAAAAATGACGTCATTTCTAGCGCACCAAATAGAACACGAAGAAAGGAAGAGAGTTGTCCTCATGCCCCGCGCCGCAAACCGATCTGACATCCCTCCAAAACGTGGCCCCATTTTGACATGCCAGCCACGAAATGTTGTCCCTTGCCCAAAACCTCCGCCGATAGTGGGCAAGAGAAGAACAGATGATCCGCGTCCTCTTCAACCGCACAACATCTGTCGCACCCAACATCCTCCGCTCCCAACAGATAATCTCGACGAGCCTTCGTAAGCACCTTCCCCAACCGGAACAACCAAATGAAAACCTTAACGCGGTTCAGCACTCTATTCCTCTAAATCATACCCGTGCCCACCACCAACTCATCTTGCGCCACTATCCCTTCATTCATAAAAAACAGTATGTTTTCCTCACTGTCAGTGTTGTAAAAGTCGTCCGACTGGTCCGACTATTAGGTCCGACTAGTCTAGTCAGTGGGGTGGCCGACCGAGTACCGACTAATTCTGACTAGGCACGCTAATTGACCAATTTTTGCTTAGAGATACCATATTTTGTTGTTTTTCATAAGCAAACTTATTACAATATGCTTAATGTTTTATTTAGATTCAATTACTTCTTTTATTTTAGTATGATAGTATAAAAATGTACAAAACCTATGTAAATATATGTATAAAAATGAGTTATATGTTTAAAATCATCATAAAATTCAAAGCCGATTAAGGTCCGATTAAATTCGATTAGTCGCCCGACTGCCGATTAATCCTTAGTCAGTGACATGACCGACCAAGTAGCAACTACCGATTTTTGCAACCTTGCTCACTGTGAATCTTCCATCGCCCCCACAGAAAATAGTCCATGCCTGAAGTCGGTGCCTCGCACTACAAGAGCTCTGTCTATAAGGCAATAAACTCTTCCACCCTTTGATCGGATAGCCCGGAAGAGAATAAAGGGGTCCAAGCGCCATTCCCCAGACTTGTCGCACAGTCGCTCCTCTGTCCTCCACCAACTGCAACAGACACGGGTAACGCTCTCCCAACACCCCATCTCCTGTCCAGTCATTTAAATAGAACCGGAACACCCCACGCCATCCCCAAGCATCGGCTGCAGCGAACTAGCAATCTTCGGAACCACCGAAGTGATCCCCATCCACAACGACGACAATCGGCCTGGACTAACCTCCAATGACATATCCACCCCGTATATCTTTCTCAGCAACTTGCACAACAGATCATCAGAATTCTGCAATATCCGAACCACCAATTTGGCCATAAAAACCATGTCATCTCCCCCATCCGCACGACCCCAAGCCCACCCTTCTTCGACGAAGTCACCTTATGCCAGTCCACCAAATGCATTTCTTTTCTGTCCCGTCGGCTATCTGCCCAAAAAAATCTCATCATCAAGGCTCGATCTTGTTCCGCACCCACACAGGTAATGCACACGTAGAACAAAAGAACACAAGAATCGCTGGGAGAACATGCTTCAGTAAAACTAGCTTCCCTCTAGAGAGCAAAGACGCCATCCACACCGCCAACCGTGCCTCCAACCTCTCGAGCAGAATCCTCCAATCCCTGGACCTTGGCTTCCCACCACCAGAGGGAGGCCCAAGTACGTAATGGGCAAGGAAGCAACCAAACACCCGAGAATCCCCAAAATACGCCTTTGCTCCACCTCCGATAGACCGAAGGAGACCACCACCGACTTCTACCTGTTCACCACGAGACTGGAGATATCCCCAAAAATGTTCATAATATACGATGCTCGTCGAATCACCATCGGATCATCCCCCAGGAACAACACAATATCATCCGCATACTGCAACAACGGGATGGAAATCTACTCCTTGGCATAACCAGAGCACCACTCCCCCTCAATCGCTAACCTCATCATCACATCCAGGGCATCTGCCACCAACACGAACATGAGCGGAGCCAACGGGTAACCCTGCCGGATGCCCCTCTACGGATAGAAACCCCCCCCTCTGGCCTTTCATTGACAAGTACTGCTAGGGATGTTGTAGTAACGTATTTCTTGATCCACGCAATCCACAACTCAGGAAAACCCCTCTTCTCCAGCGAAGCCCATAAGAACCTCCAGTCCACGCAATCGTATGCCTTCGAAAGTCAACCTTCCAGAGCACTCCTTTGGTCCCGCTTCTCTTCCAATAAGTGACAATCTCTAATGCTAGAACCAACCCGTCCGCCATCGCTCTTCCCGGAACAAAAGTCATCTGCTCAGGCGTAATAATCACGTGTAGCACCTTTCGGAACCAGTTCGCAAGGATCTTCGATACCATCAAGTAAATAGCATTGAATAGCGCAATAGACATGTAATCTTCCACCCTAATCGGGGTGTTCTTGGGCAACAAAAAGATGAGCGCCATGTTCAGCCTCTCAAACCCCCTGTTTCCCGCTCTGAACTCCTCCAACACCTCCATGACGTCCTTGACGGTCCCCCTCTCTGTAAAAAGCCACAGGGAACCCATTCGGTCCCGAAGCCCCGTCCGCATTTAACTGGAACAACGCACATCTGGCCTCCTCCTCCGGGAACTCCTCAACCAAAGCCTCTGAATCCTCTTCAGCAATTTGCATGACCCCTCTCCCCTGCCAACCCCAACCAACACGAGCCCTCCGCCTGCCAAAGTCCTGAAAATACGAGCACAATGTCGAACCCACTTCCTTGTCCCCTCCGCTATTACCCCACCCACATTCACCGAATGAATCACGATTCGGTGCCTTCTCCCACTAGCCACTGTATAGAAGAACTTTGTGTTCGCATCACCCTCCTTCAGCCATTTCTGCCTGGACCTCTGTCCCCAGCTGACCTCCTTCTTGTCCTCCAGAAGAATCTCCTCCAAGTGACCTCCCCTAACCAACACTCTCGGGCATCAGAGCCCTCTCATCCTCCAACATGTCCAATCTGCTCACCTCAGCTTGGGCCCTCATCCGTCGGCACCTCCTCAACGCATGATTCACTTTATTAAACTCCATCAAGTGACTACTGAGCATCATCAACTTGGCAGCCAACCTGCATGTAGCGAACCTCGGAGGACTGCACCCCTCCCAAAAGGCCTCCATTGATTCCCGAAAACCCTCCTTCAGAAGCCAGACCCGCTCGAAGCGGAAGAAAGACGAAGGGTGAATCGCCTCCATAGAGGACTAGAGCAGCGACGTATGATCTGAGTGCGCCCGCGGCAGAGCACGAGCCTCCACTAACAGAAAAACTACCAGTGCCTCAGCAGACAACAAGAACCGATCAATGCGCAACCTCGACCTCACATTGCGCCAAGTGTAAAGACATCCCCCCGCATTGATTACCTGCCGGCCAAGCTCCTCCACCGCACCCAACAACTCCGTCGAGCCAACGTCCCTTCCCCCTTGCCCCCCAGGCTGATCCTCTGAGAACAACGCCACATTGAAATCCCCCGCAATAACCCAAGCTGCATCGTGAGCCACCATCCTTGCACAATGCATGTCCTCCACAAGCCGAGAAATGCCAACACCATTCGGCAGGCCATACACATTCATAACCAGAACCCTTCGTCCATCGGTCTTCCTCCTCAACAATGTCGTAAGCGAAAATCATCCCCGCAGTAACTCCTCCTCCAAGGAAAGCTTATCCGCATTCCAACCCGGCATCATTCCCTTGTATGCCCTCTCCGATTCCACCGCCCTACATTCTCTCAACCTGTAGCCCCCAAGATCTTTCTACACCCCATCAACCCCCTGAGAGATTTCCGTCTCCTTTATCATAGGCCTTGGAAAATCTACCTTCCAGAGAAAGCCACATGCACACCATCTTTTCCAATCAGCTAAGATTTATGTTGCCATTAGCAAGCTGTCACTGATTTGCCTCCCAGGAATGAATGTTGATTGCACTGGAGAAAAGATACCATTCATAACAATGTTAAACTTGTTAGTCAACACCTTAGCCACAATTAAATATATTGCATTGGAGAATGCAATGGGGCGGAAATCCTCCACCCTCTCAGAAACCTCCTTCTTCGGGAGCAGGTAAAGATGGGTTTTGTTCAATCTGCTAAAACTAGAGTTTCCACTCATAAACTCCTCTACCACATTTAACACATCCAGCCCCACCAGCTCCCAAAATTCTCGATAGAAGAGAACTGAGAATCCATCGGGGCCAGGAGCTACATCAGTGTTAAGGCCCCAGACTGTTGCCTTCACCTCTTCAAATGTTGCACTGCGTACCAGAGGGTCAGAAAGGTGACCCTCCAAAAGCAAAGCCCATCTACCCGTCCATGTCCAAGGTCTAGTCTCTGCTCTACGAGAGAAAGTATTAAAGTAATTTGCATGTGTTCCCCATCTCTTGATCCCCTTCAAACCAATTATTATTTATCAGCACATACTTGATTAGATTATTTCTCCTTCCACATGCCATTCTGTGAAAAAAAGTCGTGTTAGCAACACCTTCCTTGAGCCAAGTCTGCCTTGAACTCTGCTGCCACTACACTGACCACTTCTTGTCCTCTTCTTTAATTATTTTTTGCCATGATGCTCTCTCCAGTAGCTCCAACGCAGTTAGCTCCCTAGTTTCTTTAATACAATCAAATTTCAGCACCTCTGCTTCCACCATCTTGTGGTTTTCCCTTGTCCATTCCTGAACTTCTTCAAAAAGTAGAGTCTACCCCGCAATGATGGAAGCTTCATTACAGATCGCAAGTACGTAGATCCCATGCAATCAACTGTCTGCCAGTGTTCATTCACCAAAATCTTGAAATTATCCTAATATAACCATGATTTTTCAGACAGGATTAAAGAACGAGGCAACATACTCTCCCTAGAATCCCAGATCAAAGGAGTATGATCTGACCGAGATCGAGGTCTAGATGATGCCGAGGATAAACTGAACATCTCCAAAAATTCAGAAGACCCCAGAAAGCAATCTATCAGTAAGCGTGAGACCGAGTTTCACCAGGTGAACTGAGTGTTCGTAGCATCCACCACGTCCAATTCAAGGTCGTCTATCAACTCCAAGAATTCATTCGAGCCCAGATCTTGCCCACCCCGGGAGCGTAGTCTATCTGATGAGAGACTCGTTACGTTAAAATCTCCTCTAATTAGCCATGCACCATTTGTAAATTTTTCTCTAACACTGAGCAGGTCAACGCAAATTTTCCCATTCGGCAGCTAAAATAAGCATGTACACACATGAGATTAGGAGAGAAGAATCGTAAAGAGATTCTTGAGAAGTACTGAATGTACAAATCTCCTCTTCAGTTCTGAAATCAGAGTGAAAATAGAGTCCTTCCAAGCAATGACGAAGCTGTCGAATGTTCCAACTGTGCCAAGAGCGCTATAATCCACGAACTAGTGAACACCCAGGGAATTCCATAGATTTGAGAACCAACTTTGTAGTTTTGTTTCTTGGAGCAAAAAAATATTGCAGCACCATGATTGTATCAGAGATCCTATGGTTTTGCATTTCTTTGGATTGCACAAACCCCTCACATTTCGAGTTAGAACCTTCATTGATTAACCACGATTGATCCTAAAGTTGGAACTACCCCTATATGGTTCGCAATCACGACTTTATTCTCCTACCATCTCTTTTCTTTTGCTTGGTCTCGAGAACCTTGATTACTTGTCGAAGAGGACCTAATAGCTCTATGTTTTCTCTTCATCCTTGCTTTGTATCTCCTTACTCTCCTCCCATTCAGTCACCCCCAACTGGAGTTGCTTAGAGACCCGGAGCTTGACGAAGCTTGGGCCTGAGTGTTGGTCTCAATTAGTGCTGCTTTTTCAAGACGGACTAAGCTTTGATTGCCTGAAATCCACCCCCCCCCCCAACACCATTACATGAGCCAAGTCGAGCGAAGAAAAGGAGGGAGGTGCTTCTTCTGAGCTATGGCTGCATAACACTATCGTGTTCGATCTTGGAAGAGATCCCAGAACCGTGAAGGCGAAGGCCCTAAATCAAAAGGAGTCAGGCCAAGAAAGTTGGAGTTGGTACCCAAAAGCAGAAGGTTATGCTCCACCCGAAAAAAGGGGGCCCCAAAGGTATTAAATAGAAGAACAAATCATGCTGGGTCGTTATCCAAATACCCAACATTTCCCAAAAAGAGGCCGCGTGCAAGGTCTCCATATTGACAATGCTACCACTGGAAGCAGCTCGAGAGTAGAGCTCCAAGGAGTGAAAGCTGGGACTTCCAAAAGTGATGGAGATTGCCATTCTATATTCAGATCTTTCGCCAATGTTTGAATTCTAAAACCTTCCGAAATTGCTAGCGGAAAATCAGCTGCAAATCTCGAAGAATCCGTGCCAACCAAGCAACGCCTCCTGCAATCCTGGCAGCGACGAGAAGTTCATAGGAGAGGCCTTTTCTACAACACACCCTTTTCAAATGGAAGCGAAAGAGCATATGCATCATCAGGAGGAGACACAAGAGCTGGAGACATGAAATGAAAAATTCATTCAAAAATAAAGAACAAAGAAATGGAATGAAAAATGTTAACCCCTCAGGAATCCGGGTACCCGTTTACGACAAAATTCGCAATAATTCATTCACATTGATCGCAGAAGTTGTAGAAAAGCAGGAAAAATTTTTTTTTCGCAATTATGACATTCATTTCCATCACATAACCACAAAGTAGAAAGGGACAAATGGCACCAAAATTATTTTCATTAATATTCATATCAGATTACAACATGTACAAGGATCTTCCATTTTACAACTTATATCCCAAAGTGTGATACAAAAGAGATAGCATTTACATCATTATCTGAACAAAAATTGAGACAAAGTAATTCATACCGTCGGGTATAAACTCTATCTCCTGGAACCATGTATAGCTACTGCACAGCAGGCTGTTTGCCTGCCAAACACAATAGGAAAGAAGAGGCGTCAGCCATTGCTGGTACCTCCCAAAAACTTATAAAAATTTAACTAGACATTTAATATGTACAAAATCCGGCAAGTAGAAAGGTGGTACCAGTAAAATCTACATCTACTTGCGTAAGTAAAAAAAGGGTTTGTTTGTAATGCGTTTCTAATGATTTTTCCAGAACCCGGCATTTCCCATATGTAACATATTTATATAGCAGTTGCGTAATCATGAGTGTATGAGTGTGGATGCATATACCATTTTCTTCAGAGATCATGTTGGTGAGTGAAAAATGGAAAAGTTGAGATTGTAGAGATCTATTAATTTATTTAAATTCTTGGGTAGAGAGTGGTCTTTTGATCATAACTTCTCCAATTCTTAACTTCACTGTTTCAGATATAGCTCCAGATGTTGTAGATGTAGATATGGATGATCTAGATATAGAATCGCCAAGTCTGCTTGGCGAAGTAAACTCAAGCGGTGAAGAAGCCTACAAATGGCTCTTCCGTCTCGCCCTCTAATTGGAAGCGCGGTCCAATAGAGGGATAGGTCTACTCCCCAACTACGCCACTGAGACGGGTGAGAGAGACTCCTTAGAAAAGTCGCTCTAGAAAACTGCCCGACTAGTACGGGCGGACGAGCTCGTACGAAAAACTGAAAACCAAGGATCCCCCGCCTGGGTATCCTAAAAGACAGGGTCAACGGAACTGGTCTAAAGTCAGGATCCCAACGAGGCGTAAAAACACTGCGAGCTCGCGTAAAACCGTGTAAAAGACTGGGATCCTAGACCCGCGCACTTGGCGGCCGCTGCCCTAACTGGGCTTCCTTTCCTCCGCCCAGTTGAGGGTCACCGCGCCCTCGCACGGTCAGGTATAAAAGTTACCATGACCGGCATTATTAAATGTAAGTCATCAAGGATTCACCATCTTGTCTTTGCTCTCTTGACTAAACAACTCTCTTTGATCTAAGATGTGATTGTTTATACTGGTCTAGATCTTTTGGCCAATGATTTTATTGATCTCACTGATTCATATTTACTAACTATCTGAATCATAAGTTTTTAAAATACCCCCAACTATTGATGCTATCTCATTCATACTTATACTTTATTGCATTTAGCATAGAAGAGGGATTATTCCTTTAACAATCTTCCAATGGATTCTAACTCCCTTGGTCACTTCGATCTTAATAGGAATCTGTTCAGATGAAGAATCTATAATATGCATGTAATTTATTCAATTAGTTTCTATTTGCTTGAAATTATGGAGTTTGAGATGTTTTCCATATGCATATAACAAAACAATATCAACTAAAGGAGGATTATTCGAATTGTAACATTATAGATAATTCGAGTGAGCTCTAGAATATAGTAGGAGACGTAACACCATCCAAAGGCAAAATGCAGCAGTATGAGCTAAAATTATAAGTATCCGATTGCTTCCATTCTTTCGTTAAATGGCACAAAACAACTCAAGACATCCACCTACTGTGATCGTAATTTATATACATATGTACTGTTGACAATAGACACCAGTGGCTAAATTTTTTTTATTCTTGTTTCAATTAACAAGTAAGATAGCTTTAGAAAGTCAAGTCTTGAATTTATCATGTTAAGAAAACAAGAATATTAAGCACTTAAAACTCCATCATTCATATATTTTTCAATTTGAAGTGCATGATAATTTGATGTATTAGATTAATATTTCAAATCCTGAGATTATCATACATGAAGTCTGCATCATACGTGTTTCATATGTCTGAATTTTAAATATAACAGAATAAAATTTCCAGGCCCTGAGTTATTTATAATGAACCAAATTTACTTATATAGAGATTTGTATGTAGCAGATTCAATTTTTGTAGGTTTTGAGTTATTCATAATGAACTAAAATTCCATATATTAACATTTAAATGTAGTCGATTAACTTTCCAGTTTATAAACTTGAATATTTAGTACCCAAATGTTCTGCTATAGTATAATGTTGTTTTATTGCTACTTGAAATCATAGAATGGGGGAAAAATAATACTTTTCCAGATTTCAGATTTTTTAAAAAAAAAAACAGAACTTTAAATTTCTGGAACAGATCTTTAGTTTGAAATCAAGAATTGAAGAACAGGACTTTGAATTTTTTTTAACAGAACTTTAAACTTTGAAACATAACTTAAATTTTAAAACAGCACTTTCAATTTAATATGAATTTTTAGGAAAACTGAGTTTCGTTTCATGAATGTCAGTCCTAGAATCCTTATCAAACATGAATTCGATTATGTAACCTTATGCATGGCAGCAAAAGGGATTGTACAAAGAATAGATCATGATGATACACCCAAGATACTAGGAATCAAACATGGATTGGAGTTGCTATGTATTGTTGATTTAAGAGGAGAAATATTAAACATAATTCTAAAGAATAAGATGACACCACATGCATAGCCAGATTCACAATAAAAATGTGAAAAGATTCATAAAGGGCAGAAAAAGAAGATAGTATAGATCATGTTTGGCAGCAAGAAAATGGCTGGGGATGGTACCACTCTTGGATTTGCTTCAAATGGAGAAGAATATGCATGCAGGAGTTCCAGCCCTATCTTCTTCAGAGCATGCAGTAGATATTTCTGAATTTTGGACAGCAACTTCAAATACGGCAAAAAGGGAACAATCCGCAGAGAGTTCCTTCGTTGGAATTTTTCTTAAGTAGAAAGGAGGAAGGGAAATTACGGCTGAAAGGGAAATTAAGAAGAGATATACAGGGAGAGAGAGACAAAGGGACTCTCTCGTTGGAAGAGAAAAAGAAAGGGGAGAGAAGAGGGCTCTCCTTACGGCTGGAATGTAGGAAAGAAATTGGGAATAAAGGGGGCAAGATGTGGTTTATATAAACAAGAGTTATAACATTAGTTGTTGACACGTGGGTAAAAAAATTGGGCCAAGTGTTGGGGGAAAATAAGACAAATTGAGGAAATTAGGGGCTGCTTTATACAGCAGAAATTTCTTATATATATATATATATATATATATATATATATATATATATATATATTTTAACATACCTAAAGATGGACTGTACGTGCACCTCGGGACTCGGATTTTGACGTGCAATACCTCGTTTTGACCGTCTCGGAACGACGATCAATATGAGTATAATATTGATATACTTTCGATCGAGTTTTGAATCCCAAAATTTTCGGATACGGTTTTTGTTTAAGGTTGAATTTTGCGATTTAAAATATCAAACGACTTCCGATTGACGAACGGTCGATTCCGTTGGTCTCGTGTCGTCGAATCGGATCTAATGATGGTCTCGGTTTGTTTTCCAGTTCCCGAATTTGCGTCGCGGCTTTTTCGCGGCGCGCAATACGAAGTTACCGATTTTTGGTCGATTTCGCCCGAACGACTTTTGATTCATGATCAATTGGTCGTTTTAGTTTGTTTAGTATTGACCGACAACGTTATTGGGTTCATTTGGACCCAAATTCGGACGAGTTCGGGTTTGGGCGGATTTCGGATGTTACAATTATAAAAACCTCAAAGGGAGTCTCGTCCTCGAGACTCGAGTTAAGGCTATTCGGTGTCTTGTTTGAATTTCATATGTCCATAAAAACCTCAAAGGGTTTTGAACCCATAAAAACCTCAAAGAGAAAACACGCCATATATTTATCATGTATCTAATTACAAAAACTTGTTTTGATGCTTACATCAGAAAAGCTGCGGGTATCGTGCCCGCATGTCGGATTCGGTCTCCCACGTCGCCTCTTTGACGCCGTGTCGGTGCCACAAAACTTTGACCAATGAAATTTCATTGTTGCGAAGCTTCTTCTCAGCGCGGTCAAGTATCTGGACTGGCTTCTCCTTATAAGTCAGATCCGGCTCTACATCGAGATTCTCGTAACTGATAATATGTCGAGGGTCATGCACATACTTCCTCAGATTGGATATGTGGAAAACATCATGAATAGCTGAAAGATGTGGAGGAAGGGCTACTCGGTATGCCACTTTCCCCACTCTAGCCAGGATCTCAAAAGGTCCAACATATCGCGGCGCCAACTTGCCGTGAACACCGAATCTCTGCACTCCCTTCATGGGAGAGACTCGCAAAAATACCCAATCTCCAACCTATAATCGATAGGAGTGTCATTAATATGAGATTAAATTGGACATATATATATATGTCATAGATGAAGAAGAAATAATTAGATTACCTGGAACTCTAAGTCTCTTCTCCGACGATCCGCATAGCTCTTCTGGCGGCTCTGTGCCGTCAGAAGCCTCCGTCTCACAAGATCAACAGCTCTCGCAGTCTCCTCCAAGAGATCCACGGAATATAAAGCATGATCACCTACCTCACGCCAACTGAGAGGTGTGAGGCATCTCCGCCCGTATAGGGCCTCGAATGGTGCCATGCCAATACTGGAGTGATAGTTGTTGTTATACGTGAATTCCACCAAAGGTAAATGGTCCTTCCAGGACCCTTTCCACTCCAAAGTGCAAGCGCGAAGCAAATCCTCTAGTGTCTGAATGGTGCGCTCACTCTGTCCATCTGTCTGCGGATGGTATGCAGAACTCACCTTCAGCTCCCTCAACTCGGCTGGTGCCATGCGATAAGGTGCCATAAAGATCGGCTGTGTATCTGGCAACAATGTGATCTCGAACTCGATCTCTCTCTCAGGAGGTAATCCTGGTAGCTCATCAGGAAATACATCTGGATATTCTGATACTACTCGGATGTCCTGTGTTATCGGCTCTTAATCAGATACCTCCCGCACAAATGTAAGGTATGAATCACAACCCTGATCAACAAGTTGTTGAGCTCGCAACACTGAAATGTACTCCATGGTGGAGTCATGTATAGTACCCTCAAAAGTGAATTCGGGTAAATCTGGAATCTTGAAGACAACCGTCTTCCTAAAACAATCAACAAGTGCATGATGAGCGGATAACCAATCCATGCCCAAAATCAAGTCAAACTTATCAAGCTGTAAGAGTAGATAATCTGTGATCATCTCGTGACCGCCAATCAGTATGGTCAAGGGTCTGACTATCAGAGAAATGATAAACAACTGGCCACCTGGCCCTCGGATAAAATATGGAGAAGATAGTGTTTCTGCAACTCTATCTAAAGAAACTAGTAGCCTCGAAGCAAGGAAAATGTGTGTCGATCTAGAATCAAATAAAACGTGGAAAGATCGATAAGAGCAATCAATATGTGTGCTAGCTGGTCAGTCTCCTGGCCTGGTCGGGATACCATGGCTCTGCATGAGAACCATAATTAGTCATAAAAATGCCCTAGACAGATATTTATCATAAATGCTTTTCTCTTCTTGGGATATAATATGAAAATTAATGAACTTGGTGACATCTGTGGTTATTGAATATGAATGTCATATTTCCCTTCTCAAACTCACGACAAGTCGGAAGACTGTCGCTATCCGAGAACTTAATGCGATCGGAATTGTAATACCATGAATGTGCGTATCAAGGTACCACTGCTCTGATACCAAACTGTTAACCCCTCAGGAATCCGGGTACCCGTTTACGACAAAATTCGCAATAATTCATTCACATTGATCGCAGAAGTTGTAGAAAAGCAGGAAAAAAAATTTTTTTTCGCAATTATGACATTCATTTCCATCACATAACCACAAAGTAGAAAGGGAC
This sequence comes from Ottelia alismoides, assembly GCA_037367405.1. Lineage (NCBI taxonomy): Eukaryota > Viridiplantae > Streptophyta > Magnoliopsida > Alismatales > Hydrocharitaceae > Ottelia > Ottelia alismoides. Next base: position 551,154 of record JAZKJV010000112.1, read on the forward strand.
AAATGGCACCAAAATTATTTTCATTAATATTCATATCAGATTACAACATGTACAAGGATCTTCCATTTTACAACTTATATCCCAAAGTGTGATACAAAAGAGATAGCATTTACATCATTATCTGAACAAAAATTGAGACAAAGTAATTCATACCGTCGGGTATAAACTCTATCTCCTGGAACCATGTATAGCTACTGCACAGCAGGTTGTTTGCCTGCCAAACACAATAGGAAAGAAGAGGCGTCAGCCATTGCTGGTACCTCCCAAAAACTTATAAAAATTTAACTAGACATTTAATATGTACAAAAGCCGGCAAGTAGAAAGGTGGTACCAGTAAAATCTACATCTACTTGCGTAAGTAAAAAAAGGGTTTGTTTGTAATGCGTTTCTAATGATTTTCCCAGAACCCGGCATTTCCCATATGTAACATATTTATATAGCAGTTGCGTAATCATGAGTGTATGAGTGTGGATGCATATACCATTTTCTTCAGAGATCATGTTGGTGAGTGAAAAATGGAAAAGTTGAGATTGTAGAGATCTATTAATTTATTTAAATTCTTGGGTAGAGAGTGGTCTTTTGATCATAACTTCTCCAATTCTTAACTTCACTGTTTCAGATATAGCTCCAGATGTTGTAGATGTAGATATGGATGATCTAGATATAGAATCGCCAAGTCTGTTTGGCGAAGTAAACTCAAGCGGTGAAGAAGCCTACAAATGGCTCTTCCGTCTCGCCCTCTAATTGGAAGCGCGGTCCAATAGAGGGATAGGTCTACTCCCCAACTACGCCACTGAGACGGGTGAGAGAGACTCCCTAGAAAAGTCGCTCTAGAAAACTGCCCGACTAGTACGGGCGGACGAGCTCGTACGAAAAACTGAAAACCAAGGATCCCCCACTTGGGTATCCTAAAAGACAGGGTCAACGGAACTGGTCTAAAGTCAGGATCCCAACGAGGCGTAAAAACACTGCGAGCTCGCGTAAAACCGTGTAAAAGACTGGGATCCTAGACCCGCGCACTTGGCGGCCGCTGCCCTAACTGGGCTTCCTTTCCTCCGCCCAGTTGAGGGTCACCGCGCCCTCGCACGGTCAGGTATAAAAGTTACCATGACCGGCATTATTAAATGTAAGTCATCAAGGATTCACCATCTTGTCTTTGCTCTCTTGACTAAACAACTCTCTTTGATCTAAGATGTGATTGTTTATACTGGTCTAGATCTTTTGGCCAATGATTTTATTGATCTCACTGATTCATATTTACTAACTATCTGAATCATAAGTTTTTAAAATACCCCCAACTATTGATGCTATCTCATTCATACTTATACTTTATTGCATTTAGCATAGAAGAGGGATTATTCCTTTAACAATCTTCCAATGGATTCTAACTCCCTTGGTCACTTCGATCTTAATAGGAATCTGTTCAGATGAAGAATCTATAATATGCATGTAATTTATTCAATTAGTTTCTATTTGCTTGAAATTATGGAGTTTGAGATGTTTTCCATATGCATATAACAAAACAATATCAACTAAAGGAGGATTATTCGAATTGTAACATTATAGATAATTCGAGTGAGCTCTAGAATATAGTAGGAGACGTAACACCATCCAAAGGCAAAATGCAGCAGTATGAGCTAAAATTATAAGTATCCGATTGCTTCCATTCTTTCGTTAAATGGCACAAAACAACTCAAGACATCCACCTACTGTGATCGTAATTTATATACATATGTACTGTTGACAATAGACACCAGTGGCTAAATTTTTTTTTATTCTTGTTTCAATTAACAAGTAAGATAGCTTTAGAAAGTCAAGTCTTGAATTTATCATGTTAAGAAAACAAGAATATTAAGCACTTAAAACTCCATCATTCATATATTTTTCAATTTGAAGTGCATGATAATTTGATGTATTAGATTAATATTTCAAATCCTGAGATTATCATACATGAATTCTGCATCATACGTGTTTCATATGTCTGAATTTTAAATATAACAGAATAAAATTTCCAGGCCCTGAGTTATTTATAATGAACCAAATTTACTTATATAGAGATTTGTATGTAGCAGATTCAATATTTGTAGGTTTTGAGTTATTCATAATGAACTAAAATTCCATATATTAACATTTAAATGTAGTCGATTAACTTTCCAGTTTATAAACTTGAATATTTAGTACCCAAATGTTCTGCTATAGTATAATGTTGTTTTATTGCTACTTGAAATCATAGAATGGGGGAAAATAATACTTTTCCAGATTTCAGATTTAAAAAAAAAAACAGAACTTTAAATTTCTGGAACAGATCTTTTGAAATCAAGAATTGAATAACAGGACTTTGAATTTTTTTTAACAGAACTTTAAACTTTGAAACATAACTTAAATTTTAAAACAGCACTTTCAATTTAATATGAATTTTTAGGAAAACTGAGTTTCGTTTCATGAATGTCAGTCCTAGAATCCTTATCAAACATGAATTCGATTATGTAACCTTATGCATGGCAGCAAAAGGGATTGTACAAAGAATAGATCATGATGATACACCCAAGATATTAGGAATCAAACATGGATTGGAGTTGCTATGTATTGTTGATTTAAGAGGAGAAATATTAAACATAATTCTAAAGAATAAGATGACACCACATGCATAGCCAGATTCACAATAAAAATGTGAAAAGATTCATAAAGGGAAGAAAAAGAAGATAGTATAGATCATGTTTGGCAGCAAGAAAATGGCTGGGGATGGTACCACTCTTGGATTTGCTTCAAATGGAGAAGAATATGCATGCAGGAGTTCCAGCCCTATCTTCTTCAGAGCATGCAGTAGATATTTCTGAATTTTGGACAGCAACTTCAAATACGGCAAAAAGGGAACAATCCGCAGAGAGTTCCTTCGTTGGAATTTTTCTTAAGTAGAAAGGAGGAAGGGAAATTACGGCTGAAAGGGAAATTAAGAAGAGATATACAGGGAGAGAGAGACAGAGGGACTCTCTCGTTGGAAGAGAAAAAGAAAGGGGAGAGAAGAGGGCTCTCCTTACGGCTGGAATGTAGGAAAGAAATTGGGAATAAAGGGGGCAAGATGTGGTTTATATAAACAAGAGTTATAACATTAGTTGTTGACACGTGGGTAAAAAAATTGGGCCAAGTGTTGGAAAATAAGACAAATTGAGGAAATTAGGGGCTGCTTTATACAGCAGAAATTTCTTTTATATATATATATATATATATATATTTTAACATACCTAAAGATGGACTGTACGTGCACCTCGGGACTCGGATTTTGACGTGCAATACCTCGTTTTGACCGTCTCGGAACGACGATCAATATGAGTATAATATTGATATACTTTCGGTCGAGTTTTGAATCCCAAAATTTTCGGATACGGTTTTTGTTTAAGGTTGAATTTTGCGATTTAAAATATCAAACGACTTCCGATTGACGAACGGTCGATTCTGTTGGTCTCGTGTCGTCGAATCGGATCTAATGATGGTCTCGGTTTGTTTTCCGGTTCCCGAATTTGTGTCGCGGCTTTTTCGCGACGCGCAATACGAAGTTACCGATTTTTGGTCGATTTCGCCCGAACGACTTTTGATTCATGATCAATTGGTCGTTTTAGTTTGTTTAGTATTGACCGACAACGTTATTGGGTTCATTTGGACCCAAATTCGGACGAGTTCGGGTTTGGGCGGATTTCGGATGTTACAAAAAATCAAGGAATTGCGTGAAAATTAAACATGGGATCTTATATCTAAATCAAAAGGAGTGAAGTTGATATCTTGTAAATAGGTCTATAAACTAAAGTCCTGACCAGATGTATCCATAAAAATGTCTAAAGCTTAGTTGGTTCCTCAAGGATTCTCTCAACAATATGGACTGGATTGAGATGAAATGTTTTATTTAATCCAATAGCGAAAATGACAATGAGTTTTGCATTAGCAACTAGTAAAGTATATAAATTATAATAAATGGATGTAAAGAATATCTTTCTTCATGGCAAGTTCAATGGAGAGATTTAAATGCAGTGCCCAATGGATTCAAAGACAGAAGAACCAAGAACATATTTGTAAATTAAAGAAGGTATTATATGGTCTAAAGCAAGCTCTACGATCTTCAAACAAGGAAATACTAGACTTTCTTATGCAATGTGGATATTAAGTCACTAATGTTGATTCAAGCATGTTCCTTACCTCCAAAGAAGGTAAGTTATCTATAGTACTCGTCGATGTGGAGGGTATAACCATTTCACGAGATGATATTGAGGAGATCAAGAGGATAATAAATAATCTGTCAATAAGATTTCAAAAATGAAAGAACTTAGAGAGCTCAAGCATTTTCTTGATCTCGAGGTTGATATAATAAAGTATACATCTTATTGCACTAGCAACATTGTGCAAAGGATCTTCCAAAGAGATATGATATACTAGGTCACAAGCCACTATCAATATTCACTACCTTTGGGGGTGAATGCCAAGTTATGCATAGAAGAAAGCAAGTCGTTGGAAGATCATATTATGTACATGCAGTTGGTACATTTAATATACATGATTGTTGGAGTATATGTGCGTCAAGCCACATCTAGTTGTTTAGTCCCACGTCTACCAGTTATGAGATCCGGAGACTCAGTGAGGGCTATATAAGAAGCCCCTCATCCTCTATATCAGTTGAGAAAAAGTTCAATAGAACAACCAGCCCATTGAAGCATTCTCTCGTGGTTTCATCCTGCTCCTTAGGGAGTAGGGTTCCACATTAAAATCCCGTGTTCTTCAATGTTTTATTCTATTTCTCTGATCAAAATTCCGCATTCGTATTTTCTAACACGGTATCAGAGCAGGTCGACTCTTGGTTGATTTTTTAAAGGTTTATTGTTCAAGATCATGCAAGTTTGAGTTCCAGTTTTTAGGGTTTTACAAATTCCTAATTTTCTGCCGTTGTAGATTTTTGGAAGATCAATTCATGCAAATTTTTTTGTTTGATAGTTCATAGTTCAATTTCTGGACGGATTTTGTGCACATTTTTTTGTACAAGATTCCCAGGCAACGCAAGTATTTGGAGCCCCATCTCCACGACTCCTCCATCTCCATGTTAGAGTATATGCCTTGATCTAATATCTTGTTCTAGGGTTTTCTTTAACACTAGATATGTATGTCTATCATCGCCGATGATCTGATCTGATGCTTGCTGTTTTTCGACAAATGGTGTTTGCGCCGCTTGTGCCTTCTTTCCTTTTTCATCAGATTCAGAGTGGTATACATGAGTATTCATCAAAATTGTCATCAACCTCGAGGAGTGCTTTCCGAAACTGTGTTTGATTCCATGACATATGGAATCTTTCTCATCAGAGGTTGTACGGGCTCCTCGCATCTACAGGCACCAAGCTAGCGGCGCGCACCTCCAGGTAGAGGTCCCTCCCAGGCGGTGATGGGACTTCCTGATGCTCTAGGCAGTGCCGCCCAGGCGGTGCGCGATCTCTTCGCAGCTCCTCAGAAGCTCCATCACGAGCCCAAATCCCAGGCGACGATGTGCATAGGCGGTGGAGATAGAGGCATCAAGCTCAAAGCGAAGCTTCCACCCCCCTCGCGCCAGGTGACAAGATCCAGGGTGCGCGACCCCATCAGGTGGCTCAGGCAATGATGTCACCCCTCCTCCAGGCAGAGCTCCCGCACTTCCGCCGAGAGAAGCTCCCAAGCGGTGCTTTCCTCTTGCGTCGCTCCATCTCTAGGCGTAGCGGCGACTCCCCCTTCAGGCGGTGCATACCTCCTCTCCAAGCGGTGTCGACTTCAGCGGGAAGCCCCTATCGGGGGCAGCGCTCCTTCAGAAAAGGGTTCCCGTGTGGGAACCCTAAATAAGAGCAAGTAGGACCACCGTGATTAAAAAAAAGATGTGGTTGCTTCGTTGTTGGGCCCTTTGGGCCATGTTTGAGGAAAAAAAGGAGAAGAAGAGTGGCTGAAAAAAGAGGGACGCCGAGTTTTGAGCCCAAAGTTGGGTAAGGAAAAAAATTTTGAGAAAAGGTGCGTAGAAAAGAAAAGCCATACGCGAGAAAAGAAAAAATTATTTTAAAAAAAGAAAATGTCATAAAAAAATGAACGACTTATTTGAAAAAAAGTGAAGGCTATTGAAAAAAAGTGAAGTCTATTAAAAAAAAGAATGAAATAACCAGGAAAAAATTTTTTTGAGAAGAAAAGCCGAGAAAAATTGTGACGGCTTATGTGATGTTTTTGTTTTTCCCATCTTCATGTCTTGTCCCTACTTTATCGATGCCATTGTGTTCCGACAAGTATGGGAGAAAAAGGAGTATTGAGTATTATGTAGAGTTACATATCAAATTGTCAGTTCCTCCAGATTTAGATGTCAGATTCCAGGTCAGACATTTTCTTAGACCCTACAGTTGTTCAGATTTCAGATTCAACAATCAGGTTCCGAGTCTTCAATTTGATTTGCACATGTCTGCGATCATCAGTTCAGAGGTTCCCATCTTTTTGGTTTTGTCGGCTCAGGGTTTTCATGTGTTCCATAGGGACTCCAGAGTAGAGATCCCATTCGCTATGTCATGTGCCCTAGGGTTTTTATGTGGTATCATAGGAACTCCAGAGTAGAGAACTCATTCTCTGAGCCAGTATGAGAGAGACATAGTTCTCCGACGAGGAGACTTTTTCGACTCCATTCTCCAGTGAATGTGGACTCCGACGAGGATGTCTCCACAACTTTTTCAGTTCGGCACGTTCAGAGATGGAGCGTTTGTCCACATGATGTGGAAGGCTAGAGTACTCCGACGAGGAGACTCATTTCAGTTGCAGTGACTCTAACATGCGTAGTACAGAGCACATGCTCTCCTACGAGGAGATTCAGTTTGACTCACACTCCAGCTCATTTGTTCCTCACCTGCACAGCATGAGAAGCAATGTCCTCGACAACAACCGACAATTGTGTTTGCGTTGAGTTAATATTGTCTGTAGTGTCCTGTACCATGAGTTTAAGATTTCTTTCTGTTTGTCCAAGCTGAGCATTGCATGCTCCAGCTTGAGGGGGAGTGTTGGAGTATATGTATTTCAAGTGTAGATGTGTCATATCCAGTTGTTTAGTCCCACATCTATCAGGTGTGAGATGTGTAGACTCAGTGAGGGCTATATAAAGAAGCCCCTCACCCTCTGTATCAGTTGAGAGAAAGTTCAATAGAACAACCAACCCTTTGAGGCGTTCTCCCGTGGTTTCATCCCGCTCCTTAGGGAGTAGGGTTCCACGTTAAAATCATGTGTTCTTCAATGTTTTATTCTATTTCTCTGATCAAGCTTCCGCATTCGTATTTTCTAACAATGATAATGACCAGACTGGACACATGCTCCAAGGTTGACATTGCTAACCGATTGATATCCTCATGGCAAGCTCAATTGAGAGATTTACATGCAGTGCCTAATAGATTTGAAGATAGAAGAATCAAGGACGTATTTGTAAATTAAAGAAGGTATTATATGGTTTAAAGCAAGCTCCACGAGCTTCAAACAAGGAAATACTAGAGTTTCTTATGCAATGTGGATATCAAGTCACTACTGCTGATTCAAGCATGTTCCTTATATCCAAAGAAGGTAAGTTATCTATAGTACTCGTCGATGTGGAGGGTATAATCATTTCACGAGATGATATTGAGGAGATCAAGAGATTAGATAATATGTCAATAAGATTTCAAAAATGAAAGAACTTAGAGAGCTCAAGAATTTTCTTAATCTTGAGGCTGATATAATAAAGTATATATCCTATTGCACTAGCAACATTGTGCAAAGGATCTTCCAAAGAGTGATATACTAGGTCGCAAGACATTATCAATATTCACTACCTTTGGGGGTGAATGCCAAGTTATGCGTAGCAGAAAGCAAGTAGTTGGAAGATCCTATCATGTACATGTAGTTGGTACGTAGTTTAATATACCTAATACTGACCAGACTGGACACATGCTTCACGGTTGACATTGCTAACCAATTTATGCAGAATCCCACAAAATCACATTTTGAAACAATACATTGTAGAATGAGATAATTTAACAATACATTGTAGAATGAGATAATTTAAAGGAACCATATATTTCTGAATTTTATATAAAAAAGGAAAAGAATGCAGGTTGATTGACTGTCTATTGTGATGCTGAGATAATGACACGATGATCAACTATTAGATACATTTTCAAACTTAGTTCTGTAATAATATCTTGGTGTGGTAAGAGATAACCGATTGTATCATTTTCAACCATAGAAGCTAAATATGGAGTAGTAGCAACGGAAACACAAGAAAGTACAAGGTTGATACAATCACTAAAAGATCTAAAACAATATACGATTATCCAATTGAACTCTGCTGCAATAATCTAAAACAACTTGGGGATTATCCACTCGAACTCTTCTGTCAATTCCATTGTCCTTGATATTGACTTATTAATGCTACATATATGAGAGGGCATATGCAACTTACAAAATTGAGAAGTGGTTGTAATGCATGTGAGAGAAAGAGAGACATGTATTATGTATTAGTGATATGTATTACGTACTATATTAGTATGTATGTATGGCATGTTTGAATGCATTGTGAAAATTCTTTAGATAGTATCTTAGCATCTAAATCCACATGATTAACTTAAAGTTGGTCAACACGATGCTTGTTATAGGGATAGTTGCAAAATGGAGCAAATCACAAATGCCAAAGAAAAACTTTACCATTAACAATAGTTGAAATGCAATTGCTATGACCTAAAGCCCTACGTATTATTCCGATTTTATATTATTGTTTTCATTTTGCCACGGTATATTCTCTAATTCGAACATAAATCAAAATAAAGACATCAAAAGAAGGAAGTACCCATGTTATAACGAAATGAGCAGGATGACGAGTGGCAACAAATACAAAAAAAAGTCTGATACCATAATTCAAAAATCTGTGGCATGTTTGTAACTAAAGAATAACACAATAATCATACAAGTAAAAAAATTATAAAGCTATCTGGAACTGTAAATCTTACACTATTTCTTGAAGGATAGAAAAATGAAAGGTCCGAAAATTCAATGTGTCCAATCAACTTTTGCAACACCAAACCTGAGTGATGAGGACAATGGAGTGTCATGTAGAAATTCATAACCAGAAAAGTCAGTGGATAGAAAGAAATAATATGCAGAAATATGAGGAGAATTTTAAGAGCTAAATCCGTAGTTAAAGAAAGAAATAGATGCTCGCAGAGCAAAACAAGTTTAGGCCGGCAGGGGCTTCCACACTAGAGAAGTTCGTGAGGCTAGTAAGAACAAGGAAAATAGTAAGTTTCTTAACGAATTTTGTGGTGGGTTTCATCTTGGGGCTGCAACCATTTGCTTTTTCAAAAATAGAAAAAGAAAAAGGAAAATAAAAATATCAACTATCAAGCCGGCAGACTCTAAAGTAAATGGAACAAGAACATATCGCCATCTTTAACTGCAAATACTCAAAGATTCCAAGTAGTAAATATAGCAACGACTTGGATGAAGGTTGCGATGGCTGAAATCTGATGCCTTTCTTTTCAAATTCTACAAGCTTAAAACATAACATGATCTGTGAGCAAAACCTAGAATAATCGACACTTCGCAACATCATGATGAAGCAATTATAGTATTAAAGCAACCTCTACATTTCTATTTCAAAATCGTTTCCAGATTTCACATTCATTATCTCAGTATCTATCTCCAGCAACCCACTGCTGATTCTTCCCATGTGATCATATTACGGAGCTCTCTGACGCTGTTACCATAGTTGTTCATAAAAGAGCTTCCTAACAACCTGATACCTCCAGTAATCAATGAGAGGGTACTTGCTTGCCAGAAAATAATGCCATTACGGTTTTGAAGAAGTCACCTGGCTTCAGTATAACAGGACCCCTACTTTTTAAAAGAAAAAGGACCGAGAATTCTAATATGTTATTAGTCAAGAGGCCTCTGCTCCCATTGATGAGAAATCGGTTGGAAAGCTGTGTGAGTAAAACAACCCTCAAATAATCACAAATTACCATTGCAGCTTCAAGCACCAACACATTCCAATGTTGCACTTTCAAATCTACTAAAAGATTCATTCACAAACTTTTTAATGAAATTTTGGCGGTGACCCCTCTCAACTGGGGGGCTCACCCGTTGCTTTATAAAAAAAAGATTTATTCATGTTCTTTTTAAAGGATAATCGAGTTAGACACTTCTCAAATATACCACCATAATAAAAAAACAAACATGTCACCATGAGAAAAAAATAGGTATATCATATGGCTTGTAGAATATGAGAGAGAGAGAGAGAGGATTTGACAAAGTATGTTGATATAAAAGTTTTCTATACAAAAAGAGTGGTCTAGAAATTTCATAGTCTCATCTGAGTACAAACCTTCTGTCAGGAATTGTTTGCTCGGCGGAAGATCCATCATCTGGAATACCTTTTCACTGGCCCCCAAAGATTGCATCATGGTTGACCAGTTGTCTGCCAACCTCCAAGTTGAGTAAAGTAACCACTCAGAGTACATTACGTACTTAGTGAGCTGCTCTGTTGAAATATGGCCAGCCATGATGGATAAACCTCCTACCAGGACAGCAATAACCTATACAAATTATTTTGCCAAATGAAAAATAAGCAGCATCATAACAAAATTGTGAAGACATTAAATATCCTTACCAAAACAAGCTGCATAAATTTGATAATTCAAACCTTAAGAAAGGTACCAACTACCAAGTCGTCTAATGTCTCGACAAGTAACCTAATAAATAATATAGTTTATGTATGTGTAGGCATCAAATCATGGTAAATGCTCCAAAGATCACCCCCGTACAGGTAATTGCCCAGTTCTCCCCTTTCCTAGAAGAGTTTCAACCTTGCTTTATGAATAGAAGGTCAACATCTGTGTCAGTTTATTGGACAATAATGCCTCCAGATGACGAAATTTCCTACTTGGTCACTAACTATTCCTATCCAGTTTCTCACAAATAGAAACCCAGAGCATTACAAGGCACAAAAGCCAATCCAAATCTAAGTTCAAGGATTTTTCACAGAAGTGTTGGAGAAAAACAATTGAGTAAATAACACAAAAATCCCTACACTATATACACGGTTTTAATGTCATACCTGAACTTCAAAAGGTAACATTTTGGTACCCAATTTTAATATTTAATATTTACGATTTAAGGTTAGAAAGATAAAATGATCAATTGCATTTCGATAGTCAAGGACCACGTTAAGACAAATCTTAAAGATCAGGTACTACATTGTTACCTTTTAAAATTCATATACGACATTGAAATCGGGTGTATAGTTCATGTACTTTTGTGCAATTTACTCTAATTTACTCAAAACTTCTCCGACACTTCTGTGCAAAATCCTTGAACTATAAAATATATCCAAAACTTTCTCCAGCTCAGATGCTTCTTTACTGATTTTGAGCAGAAAAGCCTTTCAGCAAAGGAAAGTTAATCAATTTTTGCACAGAAAGGTTGATGGACAAACTTTTTTCCTCAAACCATAAAATATATCAACTATATTCTCCAGTTCAGGTGCTTCTTCAGTAGCTCTGAGAAATGAATAAGCATGCTCTTAATAAAGATGCAGCATGACATGGACTGAGATACCTGATGTTGGGATATGTTGCATTTAGATGCATATTAGTAACCTTAGCCCTCTTGAGACTGCAAGATTGCACTACTTTTGCTTCTATATAATGCAGCATCTCTTCTTACGAATGTTAAAGTCATCTGAAATCTTCGGCAGCTAATTTTTAGCATATGGGGTTTCACTCCCTTATATATCACTATCACTTCCATGGAGAATGGTTTTTGTTTACACGTGTATTATGTTGATTTACTTAGATAACTGGATCAGTGGGCAATCACCCTTAATAGGTGGTGTAACGACCAGGGTTTAGATCCAAGTTGTTAAAGAATATTGGTTACCCCAAATTTAAGACCCGCTTTCCTACTTGTGAGTGTTTCATATGGAATAATATTGAAGGTAATACAACTTCGCCCGATTATGTTTGAAACATCCTTGTAGAGACACGGGCCACTGCTTATTCCCAGTAACAGTGATGGGTGCATGCTTCGGGTAGTCTTCTCCTCGTTCCTTCATAGGGGTGACTCCCACCTCTCGAGGGGAAACATGTCTTGATATCATTTGTAAAGTCCCAGACTTTTAGATAAGAGCCACTATCGAGGAAAAGTTACCCCGACAATTTATTAGATTCGAGTTCGATTGACTCCGTTGACAACCACTCAAAATACATTAGTATACATTATCAAGCAGTATTCCTTAAACTTACAACTTACGGTCACATTTTGTGACTATTCCATGCAGGATTATTTTTCCACGTGTTACAACATCCTCCACTTATATTCACAACATCGTTGTTGCAATATAACACATCACTTTTCACAGTAATAGTGAAGGCTAGATGCTCGAATAGCATTTTCCTCCCATCTCTTTATAGGGTAGCTCCCACCTCTCAGATAACCATTTTCACTATTAGAGGGAATCCACTCTAACACAATTCAAGGCTAGATGCCCGAATAGCATTTTCCTCTCATCTCTTTGTAGGGTGGCTCCCACCTCTCAGATAACCATTTTCACTATTAAAGGGAATCCACTCTAACACAATTCAGAACATTTTGGACCCAAGCCATTATTGAGAAAAACGGACCATGAGAATTTGTTTGGTTTCTTCCAGATTGAACATGTTGACAACCATATGAAATGTTCAAGCTCGAGTGGTCAATTAGTAATCCCCCCCTTGTAACTCATTCTCACGCATTGTATGTATTCCATGTGAACTATGTTTGGAATGTTACATGTAGTCGCCACACCTCTTCTCCAACAACTGATCCTCGAACGCCTATCGATAGTGGCCTATCTCACTAACTTATCAAAAACAAGAAGTGGCTCAAGGCACACCCTAGCCAATGACAAAACTGCCACAATGATCTCTCCAACAAGCCATTGAACCCCTTCAAGTTTTCATATCCCCAACCTTGGTCCATTGAAGGTCTCATGACCGAACACCAATGTCAACATCATGGGTGAAAGGCCACCCAACCACACCCGCCCTCACCCTCACCTTCCTTTCCTTATCCTTGCTCTCCATTGTTCCATTCCCCATCCTCACTCTCCATAAACTCCTCGACGCACAATGTTCTACCTCAACATTGGGTCAAACCACCATAATCCCACACACGAGCTTGTGTCAGATGGTATTCAATGACAAATACTCCAGCCATCCATAACTAGGTGTGCTTTTTACAAGCATCGGTAGCAACAACTCATTAGTCATGGCTCTTCGTGATAAAGACACAAATATTTTTTTTTTGAATAATAACGAGGGGGAGCCCTCCCAAGATGGGAGTCTCCACACCAAAATTTCATTAAAAAAACCGGGTGGAGTACATCAGCTGGATACCCAGAAATTGTACAGAGCGTTACTCTGAGCTAACACATTTTCATAATAGAAACGTTGCCCCTTGAAGATGACATCATTCCTGCCGAGCCAAATAGCCCACAGCGCGGCAAAAGTAAGAGGCCCACACATTCGCCGAAGTCCTGCATCCAAAGAAGATGTGGTCCGCATCCTCCACACCACCCTCACATCTGTCGCATGCGATGTCCGTCACGCCCAGCAGCCTAGCCCTTCTCACTTTGTCACAGAGCCGATCTCTTCTTAAGCACCACAGGAACACCTTAACCTGAGTAGGTACCTTTGCTGCCCAGATCATCTTCATATCTACACATAGGGCCTCGTCTCGGTCCACCACACTTCCACTCAACTTCCTATATGCAATCTTTACCGAGAACTTACCATCTGCCCACTCAAAGTGATCATGCTCGCCCGACATCTCCCCGGCAGAGGGAATCTCATCAAGCAACCATAAATAATCCTGCTGTCTCTGATCCGAGAGAGCCGTCAGAAAGACACAAATATTTAATTAGCATTAGAAAGAGTAAATGGTTTAGTGGTAGTGGAGTATGCCTACCAGTGTTCAGGAAAACGGCCGAGTATACGGCATACTCGGTCGCATACTCGGAGTCGGGACCTTGGGCGCACCGTGTTTGAGGTAATCGGGTTTTAGGCGCTCAGACCGCATAAGCAGCCGAGTATACGCTATATGCGGCCGAGTAGTCGGCCGTTTTTCTAATAGAAATAAATCCCCAGACTTAAGGGTCCTCATCTAACTTAAACAAATCCGCTTCAGCAAAATAGAACCCTAAGTCCATCGCGACTCCGAGTTCTCGCCTCCACGCAGCCTTGCGACTCTCGACCTCGGCGACTTCGACTTCGAGCCCTAAGTCCAGCCTCGCCACCGCGATCAGCCCCCCCCCCTCTTCCTGCATCGCCTTCGCCTCTGTGCTCCTTCCGCCAACATCGCCTCCGCGGCTCCGCCAACATCGCCTCTGTGGTCCCTCCGCCAACATCGCCTTCCCATCGCACAGGAGCCCCCTTCCTGCATAGCCTTCACGCCTCGACCCTCTGTGCTTCTTCTCATCGCACAGAAGCTCCTCTGCTCCTCGTGCGGTCGCCCGAATTCCGCCACAACAGCCTCCACGGCCTCAACCTTCACGACTGCACCAAAGGTATAAAATCTTTGGTGAGTCCCCCTTGCTCCCCTATCCAGTTGCTTGTCAACGTTGGTTAGTTGTTATATAATCTGATTTTTAATGGCATATTTAGCTAGGTAAGATTATGTGGTTAGTTTATAGTTTTCTCGACTAGTTAGGTAAGATTATATGGTTATTTGCTAACTGGTGGGTAAGATTATGTTATAAAATCAGCATCAAGTTATCAACCTTTGCATTAGTTTGTCAGCCTCAATCTCACTTTATAAGTTTGTCATTTAATGTATATAAAAGAGTTTGATTTGTTTTTAATATGTGATCATTATGGCAGCAATGGCCTCTCAACCAATTCATGAAGTTGTTGGAGATGCATCATCGACCCGTCATGTCCCGTCGGGATCTAGTGATCCCGGTTGGAAATACGCATTCCTCGCTTCAAAGACTGATCCAAATACAGTCACATGTGCACTTTGTGGCAAGATTGTAAAGGGTGGTATAAATAGAATGAAGCAACATCTAGCACATGTCAAAGGAAATGTAGCGTCCTGTCCAAAGGCTGACTTTGAAATAAGAAACGAAGTGAAGGAATACTTGGACAATACACAAAAAAAGAAGTGCGATAAATCGAAAGATTTGCAAGAAATGAGGGATGAAGTTGCCAATGTATTCATGGGTTCAAGTGCAACTCCATATGAAAGAGAAGATAAAAGACAAAAAGTGTCAGAAGCAAGTGAAGAATGCAAAATGCATCAAAGTTCAATCAAAGATGCATTTTTTAAGGAACAACGTGCACGGGTCAATAAGTATGTGGCCAAGTTTTTTTATGACTGTCAAATTTCATTCAATGTGGTCACCCACAAGTCCTTTATTCGTATGTGTGAGGCAATTGGTCAATATGGACCGGGATACAAGCCTCCCTCTTATTACGAGATCTCAGAGACATTGTTGAATGATGAAGTTGAGGAGACTAAGGAGTTCATAAGCAGTCATAAGCAATCTTGGAAGAAGGGTGGTTGTTCCATTATGACGGATGCTTGGACAGATATGCGGGGTAGGAGGCGATGTTGGAAGAATTTGGTAAAGAACCCAAGGTAAAAAATGCAATTACAAAGGCGAGATCTCTCACTACATTCATCTATATCCATGCAAGGACCTTGAGCTTGATGAGGCAATTAACACAAAAGGGAGAAATTGTACGGCCAGGACAAACAAGGTTTGCTACCACATTTCTCACTCTACAGAGCGTAATGGACAAAAAGGAGAAGTTGAGATTGATGTTCTCGTCTGATGAATGGAGGCAATGCAAGTGGTCAAGGACAAAGAAAGGAGAAATGTCTTCATCTATTGTTTTCAGTGCTGCATTTTGGAACCAAGTGTCTATGACCTTGAAGATCTTCTCTCCCTTGGTTTATGTTTTGCGCATTGTTGATGGGGATCAAAGACCATCCATGGGATTCATATATGGTTCATTATTGGATGCTAGAAAGGAAATAATGTCAGTGTTCAAAGACAATGAAGCACAATACAAACCTTTTATCGATGGCATTGACTCAAAATCAAAGGGTAGGTTGGATAGCCCTCTTCATCTTGCTGCTTATTTTCTTAATCCATATTACTACTATAGAGATAGTAGTGTCATTGAAAGGGGGGGCTGTGTCGTGGAGGGCTTCGTACAATGCATGGAAATTTTTTATCCTGATTTGGAAATTCAAGATGTAATCACATCAAAGGAGCTGTTCTTGTACAAA
The DNA here is from genome assembly GCA_037367405.1 of Ottelia alismoides. Lineage (NCBI taxonomy): Eukaryota > Viridiplantae > Streptophyta > Magnoliopsida > Alismatales > Hydrocharitaceae > Ottelia > Ottelia alismoides. Next base: position 567,477 of record JAZKJV010000112.1, read on the forward strand.
AATGCACAAGGATCTTTTGGCAAGCCGTTAGCTGTGAAACAAAGATCGACACCTGACGACCAATTTAGGCCGGGTATTGTAATTATTTCATATTAATTAGCATCATCAATTTAGTTTTTTATAGGATAGCTTATTCATAAAATTTCTCATATGTAGATAATTGGTGGATGTTATATGGTGGAGAGTGTCATCATCTAACGGCTATGGCAATGAGGATTTTGAAGTTGACATCCTCCTCTTCTGGATGTGAAAGGAATTGGAGCATTTTCTCATCGGTAATTCAAAGTCTTGCTAATACTTGTCATTTATAAGTAGTGAATGTAATGACATATTGTTTCAATTGTAGATTCATACAAAGAAGAGGAATAAACTTGAAATCAAGAGGTTGAATGATTTGGTATTTGTTAAATCTAACTCAAGATTGAGAGAGCGTTAGATGACAAAAGGCAAGGATCCATTAGTTTCCAAGGATCGTAATAATGTAAGTGAGTGGATTGCAGAAGGAGAAGGAGAGGAAGAGGTATTTCCAGGATCAGGATTAACATGGAACCTTGTAGCTGAGGCAACTGGTGCAGAAGATCTTGTGCAACATAGACGAAGTCAAAGAATTGTTGATGCATCAAGGCCTACTACATTGGAAGATGATGATGAAGCCGATGAGTTTGCAACCGATGAAGAGAGTGACGATGACCCTATTCCTCAAGTTGAATTTGCAGATGAATGGCAATCAGAATGAAGCTTTGGATGCTTCATGTTTTTGGATGCTATTTTTTTTTGACATCATTTTGAATGCCCTTATTTTGAGAACATATTTGTATTTGTTGAAAACACTTGGAGGAAGACATGTTGCCATATGCGCTTTCAATTGATGCTTTTGCTCATTTGCTCTAAATTACTTTTTATCACAATAGTTTTGTTCCTAATACCTTCAATTCCTTATTATTATACTCAAGAGATATAATATTTAGAGGATATTAACATAATATTAAATATTTATTTATACTTTTAATAATAAAAAATACCAAACCGCATAAAACCGCATACTCCCCGCATACTCTCCCGCATACCGCATACTCTCTATTCAGTGACCCCTCCGACTGAATACCGCATACCGCCTTCCTGAACATTGATGCCTACCACCCAAAATACCATGGTTCAAATCCCCCCTTGTGCGGGTTGCGTTAGGTAGTCGACGACTAGCGTAAAAAATAGTCGAATCTTTCAACATGGATTTGAACAAGAATCCATGTAACCGATCCTACTTATAGTGGGAGAAGGCTTCGCCGTTTTTAGAACGAGCTTCCACTGAGCCGCTAGTATGCATTGCAGGTTGCTTCAAATTGGACACCAAAGAAAAAGAAAAGTACTTTGTTGGAATTTAAAGTGGGAGCAAACCTGGGTTGAGTGGAAAAGGAAGTTAAGGTTTGAACTCCAAATTCCATATGCAAAAGTTTGTCTCACACTAATGTCAGCCAGTTTCTTCAGCCATTCGATGTGCCTGAAAATCAATTGCATCATTTGCTTTCAATCTTCTAATGTCAAAATACAAAAGGCATGTAGAATGGACTAAAAGTCAGTATCATTACCTAGCAGATTCATTTTTTTCAGTTCCATAAACTCTCACTGTTCTTATGAGGGAAAATGTTTCTTGTGCAACCTGAAAGTCATAGCAGAACATTTAGGTATATTTAAGTTAATAAAGTTCCCCATTCTCCTCTTTTTGGAATGAACCATCGCATATCGATAGTTACCTCCGTGACACCAGCTGCGCAATCCTGGGTTACTTTTGCAGCACTTTTCTGATACCTATTTAGTCACTGTATTTGACTTAGCAAATTCAAAAAGGCAAGAGCAGTATTGTGATAAATGTTCTTTTTCCTTTTGTGTGACAATTAAGGGAGCTCTAATCAACCAACCCTACTGATGGGAAACGGTCTGGTATGCAAGGGAGTAGTACTAAAAATTAGTTGTCATCCAGACGGATTTGGTAAAATAAAATTAGCCATAATCCACAATGTGAACATTTTCGAAGAACTACATTTCAGTTATCCATGCTGAATGCCAACAGATCAAGAAATTCACATAAAAAATACCTTTACCACGTTAAGCAGGAATTCGTGGATTTTTTTGCCTCCGTTTACCTCCTACTTGAATCAAATCCACACTAGAGACTAAATAGTGAGAGCATGTTACATAGGAATCAAGGAGTTAATTCCATTGTTCTCCATGACTATATATTAGACAAAGATTGAAGAAGTGTGTATATAATATTAAATCCAATTCCTGAGGAATATGATTTTTACACCCATACCCCTCTAAACTTTCATAATTACGTGTTGAACCTTCCATAATTTTGAACTACACATAGAACCATGTATCGTTCTTAATCATTACACCCATAACCCTCTAAGCTTTCACAATTACATGTTGAACCTTCCATGATTTCGAATTACACGTAGAACCATGTATCGTTCTTAAACATTACATGACATAACCATGTGCTAACTTCCATCCATTTCTTCCGTTAACATTGACGGGAAACATTAAATATTGACAAATTTAACTCTTTTAATCCATGATATTTACGAATGTGCGCCACTCTTCCTTCTTTCTCCCCCTCTCTCTCTTCCATCTTCATCAAGCCCCCTTATCATCCTCTTCTGATGTGGTCATCAGGCAATCAAGGTGAATGTCAGCACCAGGAAATACCATGATCGCTTTGGCATATCAACTTCCTTTCTTGAGCAAACCCTATTTGGAAACCTGCTCCTTGAATTAACAAAGCTCTTTTCCAAAGACAAGAACATTATGGCTTCTTGTTTCCTAGATATTCTCTGGTTGCATCTCATGGGCAATAAGAACATTAGTTTTTTTCCTCTAAAATCAAAAGAAGAGGAAAGATGAATGCTGAAATTGTGAAGTCAAAGGATGTGGAATTGTCGATCCAAAGAACACATTGCCAAAGATCTCCCTATCAACCAATACTCATTTGTCTCCAAACATATGAGTATGTCCTTGGAGTAGCCGACGCATTGCAATTCTCCATAGTCGACACCACTGTCGTGGGGGGTGTCTCTGTCGATCACACAGTGCAACTGTTGAGGATCTTGTAGATGGCGTTGAAGTTCAGGTAGTTGATGAGACCAAGGCATGCAAGGATGTTACCGAGGACGGTCACCAAGTTCATGTTGTCGCACTATGCTTCTCCTCCTCCTCCTCCATATCCTCTGAGACAACAACAAAGCTCATTTGTATAAAGGATTAAGGTTGCAAAGATCAAACCCGAATGGAAAGCTAGAAGAATGTAATTTTTGGAATCTATACTTGATACATGCACGCCATTCTTGATCGCATCCCGACTCATATCATTTGGGAATCACAATAATAGAAAAAGAAATAAGTTGCGAGTGCGATGGTGAGCATGCCAACGACAACGATAGGGGAGGAATCGGTGGAGGTGATGCCTCTGTTGCCATAAGTGGCAACGGAGTGGGCAGGAGAGGAAGTGTGCCTTCTTGTTGGTTGTGTTGTAGGTGTGGGCACTGTGATGCCATAAGACTCCACTCTGGGATGGTGGCAAGGTTTCTAGGTTGTAGAGGAAAAAGAGGATGGAGGTTCGGGGAGGTGACAACAACAACAGTGGAGGTTCAGGGTAGGGGAAGTGTTGCGGAAGGAGGAAGGAAAGGAGGGAGGTCGAGGGAGGAGGTGGTAGCGACGATGGTCGAAGTCAGATGAGGAGGGGTAATCTGCGGAAGATGAGGAAGGAGGTGGGGGTTGAAGGTGATAAAAATAAATAGAATAATTTCACACAGTTGGATTGTGTTTAGTTAGATTGACTTAAGGGATTGGTTTAGTTAGTAGAGTATATAAAAGAGGATTTCGGATGTAAATGGAAGTGATTATCTAGTTTTCTACATGTAATTCAAAATTGTGGAAGTATAAAGAGTTACAAGTGCAAATCCCTAAAAATAAATTACTAATACATATTCATTTTTACAAAAGAGTATAATAATTGACAAATTTCAAAGAAAACTAACAAAGATTACAGATTAAAATTTTCTTAAGATAAATTAATCATAAGATTCACAGCTAAAAAACATAGCAATCCACAGCTAGTAAACCAAGTTGCGAGCTGGTAAGATTGGTAGATCGATGGTCAACTTGCTAATCTTCAGTCAATGGCCCCATCGAACTGTGTAGTCGACTGGATATCGATATTCGACAGAAATTCGACCAAATTTCGCTGAAATTTGAGGCCATGACGCATTTGGGGTCCATCCAACTCGCCAGTGTTGCGGTTGCTCCAGGAGATTTATGGTGTAACGGGAGAGTTGGTGGCTGGGAGGAAGCGTCACGAGCCCTCGTTGTGGAGTGGGATCCGTGCCATGATTCCATGCCTCAGGTCTTTTCTTCGGCCCCAACTGGGGAATGGTCTCCGTTTCCGTTTCTGGCAGGATGACTGGACGGGGGAGGGGGCGTTGGCCAGTCGGTTTCCTAGGTTGATGGCTTTGGTTGTTGACAGGGGGCGCGGGTGGCGGAGGTGGCTGACTCGGGGTCGTGGATGCCGAGGTTCCTTGTGGTTCTCTCGGATCAGAGGATGGAGGAGTTTTTGAGGTTGCTGTCGGAGATTCCACCGGCCGAGGAGATGACGGGTGACCCCGATCATTTTGTGTGGGAAGACGGCAAGTTCTCGGTGAAGAAAGCATACAGGAGGCTGGCTGCCGGGCTCGTGGAGCGAGACGAGGATCTTTGTGCAGACTTGAAGGTGATTTGGGCGGCTAAGTTCCCTACTCGGGTTAAGGTCTTTCTTTGGTGTCTAAGAAGAGACCGGATCTGTGACAAAGTGAGAAGAGCCAGACTGTTGGGAGCGACGGATACGAGGTGTGACAGATGCGAGGACGGTATGGAGAATGCGAACCAAGTATTCTTTGCCTGCAGATCTTTGGTCAGTGTATGGGAGTCGTTGGGTCTCCCGTGAGTTCAGCCATCTGATGCGGAGCATTTTTGGAGATCTATTCGGGCGGTCGGGCTTGGGTCTTCCGGCGATGTCTCCAAGCCATTTGCAGCGCTCTGGGAAATTTGGCTTGCCAGAAATGATACAGTTTTTAAGGGGCATCGGTTTTACTTTGAAAACGCTCTTGCTAAATGTAATGCCTTGTACAACTTCTGGATTTCCAACTGATGTAACTTCTTGCTTATTAATGAATGCGTTTGTGTGGTGACTCCCGCCTTGGGAGGGCAACCCGTCTTTCTTAGTCAAAAAAAATGATACACATATGTGTAAAATCCGCCTTTGTAATCATTTTATGTTGATTTCGACATATGTATCAGTTTTTATGTACAAGAATATAGAAATCACTTTAATTTCCACAAATATATGTATCTATATCCAACCTTTTTTAAGAAAGAATATCGATCAATCAAAGTGATGCGCACCTAGAACTTAGTTTTTGTATATACATACATATGCATGTACGTATCTACATCCGTTTATCCATTTTAATATAAAAATATAGTTGTTGGTTTTTTAAATGGGTAAAATATCATTTTATGTATAGTCTAATCATAATCAATATAATTGTTATGAAATATTTTTTAGGCATGTTATGAAATATATCTATATATAATGTTTTTGCAACATATATAAGCCATCCAATATATTTACATTTATGTTAATCTATATTCTATAAAGTATTCCTCTTACTATCCATATCCAATTCTTATTCAATCAATATGATGCAGCATGATAGCCATTTTTATGGACATTTGTGTTAATTATTCTAGTTAGTATTTGTTTATTTGATTTTATTGCATTCCCATGTAAAAGGCTCATTATAAAAGGCCTCTTTTTATATTTTTCCTTTGATTTCTTCTTCCCTAATTTTAGGGATTTTGTTGCTTCTTTTGAGGGGAGTAGCCTCTATAAAGGGCTCCCTTGTATTAGTTTTTTTGAATCAAGTTGAATTAAGTACATTTTTCCCACTTATCTCTCTCTCTCTCTCTCCCTCTCGGCCCGCAAACCCTCTCTCTCCCGACTCCTTCTTTCCCGCACCCTAATTCTTCCCCGCCGCCTTCCCTTTCTTCTCCTCGCCTCCCTCCCGATCCCGCCTCTCCCCCCTTCCCTCTTTCTCTCTCCCCGAAACCCCCTCTCCCCCGTGCCCTAACCCCCCAGCGCCGCCTTCTTCTCCAGCACCCCTTCCTCTCCTCCCCTTCCTCTCCACCGGACCGCCCCTCCCTCTCCTCTTCGCCGCCTACCTTCCTTTCCCCCCCCCCTTTCCACGTCGCTACCCTCCGCGCCGCCTTTCCCCAACTCCCTGCGCCGCCCGCTGTCCTCCTACACGCCGCCAGGTACCCGCCCCTCCTCCGCCAGCGTACCCAGCGCCGCTCGCTCGTCTTCCCACCGCCGCCAGGCACCCCGCACCTCCCCGACCATCTCGCCCAGCGCCGCATCCCCCTCTTCCGATACGCCACCAGCACCTCGAACCCGCCAAGGCCCCATCTCCCAACCCTCGCCGGTCCCAACGCTGCTACCAACTGCGCCCCGCCAACCTGGAGGCCTGGAACCCGCTCGGAATCAGCCCCGCCGTGACCGACCAGATCTGAAGCGCTGCTCCAAACTCCGTGCCGGTTGTGGTATGAGTGACAACTTCCACCTCTAATTTCCATTGCATAATATTAGTTTGTGGCCTGTTATATTGCTGTTTAATTTGGTGATTAATTGAGATTCTCAACCGGCAACATCGCTACTAGTTTCCCGTTAATCAATTAGCTACTTGATTGGCCGATGTTTGTGGAAAATTCGGTGCTATACTTCGATTACCACGTCCATTATCGTTGCTGATTTTTTTTTTGCTTATCGTTAGTCATTTATCATTGTCGTCATTTTGTTTCATTAATTACATTGCTTAGCTCGTCATTTTAGGTTATTGCCGCATAGGTTGCATCAATTTGGTATCAGAGCATCACGATCTTGCACCTTACTTTCATCGCATTTATTTGTTGCATATAAAACAAAAAAAAAACCCGCAACACAAAACCACAAAAAAAAACCACAAAACAAAACCCCAAGATATCCATGGCCGACAAACCTAGTGGCTCAAAACCCCCCCACACCCCACACCCTGAACTATCACTGGAATCCATAACTGCTCACATGCAACACATGCAAAAAATGATTGACCAGATGTGTGGACAAATTGCTACCTTGAATAGTCGTATGATAGGCAACGACTATACTGATGAAACTCTCAACAAAGGTCGACGCACTAACTGGAAATCCCGCTCCCGGAACAGCATTTCCCGTGACTCTAGCTCTTCTACGTCCGACGGACGTGATAGCGAGTATCATTCACAGGAGAGTGAAGAAGACGAACCCAGAGAATACACCCCTTTCGTCCCCAAGACTCCCGACCCATACACCGTTGGCTATACTCCACAGCCTAATGGTGAACCACAATTCCAACCGCGAAATGGACCCAAGTCCGACGAGGGATGGGATCGAGGCATCCGTCTCGATGTCCCAGAATTTGACGGAGGACGAGATCCTGACGTTTTTTTGGACTGGCTCCAAGCCGTCGAGCACTTCTTTGTGTGGAAGTCCATGCCTAGCGAACGTAAGGTCCAATTCGTCACTATAAAATTGAAAGGACATGCGCTGCTATGGTGGGACCGTTTGCATTCCGAACGAAAACGGAAAGGGAAAAGCAAAATCCGCAGTTGGAGCAAAATGAAAACTAAATTGAAGACCAAATTCGTGCCTGAAGATTACAGACGCGATCTGTACGCGCGACTGCAATCCTGGAGACAAGGCACCATGAGCGTTAAGGAATACACCGAAGGGTTCCAATCCCTAGTCCACCGCAACCGTTTACAGGAGACTCCTGTTCAGGAAGTCACCCGCTACATGCAAGGCCTCCGCCAAGCCATCCAGGATGAACTCTACCTCCACCACTGCCGTGATGTCGACGAAGCCTACAAGCAGGCTGAGCGAGCTGAGATCAAGCTTGCTAAAACCCAGACGAGAAAGATACCCTTCTCTGTGAACTCCGCTCCCCGTACCAGTACTCCGATGACATACTCCAAACCGATGGGCTCCTCATCAGTTGTGACGGGTAAAACTCCAGCCAAACCATCAACTCCTGCCGTCACCCGACCACCCCCTGGAAACCCCGGTCAAGGCATCTTGGGAAGCCGACCTATTGTAGGACCTGATACTTGCTTCCGATGCTATCAAAAGGGCCATCGAGCCGCAGAGTGCCCAAACCCTAAGGCTAGACCCGTCCATCTATGCACCACCGACGAACCTGAAGACCCCGACCTTGACCAACAGGAACCCCCTGGAGAGGATCCGACTGCGCTGACTGCCAACACCATGGGAGCCGACGACTACGAGCCTCTAGGAGTGGATGGAGACGAGTCCGGTCCATTCCTCGTAATTGAACACGAGAACTTCATCGCTCCTGACAGCGCGCCCACAAACATTCTGCTCACACCCGCTGCCTCCGATGCTGATAGCTGGCTGCGACGCAGCATCTTCCGAACCACCTGCACCTCAGGAGGACGACGCTGCTCGTTGATCATTGATGGAGGAAGCGTTGAGAACTTCGTTTCACAAGAAATGGTCGACAAGTTGGGTCTGCCGACTCAACCTCTCGAGAAACCGTATAGTGTGGCATGGTTTCGTGGTGGTACCCAACTCCCGATCCACCGTCAAAGCCTCGTCAACTTCTCCATCGGTCCTTCATATAAGGACGAGGTGTGGTGCCATGTAGCCCCTATGGATGTCTGTCACATCCTTTTAGGGAGACCGTGGCAATTTGATCGAGACACTGAACACCGAGGAAAACTGAACACTTACACCTTTCTCATTGACAAAGTTCGTGTCACCCTCAGGCCCCAACGTGAAGCCCTTAGCCCTCGCCAAGTGGCTACACTCCGAGCTGCGACCACCCAAACTAGTAACAAAACACCACCGGCCAAGCCTGCGACCACGGGCTCCGTGTTGTTGATGGAAGCCCAAACATTCCAACGTGAAATTCAGGAGAGCTCCACCATCTATGCCTTGATGGGACGTGAAGTGGGCAGCCAAGAGTCAACTCCACCTGAAGTCCCACCTGAGATAAAGCCCATCATCCAAGAGTTCGCTGACATCATACCTGAAGAGTTGCCTGAAGGACTACCCCCGTTGCGGGACATCCAACATCACATTGATCTAGTCCCTGGAGCCAGCCTCCCTCACTTACCCCATTACCGAATGAGCCCAAGCGAGCATGAAGAGATGAACCGGCAGGTTACAGATCTGCTGCGACGTGGGTATGTTCGAGAGAGTATGAGCCCCGTGGCGGTTCCTGCTCTGCTGACCCCGAAGAAAGACGGCACATGGAGAATGTGCGTGGACAGTCGAGCTATCAACAAGATAACGATTAAATATCGTTTTCCCATTCCACGCCTTGATGATATGCTTGATATGTTATCAGGTGCCAAACTGTTCTCCAAAATGGATCTCCGCAGCGGTTACCATCAGATTCGCCTCCGACCTGGAGACGAATGGAAGACAGCTTTTAAAACCAAAGAGGGTCTGTACGAATGGACGGTCATGCCCTTCGGCTTGTCGAATGCCCCAAGCACCTTCATGCGGACAATGAATCATGTTTTGCGACCCTTTATTGGCAAATTTGTGGTCGTGTACTTCGATGATATCCTGATCTACAGTTTGACCAAAGAAGACCACCTATCTCACTTGCGACAAGTCCTAGAAACCCTGAGAGACCAAAAACTGTACGTCCACCTCAAGAAATGCTCCTTCATGTCTGACACGGTCCTCTTCCTAGGATACATTGTCACCGCTGATGGACTTAAGGTTGATCCCTCCAAGATCCAGGCCATTCAAAGCTGGCCCGTACCCAAAACACTCACGGAAATTCGCAGCTTCCTGGGATTAGCTTCATTCTACCGACGTTTCATTCGAAATTTCAGCACTTGTGCAGCACCGTTGGTAGATTGTACGCGGAAAGGTGCACCCGCCTGGACTCTCGAAGCAGAAACGAGCTTTCAAAATCTCAAACATCAATTGACGCATGCTCCTGTCTTGGCACTTCCCGACTTCACCAAGATTTTCGTGGTCGATTGTGACGCCTCACATGTCGGAATTGGCGCTGTCCTCAGTCAAGAAGGACGACCTGTCGCCTTCTACAGCGAGAAGTTGAACGATGCCAGATCACGGTATTCCACTTATGATGTTGAATTTTATGCCGTGGTCCAAGCTCTCAAGCATTGGAGACACTACCTGATCCAGCGTGAATTTATCCTTAACTCTGATCATGAAGCCCTGAGATATTTGAACTCCCAGAAAACTCTTAACAAGCGTCACGCCAAATGGGTTAATTTCCTCCAAGAATACACCTTCCACCTCAAACACAAAGCTGGAACCCTGAACCGTGTGGCCGACGCGTTGAGCCGGCGAGCGCATGCCCTGACCACAATGACCGTCAGCACGACCGGATTTGAAGCCCTCAAAGACCTCTATCCCACTGACCCTGACTTCGGTCAAATTCATGCCGACTGTGTTGGTACCGGGCAGGACCCAACAACCACTTTTGTTCTTCATGAGGGTTTCCTATTCAAAGGCCGCCAACTGTGCATTCCTGCCACGTCCCTTCGTGAGAGCTTAATTTCAGAACTACACAACGGAGGTTTAGCTGGACATTTTGGACGAGACAAAACCTTGCTCCTTCTCCAAGAACGTTTTTATTGGCCGCAGTTGCGAAAGGATGTAACCAAATTTGTACAGAAATGTCAAACATGTCAAAGATTCAAAGGCCACCGACAGAACACTGGACTATACACGCCCCTACCGATTCCTCTGCGACCCTGGGAAGATATCACCATGGATTTTGTTCTCGGGTTACCCCTCACTGTGCGAAAAGTTGACTCTATTTTTGTGGTTGTGGATCGATTTTCCAAAATGGCCCATTTCATTGCATGTAGGAAAACTTCAGATGCATCTCATGTCGCCGATTTGTTTTTTCGTGATGTCGTCCGTTTGCATGGTGTCCCTCGTTCTTTTACATCGGATCGCGATACTCGGTTTTTGAGTCATTTTTGGCGCACTCTTTGGTCCCGTCTTGGTACTCGTTTGCAGTATAGCACCGCTTACCATCCACAAACAGATGGGCAAACTGAAGTAGTTAACAGGTCATTAGGAAATTTGTTGCGATGTCTTGCAGGGGACTCTCCGTCCAAGTGGGATCTAATTCTTCCCCAAGCTGAATTCGCATATAACAGTTCCACCAATAGGTCCACCGGAAAATCTCCTTTTGAGAGTGTGTACGGCTTTCCACTTACTCAATTCCTTGACCTAAAACCCACAACCGTGCAAGGGAGAAGTAGTGCAGCTGCTGAGGATCTGGTCGAACATCTAACCCACATCCATACTGAAATCCGAGCCAAACTCCAATCTATGACCCAGAAATACCAGACCCAAGCCAACCTACACCGAAGAGAGAGCGAGTTCAGAGTTGGAGAGTTAGTGATGGTCCACCTGAAAAAAGAGAGATTTCCTCTGAGAGTCCACCAAAAATTGAGCGAACGAAAGATTGGTCCATTCCGAGTCCTCAAGAGGATTGGGACCAATGCTTATTTATTCGACCTGCCGCCAGACGTCCAGACATCGCCAGTATTCAACGTATCAGATCTCTTTTAATATCATGGAGATGAACAGACGGATGCCACTACTCCAGCAATTCCTGATGATGACATGCGCCACCCGCCAGCCGCCACCGATGCTGATCAAATTGAAGATGTTGCAGATATCCGAGACATGACGACTAGACGTGGACTCTTCCGACGATATCTAGTCAAATGGAAGGGACGACCTCTTACCGATTGCACCTTGATCGACGAAGATGAACTCCAACAACTCCGCCCCGATATACTTCAGAATTTTCACGATGCCATCTCGACGGAGCGAGATTCTTTTCAGCAGGGGGGATTTGATGCAGCATGATAGCCATTTTTATGGACATTTGTGTTAATTATTCTAGTTAGTATTTGTTTATTTGATTTTATTGCATTCCCATGTAAAAGGCTCATTATAAAAGGCCTCTTTTTATATTTTTCCTTTGATTTCTTCTTCCCTAATTTTAGGGATTTTGTTGCTTCTTTTGAGGGGAGTAGCCTCTATAAAGGGCTCCCTTGTATTAGTTTTTTTGAATCAAGTTGAATTAAGTACATTTTTCCCACTTATCTCTCTCTCTCTCTCTCTCTCCCTCTCGGCCCGCAAACCCTCTCTCTCCCGACTCCTTCTTTCCCGCACCCTAATTCTTCCCTGCCGCCTTCCCTTTCTTCTTCTTGCCTCCCTCTCGATCCCGCCTCTCCCCCCTTCCCTCTTTCTCTCTCCCCGAAACCCCCTCTCCCCCGTGCCCTAACCCCCCCAGCGCCGCCTTCTTCTCCAGCACCCCTTCCTCTCCTCCCCTTCCTCTCCACCGGACCGCCCCTCCCTCTCCTCTTCGCCGCCTACCTTCCTTTCCCCCCCCCTTTCCACGTCGCTACCCTCCGCGCCGCCTTTCCCCAACTCCCTGCGTCGCCCGCTGTCCTCCTACACGTCGCCAGGTACCCGCCCCTCCTCCGCCAGCGTACCCAGCGCCGCTCGCTCGTCTTCCCACCGCCGCCAGGCACCCCGCACCTCCCCGACCATCTCGCCCAGCGCCGCATCCCCCTCTTCCGATACGCCACCAGCACCTCGAACCCGCCAAGGCCCCATCTCCCAACCCCCGCCGGTCCCAACGCTGCTACCAACTGCACCCCGCCAACCTGGAGGCCTGGAACCCGCTCGGAATCAGCCCCGCCGTGACCGACCAGATCTGAAGCGCTGCTCCAAACTCCGTGCCGGTTGTGGTATGAGTGACAACTTCCACCTCTAATTTCCACTGCATAATATTAGTTTGTGGCCTGTTATATTGCTGTTTAATTTGGTGATTAATTGAGATTCTCAACCGGCAACATCGCTACTAGTTTCCCGTTAATCAATTAGCTACTTGATTGGCCGATGTTTGTGGAAAATTCGGTGCTATACTTCGATTACCACGTCCATTATCGTTGCTGATTTTTTTTTTGCTTATCGTTAGTCATTTATCATTGTCGTCATTTTGTTTCATTAATTACATTGCTTAGCTCGTCATTTTAGGTTATTGCCGCATAGGTTGCATCACAATATAAGGATATAAATATGTTTGTCATGTTTGTCCATATACGTATTTGTATTTTAAAATGGGAAGGATATGATAACACTTATACTTATATTTGTATTCGCCCATTAACATCCCTAGTAGGTTGTGTAGATGAACGTCAGTTGTTTTGAGGAACATTTACATATATACCCATGTAAAATAGCATAATTACACTTTTGTCCCTATGTACTTCAGATATACATCTTAAACCCGATAAAATTATTTCATCTTACATGCATACCATCATTACCACTTCACTCCACTAACTTCACCAAATATGAGTTCATCTTACCATATAATAATCTAGTAGTATATGTTAGAAAATATAATGCGGAAGCGTATAAGAGCAATAAAGATAAAACAATATGAACAACGGGATTTTAATGTGGAACCCTACTTAAGAAGCGGGATGAAACCACGGGAGAGTGCCTCAAAGGGCTGATGTGCCTATTGACTTTTCTCATTTGATATAGGAGGTCTGGGGCTTCTTATATAGCCTCCACAGAGCCTCCAAATCCCACCACTAGTAGATGTGGGACTAAACCCCTGGATGTTGTAAATAGACCCTAGAAGGATCCGTTGACCCATCAATACATATGAATGATGCATACTCCGACACTCCTCCTCAAGCTGGAGCATGCAATGCTCAGCTTGGACAAAAAGAAAGAAATCTCAACTCACACCACATGACACTACAGACAATATCAACTCAACGTGCATAATTGTCGGTTGTTGTCGAGGACGTTGCTTCTCATGTTGTGCAGGTGAGGAGAACAAATGGGCTGGAGTGTGAGTTGAACTGAATCTCCCTGTCGGAGAGTATGTGCTCTGTACTGTGCATGTCAGAGTCACTACAACTGAAATGAGTCTCCTCGTCGGAGTACTCTGGCCTGCCACAATAATGTGGACAACTGCTCCATCTCTGAAAGGGTCGAACTAAAAAGTCGTGGAGACATCCTCGTCGAAGTCCACGGTCACTGGAGAATGGAGTCTGAAAAGTCTCCTCGTCGGAGAACTGGGTCTCTCCCATACTGGCTCAGAGAATGGGATCTCTACTCTTGAGTCCCTATGAAATCACATGAAAACCCTAGCCCACATGGCATAGGGAATGTGATCTCTACTCTGGAGTCCCTATGGCATACATGAAAACCTTGAGCTGATAAAACCAGAAAGATGGGGACCACTGAACTGACGATCGCATACATGTGCGAATCAACCAGATGACTCAAAACCAATCTAACGTCGAGTCTGAAAAACCATAGAGACTGAAAATCTGGCCATGCATCTGGACTGGAAATCTGAATCTGAATTGGAATCTGACAATCTGGCCTCATGTAGAACCTTACATAATACTCTCCCTTTCTCCCAAACTTGTCGGAAAACAATGGCATCAACAAAATTGGGAGAAGACAAGAAAATGGGGATGAAATAAAACATCACACATAAGCCGTCACAATTTCTTGGTTTTTCTTCTCAACATTTTTAAATCTTTTTTTGTCTTCGACTTTTCCATTCATCATTTTTTAATAGCCTTCCATTTTTTTCAAATAAGCCGTTCATTTCATTTTTTATGGCTTTTCTTTTCCTTTTTTTAAGATATTTTTACGGCTATTTTTTTGTCGTCTTCTCCTCCCCCCCTTTTAAACAGGCCTCTTTTTTTAAGACATACGATCTAATTAGGCCTTGGTCCCTTGCCTTTTTTTTCAAAGTTTGTTGGCCAAAATAAAGGGCCCAAAAGATTTCTTTTAAATAAGGCAACCATCCCTTCGTGGGCTACTTAGGGTTCCCATGATTGGGAACCCTTCTTCGTAGACCTGCCGCCCCATATGGGGAGGTCCTGCTGCTACCGCCTGGAAGGTGTGCCGAACCATCGCGAGGAGTCGTCAGGAGCATCGAGCTCCACCGATGGAGAAAGCGTTGGAGCTCTTCCTCGCCGCTGGAGAATCGTCGATGACTTGAGGAGATCTGATAGGCGGCGACACTAATGCCGGTGTTCGATGAGAGGTCGACTTGGAGGGACCACCGCCAGTGCGCTCCGGGGAGCGCTTGCGATGAAGACTGGAGGGGCGGCACGATGGAAGAGAGGTCGCAGAGGCGGTACTGGAAGATGGGGGCGAAGCTTCGCCGTCGCTGGCATAGGGTTCCACCATGCTTTTGCTATGGAGGTGTGTTGTGCGAGGCACCGGGTGTGCGCACTCGGGCGGTAGATCGAGGCGCTCCGTCGCATATCTAAGACCTGGAGGATGGCACGCCGCCAGGGCTACGTGCTGTCTGAGCACCGCCAGAGGAGGAGACAGTGCATCGTGCGCGCTTGATACGCGTCACCTGGAGATGCGACGCTTGAAGGAGATCAGCCTGGGTCTGAAGAGGGAGGCACACTGCTTAGACTGGGTGTTAGGGTTGGAGGGGTGTCGTTGCCGCTGCTTCTCGTTTGCATGTAGGGTTCAAGTGGAACCCATATCTCCAGAGATGGAGATAAGGAACGTGAAGACTTAGAATAATAATCTTCCAGCATTAATCAAACAATCGAAAACTGAATCTGATAATCGAATCTCAGTAAGAACAAAAGAACATAAAATCCTCGAAAATCGACCCGCTCTGATATCATGTTAGAAAATATAATGCATAAGCGTATCAGAGCAGTAAAGATAAAGAAATATGAACAGCGTGATTTTAACGTGGAACCCTACTCTTTAAGGAGCGAGATGAAACCACGGAAGAACGCCTCAAAGGGCTGATGTATCTATTGACTTTTCTCATCTGATACAGGAGGTCTAAGGCTTCTTATATAACCTCCACAGAGCCTCCAAGTTCCACTATTGGTAGATGTGGGATAAACTCCTGGATGTGGTAAATGGACTCTGGAGGAATCCATTTACCATCAATACATATGAATGACGCATACTCCAACAGTATATATAATACTTCTCTCGTTGTATCTATCTCTTCATATCCCTTCTCTCATACACAAAGAAGTCAACAACATAGTTTTTCCTGGGAAGAGCTCGAGTTTGCGATGGAGTAGAGCATAGTGGATTGCATGGTCACAGGGAGATAGGAATAACAAAAACTAACAATCAACAATCGATGACTTATTAGTTAATGATTTATTAGTTGCGTAATATCTAAAGGGAGAATGATTACCATGTAATAAATTGTACATAGCATTATCACAATTATATTCACCTTTAAATTATGTGATAATAGATGTCCTGCATGCATACACACCATAAGTTGATTTGGAGTAAAGAATTGATTAGCGTAATAAAGTTCCAAACGTATCAAAAAACGAGAAATGATTTGTGTGGATGGAGATCCAAATGGACATATTGGGCAAACTTGAGGACTCAGAAGTCCAAGAATGTCATGGAAATTTTAATAGAAATGAAGAACGGAACTTGATTTAATATAGAAGAGTTGTAACAGTTAACTAAGCTATAGCACTTATCAATGACATCTTTACGTACACAATTTCTTGCAAAGACGGACATGAATCAATTGACAGGATAAAAGTCAGAGATCCATTCACAACTCACAAAATGATGGATCTCCTGTGGGACGTGATATTCTTACAGCAGATATTCTCTCCAATATAACATATAAGTATTTAATCAAATATAACATGTTTAACAAGAGACCATTTATTTAGTTTGCTTGAAGGAAAAAGGTTACTTCTATTGTACTCGTTGCAGGATAATTTTGACCTAGTGGTAAACTAACCAGCACCATTTTGGTATTCGGCGTGTAAATAAAAAATAAAGAATGACAATGTTTATGGGTATGAAAGCAAAATAGTTGATGCAAATCGAAATTTGCGACAATGGAAAATTAATTTGTTTATGGATTTTTGGTGGAGAAGAAATTGGAGGGGTTTAGAGGAGAAGACTCGTCGGAGAATGATGGATTTTTGGAGAAGCGCGGAGATCGCGTGAGGAAGGAGAGAGACGAGAGAGATAAAGAGATAAAATCTCAATTATAATTGTAATCTGACCTGTTTTAAAACACTAGACTACCACCCCTTTATATAGGGAGGATGGGATTACAAAGATAGAAATAAAATTCAAATTGACTCAATTGATTTGAATCAAAATTCAAATCTACCTTATCCTAATTTGACTCTAATTCAAAATTCAAATTTAAAACCGACTAACTAATTTGATATCACACTGTGATCTCTTTTATTTAAATAATTACAACGACTCAATTAATAATTAGACTCTAATTAACGATGAAAAATAAATAAATAAAGCCCTATTTATCCGATTCACGCTGCATCAGTTCTCCTCCGCTTGAAAAATTCGTCTCCAGACGAATTGCTTGATATGCAGGCTTGAAGCTCGATAACTTTAATTCAGCGTTCTCGATCCGGTCATGGAAGAACTGATGTGGAGCAAAGGGCGGAATCCAGGCGTGCGTGGTGCGATGATTGGAGCAGTTATCTTCATGATGGAATAGCATGTGCGACGCAAATGAGGGCGCCCATCCGGGTTTTGTCCCCTTGACGTTGTGTTTAAAAAACTGATGTGGTATCTTCATATTGGACGTCTCGGCTCTTGGAGATCCCATAGCGAAGCAATAACAAAAATTTAGTAGAAGAGAAGATGTGGCCAATGAATTAAGCCATAGGGCCTTTAAATAGGTAAAACACATGGTCCTAATTCTAATTGGGTAAGGAAGCCTCCCAAATTTCTTTCTTTCAGCACTCCCCTTTAAATATTTCTGCAGCAAGGGGATGGATTGCAATTTTTGTACCCCTTCATTTAAAATATCTTCTCTTAAAGGCCCACCATCTTTAACCTTTATGCAAAAGGTTTTAAAATGAGGTATACTATTGCAATTTTTTGAAATTACTGCCAAATCCCTAATTTCATGGGATTGGCTCTTGGGGAAGGAGCCAAAAGTCCGAAGGACTCGTTCTTCCTTTCCTCGACAAGGGTGGTACCGAACCCTAGGGTTCCGATGGCTTCGACGACTCGAGCATTGGCGGCGGAATCGGGTAGGACCAGTGGTGGCATGGGTCTACTCGGTGGTGCGGGGATGGCGGCGGCGGGGTTCCGAAGAGGAGACGACGATGGTGCGGAGCCAGGAGGGGTGGTAGCGGTAGCGGTAGCGGCAACCGGGCTGCTGGGGTTACGGACTTACGGGGGCAGCGAGAGGTGGTGGTGGTGGCAGTTGGACGATGCGGAAGGGAGTGGGCGGCGACAGTATGTGGGCGTGGAGAGGGTTGGGGCCAGCGTTGGAGGGTGGGGAAGGGGAGGTCTGGTGGTGCGAGAGGCGGAGCGGGTGGGGTGGGCGATGATGGTGGGGAAGGAAGGGGCGCTGAGGGTGCAAGGGCTGCGGCGGGAGGGGGTAGCGGCGACGGGGCAGGGGAATTGGCTGGGGTCGCAGGTGCATGGGCTGGGACTGGGGCATTTTCTGGAAGTGCAGGGGTGGCGGGGATGGGCGTTGGGACTGGGGAGTGCACCGTAAGGGGTGCGGGGGCTGGGGGTTGTGCCACAGAGGGTGCGTGGGACTGTTGTGGGGCGGATTTTGCCGGAAACGCCTTCGGAGACAGTGTTTGCTGGTCTGAATATACCTGGACAGCGAACATATCGTCATTTTCTTCTTCTGCAATGGTCTGAACTGCGAGCGAGTTGTTGTCGACGGCGCGTTTTTCATGATTTTCTTCCTCGTAGGTCGGGACAACGGCTTCTACGATTGAAGACTTTGATTCGGCGGCGCATAGGGTCTCAAAATTAGCCATCAAATCTCGTAGTTGTGTTTGGAAGTCAAGCAGTATGCCCATCATCTCCTTGTCGTAAGCTTCGTTGGATCGTTGTTTTCGTTCTGACGAACAATAGTCCTTCGTTGCATGATGCTTGCGCAAACTTTTGTATGGATCGTCAGATCGTGAGGACGATCTGTAAGCCATGCTCTGATACCAATTGATGCAAATCGAAATTTGCGATGACAGAAAATTAATTTGTTTGTGGATTTTTGGTTGAGAAGAAATTGAAGGGGTTGAGAGGAGAAGACTCGTTGGAGAACGAGGGATTTTTGGAAAAAAAGTGCGGAGATCGCGTGAGGAACGAGAGAGACGAGAGAGATAAAGAGATAAAATCTCAATTATAATTGTAATCTGACATGTTTTAAAACACTAGACTGCAACCCCTTTATATAGGGGGGATGATATTACAAAGATAGAAATAAAATTCAAATTGACTCTAATTGATTTGAATCAAAATTCAAAACTACCTTATCCTAATTTGACTCCAATTCGAAATTCAAAATTCAAATTTAAAACCGACTAACTAATTTGAGATCACATGCGATCTCTTTTATTTAAATAATTGCAACGACTAAATTAATAATTAGACTCTAATTAACGACGAAAAATAAATAAATAAAGCTCTATTTATCCGATTCACACTGCATCAATAGTAGAATCTTGTAAAAAAGAAAAAAAAGTTCCAAGGAGACAATACTCCCAAAAGCTGACTATGAATGTGGAAGAAACACAGATGAGACATTTTGTTGTCAAAAATTAACCGATGAACACCCTAGATAGGATGCTCACCTGTAAAATATATTAATCAATAAAATTATAAGCAGATGAAATGGAGAAATATATGACAAATGTCGGAAATATCATAAAAATTATTTAAGGTGCGTAAAGTTGTATCGATACTAGAAGAACACGGTGGAGGATAAAAAAGTAGAAAAAGTCCTTAGCAAAAGAAAATGGTAAAATTGTGCACCAATTCCATGTAACCGATCCTAAATGTGGGAAAAGGTTTTGGTGTGGTTGATTATGGATATAATATAGCAAAGTACAAACAGGTAGAGAAAAGTGCAGAGAAGTGAAATCAAATACTTGGAAGCATCTGTATGTAAAGCTTGATCTAAGAAAGTAGAACGGGACATCTTAACCACTAGGTAATTGGACAAGGATCTTGCCCAGGTAACATTGATCAATGAGGAAGCCGAAAAGTGTGAAAACATTTTGTTAGGTTATTTATTGAAAAATAAGCTATATCTCACTAGGGGGATCTCCTTTGTAATTTTAAGTATATTTTAGAAAACTGCTCCTGTTTTGATTAACTAGTGAATGGTTCACCCATCCTATCAAATTATCGATTATGTTATTGAACGTTAACTTTGAACATTTAATTTTGAACATGGTCATTAGAAATATATAGATAAAGTTGAGCTCAATGAACTACTATGGTACAAAACTTAGATATTCATTACTCAACAGAGTACAAATCCAACGTAATCTAATGAACCTATTTCAATTTAAATCAAACTCTAAATTTTCCGATGTGTGACATACGCTCGTTGGAAAACAGTTAGTTTTAAGTGGCAAGATTAGTTTCAAAGTTTGTGATGGGTAAAGGTTCCCGGAAAATTACTAAAAAAAGGTACCCAGCAAGTCATTGTAATGTGGACTGAAAAGGAAGATGATGGTCACAGGTACTCAAGAGCCAATGGGCAGGTAATGTTGATGCAGCGTGTCTAAAAAAACTGATGTGACATGTTCGTTTGTGGGGTAGGACATGAAAATTATCTTTTTTCCAGGGCCACCCAACAGATTTGAAGGAAAATGTCAATTCCTATGTCAGCATGTCTTCACCGGAGGACTATTTGAAAAAATTTTCATAGAGAACCAGAGAGGCAGAGATGTTAGCTCCTAATCAGGGATATAGAGGCGTCATCTTTCAGCTGTAATTGAGATTAGTGGATGCAGCATAAGGATGTCATTTTCTAGGCAGCATATTTGTATGTTAAGAATGTGGTGTTTGTATTGCTTGGACTGCAGTTAGAGGTGATTGATGTGGGGCATGGCTTGTAATTGTGCTTTCTCATTTAATATTGGACGACTACTAACTTCTAAGGATCATCCTTTCTCAAAACTATTAATTTCTCTTGTTTATAAGCCAATAGATTAACAGTATAAAGAACTAATTCTTGCCTTCAAAAGATAACTGGGTTGTCTTGATTTTCATCAGTATGAAATAATCATGGATCAGTTAGAGAGATTTAAGCAGGCATGTGGGCCTCACATATGGGACATTTTGATTAGTCCCTCTGCACATTTTTCGCAGTAGGCAAATTAGTATGACCCTTAGATCTATTACACCCCATCAATCCAAAGGACCAAGCCCTGCATCTTGGACCAAACATCATCCATCCACATCCCAGGCAAAGTAACAGTTAAGAAACAGTAACATTAGCAAAAAAATGCTACATTTATATTATACTTATCTTTAACATGCATAAAATAAGAAGGAACTTAAAGAAACCTTACCTGGCATAGACTGCTGTTATAGTTGACAATAGAAAACAGATAACCAGAGTTGTCATAGCAAGACGCCAAGATAAAATAGATAAAAATATTATGGCACCTGTTCCCTAAAAGAGCTCACAAAGCTCAGAACAAAATCATATTTTTCAAGATGGAATTGGAGCATGTAGAGGATCACCTGAAGAAGATCACGAGAAATCAAATTAAGATCATTTGCAATGATCCGGGAAACTTGCTGACAGTCTGATCCAAGTCTGCTCGTTAATTCACCGACTGTTTTTGAATCGAAAAAGGATATATCCTGAATCGGTTTACAATTCAAATAAACTATAAAAGATAACAAAGATGTAAAGTATGCTAATATCCGTGAGTGAATTTACCTGGAAAAGAAGGGTTGAATATAACTCTTCTCTCAGTCGCTTAACCTGCACAAAGATAAAGAAAATGAGAAGCCTCCTACAAAGTATTAGATAGGCATGTCCATCAAATAGAGTGGCATTTGGAATTACCAAGATCATGTTTGCAATCCCAAAACAGCACGCCCTCAAACCACTAAAATTAAGTGCAAGACACAGTCAGGATCACTTGGCAATATAAGCTGTCAAACTGAGGAAGTGGGCAAGGAAAGACTACTTACCAACCAATGAACACATCAACACAAATATTTTTAAAAAGGAATGGAACACACAAAATAAAAATAAGGAAGCAGATAAAGTTTCTTGATATTTAATGCTTTTGAGTTACCCATGAGCCATAGCTACTTCCAATAAGTTAAGAAGCCAGCAAGTACAAGATAAATTTTCCTCATAAAACTCTCAACAATCAGTACTACTAGTTAACGCTATCCTAAAGCCACAACGATAGATCTACAAATGGTTCACTGGTATATGAATGCATGCATGAACAGAAGTCCACAAGAGAGATGCCAATTACTTTTTATGCAAGATCATCGCATTTGTCCATACAAATTTAATCCAAGCTACAAAAACCAGAAGTTAAAAATAATTCACTACTTACACATATGTCTGATTGATAATAGACTTACAGAGTATTGACAACCAAAAACAATTCGTCTAAGAACTAACAATAATATTTTAATCAAAATTAATCTGAGTGAGCTAACAGCAATAATTTAATTAGAACTAATCTGAGTTTACGCCTATAGAATCATTAAAGACAAAGTTTTAGTGGAACACATTTTTTTATAAATAATTAAATATGTAAAAGTGGAAGCATTACTTTACATATGATGTTAGAAAATCGGAAGCGGAAGCGTAACATGGAAAAAGATAAACAACGATAAGAAGAACGGGATTTTACGTGGAACCCTACTCCGTGAGGAGCGGGATGAAACCACGGGAGAAGCCCTCAAAGGGGCATGCTATGCATTGCTTTTTCTCAATGGATACAGGAGGTCTGGGGCTCCTTATATAGCCTCTCCAGAGCCTCCAAGTCCCACCGTTGGACGATGTGGGACTAAACACTGAATGGGGTAAATGGATCTCCTCCAGGATCCATTTACCCTGCTACAACACAATAGGCGCATACACCTTATACTCCAACACTCCCCCTCAAGCTGGAGCATGCAATGCTCAGCTTGGACAAACAAAAAGAAACTCAACTCAACGCTACAGGACACTACGGACAATATCAACCCAACGCGCACATTGCTGCAGTCAAGGACGTTGCTTCTCATGCCGTGCAGGTGAAGAGGACGAACGGGCTGGAGTGTGAGTCGACTGAAGACTCGGAATCTGACCATCGAGTCTGAAACTGCACCTGAAGTCTCCTCGTCGGAGAACTGGTCTCTCCCATCTGGCTCAGAGAATGGTGCACTGCTCTGGTGTACCTATGATACCACATGAAAACCCTTGCCCTCAATGGCATAGGGAATGGTCCTCTGCTCTGGAGTCCCTATGGCTCACATGAAAACTCTGGCCTGACAACTAGAAGAATGATGGGGACCTCTGACAATGATGGCAACATATGCTCATCAGAAAATTGACCGCACACTCGTGTGTGTCTGAAACTGGACTCGGAAGACAATCGTCGAGTCTGAAACCGAACTGTAGAGTCTGGAATCTGAATGGTCTCTGCACGTGAATCTGGAACATCTGAATATGGCTGGAGAAGACCTGCGACTCTACATATACTCCCCCTTTCTCCCATACTTGTCGGAAATTGACATCGACAAAGTTGGGAGAAGACAACAATAATGGGGAAACATGAAAATTACGGCTTTTTCTTTTTTCTTCTTCTTTTTTTAAGCCGTCTCAACCAAATTTTTTTTACTGTTTTTTTTTGCAACTCATCATTTTTTTTTGAAAATTGCATACGGCTTTTCTTTGTATGCGACTTTTTTTCAAAGAGAACTATATTTATTTATTTATTTTTACCAATATGCGCACGGCTTTTTTTTTATTGTACGCGCCTTTTCTCTCCTCTCACTTTTTTTTCACAATTTTTTTATTCACTTTTTTTATGCTGCAGGCCCATCTCCTTTTTTTTAATATGCTCAGTAGGCCCCCTGGGCTTTACAATAAACGCACAAATTTTTTTTTTAATATCCACCCTTTTTAGGGTTCCCACGTGATGGGAAACCCCATTCAACCCCGCCGACCCCTTTCGGGGTTTGAAGAAAGGGCTGTCGCTTGTGAAACGAGAGGAAAGGAGGCCGCACGGAGGAGAGGCCATCGTGAGGGATCTTCTGCCTAAGGAACTCCTTGCAGCCTGGAGATGGTGGCACCGCCATCGATTGGAGGAGGGAGGCGGCACCTAGAGGCGCTCGTCGAGCCGCGGGGCTGGGGGAGGGCGTGCGGAGGGGTCTAGAGGAGCGCACGCGGGGCTGCGCCGCCCCTGGAACAGAGGTCTACGTCTGGGGCTCGCCGCGTGCGCGGCTCCTGCTGCTGGATCGGGAGGAGTGCTGCCTTGTGGCGCTGCGGGAGGATTGCTTGAGAGGGAAGGCTCCGCCTTTTGGATCATGTCGCTGGAGCGACTAGAGGACTGAGGCGACAGTGCTGGACCGCCTGGACCGCCTTTTGGATCGTGCGTGAGCCACGCTGCTGCTGGATGCGCACGGGAGGACAGATGGTCGTGTCGTTACTGCCTGGAGAGTATGCCGCCGCTGGAAGAAGGATCGCATGCCTGGGCACGAAGATGCTTTGCGGCTAAAGGGGTACCGCCAGGAGCATGGAGAACTAGATGTCTCGCCGCTGGAGTCGCCGGATGCCACGCGACCAGGGAGGTTGCGCAGAAGCGCTGCCTGGATCGTATGCAGCCCGAAGGTTGGAGGCTGCCTGGGTGCGGCCTGAGCAATGCTAGAGCATGGATTAGGGTTTCAATGGAAAAACCCTAGAATTTCTTGAACAGCTCCAGAACATAATAATCAGACTTGAACCAGACGAGCACAGATCTTGAAAATAACTTCATAAAAATTCATCTTCAAGAACGAACCAATAATCGAATCTCGAATCAAAAAAAAGAACACGATGAAATCCTCGAGAAACGAGCCCGCTCTGATACCATGTTAGAAAATCGGAAGCGGAAGCGTGACATGGAAAAAGATAAACAACGATAAGAAGAACGGGATTTTACGTGGAACCCTACTCCGTGAGGAGCGGGATGAAACCACGGGAGAAGCCCTCAAAGGGGCATGCTATGCATTGCTTTTTCTCAATGGATACAGGAGGTCTGGGGCTCCTTATATAGCCTCTCCAGAGCCTCCAAGTCCCACCGTTGGACGATGTGGGACTAAACACTGAATAGGGTAAATGGATCTCCTCCAGGATCCATTTACCCTGCTACAACACAATAGGCGCATACACCTTATACTCCAACATATGATATTGAATGGTAATTGCATTGCCTCATAATGTCCTATAATTCCCACCGTTGACTATATTATTATAAATTTGGATTATTTGATGTTGCAGACGACAATATTTAAGAGATGGGGTGTTAGGACTGGCAATTTGGATGCATGTACACAAATCCAGAATGTTAACATATAACATATAGAATTTGTAGCATGCTACATCAAACAAAATGACAAAAAATGAAAACAGATACTGTCTAAAGAAATTTCTTTGGTAGATATAATACGTATTTTTCCTTGCTCATTAAGATGCTTTGCTGATTGTAATGAAGCAGAAACTTTGACGAAGATAAGGCATCATTTGAAAGGGGATGTACCTACATATTCCAGATGTAAAACATAATGCAACCAGAACATGGATATTCCTGTTGAACAACATGGCTTCCCCTTTTTGAGCAGAAAAGATGGATGCAGTCAAGAAATTTGGAATTGAGATATCTGAAACCTGCCATACGAAATCATAAAAGGCATTAAACATCAACATGGCGAAGAAGCTGGTTGCAGTTGACCAGGGAAAATCATCCAATTATGCACCAGAACATGATTACATAACTATAGGTGTGATATCTCTCACTAACTCGAATACTGACTCAATGTGTACCGTGTGAAAACACAAATAATCAAAAGTAAATATATATTTGATACATATATATATATATAGGTTTACTACAAGAAAAAGCTGAGACAATTTTAGCACTGACAATATTGTGAGATCAATGCGCCAAGATAACAAAATTTATAGTTCAGTAAGAAATGTAATTTCTGGGTCAAATCAGACTGCAAAATTCATAGTATATCAGTATTAAGAATACACCCTTCATTTCCAAATAGATGGAAATAAAAGTATCAGGAATAGACTTGATCATATAAAACATTTAAATCAGACTATTACCAAGATATCTAAATGATTTTGAAAAAAAATAATGAGAACCCATTTGTAGTTCATATAAATAAAGGGGAGGGGAGCCCTGGTGCGACAGTTAAATGGTTGCTGTGCCAAGAGGTCATGGGCTCAACTCATAGAAATGGCCTATTTTAAGAAAAAAATGCAAGCTAAAACTATGCACAGAAACCAAACTAGCCCGATCCTTCCCAGGATCTGCCATAAAGGAAGCTTAAGCCCCAAGATACCTTTTCTCCATGTGCTGTGCCCATTAATTATTTAAACAAACAACCAGCTTTAAAGCAAAACATAACGTCCCAAAAAAAAAGGAAATTGTTAAGTGGCAAATAATTTGGGATTGTCGTGAGAAAAATCCATATCTAATGTCCAGTATCCGGTGATCAACCATCGCTGCTCCTTGCTAACTGGTCCTGACATGATAGTCTTACATGATATCAAATGTGTTGATGGTGATGGATTTAATATTACATTGTGCAGTTACAATTGACTGTAACCAAAACTAGTTGCGTGGTGATGATTATTGAAGGGAAAAGGTACTAGTAGTTGCAATGATGGTAGATTACATAAAAACAAACAAACATTGAATGGTATAACACAGGAAATCCAGCATCAACACAATCTACAATTTGCTCATGCAAATCTCTTGATTTATTATGCATCCCAATTCAATTTCCGCTAAGCTCCCCCAAAGGCATTGTAATCACCAGAATCTTAAATTCTGCAAACATTGCCGAAAACGAGTTCGGAGCATCTCTACGCAACCTAAAGTCACATTTGGAGTCATGAATGCAGCCATTTTGAATAATGAACACAGTGCAGAGCAGTATCTTCGTTTAAGATTGCATTCTGGCATCAGAAGAAACAAACACCAGAATCTGAGTAAGAATGGTGCAATTGCGGGGCGATCCATTTACCGCTGCGACGACAAGCACCGCGGCCCCAACGAATAGGATCCACCGCTCGCGTCCCATTAGCCTCCACATCCTTGCGACTGCATCGCTCAAACTGACGCTCCTCACGGTCCCCTCCTCCTCCTTCCCCCCTCTACCTTCGAGCCGCCACCAACTACCGCCGGGCACTACCGTTTGCAGGATGCCAATGCCCGTCCGAATCCTCTCGGCGAACCCAGGCGCTCGCCAGCCCTCGTCGCCAGCCGCGACGGAGGATACCGCGCCGCGAACGACGGCGATGCGGCGGCGGCGGGTGGGGAATCGGGGCGGGGATTTGAGGGGGAGGAGGAGGGAGATGCGGAGGGAGGAGGAGAACGGAGAGGCGATGGCGGTGGCCATGAGAGAGAGAGAGAGAGAGAGAGAGAGAGAGAGAGAGAGAGAGAGAGAGATGATAGAAGTGGGGATGAGCGGATGAGATCCTGACGAGTTGG
This sequence comes from Ottelia alismoides, assembly GCA_037367405.1. Lineage (NCBI taxonomy): Eukaryota > Viridiplantae > Streptophyta > Magnoliopsida > Alismatales > Hydrocharitaceae > Ottelia > Ottelia alismoides. The sequence goes on from JAZKJV010000112.1 coordinate 595,146, forward strand.
AGGTGTGGTGGGAGGCCGCGGGATCTCCCTCTTTATAGCGGGTTAGTTTGTGAGGTCAGATGGAATGAAGTGAATTTCTCATGGTCTGCTTCGTAAAATTGGCTGATTTTTTTTTTTACAAATTATCGGTTAGATTAAGGATTTCGTAAAATTGGCTGATTTTTTTTTTACAAATTATCGGCGAGATTAAGGACGGTTTGGTTCAGACTTGATTCTTTGAAATTTCGATTAAGAATCGCGAGGAAAATTCACCTTTTTAGTAATGGGGTTTCCTATTCTTTGGGACATCAAGATAACTTAATATTTTGTTAACTATTGTAAGAAAGTCATTGCTACTAGCAGACCCCCTTTTAAGAGGAGTTGTTTTTAGGGGCAATGGCTCACATACAAAGTAAGCCCAGAGACGTGGCCCCTAGAAACGGTTTTCTCTCTATTGTAACCAGAGAACTCCCCATTTTATTGAGCTTCTTTCCAATGAAGACAACAATACATTTAAAATAGGATAAGAGCCCAGTCTTATACAACGACATACATTATAACATATCATTCTTCATTGATTTGAGAATAGACAAGGTCTACATGTAATATATAAGAGTATATATAACAACTACATCACCGATGCTTCCTCCTACGGAAGATTCTCATCTTTGATGGTTGTTCCTCATGTTCATGTGTAGGTGCCTCGAGCTCCAGATGGATGGCTTGCCATATCTGGCTAGCTTGGTCAATCCGTGAAATGCGAGATCTGCCAACATTGTCTACTTCAACAACGTCAATATGCAATATCAGCAACGAGGAGTAATGTGAAGGGTCGACATCAGTAGGACCTCACTCCTTCACCGAAGTCGCTGGTGTGGATGGGCTGCCAGGGCTAGCATGCACCTGAAATGGAGTCTGAAATCAACCCCATAGGCCATATCTGCGGGCGTATACTGTGTGAAGTCCCCAAAATCAGCTACTTGGCTACACCGCCGCCAACCTCCTCCAACTCGAGCATCACAACATCATACATGTCCTCACCCTCGACCCCTCTCTGAAGCACTCAATTTTACATTTCCTCTTCTTCATTTCATCCTGCTCTCCTCGTCATCATCTAGGCCATCTCTGAACTGCCTTTCGATGGCATCCACAAGTCGGCGTTCGGAATCAACCGCCAAATAACCAATACTCTCAGGATTATCCTTCGCAAGATGGATCTCCTTGAACCTTGACACCTGAAATGGAGAAAGGCTTGTGTCATTTTTTTTGATATGCTGAAAATATTAGGAATTTATAACTGGTACTTAAAACAAAACCCATGATGCATCCATGTCTGACAATGAAGCGTTAGGTGATATGGTTGTACCATGTCATGCAATCATCAGTGACCATGTCTCCTCTTGGCACTATGGGAACGATTTCCATGTTGTAATCTCTCATGTTATTCCACATTCCTAGGAAATTCACGGGGAATTGTATCCGATCCACGTTGATCTTCCCTCAAAGATCTCTTGAATGGAGTTGTGTTCAGGTGTCGCATGGACATGTTATCTGTTGCACCGCTCCAAATTGGTGTAAGACACGATCAGGAGCATATAACTCAACAAAATAGAAATGGGTGAGTGGAACTCTAGCCACGTGCAAATCATGCGTGTCTAATTAGCAAAGCGAAAGCATCTTCATATCGATAGGATACGACATCCAAGCAACCTATAAAAATCAAGAAAATTATCAACAAATCACATATAAAGAATAGTATCATGTGAGCATGGTGGATTATGTTTTGTACATGTGAGATTGTCTGAAGGTCAAATGTGTCACGATACAACCATTAACGTGTGTGGGCTCAGTGGTGACATTAAAATCAACATGTTAATGACATCCCAACGAATTTCCCGACCAGATGGACCTTCGATGCACAATGAGCGCTATGTGGGGAAAAATCTCGTAGGCCCACAACTGTAATAAGATGAGAGGGCCACCTATCTCAATTATGTCTACCTTGGAGGCCACACACAACTGTCTGTAATGTAATGATAGCCAAGCAAACCCCCAATCGTACTCTATGTATACCTCCATGCCCTGGAACAGGGGTATGTATATCAGTGAAACATCATTTCCTGACTTATCTGAAAATATGACCCCTCCTAACAGCTGTAGAATGTAAGCATGAGTGTCAATATCATCTCATGATCAGCATCCTCTCAAAGTACTAAGAAGTTCTCCACAAGCCATGTCTTGCAGATGTGTGCACTGTTAATGTTGGGCTTCTCAGGCATCACTCCAAGAAGCCTCTCGCAAAGGCCCGTCCAACTGGGCAAAGATATGTTCCCAATCACAACATTTCCACCAATGCTGCAACGTAATTGTCATATCCCCATACTGCATGTGAAATATGTGGGTCTCCGAGCATCATCTCTCCATCGATGCAATGATCAAATGCCAATCCAATGAGATAAAATCAAGTTGCATCACCCCTAAGAATCCAGCAATGTATACATTCTCTACAATTCACTCGTTAATGCGGGCATGGTGTAATATACCCTCTCTATGTCGACAATGCAACCATCCCACCATCTATTGAAAATTAATGAAGAGAATGCATCAAATAACAAAATGAATTTACATTGCAAAGACTTATAAAGAAATTGTAATATTCACATACATCTCCCTGCCAATCTGTCTTGAATGATGGGATCGTCAATGGGGCTCTAACTCCATCGGCCAAATTTAGCTTTAATGATAATTTCATTATTCAATGAAGTAAATATAAACTAAATGCAAGCAAAATAGAGGTAAATATTTACGGACAAAGCACCACAGATTAGGAAAAATAGACTACCTCTACTAGTATGGTCCGGACATTATTCTGTGAACTTGTCACTTTTGACAAGTGTAAGACAAATCACTAACCAAAATAATATATTTCTCTCCCTCCACTCTCCGAGGCCAAAATGTATGAGACGTTGACCTGAAATGACCATATAAATGCGTGTTGATGTTGTCTTATCAATGGGAGTTGGGGATACATAAGGAGATTCTCGGGTCATGTAAGTAGAAGGTTGTGTCTCAATGGGTGTATGAGAAACAAAATGGGTTCTCAGGTCGTTTCAGCAGAATGTTGGATTATTGGTGTATGATCTCATGTGCATACGAGGTGAGTAAACAGAAATGATTGATACAAGCCTCCCATCATTTCCATGTACTGCAAAATATCATCAACATCGATGTCGTCTCCACAAACGCCAAAAATATGTCATTGTTGTCCAACATTCTGTAAAAATATTTAAAATATGCACCATTTGTAGTATCAATACGAAACGAGGTGACAATCTTCTTGACCAATACGGTAAAGGTCAAACTCTTCCTGATTTTTATGGGTATCACCTAGCCTCCCTCGTATATGACTTCTTTCCCCGTCCTAACCACCTTCCCACCAACGTGACATAAATATACAAATTCCATGACTTGTTGCCACTTCAAATATGAAAACAAACAACAAGTTCAATAGTGATATATGACTACCTATAATAGTATTTAAGCTATTAGTGATACATAACACAAAAAAACATGGCATTGCTAAGAAATGGGCTGTGAGGTCAAGGCCTACTCAAAGTGGGAGAAGAGAAGCCCATCGGGAACGGAATGCATGAGGATGGAAGAAGAGTGACCCACTGGCATGGCCTTACATGAGGGTGGAGTTGGAGGGGAAGGCTAGGAGCTATGGGGGTTGCGCGTGGAAGCAATAACTCACATGAGGGCTTTGGAGGGGAATGGTTCTGTCAATGGGTAGCATTTTGTCTGTGTGGATCAAGCTAGGGTCACTGTTGGGGTTTTATTTAAGTCCAGCCATTACTACTAGCAATGACTCCCTTTTAAGAGGAGTCGTTTCTAAGGGCAATGACTCACATGCTTTTTTTTTGTATGGGAGTCGTTGATCTTAGAAACGACTCCTCTTAAAGGGAGTCGTTGCTAGTAGCAACAGCTTCCTTATAGTACTTAACAAAAATAAACTATCACCTAGAGGTCACGGGAAATAAGAAACCCCAAATTTCCTCTAAGAATCGATTTGAAAATAAATGAATCGAATTTGAAAAAATATTTGAATCACAGATTCCCTAAAATTTAGTTCGTTAAAGATTCTGCTAATTTTAACATATCGATGTGCACATGTGCATGAATCTTCATATGTATGAATGCATGCATGCATTGACAAAACTTATCAGGATTTCAGTTATTACGTATAAAACATTGATAATGAATTAGTGAACTGAATCACATAAACATCCTCAATCAAAGCTTAAGTGAATAGAAAAAGAGTATATATATTATTGCAGGTTCATTCTCAAACACACCTTGATCAATGCAAAAACGAGTATAAAAAGGACATCTCTATTCAATATTTGTTCTAAATCGAACCTTTAACGACTTGAACCAATTCTCTGCTAATCAACGTCGAGTCGAACCAAACTTGAATACCATTTTATCTTATCAAATGGAACCGAACCCAAACCGTAAGAAATACTAAAAGAATCGAGTAAAACATGGATAGTTCCCTCAAGTTTATTACACCAATAAGTGAGAGGGTTATTAAGTTTTTTGGATATGCATGCATGTGCTCATATTTTTTTATACTCACGATATAATTCTTAATAGCCTTCTAACTTTACACATCTTACTATATATTAAAGGCCGTGGACATGTTACTGTTTACGACACTGTTCATATATTTACCCGTTGAGATAGGCACTGTTCATCCTTTTTTATTTGATTTAATCGTATCTTTGGTGATTTTGCCATCGCATTCCATATATTTGATATAATCTCTATACCTTCTTTAAACGTGAGTTTTTCAGCCGTTACGTGACACGTGGCA